>CM060685.1:67806065-68473982 GCA_030686995.1 Artemisia argyi | reverse complement strand
ATGGTTCATGAAACATGTATAGTTTATATATCGTTTACTACCGTTCGGGCCGACATAATTTAGAAGTCATGTTAGTAAACGTTCGAGGAGCCAGGACACTTTAATTCGTAAATCCACAACTCATCTCGACGGCTTACATAATGAACTCCTCACATGAGGCTCCCTACTATTGTAGTAGTTGATAATATATATATATATATATATATATATATATATATATATATATATATATATATATATATATATATATATATATATATATATATATATATATATATATATATATATATAAGTTTTGATTCGAAAAGTTACATGTCCAATATTTGAATAAACTTAGGAAAGTTTATTTTTACATGAAGATTGTTATTAGGATGAGTTTCTTAAGTCTTGAATGACAATTACTTGTAATATCTCATGGTTCTTTAGATGGAGTAGATCCAAATTGCATGTTTAAGTTATCGCTAACTCTCTAGTTCATGTATTTGCCTTGGTAAGTTTATATGGTTGTTAGCTCATGTTTTCGCCTTGGTATGTTTATATGGTCTTTAGTCATGGCCTTGCCATGACCTTTGGTCATTGTTCCATGGTCTTGAGACTCAACCTTGGCTCTAGCCATGGTTGTGGTCTTGATTCTAGGTCATAAGACCTCTTAGTCTTTATAAACCATAACCATTATATAGTGACTTATATATGTAAAATAGCTGTTAATAAACTGATAAAAATCTCATTCGTTATTGGTTTTCAGGAGACGTGCCTTGAGTTTTTGAAGAAAACGTGATTCCGGACAACTTTCATGTTTTAACTTTTTCATGAAACGGACCAGAACAGCCTCTTTTTGCGTGTTTAAGGTTCTGTCACAGAAACTATTTTAGGCAGTTTTGCCGCAAAGTTTTGGTAACTTCAAATGGTCATAACTTTTGACTCGTATACTCGTTTTAGGTGGTTCAAATTGCTATGGTTTCCTTGTTAGGTCCTCTACTATAATATGTAATGGTATAATTTCATAATTTTACCATTTTGATCAGATTTCACCAAGAAAGTCACTAGTTTACTTGTTTAAATAACTTAACTTAATAATCATTTATAATAACTTGTTTTACCCATTTTTATACATCATGGACATGATAACAAGACAATATATAGTATGAAGGAATTACAAATAGCATGAAAATGATATTTAAGCAAGAAAGTGTATTAGAGTTTGCTTACAACTTCGGCTTTCTACAAAGAAAGGTAAGTAGCATGTAAGGAAAAGGACTTTGATAGACTTTAGCTTCACCCTACTTCACTTCAAGCAATCTTTCTACACTTGTATTCTTGAAAGAGAGATGATGAAAGTTGAGGTGACTTGAGTGGATTCAAACTCAAGAGAAATCACCAAAGTTTCTAGGGTTTGAAAGTAGTTTGATGAATCAAAACCAAACTAGAGTTTATATGTTGTTGTAGCACTTGATTTCTTGCACAAAACTTGAAGTAAACTAGCAAATGGAATGGTGTTGGTGTGTGGTATGTGTGGCGTACAAAGAAAGGAGGAGGGGAGGGCTTTTATAGTGAGTTGAGGAGGTTAGGAAACAACTAGGAAATCTCCTAAACTTGGTGACCAAGTTTTACTTGGAGCCAAAGTTGTACACATGTAATCATCTAATGAATCAAGGTTCAAGATCAAGCCACACAAGGTGAATCCCCCCCCCCCTAGAGGCGGTCCACATGTGTTGATATAAATAAACGACTAAAAACGTTATTCATATCTTTTGATATCTCTATGTTTTGATAATCACAAAACGAAAACACATTAAATCAAAGATAATGAGGTAAACAAGTATTTAGTAGTTAATAATCACTTTCACCATCTAATCACTTAAGGTATGAATAAACATAGTGTTTAAAGCATTATAAGATCAAAGGAAAGTTTAATTAAGCATTACAAACTTTATTTAATTATATAAACATATTATATATTTTTGAAAAACACTTTTGGTAATAAAGAAAAATGTTTTATTCATACTAAATATATGAATTCAAATTTTTAACCAAAATCAGTTAGTTTTTCACCAAATAAACTTTCCCCACTTAAAGACAAAGAATCTGGCCGTTTCAGCTGGGCGGCCCCCTTAATTATAAAGGGCGGTCCCCTTAATTTTAAGGGGGCCGGCCATGATTTAAGGGGACCGGCCACGCTCCTCTGTCAGAATCTATTGCCTATAAATACCACCTTAAACCTGGATTTTTTCCTCACCTTTTTGCACTAAAACTTTCTGATCTAAACATCCCTCTTCATCTTCTAAAAATCCTTTGATCTTATATACTTTGATCTTTGTTTCAAAGTGATTCAAGCCTCAACACTCAAGTGCAAAGAGAAGAATACTTCTACTTGAAGTATTACAACTTAGTATCATCTTGCTATCTAAGTTGTTTGGTTATTTCATCTTGTTGATCTTTCATACTTTGGTGTATAAGGTGTATGTATTAGTTTGCTAGATTTAGTTGTAGAATCTAGAATTATTGTAAGTGTGTAGTGGAAGTTGAAGTGAAGAAGTAGTGTTGGATAATAGTGAAGATAGGAGTAAGTGGCAATAGGGACTAGTAGTGAAGAAAGTGAAGCTTTCAAGTGGAGGAGACTTGAAGACACTAGTTGATTGAAGTTGTGAAGATATAGGTGCTTTGAAGTTGTGAAGACATAGGTGCTTTGAAGTTGTGAAGTTGCAAGACATTGAAGTTGTGAAGAATTTTGTGAAGGCGTGAAGATACTAGTGGTGTGAAGACTTATTGAAGAAGTCAAAGGTGTGAAGAAATTGTGGTGTGATTATTTGGTGTGAGATTGGTTCTAGCTACGATTAGAACTCGACACCTTGCTTTGTGTCGTTAATTGGTGTAAGCATTTGGTGTGTATGGTTTTCTCCGCCACAAGGGAGGTTATTGACTTAGTGAAGAAAACTCTCGAGTTCGGTGCTCGGGGAGTGGAGTAGAGCAAGGAAGGTGTCCTTGTAGCCGAACCACTATAAATCCTTTGTCTCTCGGTTTGATCTTTCCATCCCTCATTCTTTACTTGTTTACTTACTTGCCTTCTCATATATTATTATTATTGTGTGTTGTGCATATATTGGTTTCACATAAAGATCAAACTAGGTTCCATTCAAAACATTAATTATACATTAGTAAATTAAAGTATATACAATCATTAAAACACATATACACATATAAATACAAACTTATATTTAAGTGAGATATATGAAATTATAATTTCTATTTAACACTTTAAATAAGAAGTATTTATGTGACATATGTGAATTAATTTGTATCTATACTTTAGCTTCAAAGGGTTCTTACAAACTATCATTAATTACTTGAAAGCAAACTTTTATTGAAACGAAAAAGACGCAAAACTATTCAACCCCCCCTTATAGTTTTCTATAACATGGACTAAGGATAGGATGACTTGGTCTTGTTGATATTATCCTACTTATGGAGCTAGTTTTGACTCCGTAAAATGCTAACCGTAAACGATTAAGCCATAATACGTAAAATCGGGTATCGTAAAAATACGAAACTTGGAAGAATGATTAAAATTGTCAAAATACTCAATAATAAAATATAAAATGAGTGGTAGGTTCCATTGGGGTGCTAAAACCCTGCTAAAACTGAAAACACGGGTCTAAAACGCGTAATACGTAAACGTACGAATATTGTGTAAAATTGAGAAAAGTAAAATGTTACTTTTCTAATGTGATAACAATGATTTAAAATGACTTATAATGTCTAGACTGGGCTCAGTCTAGTGTCGGTTGGTATTAAATGTCTTTTAGACATAAAACCGTAAGCCTAAAAATCAAGGACTGATTTATAAAATCAAGGAATGATTTTTTTGTCAAAGGAGGAGGGAAAAATATGTTGACTTTTTCCAAAAATGTGAAAACTCAAATCATCTTAGAAACGCGGTGCAGGTATAGGCTAAGGTTACGGCTGAGTAAAAACGCTTAAGAATGAAAATTCCTGTTTTTCACGGCCGAGGTTTATTTGGTCATGTTTTTCTCAGTCATGATTAATTCTCAAATAAATCATGAGTGTATCAAACATTTTTCTGATGCGGGGAAAATTAACGCGGTCGAGTTTCGTTGTGCGTAGAATTTTTGAATGACGTTTTACCCTAAAACGTGTAATTCCTTAATAACTTTCGCGAAAATGATCTGATGAGTGTCAAACTTTTAATTTGCCATGGAAATGATTTATCACTCGAGGCCAAGAAACAAAAATCAAATTTCGGGAAAAATGAATAGTAAAAGTGAATAGTGAAATTTTCCGGGAATAGTAATTAACCTGAAATTGCGAATTGTTACATGCTTCAATATCAACCATCTCTAGGAGATGAGTCGATAGATTACACTAGTTCCCCGTGAGAATGAAACAAGCTCTTTTAAGAGAACTTGAGTGGTTAAGAAGGTTTAGTGCATTGCGTCACTAGGTCCATGACGACTTTATATTCAATACCGGTGTCACCTTAGCAACAACCAGTAGCATAGGAATTGAACCCGGTGTCTGCCCTAAGGTTGAACATATGGAAGGCTATTTCTTTTCACCCTTTTCTTTACTTTTCTTTTTAATTCTTCAACTCCTTCTTTCCCTTTCATTCCTTTCTCCCTTTTTTTCGTATCATACCTAAGGACTTCTAATTCTAACTATTGGTGATGTCCTTGGGTAGATCCCTCCAGCTCTGGCGGATCATAGGACTGTTTTTCCTATCTTAATCACCTTATAACTCCTTGATTAACCGACAGTAGCCAAGAAACCTTTGATTGAAAGTCTCTCAAAGTGTTTGTGTTAATCAAATATTTTGGTTAACACTTTGAGAGTTTTGTGTACACTTTTGAAGGGCTCCCCCTTCACATGTGCTCATAAGTATTTAAGAAATTTGCACATGCGGGAGGAGCAAGCACTTTTTGAATTGATCTACTTTCAGTGAACAAGACCGATTCGAGACATGCTTACATCACTAGTTAGACTAGCTTGAAGTTATTACCCGGCCTGGTCAAGTCCATAGAAAGTTTCTCGACATGGTACATTTCTACTAAGACAAATCCTTTTCGAGACACGCTTACGTGGCTAGTTAAAGAGTTCCATTGTCAGCTTTTAGGTGACAACTAGCTCTAGTAACTAACTTGATGTTATAACCTGTCGAGGATAAGTCTTTTCGAGATTACTAACTTTTATTGTTTCGTCAATTCCTGGGTCAATTCTGAGTCTAGCTCGCACAAGATACAACTTTTAGCTTTTTGACCACTTATATTTTAATCACTTTTCTATTTTCTCCCCCTAAAAAATAGCATATAAAATGATGTTTTTGATAATCTTTTAGATTAAAATATGCCTTTTTGAGTCTTTTGGGGAGATTCACCAAGCACTTTTGATTTTAGAACAAAGTATTTTTGTTTTGACAAGTGCTCCCTCTCAACAAGTGATTAGGTCTTATTGAGGTGAAATACTTATCCTTTTGAGCAGAATTATGAAAATCATAAAATATTTGATTAATTATACTCAAAAGTAAGAAGCCTTTGCTCCTTATATTAGGATTGAGGCACTGATGCGTACCTCAGGGTCCTTTCTTTTACAAGTCCGGGTTGTACACTGTAATGCGTGCACAAGCCATAATGAATAATAGTATTGACAAATCAAATCAAGATCTTACAACACTTCTACCATTCCGGTCTCTGAAACGTCAACACTGGAAATCCTGGTCTGCCTCCCACATAGCTTTCTAATCTCCTTAACTGATCCCTACGCTTTAACCAGTTCTCAATCCTTGTAATGAATCTGCGAGCTTGTCTGGCCTCATCGGTATTCCACCTTTTGGTTTTGTACAGTGCAACATAATCTAATCTACCTTTGATTCCATCTCTGACGAACTTTAGGGTTTCATCACAAAACTTGTGGATCTCATCATAAGCCATGAAGTAGTTTTGACGGTTGACACTGCGGTATGTGAACCCAAATGCCGGTTGCTTGATCAAGGTGTATTGAGATTCGTGTTGAAGGTTGAGGATATTGTAAAGATTAGGTTTTGTGAGATTCAGCTTCTTCTGGTAACTTTCCACTCCAAGTTGAAGATCTTCTACTCGCTCTCTGATGAGTATTTGTCGTATGAAAATTAGGAGAGCTGTGATAAAGGCAAGCTGCATTTGCTTGGGTAAGTTGCAAAGCTTTCCTTGGACTTTGAGCAGATACATATCTTCTATGTCATTGAGGAGCAATCGTGGAAAGTCTGACTCGGAAATCACGTACTCTTGTTCATCAAGTCTTTTGAGTACGATTTTGTTGAGAAAGGAGTACCTAAAGTGAGTGACCGTTGAAATAAACTGAATGGAGACAATCTTTAACTCACTTGTCACATTACCCATAGTCTGATTGAGTCTGCTGCTTCGATAATACTGTGCCCGGTTTTCTGGCCAATGGTGTATTCCGGTCATAGTCAACAACTTTGTCGATGAATAAGTCAGAGGCTTCTTCTTCGATGGCGTTGTTGAGGTATCTTGCAGTAGGGATTGAGAAGGTAAGTGATGTGGTGTACTTCATTTCTATCTTGCTACCGTGTTGTAGGAATTCCAAGTCATTGTTGAAGAAGAATTTGTAGGGGATTTTCTCCTGCTTAGGCTTTCCAACCAATGGTAGAGGTTTGGTCCAGTCGGTGTAGTAAGGCCCTTTCTTCTTTGAGTAGTAATCAATGTTGGACTCGGGATTTAGCCAGTCGATGTCGTTAGACATTGCTCGGGCTATGTTTTCCAGGTGATACTCGAGTTCAACAGAGTTGGCCGAGCGGTCTTTCAACAAGTTGAATGCAGCATTCTTTACCCTTCTCAGCTCATTCTTGCTCATGTTCTTTAAATCATAGTCCCTCTGCAGAAGTTGTGCATATTCCATTGTGAGGCCATCTTGTGGTGATTGATTTTCTGCAAGAGGTGGTTGGGCTTTAACCATTTCATCAAACCAAGAGTATTCAGCCATTTTGTCTTCGTACAGCCACTTGAGAATCTTTTTCGGTTTCTTAGGTTTGGTGCTTTTCGAAGAGGTTTCCGGTTTATGCTGATGGTGTTTTCTTTTCCTTTCTTTCTTCTTTGTTGATGAAGGTTCTGGTATTTCATCTGGCTGAGGGAAATCGTCTCCGCTGGTGTACTCAAAGTGATCATGGGCTTTAGGACCTGAACCTGATGCCTTTGGTTATTGAGTAGATGTTGTGGTAGTTGGAGGTATGACAGGTTGTTTGTGTTGAGATGAGGGTCCTTCGGCTTGCTTTTGTCTCTTAGCCTGTGAGTTAGGATCTTTGTCTTCATCATCTCTCTGACTTTTCAGTTTATCGGCCTCAGTGCTACAAGATTCTTTAGACATCTTGGCTTGTAAAGCTTCCCACACTTTAATATCTTTAGGTGTCATGGTGGTTTTACTTGCCAATATGTTGAAGAGTTGAGCCTCTAACTCATTTGCTGTAATTTCTTGTTGTGGTAGACGTGTCTTGTCAGCTCGGAGAGTGAAAGAAGTAGTTCTGATCACTTTCTTTACAACTTGTTCAGCAATTTTAGTAAGTTCATCCTTCATTGGTGTAAGCAATTCTTTCAACTCTGTAACCAAGTGTTGTTCCATGTACTGAGTTGCTTGAGCAGCCAATGTAGCTTCCATATCTTCTTGTACATCTTTGGCTAAGAAGGCATCAACTTTTTCATGCATTTCTTGAACATTCGTCATTTGCTTTGTCAATTCAGCAACTTGACTTGCCAGTGATTCAACTTGACTTTCTAAGTTGCCTTTCTTCTTTTCACGAACTCTCTTTACTGCCCTCTTAATCAACTTAGATGCAGCTGTGGCTTCAATTCTAGATGGTTTCTTGACTGATTCGTCATGTGTTGGTTGTGATGCAGGAGGTGATGATTGTGTAGATTCAATGTTGGTGGTTGTGTCTTTATCATCTCTTCCTGGTGATTCGGGTTTATCCTTGGGCTCTTCTTCCTTTTCTGCAACTGTAGCTTCTTCAGCCCTTAGTCTCTGCTCTTCTGCCAATAGGTCAGCTTCTGCCTTTTGTCTTTTCTTTGTTTCCTCTTGAAGCTTTAATTCATCGGCAAGTTTAGCTGCCTCTTCAGCTTTCCTACTTTCTTCCATTCTAATGGCTTCTTCCAGTTTAGCCTGTTCTATAGCCTCAAGCCTTGCCTCTTCAGCTTCTTCTATTCTCTTGAGCTCTTCCTCTTGAGCCTTTTCTCTAGCCTCCATCTCTTCCAAAGACATAAGATGTGGAATATCTGTGTCCATATGGTCTTTCACATCATCGTCTCCTTTTTCTGAAGCATTCTGCATCTCTATGTCTTCAGGTGTAACAGTGGGAGATTCGCAGACTATCATATCAGCAGTGGTTCCCGTTTCCTGAGTTTGATCAACTGGAGTGGACTCAGGGATATTGCTAGACCCGCCTGCTTCAGGAATACTACCAGATCCTCCAGCCTCGGTTGTTTGAGAAAACGGAGGTGGCGGAGGTAGATCAGCTTGGAAGGAGTCGATTTTGCTGTGGAGGAGACCTAACTTGAATGCTCGTTCATTTTCTTCTTCCATAGATAGACCAAGGTTTGTGTGAGCCTCTTTGATACGTGGGAATCGCACCAGGCTTTACCTCTCAAGGGATCTTGAGAAGCTTACAACCCCCACCAGGCAGTGTACCTGATCGTTGTAGTATAGTATAGTGACAAGTACCGGGGGATTGATCGTTCAGCTAGGAATAGTGTTGCTAGGATTAGAAAACCTAAATACTAGTTCTACAGGTGAGGGAAGATTCTTTTTGTATTTTTATATTTTATGAAAAGCAATTTAAAATCTCTGGTTTGAAGGATTTGGGCGGAATTAGTTGCTATTCAACTAACCCAATACTAAGATGCAATCAAAATAAAATACTAAAAATGAAAATAAACTAATTTATACTAAAGTTGTGAGCAGTAATTGGAGAAAATGTGTTTACTTAGATTTCACTACTCCCTAGACATCTTTTACACGTTAATTACTTGTTATAATTGCATGGATGACGGATCGTATTCCTTAATACCATTCATGGGGTGGCACACATAACTCCCCAATTCTATGAGCTCTTATCTCCTCCTACACCATGCCCAGCACAACTATAGGGATTGTAAACAGTGGCTCATGCATTAAATACAACCAATAAAGACCTAGTGCGTGTCGGTTCATGTTTCTTAAGACGTTCAAGCATGTTACCAATTGGAGATCTGCCAGTTTTCTTAAGCCTAACATATAAATCATTCATCCAAGACAAGAATAAACAAGTAATCAACATCTAGGTTTCATTAGATCTAAGCAAACACAAGATAGATCTAGCCTAGCATGATGGAATTAAGACAAGAACAAGATATAGACAACCAACACATAGACATATTGATTGAATTAGAAGAACACTTATCTTGATTAAACATGCAAGGTATCAAGGGGTTGGAACCCTTAAAAAACCTGTAAAGTTACACCAAAATCGTACTTAGGGTTTCTCCCAAAACTTCCCCCCTTAAATGTGAAAAATTAGAAAACTATATATAGGAAAAGGGGTCTGACGGCGTCAAGACTTAACTTGTGACGCCGTCACCTCGCCGCCAAAACTCTTCTCGGACTGCCTAGATCTACATTTGACGCCGTCAAGACTTAATCATTTCCAGGCCGTCATGACTTTTTACTCTTGACGCCCTACCTTCATGACGTCGTCAAATATCTTCTGGATCGTCATGGAATTTTGCTCTTGACGCCGTCAGGGAGTTGCTCTTGACGCCGTCACCTACTGTTCCCAGCATGGAAAATTAAGACTTTGGCGTTTTCTTCACTTTTATGCTCCAAAAACATCCGAATTGCTTCCTTTTCCAGATTTCACTCCCAAAGTACCTAAAATCACAAAAGGAACGATTTAGGGCAATATTTGATCAAATAAATTCGAATTACGGCTTAAATGACCCCCTAAAAATGGATCATTTTTCGTCTCATCATATACCCTTACACTTGAGATTTGCTTGTCCTCAAGCAAATGCGCTTTTATTCTACTTAAAATACAAGTTAGGGGTCATTTAACACTACTATAAAAGTAATTACAACAAATAATTGTTCCACTAAAGACCAATAGACAAGCACAGAGGTCATACACAAGCACCTCACAAATAGTGTTTAGATACTCACATCTCTCGGGTGTAATAAAGTATAAATTACAATATGGAAACGGAAGATATCTCTCACTACCTGTCATAGCAAAATAGATTACCATAGGCTTGGGAAAGGATCAAACCTCCACCACATGGCATAAGCACTTAGGATAAACTATAAAAGAGGTCTTTTAAAGGGTTGTAACGTTAGGTGTAGGGATATGAAATACACGGTTTTGTTGGATAAAGGAAGTTTTACTGGTGGCGAGTTAACAATCTTAGTCAATTACATGTACAATATGGCATTGCTAAGCCAAGACTAGACTCGACTTAAGCTAATAAATGAAAAATAACAAAAACATAAAATGAACATAGAATGAAAAGGAATGGTAGTCCGTATGTTTTTCTCTTTTTTTTCTTTTTCTATTTTTTTTTCTTGATTTTTCGATTTTTTTTTTTTTTTTTTTTTTTTTTTTTTTTTGCATACACTCTTACCCTACCATCCAAAATAATACATCATAGGGAATGGTAATTCCCCTTACACTTGAATCTTTACATACTTTACAATAAACTAAACTAATGACTCGAATCAAGAGAATCAAAACACTTGGAGCACTTTTAAGATTAACGTACATATGGGGGTAATATATAATGTTCTTCCCCATTACTCCATAAAATAAGTACTTACCGTGAGTCCCAATCGTCCCAAAACAATATGTACAAGGATATGACTCGACTTAGCAACCATGTAATCAATTAGATAGTTAACTTAGGGTTTAACAAATAACAATAATGCACTAAAAATGAGCGCATACACGGAAGGCTAAGGCGATTTGGTTGTACATTTAAGTGGGGTGTAACAAATTCTTTCTTTAAGTAAAATGCTTAAAGTTAGAAACGAAAAGATAGGCTCGGAGGGGTGTACTAGAGGTTTCGTGTACTAAAAATGAGTACAACGCAAAGGTGTGGGAGAATTACTTGACCTATGAAGTCAATGTAATTATATTACAGGTGTAGAACAAGGGTTACCCTAATGCCTCTTATCATGTAGTAAATCCTAACTACACGAATGTAGTCTCACTAGCGGTCTCGGAATGCATCACTAAAACAAGTTCTAGAATCTAAATGCTACCGGTACACTTATAAGCACTAATACTAAATGCTTTTCCTATCAAATCTAAAGGCGAACCTCACATATTTGGGTGGAAAATTTTTCTGAATATACGGTTATGTGCTAGTCATACAATCTCCTATCCATGAGACGCTTGCTATGGCTAAAGTTTCACTCCTAAATATTGTAAAAAATTTTAAATTTGGCGCTAAAATTACACTAACAAGTATTTCTCATAGTTTTATTACACATCTACCATTAAACAAAACAAACTCAAGCGAAAGTGCATATGTAAGGTATCATCTTTTTACCCTCCCCTTACACTTAAGATGAACATTGTCCCCAATGTTCAAGTAAAGAATGTAAAAGTGAAAAAGTTAAAAAGAATGAAATCAAATACTCCCCTGATTCGCTCGGTATGGATAATTAGGTGGCCAGGTTAAATCTTCCTCCAAGAAAATGAATAATCAAAGCTTCCCATCCAGAATATAAATCATCTTCTTGTCATACATAACCTGTAAAACCTGAGAAAATAAACAAGACAACCTCGCGTAAAGTCGGCAGCATCCTATATAAGTTACTAAATCCTAGAAAACAAAATAAGATATAATGCTTGTGGAATGAAGTTTGCAGATCTCCTGGAGATTATAAAACTTAATAATTTACAAAAACCATAAGACTCCGTTAGAAAAACAAAATCGGTAAAATTTCCAGATTTTTACACCTGACGCCGTCAAGAGTAAACTCCTGATGCCGTCAGAATTGACCTGCAGAAATTCTTATGTTAAGTTTCCGGAAAATTTCTGGAAAAACTTGGTCCTACTTCCTGGAAAATCCTGCAAAACTTCATTATGACTCAATACAAGCATTTGACTCTAACAAATACGAATACACATGTTCATTTAATATTGTGGAGAATCATGATCGGTTTGTTTCTTAAAAACATATTTGGGGTTTCCCCTTACACTTATCTTTTGCAAAAATATTTTTAGGTGGAGTTAAGACTAGAACAAAACAACAAGGTAAAGTATTTCCACATTTTAATTGAGAAACTTGATCTACCAACAATAAAAACAAAGCATGCATACGGAAGCAAATAACAAACAAACAAAAATAAAATCACACAAAGCATGGGTTGCCTCCCAAGAAGCGCTTTTCTTTATTTACGAGTCTTGTAGCTAGACTCAAGGTCATGGGTTACTACGTGACTTCATCGTTGGTTCCACTCTCTAGGTCGTCTTCTAAACCAGTTTGTATTCCGGACCTAGTTGTAAGCATTCTTTATAGAAACCAAGCATCCTATTCTTTACATATTCTACTCCTCTACGTCTATCCTCCTCATTCCTATAATATGCCGCTTGCTTGTGTTCTTTTTCGAAATTAGAGATAAGGCGGTATTGTTCAATCTTGTAGGGCATTTGATAGGCAACATCACCATTCTCTTCCTTGAATCTAACTATCCCTAAAGTCGGATCATAACTCATCCTAGTGGCTTCAACAAATGGTTTTCCAAATATTATTTGGCTTAGGCAAGCATCTATCACCGGACGAGTGCCTTCTACTATCATAAAATCGATCTCATAAGTGAGATTCCCTATAATCACATGCAATCCCTTCACTCTTCCTACAAAATTACTTATCAAATTCTTGTTGGGCATCATCCTAAAATCAAGTTGCTTTTTCATCACCCAATTGTAATAAGTCCTAGTCATGATGTTCACGGGGGATCTAGGGTCGATGTAAGCTTTCCATATATGCATGTGCCCGATATTGCATGGGATGTTAATGTTAGAGGGGTCTCCCATTTTGATAAGGGGTGTGCCAAAGATATATGGTCTCTCGGGACTATCGAATAAATCCTTATGGTACTCCCGTTCTTCCTCGATGGGCAACTTATCAAAGTATTTTTCTTTAGGCTCTACCTCCTCTAATTCCTCTTCCTTGTTAACCTCAACTTCCCTACTCTCATCCTTAATCTCGTCTTCTACTCTAACTTCATCCTTGTCACTCTCCTCTATCTCCTTATCTATCGGCTTAATGGTGACAACATTGACAAAGTGGACATGTATGGATGACGAGGGATCCTTAATTTGGATTCCACTATTGGTGTCCCTAGTGTCCTTCCTAGGTGTGATTAACGCTTGGTTGTTGAGGGCTTTCAACAAGTTGTCAATTTTGTTGGTCATCTCCATTTGTTGTTGGTTGAATTCGGTTTCAAACCTAGCTATGCGAGCTTCTTGAGATGCCATGAACTTTGACATCAATCCTTCAAGATTGTTGGTACTACCATAATTGTTAGAAGGATTGTTGTTGAAAGTACGGTTGGATGGTGGACCGTTTGGTTGGTAACGATTAGGCGGATTGGAAGAATTGGGTTGATTTTGTTTCCACCTAAGGTTTGGGTGATTTTTCCAAGAGGGGTTGTATGAATCACCGTAAGTGTTTGGCTTGGGCTTAAAAGTGTACCACTTATCTCCCGCTTCGTCGGTACGCAAGGATGCGTAGTCCGCAAAAGCCGTTCCGGGGAGTTCCATACAATCACGAGTGTCGTGGAGACCACTACATAATTCGCATGAAGAAGTGATTTTGTTCACTTGACTTGAAGGCTTTGGAGCTTCGTAAGATTTCATGAGAAACTTGACTTGGTCCTCAAGTTCCATGATCCTACGGTCGAGAGTGCTAGAATTGTTCGAAGGCAAAGATATTGCCTTGACCGTTTTGTTCAAGTCACGAGGATCATTCCAACTTTCGTTGTCATAGAGAGCAAGATCTTCTATGAGTTCCCATGATTGTTCCGCACTAAGATCACGTAGCTTACCACCGGCCGATTGGTCAATGGCTCGCCTCGTGGAGATGTCGATATGGTCATAAAAAATTTGGACTTGGAGCCAAAGATCTATGCCATGATGAGGGACTTTTTGGAGTAAGTCCTTGAAACGAGTCCATGCTTCATAAAAAGGTTCATTTTGACGTTGTTGGAACATCAAGATGTCATTTCTAAGCTTAGTAGTTCTCCCCGGTGGGAAAAATTGAGCAAGGAAACGAGTGGTGAGATCATCCCATGTGGTGATGGATCCCACGGGTAAACGCTCAAGCCATTGACTAGCTTGATCCCGTAGAGAGAATTGGAATAGGCGTAAACGGGTAGTCTCTCTAGTTTCAACACCTAGGTCTATGGAATCTACGATTTTGAGGAAGTCCTTAAGATGTTGGTTTGGATCTTCGGAACGAAGTCCATGGAATGCACATCCGCTTTGCACCAACCGGATGGTGTCGGATCGCAAGGGGGTCACATTGGCTCCGGTGAGCTCAATGGTGTTTCGGTAGCCTTGGTGGCTAGGTCGGGAATACTCTCCTAAGGTTCGGGGCCTAAGGGGTTCCAATGGTGGGTTTTGTTGTGGTGGGATGACGGGTTCAAAGATGTTACCACCTTCCATGATGTCGGATGGTAAAGAGTTACAAACAAAGACACAAAGAAATAAGATAGACTAAAGAGAACCTAAAAAAAATAAAAATAAAATCTTACTAGAAAGGAATCTAGCAAGTAGACCTAATAAAAAGAAATTCTAACCTAGACAATAACTATTCCCCAGGCTGCGGCGCCAAAAACTTGATACGTGGGAATCGCACCAGGCTTTACCTCTCAAGGGATCTTGAGAAGTTTACAACCCCCACTAGGCAGTGTACCTGATCGTTGTAGTATAGTATAGTGACAAGTACCGGGGGATTGATCGTTCAGCTAGGAATAATGTCGCTAGGATTAGAAAACCTAAATACTAGTTCTACAGGTGAGGGAAGATTCTTTTTGTATTTTTATATTTTATGAAAAGCAATTTAAAATCTCTGGTTTGAAGGATTTGGGCGGAATTAGTTGCTATTCAACTAACCCAATACTAAGATGCAATCAAAATAAAATACTAAAAATGAAAATAAACTAATTTATACTAAAGTTGTGAGCAGTAATTGGAGAAAATGTGTTTACTTAGATTTCACTACTCCCTAGACATCTTTTACACGTTAATTACTTGTTATAATTGCATGGATGACGGATCGTATTCCTTAATACCATTCATGGGGTGGCACACATAACTCCCCAATTCTATGAGCTCTTATCTCCTCCTACACCATGCCCAGCACAACTATAGGGATTGTAAACAGTGGCTCATGCATTAAATACAACCAATAAAGACCTAGTGCGCGTCGGTTCATGTTTCTTAAGACGTTCAAGCATGTTACCAATTGGAGATCTGTCAGTTTTCTTAAGCCTAACATATAAATCATTCATCCAAGACAAGAATAAACAAGTAATCAACACATAATCAACATCTAGGTTTCATTAGATCTAAGCAAACACAAGATAGATCTAGCCTAGCATGATGGAATTAAGACAAGAACAAGATATAGACAACCAACACATAGACATATTGATTGAATTAGAAGAACACTTATCTTGATTAAACATGCAAGGTATCAAGGGGTTGGAACCCTTGAAAAACCTGTAAAGTTACACCAAAATCGTACTTAGGGTTTCTCCCAAAACTTCCCCCCTTAAATGTGAAAAATTAGAAAACTATATATAGGAAAATGGGTCTGACGGCGTCAAGACTTAACTTGTGACGCCGTCACCTCGCCGCCAAAACTCTTCTCGGACTGCCTAGATCTACATTTGACGCCGTCAAGACTTAATCATTTCCAGGCCGTCATGACTTTTTACTCTTGACGCCCTACCTTCATGACGTCGTCAAATATCTTCTGGATCGTCATGGAATTTTGCTCTTGACGCCGTCAGGGAGTTGCTCTTGACGCCGTCACCTACTGTTCCCAGCATGGAAAATTAAGACTTTGGCGTTTTCTTCACTTTTATGCTCCAAAAACATCCGCATTGCTTCCTTTTCCAGATTTCACTCCCAAAGTACCTAAAATCACAAAAGGAACGATTAAGGGCAATATTTGATCAAATAAATTCGAATTCCGGCTTAAATGACCCCCTAAAAACGGATCATTTTTTGCCTCATCACTCTTCTTGTTATTCCTGTTCGGCAGTCATAGGTTCCTTCAACTTTTCACCCCTTAACCGTTCTTCTTCCAACTTAGCATCCTCTTCAGTTAAAGGTCTTTGAATTGTTTCTTTTTTAATTTGATCAAAAAATTCATCAATGTTTTTGTCCCAATCTTCTAGAGACATGTCCAGATCGTCAATATTATCATCCGGTTTGTTATAAGCTTCGCTGTAAACTGGACCACTATCAGATTCGGTCTCTGAGTCGGATGGTTTTGGAGAAGATGGTGGTGTGGGTTCAGGATCTGGTTCAGGGATTGGTTTCTTGACCGGTAATATGATCTTGAGAGTTCTCTTGTGAGGCTTTTGGTAGTCTTTGTAGAGCTTTCGGAGCTGCCAGACTTACTACCTTTCTTTCCCTTTTTCTACATGAACGACGGTAGAGGGATTTCGTCCAAGAACCCAACTTTCTCTTCTTTGAGAGCTTGGACATAGTACTTGTAGTTCGAGCATTTCTTTACCTTATCATTCAGGAGGCACTCGGGAAGTATCTTTCCTTGTTTACGTATACTAGTATCAAGTCTTTTAATTTGCCTAAGAGTAGACTCATTTCTGAATGTGTTCTTGTCTTCATCATCCAGTCTTTGAGGAATGTCGTCATACTCACAAAGGAAGCTTTCAATGAGTAGCTTGGTGTAGCAGACAAATGGAATGTTTGTAGTCTTATGTTGAATGCGCCACACTATATCTTCCCAGATAATTCTAGCAAAGTCCACCTTCTTGACATTTGCCATAGCCTAGAAAAGTTTGAGATGTTGGAGTTTGGGGTGTTCGTGACCAGTATCTCTGCCAGACATGGACTTGGCTATAAGGATGTACATGGTTCTCCATGGTTGTGGAAGATTCCTTGTGTTAACCTTTGAGTGTCGAGTCACTACTTCGTCTGACTCATCGTATCCAATATCCCGTAACCATTCAATCAACTCTTCTTCATTAGGAACTGGGTCGTACTGTTCATATGGACCAAGTTCAGGTAAACCTAGAACGCCACGAAGGGTATCTTTGTCCACCATGATTTGTCTCTTATGTAGCATGCATGTGAAAAATTCTTCGCCAAGGTCCAGTTGAATTGTATGCCAGAATTGGTGAATGTAGAAACAAGCTACTAATGCTGATTTGGTGAGCAGAATTTTGTAAGGGTGATAGACTAAGGCATCTACAGCGACAATGCAAGATGATTCATTGCATGTGAATTTGTTGAAGTTGACCCGTAAGTTGTTCTTTCCAATCTTTCTGGAGTAGTCTTCGGGAAAGGTTTCTTTCCATGTGAGCTTAGGTTCAGGTACAGGTGCTTGTAGGATGTTAGTTGGTTGGGCCATCTGGATGATCATACACAAACATAGACATTGCAATAATATCTTTTGTTAGCACATTTGTTAATATACTAGTTTATGCATGAATGTATTGATCAGTGGGTGTTTTTGTGTTCAAAGTGTTGATATATTGTAAACTTGTATATTTGATGTTAAAACTTAGTAGAAACTGATAACAATCAAGTCACAATATGTGTTAACAAATACAAGAGATTACACATTTGAAAATGTACAACACTTAGACAAATTTCAAGAAATCAGACAATGTTACGTGTAAGATTAGAAATCCTACGCATAACATTTCTTATGCGTAAGAAGTTATATTATGCGTAAGTAAATAATCTACGCATAACTTATATCTTACGCGTAAGCTTAAACTTTTGCGTAGGCTACATCTTATGCGTAGAATAAATTCTTTAGCGTAAGATATTAACTTTAGCAAAGGTTTGAACCTTATGCGTAAAATATAACTCATGCGTAAGTTTTGACTTATGCGTAAGATAAATCTTATGCGTAAAAAAGAACTTATGCGTAAGAAATAAAGTTCTGCGTAAACATTGTCTTATCCAAGACAAGTTTATCAAACGGTCGAATCTTACGCGTAAGATGAGTTCATCTTTTGCGTAGGATTGCCTGAAAAAATCACCTTCGAAAATTTTTGTATCTTTTGATTCCTGAAAGTTTTTAAACAACACCACTGATCAAAACTTTATCCAAAATCATCCCAAAACATTTAAATACACTGACTTATGCGTAAACTAGCAACAAGCAATCATATGCGTAAAAATGCAAGAACATCAAATCAAGAACACATGAAACCATGATTCTGGGTGGAAAAAGAAATTAGGCGAGTGATTAATCTATACTAAGGAACATTTAGCCCAAGTTATAACAACTTTTAACCACAAAAACGTATGATTAAAACTACTAGTGCACAAGAACCCTAACTCATCAATTCAAGATCCACACATGTTTCTGAAACAATTCAACCACTAAATCGTGTTCCTAATCATATACAAACATTATCCTATGCATTTAATTATCTTAGAACCTCATAAATCAAAAACCCCTATTACATACGATGAACCCTAATTTCAATAATCAATAATTGATGTTTCTGGGCATGATTGGAGTTTAGAAACATGTTAAGCATCATCTAACAATCGAATCCCACCACAAATTATAAACACAAACACTTTTAATCACTTAATCCAATTATACGCAAAACCCTAAATATATTTTGAACGATTTTAAGAGTTTGGGCTGTTGGATTTCATTAAAATTAAAAACCATTGCATAAAATCATGATCAAAACATGTTTGAACTTACAGATTTGGTGAAAAATGATTAGATATGCAGGATTAATATGAGCCGTCGATGATGGTTGGTGAGTAGTAAATGTGAAACAGAACTTTTGCAGTGGTGAGTAGTAAATGCAAAGGTCAAATGTGTTTTGACTAAGGGTTAATTCAAGATTTACTAATTGTCACAAATGTTCCCTTAACCTCAAAGTATTATTCTAACATAATGCCAAACTAACTCATATTATAACAATACTTAACTCCACCAAGCATTATAAAAGAACAACTTTGGATAAATTTACTCCCCCTTGACCTTAGACTGATGTCCTTTTAAATTTGAGAATATTGGTTTCACTTAGTCAAGGAGAGTATCCCGAAAAACTTTTAAAGCATCACTTTTGATAATAATAAAAAGAAAATATTTTTGGTAAAATGCAAGTACAAAACATTTTGAAAATTTTAAAAATACTTTACCTCCCCCTCAACACTTGTTTTTGTAATGATTTTAGACATTTTATAAAAAATTAGTGTTGAAAAGAGTGGTGTGTACTTGCATTTTTTTTGAGTAGAAAAAATAAAATCTTTTTGTGTTTTTGTTGGTTTTATATTTTTGTATTTTTGTTTTTGGAAAAATATTTACAAAAGATAGTTTTGATGTTTGACGATCATTTGTGTTTTAAAAACTTTTCCAGATCTTCTGGAGTCAAACATTGCATACCAATTTGGTGGACTAAATCAGCAAACCTTGTTGGAGGTAATGCTTTAGTGAGTAAGTCTGCCAACTGGTACCCAGTTCCCACAAAATATAATTCAATTGTACCCTTTTCGACATGCTCCTTGATGAAATGATAGCGGAGATCAATGTGTTTGGATTTGCAATGATGAACGGTGTTGCAGGAAATGGCAATGGCACTATTGGAGTCACAATATATCGGAATCTTATTGAATAGGTAGCCATAGTCCTTAAGTTGTGATCTCATCCAAATGACTTGAGTACAACAAGCAGACATAGCTACATATTCAGATTCTGTTGACGACAGTGATGTGCCGTTCTGCTTCTTAGATTGCCAAGACACAAGTTTATCTTTGAGAAACTGTAATCCACCAGATGTACTTTTGCGTGTGTCTAAGCATCCTGTATGGTCAGCGTCTGAAAAAGCAATTAGTTCAAAACCAGAATCCTTCGGATACCAGATTCCCAAGTTAATGGTTCTTTTTATGTATCGAAGGATTCTTTTTGCCTCATTGAGGTGCTTTTTAGTCGGTTTGGACTGATAACGAGAACACATAAAGACAGCAAACACTATATCAGGTCTACTAGCTGTGAGATACATGAGGGACCCTATAATACTTTGGTATTTTGTAGGGTCAACTAGAGTCCCATGTATATCAGCATCTAGTTTTGTGCCAAAAGCCATTGGTGTATTATAAGTGTCACAGCTCATCATTCCATGTTTTTTTAAAATTTCTAAAGCATATTTGGACTGATTTAGAAAAATTCCACAGGGTGATTGATGAACTTGTAGTCCTAAGAAGAACAAAAGTTCACCCATCATGGACATTTCAAAATTTTCTTTCATTAAATTTGCAAAATCATTTGAGTGATTTCTGTTTGTTGAAGCAAAAATAATGTCATCGACATATATTTGAACAATTAGTAAGTCCACCCCATATGTTTTTGTAAATAAAGTTGGATCCACTGAACCTTTAGAAAATTTATTGGCCAGCAAGAAAGCAGATAATTTGTCATACCACGCCCTTGGGGCTTGCTTGAGTCCGTAAAGAGCCTTTTTGAGTCGATAAACATGATTGGGATGCTCAGGATCAACGAAGCCTTCTGGTTGGCTGACATAGACCACTTCACGGAGTTCACCATTCAGAAATGCTGTCTTGACATCCATTTGATAAACAACCATATTCCTATGTGCAGCATATTCCAGAAAGATCCGAACAGCTTCAAGTCTAGCAACTGGAGCAAAAGATTCCTCAAAATCAATTCCTTCTTCTTGGAAGTATCCTTTAGCTACCAAGCGTGATTTGTTATGTATGACAGTGCCCTCTGTATCCAGTTTGTTTTTCCAAATCCATTTAAGCCCAATGACAAAGACTCCGTCAGGTCTTTCAACTAATTCCCAGACTTCTTATCTTTTGAATTGCTGAAATTCCTCTTGCATAGATTCAATCCAGTTGTCATAAGTCATTGCTTCTTTAATGTTCTAAGGTTCTTCTTGACAGACTGTGAGTGCATAGATACAAGTTTCACCATGAGTGTGAATTCGTTGTCTTGTCATGATAGGTCCATCTGGATGGCCAATAATTTGAACTAGTGGATGATCACGAGTCCATTTGTGTGTCGAAGGGTGTAGTTGATAGGTATCTCGCATGTTAATAGGATCCAAATTTTGTGTGGACGACTCAGCTTCATCAGGAAATGTTGGAGCCGGTGCAAACGGGTTAAAGAATGCATTTGGATCATACTCCGCGGGTAGTGGAACTGATTGTGGTGTAGGATCTTCAGCTGATTGTCATAGGTTGGAAGTGGTTTGTTCTGCTGTTATGGGAGATGCAATTGGAGGACCGTCTTTCTCAACAGTTGTAGTTGTTTGTTGAGGTGAGTCAGGTACTTGAATATTATCAGGTTGTGCAGCGGAAATAGGTGAGACCTCAGAAGAACGGTATTCAATTGTTTCATCAAACAGTGGAGCAAACAAGGTTTCCAATTCTTTGCGGTTTAGAGGTAATGTTTCAGCCGAAGAGTCCAGAAAGTTAAGACGGTTTGATTCGGGTCCTAAGCTGTTTTGCTCAGAAGCCATTTGAGTGAGTTCATCAAAATTAGCATGAATAGTTTCTTGAATTTCTCTTGTTCGACGATTCCATATCCGAAAGCCTTTGGAATTTTCACAATATCCTACGAACACTCCGATGTCAGCCTTTGCTTTAACCTTACCTAAATCATCACAATCATTTTTCAGATAACAAAGTGCTCCAAATACATGAAAGTAATCGATGTTTGGTTTTCTTTTGTGAACAAGTTGATAGGGTGTTTTCCGGTAGCGTTTTGTGATCATAGAACGGTTTTGGGTGTAACATGCAGTTGAAACAGCTTCCGCCCATAAGTAATCTGGTAATTGAGCATTAATCAACATGGTTCTTACAGCTTCCGCTAACATCCTGTTGCGTCTTTCAACAACTCCATTCTGTTCTGGACTTCTTGCAATAGATGTTTGATGTTCAATTCCCACTTTCTCAAAATATGACCTAAGTGTCTGATTCTTAAATTCCGTTCCATTGTCAGTTCTTACCATTCGTACCGTGTTACGTAACTGAACTTGAATTTTAGTGAGAAAGGTGATGATCATTGAAGGAGCTTGATCTTTACTTCGAAGAAAATAAACCCAAGTCCATCTGGAGTAGTCATCAACAATTACGAGTATGTAGCGTTTACCGTTAATACTTTGAACACGCATCGGGCAACACAAATCCATATGAAGCAATTGTAAGACATGATTTGTACTGTGCCCAGTTTTAGAGGGGAAATGAGCTCGAGTGCTTTTTCCTTGTTCACAGGCCGAACATAAGTGATCTTTGGTAAATTGGAATCTTGGAAAACCATCAACAAGTTTATGACGAGCAAGTTCAGTCATAGTTTTGAAATTCAAGTGCGAAAGGCGTTTATGCCATAACCAAGATTTAGTTGATTCTGCTTTGGAGAGAAGACATATCGGAGATGTTGCAATCATGTCAGACATTGATATTGTATAAAGATTTGAACCACGTGAGCCGGACATTAGATCATTTCCTTGTAAGTCACGAACGAAACAAGTTTTCTCACAAAATGCTACTTCTAAATCCCCATCACAAAATTGACCGACTGAAAAGAGGTTGTGACCTAAGCCTTCCACATAATAAACACGACTGATTTCGATGTTCCCACTGACATAGTCACCGTATCCCATGATTAAAGCGTAATGATCATTCCCGAATCTGACAGTTCCGATAAACTTTGAAACAAAGTTGACTAACAGTTTGAGGTTGCCTGTCATATGTCGGGTGCATCCGCTATCAACAATCCAGAGAATAATCTGTACCACCTGCATCACAAGAAGACGACGAGAATGGAATAGAAGTAAGGGTGGAACCCAAAGAAAGTGCGGGTTCCTGTTGGTTAGTAGCACACGTATTCAATAATTTAGGAATCCATTTAAATTCAGGTTTATATTGTAACCAATGTTTCCAATTCCAACTAGTTCTCGCTTTCTTTTTGGTGAATTCACTAGTTTTGGGCTTGTTCCTAGATTTGTTCTTATCAACTATGGGGGTGACTGCAACATCATTAGAAGCCGTAGATGGCGGTTTTCCTAAGATAGACTTTGAGGCAAAAGTGGGCCTAAAAGGAATGCCTGTCCTACATTTCTTATGACGATTTAAGAGAGAGTTAGCTACACATTTTGCATGATCACCAGATGATACACTTTTACGACAAAACACACAAGATGCATTAATATTCAAAACATTCAAAGGTTCATCATTCGTTACATTGAGATTTTGATTACAATTTGCCAGATTAGAATCTAAATCAGATGTAACATGAGTTTTATTCGAATTCCTACGTTGATCTTCTACTTCTTGAGCTTCTAGTGTTCCTCTTTTACGTTGCAAGATCCTATTCTTCTTGTTACTTTTTCGCTTGGGTCTGCTAACGCTATTAGTGGAGACTAGTCCTGTTGAAGTGGAAGGGTCAACATTAGTGTTTTGAATATCATTTCCCTTATCAGTTTTATCTACTTGGTTCAATTCTGGTACTATCACAGTGGTGTCAACAAACTTTCCTTTTTGAAGTAGCTTAATTTTCTCTTTTAAGTCAATGATGATGTGATTTTTATCCTGAATTTCAGACTCAAGTTTCACGTTGCAGTGATTAATGTCATCGCGGTTTTGTTGCCATTCAGCGTTTTCAATTTTTAATTCCGCAATTTCCTTCTCATATTTGAGACACAGACTTTTAAAAGACTCAGTATTTTTGCAACTTTGACATGACTTTGAAACATTTTGATTCTGAAGTTGCAATTCTATTTCAAGACTTTGAGCTTGACACCATTCAAGTCGTTGTTTGAGTTGAAAAATTTCTTTTGTTAAATGTTTTGTCACATCATCATTGTTTTTCCTCAGTATATCATTATCTTGTTTTAATGTCTCAATTTTGGTATTCAGCAAATCATTATCAGCACAGTGATCATCCAGAAGTATAGAAGTACCAGATTTATAGAGATCATTCATGATAATAGACATAATATCAGCATTGAGAACTTGTTCCAAGAGTCGATCGACATCATTTTTCAAAACTCTATTTCTATGCTTTTGAACCAAAATTGCATTTTCATTTGATTTGAAAACATCTATCATTGATTTAACTTCTTTCTGCAGATGTTGTTCCCAACTTGTAGCACAAAGACGGAGGTGTTGAACAGTTGGCAACAATTGTTTTTGAAAAATATCTCTCTTTTCTCGCTCGTAAGCGGATTGAAAAGTTTCAATTTTTATTTCTGAATTACGTTCAATTGTTTCCTCCAAAATTTCGATGTCCTCCATAAAAGTTTTGAAATAATTTAAAACACGAGATCTTTTTGGTCAAGGTGTTACTTCACCAGAAGATGGTAAAGGACCATTTACTTGTGCCACAGTTTGGACCGGAGCCGCATTAGAAGATGAAACATATGACTCAGTGACAAACCAAGATTTTTCAGGAATTTCCTTTTGAGGAACAAAAGATTCAGAAATGTGAGGAGCTTTTGAATAATCATATGGTGTCCAATTTTCAACTTGACTCATTTTTGATCGACTCTCTTCTACAAGTTCTTCCTCTTCCTCAGTATCATAAACAATAGTACGCACAATCATGTCATCACACATACATTCCATACTATAAAGTTTAGGATTTTGTTTGAACGCTTTATGAAGAAACATTGATTTGTAATCACCAATTGCAAAACCTTTATCGGGTCTCGGTTTTAAAGTAAACTTCTGAATTGTAGTGATAGAGCCCCCAGTTTTGTAAACAATATTACGAAATTCTTTGAGTTGTTTTTCAAGATCAACAATGTCACCAAGTAAATTATCTATATATTTCCTTTTTCGTATCTTATGTTCACAAAAATCCTTTTTGCAAATTGACGTTTCTGTTTTTGAAAGTTCCTTTTTAAGTTGTTCAACCTGTTTTTGAAGTTCACATTTGTCACTTTCAAGTTTTGAAACCAACTTTCCATTTGACTCGATTAAATCTTGCATTTGTGTTGAAGATCTTGTTCTTTATTGTAATGTTCTTGAAAAGCTTTATCAAAACTTTTTTCATGTTTAACCTTGTGTTCCAGATTTGAAAGTTGTATTTTGTAACACTCAATGTCTCTGGTAAGTGACTTATTTGTCTCTTTTAAAGCTTTATTTATCTAATTGCATTTCATTATTTGCAATTGTTGAGCGTTTAGTTGTTTAGACAACAATATAAGGTCAGGGTCTGGATCATACAATGGTTCATGTTGTTCTAGAGAATGATGTTTATCATTCCCAATAGGATCATCAAATGAAACAACTGTGTCGTCATCAAATGTAACAACAGTGTTCATTTGTTCATCTTCTTGAGATGATAAAGATGAGTCAGATGGAACAACTTGCGCCTTGTTTGATTCAGAAGCAGATGGTGATACTATTTCATGTATGAGGCATGTATTAAGATCATGTACCTGAGATAAGCCATCGGTGTCATATACTGGGCCTGAATCATTCATTTGAAGTTCCTGCATGTTGGCCATAAGCATCACAACTGCATTTGCTTCCAGATCTTCCATGTCATCATCGTTGTACGCATTTGCCATGAAGCTGTTCTCCTGCTCAGCGAAATGTGCTTCCTTTTCATCTTTGAGAGCCATTAGTAATGCCTGCTTGTGAAACTTACTGCCCCAAGTTCTCGGTTTTGGACATGCAGTTGCAATATGACCTTTCTCATTGCAGTTGTAGCACCATACTGCATTCCTTGAGTTAGAGTTCCCAGTTGCAACATTTTCATTCCTTTGCTGAGTAACACCTGAGTTGTTTCTGAACCCTCCATTGTTGTTGAACCTTTGTTCATTTCCATAATTTCCTGAATAACCACCTGATTGTCCATTATATCGATTCTGTATCTCAACCCTTCCATCTTGAATGACAGCTTGATTCCTAGTGTTTGATGAAGAACGAAGACGGTTGTTAGTCATGTTTGAGAATTTGCTGAAGGCACGAGCAATGAGAACAAGTCCTTGATTCAACGTATTGAAGTCATCATCTTCATCGTCATTAGAGTTAGAGTAGTACATCGACTCACTGTTATCATAGGGAACTGGTTGATTAAATTGCTGAGCAGAATCATATGGGATCATCTGATTTGGAGTTGTAGGTTGTGGGTAGCTGAAGTAATTCTGTTCTTGAACATAAGCATGATTTGACATGGGAGGTGGAGTGTACTGAGATTGAGCTACGAGTGCCAAAGAATTAGGTGTTGGTGGTGGTATGTAACCTCCTCGAAGAACACGATCTTTCTCCACTTCAGGTTCATGGTGTTTCAGAAAATCATACAACAAGCCATATGGTGCATCATGAAGATTTTTGGTTTGACGAACGAATGTTACATACTTTTGCCAATCCGGACCAAGACTACCAACAAATTTGGAGTTCACTGCGATCCTTGGTACAGTAATTTTGTGTCTTTCCAAATCATTTACCACATTAGTGAAACGATGATAGTAGGATTCAATTGACTCCCCTAGTTCAATTGAGATGTTAGTGTATTTCATGTAGAGTTTGGATTCCATACCATCTTTGTTCAACTGAGTGCCTTCCATTAGGAGATGAACATGTTCGCACATTGCTTTAGCCGTTTTCTGTGCATCAACACTTCGATAAATTGGATTAGGTATTCCTTGAAGTATGTAGGCCATGGCATATTCATCAGCTTCACGTTGTAGTTTCTGCTCTTCAGTTAGTAGAGATTCTGGAAGTGGTTTCTCTACTGGAGCCCGAGGAGGATCAGCAGATGGATTTCCTCCTTCAAGTCTAGTTGGCCACTCAAATGGTCCTTCAAGTATCACTTGTTTCAAGAATTTCCCATGGGGTTTCTTAAGTTCAAGGAATCGTAAGAATCGACTTGACCACTGAACATAGTTCCCAGGTGTTAGCATTGGAGGTGTTTTAAGTGATCCTGCCTCGTGTCTGGATTGTTGAGTCGTAATAACTTCACACATTCTATCAAACCAGTGAGGTTGTCTGGACAAATTCTGAGTGGGTTGTTGTGACATTTGATATGGTTGTTGTTGAGGAATGATTTGATGTTGTTGCATCATGAGATATTATTGTTTTGGCTAAAACGGTTGTTGCTGAAAATGTGACTGTGATTGTTGTTGATACGGTTGTAGCTGTTGGTACTGCTGTGGCTGATAATGCTGATGTTGCTGTTGCTGAGGATGAGAGAAGTAGTAATTTGGTAGTTGAGACATCTTAGAATACTTGTGTAATGTTGGATCTTGTAGAAGATTGAAATGTACGTTCCTTTGGTTAAGTTTTAAGAATCCTTGGGCAAAGTTGAAATCTTACGCGTAACAACAACTTATGCGTAGACTTAAAGTTATGCGTAGAAAGGTGATGTTATGCGTAAACACAAGGTTTATGCGTAAGATTTCCATTTTTACGCGTAATATTAAATCTTTTGCAAGTTTTGCGTAAGGTAAAAACCAAACAAATCTTTCAAACTTGTCCAAGCTTGAAAGATATCCTTAGTCGAAGTATTCCACTAACTTGTCCAATCTTGGAAAGTACTGAGTCACCTTTGCTGGAAGAGAAGACCTTTGAAGAAATTTTTGCGTAGATTTCAGTAACTTACGCGTAAGAAAGTCTTATGCGTAAGATATGATTTCTGCGTAGATCTTTGGCGTAGAAAATTACTTCAGCGTAGAACTTAGGCGTAGAATCCTCTCTTACGCGTAGAAATGGGGTTTTACACCAAAACTAAAGCGTAAACAGTAAACTTCTGCGTAAGGCGACCAAATAGTACTGTTGACAGCTTTCAGATTGTACTGTTCCACTAACTTATGCGTAGAGTGACCAGAAACAAGTAAAAATCACTACTTTTTGATGAAAATTGCTTAGAAATGAGTTTCTTTTTTATCAAATAACTTCCCCAACACTTAGAAAACACTAAATATCAAAGTTTTAGGTACCAAAGACTAGTTTTCTAATATCAAAGAAGCTATAAAACTTAAGAAACAAAGAGAAAAAGTACTAAAAACTATAAAAGATCAAAACTTTATGCAAAATCTAAGCTTCTAATCACTATATCAACCTTTAAACTTGTCCAAGCTTCAAGATTAAGTGAAAGAAACAAAGAAAAAGCAAAAATATAAAGAAAAACACACCTAAACCCCACGTTAACCAAATAAACAACACTTCAATCTTTATTAGGCGAATGATACCACTTGTTAGGTGCCCATATTGATATCACACAAGTAAAGAATGAGATAGATATAAGGATTGGTTGATTACAAGATATGAGAGAACTATAAAAGCAAGAGTTTCATTAGAATATCAAAATAACCAACAAAGGTTAAGGCATCATAAGCCTTGTATTTATAGGAGGGAAGCTAGGGCAACATTCCCTAGTCCCTTTCAACATCTCAACGTGGGCTTACTAAGCTTTTTAGGCTTTTACAACTTGCCCATTAACTAAAACATAAACATAAATAATACTCAAGCAACATATTACAAAATGTAATGACTGAGACTTGACTAAATACTAAAGTATATTCCCAACAATTATTTCAATCCAATCCAAACTAAACCAAACCACCCATCCCTTGGCCCATCACCCAGTCCACCCCACCCAATATTATTGATAAAACGGGGGTCAAAAGGTCAACCCTTCCCCTACCCCCCTTTTGCCAACTAACCTGACACAGATTCCACCATTGTACCTCCTCCAACAACTTTGTCTCCTCCTCCATTCTCCAACACAGCCTACACCAGCCACCCTACCATCCCAAATGTCAACCCCAATGTGTATAATACCTCCCCCCTCCTCCACGCTGGCAATCCATAACAATCACTTGGCGCCAAAATTGCAATTGAGGGCTCAGATTAAACAAAAGCCAAATTGATGGGTGGGATTTAACCCAAGAAAGCACAAAGGATAAAGGATGCTGTTTTATCTCAGAAAAGAAGCACACAAGAAAGGAACCTTAGTTTTTTCTAGTCTAGTATAAATACTAGCTTATGTAAGCCTTTGGAGGCATGTCTTAATTTACTTAGCTTAGTTTTAATGTTGTAATGTGTTTTTGAAAGTTAATGTAATATCTCAGTTTCCATTGCAAACCTTGTACTCAATTTTCAATTTTATATAATCTTAAGTTTTTTTTAGATAATCTTGTTTAAGCTTTATTATTGTTTCAAGCATTTTTAGAATCTCACCCAGTCTCCAAAAACATAAAAGAAAAAAAATAAAAAGGGCAAATTAGAATCAAATGATCACAAAAAACTACCCTAGCATGACAATGTGGAAAGCATGGGAAGTTTCCAGTTTTGGAATGGCAAGCTGGACATTACTAGCTTGTCTTAAGACAAGCTAGAGCTTGTTGCTGATTCAAGAGCACCTAGTTAAGCTAGGCCCAAGGTTCCTCAGTTTTAGCTTATCTTTCTGATTTTAGTCAAACTTTAGTATATTGTGTTTTAGTTGTAGCTTGTTGATTATTCTAGCTCAACTAAGTTCATATAAACTCAACATAAGCTAATCATTCAGTTTAATGGTCTGATCACTAAATTTACTTCATAAAAATTTCAATTCAGGTTTTAAGGGGTGTTTGGATCAGAAGCCCTCACTAAGCCCATGACCATTTCAGTTGTTGTTTATTGTGGATATATGTCAATTTAGATCCATTAGTTGCTCATCAGTCATAAAATCAGTAGGTAACAATTTCAAAAGTAAAAAATCTCATTTAATTTTAGTTAGGAGTTCACTGTTGGTTTTTTTATGATCCATGATCCCTCAAATCTTTGTGTAAGTCTCTAAAGTAGCTCATTCTAGTGTAATTTTAACTTAATAAATCAATTGCAGTTACCTAGGATCAATCCAAACTCACTTAAGTCAACAAATTGCAAAAACAGAAAAGTCAAACCTTGCTTGTTAGTTCAGAATCCCATTTCTTGGGAGATTTTTCCTGAATTTTGAAAGGGGAATTGGGACCTGAAATTTGTTGTGATAAAAATATCCCACCTTAACTACAAAAATCTGTTTATAGCTTATTTTTGTGATTTTAATTGAGGAGTGTGCACAAGCTTCTTTGAGGCTGCAGGGAATGTCACCTCCCCTGCACCAGTCCATGGTCCATCTTTCATAGACCCCCTATGATCACACCTGTGGACCCCACCCTTGGTCCTTGGGCTTTTTGAAGAGCTTATCAGTTCTTCTTTCCATACCTAGGCTTAGATTGAACCTCAACTTATTAGGAGTAGCTTATTTGGACCCATATTTTGGACCTGTCCTCAGACTATATGCTAAGCCTTCAGCTTTTGACCTAACTTTGTAAGCCAACTCTAAAATTGGACCTCTCTTCATCTCTGTGGACCCCACAGTGCCCAAAAGGGCTTAGTTTCAGACCTGTTGGTCTGTGGATATTGTTGGAGTGCTTATTTTGTTTGTAGCTTATTTTCTAGTGCTTTTTCCTGTCATTCAAGCTTATTTTAATGCATCATAGTTGTTTGTATCATATTCAGTCATCATTAGCTAGTTAGGGGCTTTTTGGCTCAAAATCATTTGATCATAGCTTATTAGGACTCACTGTCTTAATTTGGGCTTTTCAACTAGCTTATTAATAAGCTCTGATCAAACTCCCTTTGTAAAAAGTTCTTAATTATAGTAGTTAAAGTAGTTGATAAAATAAAATCAAGAAAAAAAAAAAAAATCAAAAATACAAAAAGTGATAGCTTCTATTTAAGCCCTTTGGCTCATTTTTCTGCTTATTTATAAGCACTTTCTGATTTTATATTTTTCTTAAGTTCCTGTTGACTTGTAGTAATTTTAGGATTTTTTTTCCAGATTTTTCCCATTTGATTTGGTATTTTTTATAATTTAGTTTAGTTTAAATTAATTAAATAATTAGTTTTAATTAATAATAATTAATTATAAAGTAGAAAAAATAGATTTTCTGTTTTAAAATTAATTTTATAATATTTTAGATTTTTCTAAATTTAATTTTCATTTTTCTAGTTAAATTTCATAATTAATTATAATTTAGTGTAATTTAAATAATTAAAAGTAATTAGGAAATTAGTAATTAATTAATAGTAATTAATTAAATAGTGTAAAAATTATTTTTCTTTTTCTTAAAATTTTCTTTTGTCATTAGGATCGTAGAAAAGTAATTTTCATAACCATAGGACTTTATTTACTCCCATTTCACGTTTTATTTTGCACACTCGTGTTTTATTTTAAGTTAACTTTTACGTTTTTTTAAATCTAGCTTGTGTTTTAAGGTTCCCTAATTCCCTATTATGTTTCCCGTAGTATCTTAGGTAATTTTTAAGTTTTAATTTTCATTTCTAGTATAAATTCACATTTAGGTTACGTTTATCTCATTCTCGTTCGTTACTTCTTAATTTCCGTTAATTTAACGTGTCACAAAACCAAATAATCTTTCTCAACAAAACATACAAGATTTTACTCTTGATCTTTTCACGAAGCTTTCCATTCACACCTTGTTGGGGTACGACCTGAGAAATCACTTCCCGGTCTCACAATTAAATATCACTTACACGAGTTTACAAGGTAATCTTTTTCCTAAAAGGTTTACTCGTAATTCTTCACGTCTTGCTGTCTCACGATAACATTGACATCACGTTTGTTGGTATTTTGATATATTGTTTTGCACAAAAACATAATGAGTCAAATGGCGCCGCTGCCGGGGAGGCTGTGTGTCGAAAGTCTCGATACGGTTTAGACGATTAGTCTTGTAGAACCTTCGCAAGAAGTTACGCTTTCATAAAACTTATAAAAAACCAAAAATATTTTTCTTTTGTTTCTATATATGTATTATATCTATAAAAGATAAGAAAAACACAAAAAGATTTTCCCGTTTGTTTGTTTAATAATAACAACATTAAAATCTTACCACCGTAAACCAAGGCAGAACACCTACCAACTGGGGTGTGACCATAGTAAGTTCCCAAACTAAAGATCAAAACTTTCCTTTGTATCACTTGCATTTTGGAAAACTTTTAATCAATAAGCTTACATTAAGAGGAGTCGAAATGGTATAAGGCGATCCAATGAACTTCGCCCTAGTGAGAAATCCATTCTTTTCTCCCGCTCCTTGTACGTTTATCCTTAAAGGTCAACCTTGCGTTCTTGATTATTGGTTTAAGTTCCCTTGTTGTTAATGTGGTATTGTTTTAATTGATATTTTTTGTGGTTCATGCGCACTCGTTCGTCTACGTCAACAAGTCCTTTGCAAACGCTTAACAACATTCCAAGAAGAAGGCGTAATCGACGACGTACCAATTCAATAGTCGAACCCGAGATTCGTTCTATTCCTACCATGGCGGCTGAGCCCACTATGAATGAGCTTCTCCAAGCACCCATCGAGGGTTACGGAGATGCTATCGTTGTTCCAGCCATCGTGGCTGACAATTTTAAGCTTAAGATGGGGTTGATAAACCTAGTCACCTCGCGTCAATTCTATGGTTTCGAAAGGGACGATCCTCAAGATCACATTCGGCGGTTTAATAAAATCACATCCACCATCAAATGCAAAAACGTCCCTGGAGAGGCAATCAAACCTCTTCTCTTCCCATTTTCCCTCGATGGGGCTGCCAAGAATTGGCTTGACAAACAACCCCCTTGATCGATTGAAACATGGGAAGATTTGGTTAAGAAGTTCGTGAATGAATTCTTTCCTCCTTCTAAAACCACAGCCCTCAAGAATGATATCATGAAATTCACGCAGAAATTCGATGAATCATTCGGTGAGGCATGGGACCGTTATAAGGATATGCTTCGCAAATGTCCTCATCATGGTTTCTCCGAGTTAATGCAACTCGACACTCTCTATAATGGTGTGAGCCAAATTGATCAAGACTCTTTCAATGCCTCCACTGGAGGTAATTTCTTGAATCGAACCACAAGGGATGCTTTAGTGATCATCGAGAATAAGTCTAAGGTTCGCATTCCACGAAGCAAGCCGGTTGTTTCCCAAGTGAATGTTGGTCCTTCTACCTCATCACCCGTGGCTCAATCTAGCACCGATGCTAGGCTTGACAAACTCATGGAAGCTATTCATGCTTTAGTTCTCACCAAAAATAAGAAAGTTTCTTCTCAACCTGCCGAAGTCAAAAAGGTTGAAGTTTGTGTTACTTGTGGTGGTCCACAAGCATATTACAATTGTACTGCCACCGATGGCAATCCGTTTGAAGTTAATGCGATAGCCGGTAGTTCTAATCAAGGAGATAACCAATACCGTCCTCAAGTTGACCCGAACTATCGTGCTAGCAACCAAAGTGGTCCACCCGGTTTTTCTCAACCCAATAATCCAAATCGATTCAATCAAAATCAACAAAGAAATCAAAATGTTCAAAATCAATTTCATGCCCTTAATAATCAATTTTCAAATCAAGGGGGTAATTTCAATCAAGGTTTTCAAGCTCCTAATTACCAAGCTCCTAATGTTGCTTCAAGTGAACTTGCTAATTACATCAAAGCAAATGAGGCTAACATGAGAGGAATGCAAAACCAAATCAATACTTTGAAGAATGATTTTCAATCTTCAATGTCGAGACAAGGCAATGAGCTTAAAAATGAACTTCGAAACACTAATCACAAGATTGAACAATCTCAAAGCAAGATTGAGAACATGTTTGCTAGTCTTATGAATCAAATGAATCAAGCTTCTACTTCGGGTACTCTCCCGGGAAATACCATTCCCAACCCGAAGGGTGAATTGAAAGCTATTACTACTCTTAGTGGTAAAGCCTATGATGGACCCTCGACTCCTATTCTTCCACCAATTAAGGAAGCGGAACGAGAACCCGAGGTTACAAAGGACAAGGTGCAAGCCTCAAGCTCACGAAGTACCGCACATGTCCAACCTTCGGTCGATCAAACCTCAATTCCTGAATTTGCTTTTCCAAAGAGCATTCCTAAGCCTTCGATCCCATATCCTTCGAGGCTTAGTGATCAAAAACTCCGTGATCAAACTAATAATCAAATGAAGAAGTTTCTTGAGATATTTCAAAAGTTACACTTCGACATTAGTTTCGCGGATGCTCTTCTCTATATGCCCAAGTTTGCTTCCACTTTCAAGAGTCTTCTAAGTAACAAAGAGAAATTGTTTGAACTCACTAAAACTCGTTTGAATGAAAATTGTTCGGCGGTGCTTCTAAAGAAACTCCCTGAAAAATTAGGAGACCCCGGGAAATTTCTCATTCCATGTAATTTCCAAAAGCTAGAAGAGTGCTTCGCCTTGGCCGATCTTGGCGCTAGCATAAATCTCATGCCTTTCTCTATTTGGAAAAAGCTTTCACTTCCCGAGCTTACACTAACACGAATGACTCTAGAATTAGCAACCCGAATGGTTACGGTTCCGAAGGGTATTGCTGAAGATGTCTTTGTGAAGGTTGACAAGTTCCATTTTCCTGCCGACTTCGTAGTTGTTGATTTCGATGCCGATCCTCGTGTTCCTTTCATTTTGGGAAGACCATTCTTGAAAACAGCTCATGCGTTAATCGACGTCTTCGAAGGTGAAATGACTCTAAGAGTTGGCGATGAAAAATTGGTCATTAACATTGAAAACACTTCAAAAGATCTTCTCGACCTTGAACGAGAAGCAATTAACCAAATTGACGTCATCGATGTTGCATGCGATGAATACTTTGAAGAAGTGTTAAATGTTCAAGGATCAATTGATTCTACCATCAATGTCTCTTCCCCCTCTCTCACTCCATTTTAGGGAGGTGATTTCATTTTGGAAGAGATTGAAGCTTGTTTATCATGTGATTCTCGTGTTGATCATGCTTCTATCAATCCCGAGGAAGACATACTTCTCCTTGAGAAGTTGCTTAATGATGATCCATCATCTCTTTCTCCAAAAGAACTTCATAACGAGGAAGTCAAAGATGTTGAAAAAACTGATGACTTTCCTGAGGTCGAACTCAAGGACCTACCACCTCATCTCGAGTATGCATTTTTGGAGGGTGACGATAAGTTTCCCGTCATAATTGCTAAAGACTTGAATGAGGTAAACAAAACCGCTCTCCTCAAGGTTTTAAAGTCACACAAGCGAGCCATTGCTTGGAGACTTTCTGACATCAAGGGTATTAACTCGGAATTTTGTATGCACAAGATTTTAATGGAGGATAACTTTAAACCGGTAGTTCAACAACAAAGAAGGGTAAATCCTAAAATTCATGAGGTTATCAAGCAAGAAGTCATAAAACTCCTTGATGCCAGTTTGATTTACCCTATCTCAGATAGTCCTTGGGTGAGTCCCATTCATTGTGTAGCCAAGAAGGGTGGTATTACGGTTGTTAAAAATGATGATAATGAGTTGATTCCTACTCGATTGGTAACGGGTTGGCGTGTTTGCATTGACTAACAAAAGTTGAATGACGCCACCCGTAAAGACCACTTTCCTCTACCTTTCATGGATCAAATGCCCGAAAGATTGGCGGGAAATGAATACTATTGTTTCCTTGACGGTTTTTCGGGTTACTTCCAAATTCCCATCGATCCTCAAGATCAAGAGAAAACGACTTTCACGTATCCATATGGAACATTTGCTTATCGACGCATGACTTTTGGCTTGTGCAATGCTCCGGGCACATTTCAAAGATGCCTGATGGCCATTTTTCATGACATGATCGAGAAAACAATGGAGGTCTTCATGGATGATTTTTCGGTCGTTGGGAATTCATTCGAATCATGTCTCACCAATTTAGACAAAATGCTTCAAAGATGTGAAGATACCAATCTTAGTCTAAATTGGGAGAAAAGTTTTTCATGGTCAAGGAAGGCGTTATCCTTGGCCATAAGATTTCTAAGAGCGGGATTGAGGTTGATAAAGCTAAAATCGATGTCACTGCTAAACTACCTCCTCCCACAACTGTTAAAGGTGTTCGGAGTTTTCTGGGTCATGCTGGCTTCTATCGTAGATTCATTCAAGATTTCTCGAAGATACCTAGGCCTATGACCCGACTTCTTGAAAAAGAAACTCCGTTTGTCTTTTTTGATGAGTGCATCGAGGCTTTTCAAACTCTCAAGAAAAAGCTTACCGAGGCACCAATTTTAGTTGCCCCCGATTGGGACCTACCTTCCGAACTTATGTGTGATGCAAGTGACTTTGCCATAGGTGTGGTCTTGGGGCAACGAATAACCAAACACTTTCAGCCGATTCATTATGCAAGCAAAACCTTGACCGAAGCTCAAGCTCACTACACCACAACGGAAAAAGAATTACTAGCCGTGGTGTATGCGTTTGTGAAGTTTCGGACATACTTGATCTTGACTAAAATGCATAGTGTATATGGATCACTCGGCTCTCAAGTATCTCTTTGCCAAACAAGATGCAAAGCCGAGATTGCTCCGTTGGGTTCTCCTCCTATAAGAATTTGATATCATTATTCATGATAAAAAAGGAGCCGAGAACCTCGCTGCTGGTCGTCTTTCCCGATTGGAAAACCCTCATCAAAGTGCGCTTGAGAAAAAGGAAATAAATGAAACGTTTTCCTCTTAAGACACTTAATGTGATTTATTGTCGTGGTGATTCTAGTACCCCATGGTTTACCGACTTTGAAAACTATCATGCGGGGAATTTCGTTGTTAAAGGGATGTCGTCCCACCAAAAGGACAAGTTTTTCAAAGATGTGAATCATTACTTTTGGGACGATCCCTATTTGTTTAAGATTTGTGCGGATCCAGTTATTCGTAGGTGTGTTCATGGCCAAGAAGCCATGGAAATTCTTAAGGCTTGTCATAATGGACCACTGGGGGTCATCATGGCCCGAATTACACCGCTCGATAAGTATTTGATTCCGGTTTTTATTGGCCCACAATTTACAAAGACGTCCATGACTTAGTCAAATCTTGTGACTCGTGTCAATGTCAAGGAAAGATAACACAACGTGATGAAATGCCACAAAATGTCATCCAAGTTTGTGAAATCTTTGATGTTTGGGGCATTGACTTTATGGGGCCGTTCCCGTCTTCACGAGGGAACAAGTACATACTCGTGGCCGTTGAATATTTGTCGAAATGGGTCTAAGCCAAAGCTCTCCCAACCAACGATGCCCGAGTAGTTGTAAAGTTTTTAAAGTCTCTCTTTGCTAGGTTTGGAACTCCCCGCGCTATCATTAGTGATTGCGGTACTCACTTTTGCAATGACCAATTTGCAAAAGTCATGCTCAAGTATGGTGTCACTCACCGACTTGCTACCACATATCACCCACAAACTAGTGGGCAAGTGGAGGTTTCAAACCGTGGTTTAAAAAGAATTCTTGAAAGGACCGTAGGCGAAAACCGTGCCTCTTGGTCGAACAAATTAGATGACGCTTTATGGGCTTTTCGCACGGCTTATAAAACACCCATCGGGTGTACCCCGTATAAGCTTGTGTATGGAAAAGCGTGTCATCTACCGATTGAGCTCGAGCACAAAGCTTATTGGGCCTTGAAGCAAGCTAACTTCGATCTCAAGTCTGCGGGTGATCATAGGAAAGTTCAACTCAATGAACTAAATGAACTTCGTGATCAAGCATACGAAAACTTTTTAATCTACAAAGAGAAAACAAAGAAGATCCACGACTCCAAAATCAAGAACCGCGTTTTTAACGTTGGTGACCGAGTCCTTCTTTTTAACTCTAGATTGAAGATATTTTCGGGTAAGCTCAAAACCCGCTGGACTGGACCATTCACCGTTTCTAAAGTTTTTCCTTATGGTACCGTCAAGTTATCTCAAAATGACGGTCCAAATTTTAAAGTGAATGGGCATCGGTTGAAGCATTATTTTGGAGGGGACATACCACCCATGGTTGTCTCGGATCTCCAAACTTTCCCCATGGACCAATGAATTCGGGGATCGAGTCAAGCTAGCGACTCGGTAAACAAAAACAGTAGCATGCATATGGGGTTTTCACCCTAAGTGTGGGGGAGTTACCCATGCTTAAAAAAAAAAACCCATATATAATAGATTTTCGTTTCACACTTGGCTATTAGTATTACCTTTTTACGTTCTAAGTGTCGGCATAATAGCCAGTACTTTGAATATTGAGGGCAATATTCAATTCTAAGTGTGTGGGGGGGGGGGGAGATTCTATCGTATTTGTCACATGTTTTTGTACGTGTTAGTGCCCTAATACCCCCGGTTTACCCAAATTTTTTTATTTTATTTTGTGGAAGTTTCTGGCACTAACACAATAAAAGGTTATAAGTACACCATGTCTAACAAAAGGACTGGCTAATCCAGGAGCAAACGGCTCTTGGTAAAGATTTCTCAAATCCGTTGATGGCTTACAATTTGCCGAAAATTGTATGGTGTTCAACTCTCTATATCCTAAAAAGTAAAAAAGTTGGCTAGCCCGCAAGGTTATGGCTTGTGGTAAAGGCAGTGGAAAGCCATAATTGGTAATCAACTCACCAAGATGATGACTGTATTCCATCAAGAGTTGGCTAGTCTAGAAGCAAACGGCTTCTGGTAAAGACAAATCAAAACCATTGACAACTGGTGATTTGCTCAAAATCATATGGTTATCAGTGTACCATAGTTTTTACTTGAACTGAAACATGTGGCTACTCCAGAAGTAATGGCTTTTGGTAAAGAGACTTCAAATCCATTAAGTTTTCATAAAAGATTGCTAGGGACTAGCAATAGTTTAGTGTGGGGGATTGATGAGTGCTTAAACACTCATCATTTTTGTCGTATTTGAACTGCCAAAACATCCAAAAAACACTCAGAAATGCATCAAAATACTGAAAATATCCCAGGGATTGCGTTTTATATGTTTCAGATGCAAAATGAGTAAAAACAATGAAAAACGAACAAAGTTTGCATAATTGGCAGTTTCAGTCTCCCAACTTTCAAAAATTGACAAAACTAGTCCCTGAATAGTTGTTTTGAAAGAAAAGTCAACCCAAGGCATTTAAAAGTCAAAAGTTATCAAAAATGGTCCTTGGGTGAAAGTTTGAGAAAATTTACAAAATGGCCCCTCAAGTTTCAATTTTGGCAGAAATAGTCCCTGGGAATTTTAATGTGGAAAATATCTTTTGTGGTCCTTATATAGATGGAATGTGACAAATTTGGTCCCTTGGAATACTTTGGAAGGTTGGCAGATTTGGTCCTTCAAATTTAGAATAATTATAAACTTGGTCCTTGAAATACTTACTAAACCAAATGGACCCTTTGTATTATTTCAATCCAATCCAAACTAAACCAAACCACCCATCCCTTGGCCCATCACCCAGTCCACCCCACCCAATATTATTGATAAAACGGAGGTCAAAAGGTCAAACCTTCCCCTACCTCCCTTTTGCCGCCTAACCTGACACAGAAACCACCATTGTACCTCCTCCAACAACTTTGTCTCCCCCTCCATTCTCCAACACAGCCTACAGCTGCCACCCTACCATCCCAAATGTCAACCCCCATGTGTATAATACCTCCCCCCTCCTCCACGCTGGCAATCCATAACAATCACTTGGCGCCAAAATTGCAATTGAGGGCTGAGATTAAACAAAAGCCAAATTTATAGGTGGGATTTAATCCAAGAAAGCACAAAGGACAAAGGATGCTGTTTTATCTCAGAAAAGAAGCACACAAGAGAGGAACCTTAGTTTTTTCTAGTCTAGTATAAATACTAGCTTATGTAAGCCTTTGGAGGCATGTCTTAATTTACTTAGCTTAGTTTTAATGTTGTAATGTGTTTTTAAAAGTTAATGTAATATCTCAGTTTCCATTGCAAACCTTGTACTCAATTTTCAGTTTTATATTATCTTAAGTTTTTTTTTAGATAATCTTGTTTAAGCTTTATTATTGTTTCAAGCATTTTCAGAATCTCACCCAGTCTCCAAAAACATAAAAAATAAAAAGGGCAAATTAGAATCAAATGATCGCAAAAACTACCCTAGCATGACAATGTGGAAATCATGGGAAGTTGCCAGTTTTGGAATGGCAAGATGGACATTACTAGCTTGTCTTAAGACAAGCTAGAGCTTGTTGCTGATTCACGAGCACCTAGTTAAGCTAGGCCCAAGGTTCCTCAGTTTTAGCTTATCTTTCTGATTTTAGTCAAACTTTAGTATATTGTGTTTTAGTTGTAGCTTGTTGATTATTCTAGCTCAACTAAGTTCATATAAACTCAGCATAAGCTAATCATTCCGTTTAATGGTCTGATCACTAAATTTACTTCATAAAAATTTCAATTCAGGTTTTAAGGGGTGTTTGGATCAGAAGCCCTCACTAAGCCCATGACCATTTTAGTTGTTGTTTATTGTGGATATATGTCAATTTAGATCCATTAGTTGCTCATCAGTCATAAAATCAGTAGGTAACAATTTCAAAAGTAAAAAATCTAATTTAATTTTAGTTAGGAGTTCACTGTTGGTTTTTTATGATCCATGATCCCTCAAATCTTTGTGTAAGTCTCTAAAGTAGCTCATTCTAGTGTAATTTTAACTTAATAAATCAATTGCAGTTACCTAGGATCAATCCAAACTCACTAAAGCCAACAAATTGCAAAACCAGAAAAGTCAAAACTTGCTTGTTAGTTCAGAATCCCATTTCTTGGGAGATTTTTCCTGAATTTTGAAAGGGGAATTGGGACCTGAAATTTGTTGTGATAAAAATATCCCACCTTAACTACAAAGATCTGTTTATAGCTTATTTTTGTGATTTTAATTGAGGAGTGTGCACAAGCTTCTTTGAGGCTGCAGGGAATGTCACATCCCCTGCACCAGTCCATGGTCAATCTTTCATAGACCCCTTAAGATCACACCTTGTGGACCCCACCCTTGGTCCTTGGGCTTTTTGAAGAGCTTATCAGTTCTTCTTTCCATACCTAGGCTTAGATTGAATCTCAGCTTATTACGAGTAGCTTATTTGGACCCATATTTTGGACCTGTCCTCAGACTTTTTGCTGAGCCTTCAGCTTTTGATCTAACTTTCCACAGTCCATACCTTGCTCAAAAATAAGCCATAAACCTAGCTTATTGGCTTATTTTCACGATTGCTAGCCCAACTTTGTAAGCCAACTCTAAAATTGGACCTCTCTTCATCTCTGTGGACCCCACAGTGCCTAAAAGGGCTTAGTTTCAGACCTGTTGGTCTGTAGATATTGTTGGAGTGCTTATTTTTTTTGTAACTTATTTTCTAGTGCTTCTTCCTGTCATTCAAGCTTATTTTAATGCGTCATCGTTGTTTGTATCATATTCAGTCATCATTAGCTAGTTAGGGGCTTTTTGGCTCAAAATCATTTGATCATAACTTATTAGGACTCACAGTCTTAATTTGGGCTTTTCAACTAGCTTATTAATAAGCTCTGATCAAACTCCCTTTGTAAAAAGTTCTTTTAAAGTAGTTGATAAAAGAAAATCAAGAAAAAAAAAATCAAAAATACAAAAAGTGATAGCTTCTATTTAAGCCCTTTGGCTTATTTTTCTGCTTATTTATAAGCACTTTCTGATTTTATATTTTTCTTAAGTTCCTGTTGACTTGTAGTAATTTTAGGATTTTTTTTTTCAGATTTTTCCCATTTGATTTGGTATTTTTTATAATTAAGTTTAGTTTAAATTAATTAAATAATTAGTTTTAATTAATAATAATTAATTAAAAAGTAGGAAAAATAGATTTTCTGTTTTAAAATTAGTTTTATAATATTTTAGATTTTTCTAAATTTAATTTTCAGTTTTCTAGTTAAATTTCATAATTAATTATAATTTAGTATAATTTAAATAATTAAAAGTAATTAGGAAATTAGTAATTAATTAATAGTAATTAACTAAATAGTGTAAAAATTATTTTTCTTTTTCTTAAAATTTTCTTTTTTCATTAGGATCGTAGAAAAGTAATTTTCATAACCATAGGACTTTATTTTCTCCCATTTCACGTTTTATTTTGTACACTCGCGTTTTATTTTAAGTTAACTTTTACGTTTTTTTAAATCTAGCTTGCGTTTTAAGGTTCCCTAATTCCCTATTATGTTTCCCGTAGTATCTTACGTAGTTTTTAAGTTTTAATTTTCATTTCTAGTATAAATTCACATTTAGGTTACGTTTATCTCATTCTCGTTCGTTAATTCTTAATTTCCGTTAATTTAACGTGTTTCAAAACCAAATAATCTTTCTCAACAAAACATACAAGATTTTAATCTCGATCTTTTCACGAAGCTTTTCATTCACACCTCGTTGGGGTACGACCCGGGAAATCACTTCCCGGTCTCGCAATTAAATATCACTTACACGAGTTTACAAGGTAATCTTTTTCCTAAAAGGTTTACTCATAATTCTCCACGTCTTGTTGTCTCACGATAACATTGACATCACGTTTGTTGGTAATTTGATATATTGTTTTGCACAAAAACACAATGAATCAGACCCCTTGCTCCCTGAGACCCTGGTTGTGATTTCCCAAAGCCTTTAGCAGGATGTGGAGGTTGGGTTGGTTCCAACTCCACTGACTTGTTTATGTCAGCAGAGCCTTTGGGAACGGGTTCTCCCGAGGACATTGAGTGTGATGTCTCAGTCCCCTCCGTTGGCCTTTGTTTTAGGGCCAAAGATTGGCTTATGATCCTGAGGGTGTCAGCAGTCAGGGTCTATTGTTGTTGCCCCCTTTTGTCAGGCTTAGGGGCAGAGGTCTCAGTGGCGAGTGACTTGGGTTGAGTCACCTTCCTGGACCCCTGTCCCTTCTTCCTCTTCACCTTCTTGGTGGGAGAGGGAACTGGGGAGATTTTGTTGTCACCCTGGATAGCAGCGAGCATGTATGTTGTCAGGGTGACAGGTGTAACCTCAATAGGGTCACGAGAGTAATTCGCCTTGTGTAAGATATCAGGCTCAAAACCTACTGCATCAGGCTTAACATACTCGGACCCTAGCAAGTCTTGGAGGGCGCAGGAAATGAATATAGGGTATGACATAAGTTTTTGCCTAGACTTCCCACCCAACTTTACTATGAGGTCCCTGAAGATTATTTCTCCAAGGTCAATCTTTTTACCTTCTTTGAGATAGTACACTATCATTGCTTGAGTAGTGTTCAATTGCCCAGTGGAGGATTTATTTCCCCAGAGGACCTGAATGACAAAGGTCATCAGAATCCTCCAGGGGCCTGGAAACCAGGTTTTGATGATTGGGGCTTTGGATAGGAGGGTCTCTGGTGTCACCTCAGGGTGATTTTTGTCATAGGGCTCAAGTTCCAGTAAAACTTCCTTCACATATTTTTCCGTGGGTTGGGCAGTGAAGGTCTTAGTATAGTCAAGGCCAATGGCTTTGACAAAGGTTTTGTAATCAAGAGTTAGGAACTTAGTTCCATTCTTTACTGAGAACCTTATTTTGGCCTCCTTTGGTGTATCAGGATTTTCAACCACCGCTGTGCACCAAAATTCCCTCAAGTAGTCATGATAGATGACAGAGGGGGTTTTTGTGAATGTGGTGGTGAGGAAACAATTTTGTAGAAACTTTACCACATCCCTGTATTTAGGGAACCCTTGAGGGTAGGCAAAGTTTCCCACCACATTGTTCTTGGTCAGGTCTACGCTTTCCATTTGGAAATCCACATTGGGTGCGTATTTGATAACTTTAGAAGAAGCCATTTGTAGAGAAAGGTCTGGTTTTGAGAAAAAATTGGTATCAAAGAAGAAACACACTCAGTTTATTCAAACAGATTTTTGAAAACAATTTTGCAAGAGTTTTGATAAGTTTTAAAAGCGTGTGTGTGTTTTCTTTGTGGGGGGTATTTATAGGAAATGGATTAGGGTAGTGATGTTGCGGATATCAAAAGGTTTTGTTATTAAACCAAAACAGTATAATAATGTGTGTTTGATATCCGCATTAAATTATCACGATTCCCATTGCCCTATTTTCTCGCAACATGATTATATGAACAGTTGCGTGTCTCTGCAAGAGGCACTTTTGCAGAGTGATGTCATCACACAAATATTTGTGTGAGAGAGAGCATTTAATGCTCAGTGGTATTGGTGAGAAAGATGTGGGGGCCCAAGATGTGGATGCCAGTTGTGTAAGCGACATATATTCCTATATTTAATAGGAATCATTTACCTACTTGGGACATTTACTAACTAAGTACTTAGAGCATTTAGTTAGGGTATTGAATGCCTTTTCTTGAGCCCCCTGAACGATTTATCATTCAGGAATGGGTTTGTTCAGGAAGGGTGTGATCTGGGACCTAGAGAGTTTACATCAGGTTGGAGCACTTTTGATCAGTTGCCTGATTCTATGTCCAACATGCCCAATTCAGCTTTCAATCTTGTGAAAGTGGGTTCATCCAAGGGTTTGGTGAAGATATCAGCTAACTGATACTCAGTGGGGATGAAATGTAATTCAATTTCTCCATTCATGATGTGGTCCCTGATGAAGTGGTATCTGATGTCAATGTGTTTGGTTCTTTGATGAAGTACTGGATTATTTGAGATGGCTATAGCACTTGTATTATCACAAAAGATAGGTACCATCTTATACTGAATGCCATAGTCACTCAGCTGGCTCTTCATCCATAGTACATTTGCACAACATCCTGCAGCAGCCATATATTCAGCTTCAGCTGAGGACATGGCCACTGATTGTTGTTTCTTTGTACTCCAACACACAAGTTTGCCACCAAGAAATTGACAGGATCCTGAGGTACTTTTTCTGTCCATGTTGCATCCTGCATAGTCAAAGTCAGTGTACCCTTTGAGATCAAATCCTGAGCATTTTTGGTAATACAAACCAAGGTTTGATGTACCCTTCAGGTACCTGAAGATTCTCTTGACAGCAGTGAGATGAGACTCTTTTGGATCAGCCTGATATCTGGCACATAGACACACTGAGAATTGGATATCAGGCCTAGATGTAAGTACGTACATCAAGGAGCCTATCATTCCCCTGTATTGAGTTTGGTTCACTGATTTGCCAGTGAGGTCAGGGCCAAGGTTGTTTGGAGGAACCATAGGAGTCTTTACTGAAGAGCAGTCAGTGAGCTCATACTTCTTAAGTAGGTTCCTCAAGTATTTTTCATGACAAATGGATATTCCTCTGTCAGTTTGTTTGATTTGTAGTCCAAGAAAGTAAGTGAGTTCACCCATCATGCTCATTTCAAACTTTGTGGTCGTCAGTTTTTCAAACTGTTTGCAAAGTTTGTAACTTGTTGAGCCAAAGATGATGTCATCAACATACACTTGAACCAGGATGACATCACTTTTTGTTCTGTAGATGAATAGTGTGTTGTCAATCTTTTCTCTAACAAACTTGTTTTGGATCAGGAAGGCTGAAAGAGTTTCATACCATGCCCTGGGAGCTTGTTTCAGTCCATAAAGGGCCTTGTTAAGCTTGTAGACATGGTTGGGGTATTCACTACTTTCAAAACCAGGAGGTTGTTGCACATAGACATCTTCTTTGATGTTACCATTTAGGAATGCACTTTTGACATCCATTTGATAAACTTTAAAGTTCATGTAGGTTGCATAAGCTAGAAAGATCCTGATGGCTTCCATTCTAGCAACATGTGCAAAGGCTTCCTCATAGTCTATACCTTCCTGTTGATTATATCCTTTGGCAACCAGTCTTGCTTTGTTTTTGATGACTGTGCCATTCTCATCGGTCTTGTTTTTAAAGACCCATTTCATACCAATGATTAAAACACCCTGGGGGTATTCAACAAGGGTCATGACATCATTTCTATCAAATTTTTCCAATTCATCTCTCATGGCCTGAACCCAACTTTCATAAGTCAGGGCTTCTTTGATATTTTTAGGCTCTATTTCAGAGAGATAGTCAGCATAAAGACATATATTGGCTGAGGCTGCCTTGAGTTTTGCAGCCATGCTTCTTGTGAGCATGCCTTCAGTGGGTACACCAATGATGTTCACAAGCTCAATAATTTTGGATCTTGTCCAGCTATCCTGAGGTTTGGGATAGGAATTTGAGCTTGAAGGAGCCTGATTAGGTTCAGACTCAGGAACATGAGGTGACTCATCAATATGTGCTTCAGTGACAATTGTGGGAACAACTTGCTCTGAGGGTTCCTGAACAATTTGTTCAATGGTTGCAGTCTCATTGGAGACCTGCTGAGTTTCAATGAACTCACTGATGGTTGGTTGGGGTAGGTTGTGAGGGATGATATAGTTGGAGACATCAGTATCAGCTTGGTATTGGGTTGAGGGGTTGTTCTCAGGATGATACTCATCAGGAGGATACCTTGATGAGTCATCAATACCAATTTCTTCAACTGAGGAATTTGAGAACCTGATGGATTTAGTGCTCTCATCAACAGTTATGTGATAAGTTTCCTCAGTTTGTTGTCTCCTTGTGTTAAACACCCTGAAGGCTTTGGAAACCAGAGAATATCCCAGGAAGTATCCATCATCAGCTTTGGCATCAAATTTGCCCAAGTGATCCTTGTGATTATGAATAAACACAGGACACCCAAATACATGAAAGTAGCTAATGTCAGGGATCCTTCCTTTGAATATCTCATAAGGAGTCTTATTGTGCCTTTTCACAATGATTGACCTATTTGAGTGTAGCAAGCTATTTTGACTGCCTCAGTCCAGAAATGTTTTGAGAGGACTGAGCCATTTAGCATTGTCATTGCTGCCTCAATAAGTGTTTAATTTCTCCTTTCAGCTACTCCATTTTGTTCAGGAGTATAGGGAAAAGTGAAATTTTGAGAAATTCCTTTCTCATCACAAAAACACTCAAGGTCTTGGTTTTTGAATTCAGTGCCATTGTCAGTTCTAATTTGTTTAACTTTGACATCATTTTGATTTTCAATGTTCCTGACAAATGACATGATGGTTTCAGCTGCCTGACTCTTTTTGGTCAGGAAGTAAACCCAAGTGTATCTTGAGTATTCATCCACTATGACCAGAGTATACTTCTCATGGTGAATGGACATTGGACTGATAGGTCCAAAAAGGTCCATATGGAGAAGATGAAGGCAGCTTTTGATAGAAAAGGTTTGTTTGGTTTTGAATGATGCCCTGTGGTGTTTTCCTTTTTTACAAGCAGAACAAGGCTTGTCTTTGGTATACACCAGGGATGGAAGGCCCAGAACTTTGTTCTATTTGGCCAGGTTGTTGATGCTCTTGAAATTGAGATGAGAGAGTCTCTTATGCCAGAGCCAGTTGATTGTCTCACTTGCCTTTGAGAATAGACAAGTCCCATTTTGAGTCAGGGATGACATGTCTAGGGCATCGACATCATCTCTCCTGGGGGCAATCAACACTACTTCCTTGTTGGCATTAAAGATGGTCCCTCTCTTGTCATCAAACTGAACTATGTATTTTGCATCACATAGTTGGGAGACACTTATCAGATTGTAATTGAGACCATTAACATAAGCTATTCTTGTAAAAACTATACCATTGCAGTTTACTGAACCATAACCTTCAGTGGGAGCTGATGAGTTATCACCAAATACTACCTTGGGTCCTGGTTCTTTCACATATTTGTGCAGATAACTTTTCACACCAGTCATACTCCTAGAGCATCCACTGTCGAGGTGCCAAGTAGGATCCCTGATGTGTTTCTGCACAAACAGTAAACTGGGTTAGTTTTTCTTGTTGACCCACCTTCTAGTGGGCTTAGTCCTCAGGGACTTTTTGAATTTAGCTAATGAATCATGGTCTGAAGTTTTGTGTATTGAGCTTCCACATGTTTTACATTTTGTGGAGGTTGATGCCTCAGTTAACTGAGAAGTCTTGGTAGGGGTTTTTCTTCTGGACTGAATGATCTTGTCATGTCCCTAGGTTTCATGGGAGGGATCTCCACAGATGTCGAAGCAATTTTTCATCATACAATCATCAGGAAGATGATCATTGAAACAATAGTGAGGACATGGCAAGAAAGGCTTAGCCTTCAGTCTCTGTTTGGAAGGTGTGGCATACTGATAGCCTTGAGTATTGTATAGACCTTGTGCTTTTAAAGAAGCAATGTGAGAGATGTGATCACAAGTTCTGTGGTCCTCTTGTTTGCATATCATACAAAACAGGACTCTGTAGCATTTATCAGTGCTGTAATTAGGATAATTGCACAGCTCACATCTCCCTAAAGGTCTGGGTGTGGTTTTTGGTTTAGAAGAACTTGAGGATATTGAAGGGTTTTTAAATTTTAAGTCAGAAGGTTTTTCAGTGGACTCAATTTTCTCACTCTGCATCCTGATAAGTTCAGCAAGCTGATCAAATTTTGAATCAGTGCTTTTAGGTTTCACTTCAGTAGGCACTGAAATTGTGTGGTGTTCAGTGAGTGCAGGAGTAGGTCTTTTCAGAATAGTCTTTCCTAACCCTGATTTCTCCTTGGGAGAATGGGGTTGATAGTGCAAGGTCAGAATTGGGTTCCGCTCCCTGAAGTTGTTTCAGTGGAGGGAGTGGTGATTGAGAATCAGACTTAGACTCAGTGATGGACTCAGTAGGACTGAGTTCATCAGTGACTCCTAACAGCTCCTTGATAGCCTGACTTTCAGGCTCTAGGATTCTTCCAGTGTTAAAGTTTGGCAGCTTACTGTCAGGATTGATTCTTTTAATCCAATCATTGGGTTTGTGAGCAAGTTCTTTGCTAGAGAGTATGTTGGCTGACAGAAAAGTTGTTGAATGGCTACTCTCCCCAGACTCTTCAGTGAGTTGATCTTCACCCATAGCAACCTTTTTGGTGCTGGGTGTGAGACTCAGTGTTTCATAAAGTTTGGGGTTTTTCTGAGTCCGTTTCCAAATAACAGACTTTTCTTTGTTAAGTTCTTCTTGAAGAGCTTGATTTTGTTTTACAAGTTCAGAATTTTGAATTTGAAGTGTTACACTTTCAAGCTTAGCTTGTTTTAAAGCAAGTAGTTCATCTCTACATTGATTTAATTCAAAACTCAGTTTGTTAAATTTTGAAAACAAATTAAGTCTTTGCTCTTCAACATACTTAAGATCAACATTAATATAATCTAAGTAAGATTTCCAATCAGCATCATCATCCATAGAAAGTAGAATGTTTACCTTTCTCATTGTGATGTTAACCCATTCTCCGTCTCTTGCATGTCTCTTTCCTACAGCAAGCTTGTTGTCATATGATAGGGCCATCAGGGCACTGATATGAACTTCTTCATTATCATCATAGGACACCTCAACTTCATCCCAGTCAAAGGTTTCAGCAACAAGACCTTTGTTCTTAGCCTGAAAAGGCTTTGGAGCCTGAGGTAGCTGAGTGACTGTTGAGGATGATTCAAGAAGGGCTTGTTTGGCTTTAGCCTTCCTGTATTTGGCTTCAAAGTCAATTTGAGGGGCTTTTTCAAATCTTTGACTAGATTGAAGCAACTTGGGTTGAAACTTGCTGGGTCCTGAAGAGTTATTTCTTGATAATTTGAAATATGGTTCTGAGGTTGTTTTTGAAAAACAATCTTTTGTAAAATGGCCTTTTTTGCTACATTTAAAACATTTAGAGTTTTCATTTGCTTTAGAAGGAAATTTGTTTTTCTTAAAAAACCTTTTTGATTTTGCAAGGAGTGCCCTTTCATGAAATTCAATTTGAAGATCATTTAGGTATTCCTCACTAGTTCTTTGGTCAACCTCATCATCAGACTCATCTTGGAAATCCTGCACAACACCATTGGAATAGAAAGCAGTTGATATAGGTGAAATTGTCAAGGCCTTTTTAGTCTCCTGAGCTTTACCAGGGTATCTCCTGGTGATAAGATTGTCTTCATAGACAAACTTCCCATAAATAGCAGGGAGCTCAAGGTTCTGAATGTGGTTAGCATTTCTCAAACCCTGTGAGAAGTTTAACCACTTCTCAGGGAGACTGTTGACAAAGCCAACATTGATTTCATGCTTTGACAGAATAACACCATCATTGGTCAGCTCATTCAGGAGAGTCTTATACCGAGTATAAGTCTCAGGGAGACTGATGAGGTGAAAAATGAACCGTTTATAAGGGGTCATTTAAGCCCGAATTCGAATTTATTTGATCAAATATTGCCCAAAATTGTTCCTTTTGTCATTTTAGGTACTTTTGGAGCGAAATCTGGAAAAGGAAGCATTTTGGACTTTTTTGGAGCATAAAAGTGAAGAAAACGGCAAAGTCTTAATTTTCCTTGCTGAGAACAGTACATGACGGCGTCAAGAGTAATACAAGAGGTGTAAGTGGATGATATACGTGACGATCCAGAAAGTTTTGTACTAAGGAGATGACGGCGTCACCCAAGGCAGTCATGGTCCATATATTAGTGAGGGCCCAGAAGAAAATTACATATGACGGCGTCAAAAGTGGATCTAGGCAATCCGATTTCATTATGGGCGGCGAGTTGACAGCGTCACAGATTTCTTCATGACGCCGTCACCCTGTATAATCTATATATAGTTTTCCAAATTTCATTCATTAGTGTGCAACTTTGAGGGAAAAACCCTAGGACGAATTTTTCCAGCTTTTTCAAGGGTTTCAACCCTTTGAACTTTTCATGTCAATTTGAGATAAGTACTCTTTCAATTCAATCAATATGTCTATGTGTTGCTTGAATATATCTTACACTTGTCTTCAATTTAACATGCTCGACTAAATCTCTTTTGTTGACATAAATAGTGTGTGAAAACGTTATTCATATCTTTCGATATCTCTATATTTTGACGATCACAAAATGTAAAATCGTCAATCGTATAATTACTACGTAAACAAGTATTAAGCTAGTTTATATCACTATATCCAACTTAATCACTTAAGGTATGGATAAACAAGTGTTTAATACATCTCATGATCAAAGGGATATTTAATTAACTAACACAAAGTTTATTTAATTATATAAACATATTATATATTTTTGAAAAACGTTTTTGGTAATTAAGAAAAATGTTTTATTCATACTAAATATATGAATTCAAATTTTTAACCAAAATCAGTTAGTTTTTCACCAAATAAACTTTCCCCACTAAAAGACAAAGATTCTGACCGTTTCAGCTGGGCGGCCCCCTTAATTATAAGGGGCGGTCCCCTTAAAATTAAGGGGACCGGCCTTGATTTAAGGGGACCGGCCACGCTCCTCTGTCAGAATCTTTTGCCTATAAATACCACCTTAAACCTGGATTTTTGCCTCACCTTTTGCATGAAATTTTCAGATCTATAACTCTCTAAAGATCCTCTAAAACCCTTTGATCATTTGTATATTAATCCTTGTTTCAAGTGATTCAATCCCTCATCATCCATTCTCATCCAAAGTGCAAAAGAAGAACACTCTTTCTACAACCAAGTTCAAGAAGTGTTGAAGAGTAGTTGTGCATAGTGTATATATACATTCATTTGCGAATATTGTGTTGTGCTTGTTACATATTGTTTAGAAGATATAGAAGTTGTGTAGGAAGTAGAAGTTGATTAGTTGTGAAGATTGGTGTGAAGTAGAAGATTGGTGTGTAGAAGATAGGTGTGAAGAAGATTGGTGTGTAGTATATTGGTGTGAAGAAGTTGTGTAGAAGTTGTGATCAAGTTGTGAAGTTGTTGTGGTGTGGAAGGTTTTCTCCGCCAAAAGGGAGTTTGTTGACATAGTGAAGAAAACTCTCGAGTAGGTGACTCGGGGAGTGGAGTAGGAACAAGGAAGGTGTCCTTGTAGCCGAACCACTATAAATCCTTGTGTTGTGGTTTGATCTTTCTAACTCTTCTCATTACCTATTTATTTACTTTTACTATATTAGCTTTGTTAGTTAGTTACCATACAATTGTTCATATAGTGCAAGTATTGAGTTCACATAAACTAGAATCGAAGTTTTTAAAACAAACTTGTGTTTATAAATTTAAATGGACGTAAAACTATTCAACCCCCCTTCTAGTTTTCCACAATTGGTATCAGGAGCCACGTCTAGCAAGATTTTTAAAATATATTGTATTTTAAAACTTGTAACGATCTATGGAATCTGAAAAATATTTAGAAGGGCAATATATGCAAAGACCACCACTATTTGAAAGTGATGGATTTTTATATTGGAAAAATCGATTCGAAACTTATGTGAAATCAAAAGATCTAAATCTTTGGCATGTTATTACCAATGGTGATTTTTTACCTATTCAAAATAACCCCGAAACTAAGAAAGATGAAATCGTACCTTTTGAAAAACAAAATGATGATTTAAAAAGAAAACTTGCTAAAAATAATGAAGCAAAAATGGTTATTTACAATGCGCTACCACGTAAAGAGTACGAAAGGATCTTTATGTGTGAAACCGCAAAAGAAATTTGGAACTCTTTATTAATAAACCACCAAGGTAATAATCAAGTCAAAGATAACAAAATAGATCTACTTGTTCAACAATATGAGCAATTCACGATTCCGGAAGAGGAATCAATTGATAATGCTTTTGCTAGATTTAACACTATAATCACAAGTTTAAAAGCACTTGATGAGAATTTCTCTAGTAAGAATTTTGTTAGGAAGTTTCTTAGAGCTCTTCACCCAAAATGGCGAGCTAAAGTGACGGCTATTGAAGAATCAAAGAATTTGTCAATGCTACAACTTGATGAATTAATTGGTAATTTAAAAGTCTACGAAGCAATAATAAAGAAGGACTCTGAAATGGTTAAAGGGAAACAAGAGCAAAGCAAGTCAATCACCTTGAAAGCTAGAAAGGAATCTAACAACGAAGATAGCTCATCTTCCGAAAGCGAAGACGAAGAATATGCCATGGCCGTAAGAGATTTCAAGAAATTCTTCAAAAGGCGAGGAAGATTCGTTAGACAACCACACGATGAAAGAAGAACATCTCAAAAGAATAATGATGACAAGTATAGCAAGAATGAGAGAAAATGTTTCAAGTATGGTGATCCGAATCACCTTATTGGAAAATGTCCAATGATGACAAGAGATCAAAATCAAAGAGCGTTTGTTGGAGGTGTTTGGAGTGATAGCGATGAAGATAAGAAAGAAACAACAAAGGAAGAAAAGTGTCTCATGGCTAAAACATCAAGTGAGGTACATTCCGAAACCGAATATTTTAGTGATGAAAATCTATCATTAGATGAAAAAGATTTAGATAGTGAATACAATAGATTATGCAAACTAGGACAACAAGTTATGGCTAAAAACAAATCACTAAAATACATAAACAACCAATTAGAAAATGAAGTACTTGAACTAAAAATTAAAATACATCAACTTGAAAAAGGTAAAGAAACTTTTGAAGAATGTAAATCATGTCAAGTGCTTAGAAGTGAAAACAACAAACTTAAGGAAGAAATTTGTAAACTTGATAAATTTGAAAATAGTAGTAATTCACTTAGTAAAATTATAAGTATTCAAAGAATATCCGGAGATAAAACCGGTCTAGGTTTTAACTCAACCGAAGCCTCAACAAGTGAAGTTAAAAATGTTAAATTTGAAAGCGAACACAAGGAATTAAAACCTTCAAAATCTAATCCTAAGTATATACTTATAAATGATAAGAAAATACCTCTAGCTAGTAATGAAGAAATAAAACCGTTTTATAAACCATCTTTAAAAACCGAAGTAGGATCGTCCAAAACTAAAACAAGATCTAAAACTCCACCACCTAGAAAACCGAATAATTCTTACCCTAGACCTAAAACACCTCAACTAAGAGTAAACCAAAATCGACGAAACTTTAACAATAATCAACAAATGTGGAACTTCAATCCATGGGGAATGTTTCCACCATATATGCACCCAAGCCAAATACAAAACATGTTCGGGACAAATAACTTTGGTCAAATGAGACAATGGGGACCAACGTAAAAATTTTCACCATTCATACATGGAAATCTTTGATGTCATCCCGTATTCGGATTTTCCCTTGAAGATTTTGAAGTTAAGCGCATTGAAGACGAAAGGTACACATTTCCTTTTATTTCCTTGTCAACAAATGCATGCTTAGTTTAGTATCTAGTTTTTATGTGATTTTGATTGGTTCATTATTTCCTCTAGTTTTTATACATATATATACTTATTTACTTATACTGTATCTATATATATATATATATATATATATATATATATATATATATATATACACATATATATACACTTAGCTATATCTAGGATCTTATAACCTAGAAAATTCATTTGTTGATTTTCTAGAACTAGAAATTATTCGTTTACGAACCTTTTCTTTTCCCCATTTGCCTTATTGAACTTTAATTTTCAACAACACTCATGCTGATGAAGAGAGATGAGTCGAAAAATCTATGGATGAAACAAACTCCCGGCTTCCGTTGCATACGTCTCCTTCCTTTATTCTCGTCTTATAAGCACATACTACATACATACATACATACATATATATATATATATATATATATATATATATATATATATATATATATATATATACACACACACACACACACACACACATATACTTATGAACCTTCCACAACTTTCTCGTGTACTTGACAACTTGATAAATTTCATCCGAAATGATCAAGAAAATTTAATTGGCAAAATGTCAAGTAAAAGTGTCAAGTAATTCCTTTCGTGCGAATACCCTCCAACGTATTTTTGATTAAATATAAATCTAATACATACATATAAATATTTTCTTGTTCTTTCCAGAAACCAAAATCTCAAAAATCAAATTTTGGAGGGCGGCCCCCCTAATGTTTAAGGGGACCGGCAGCCAAATGAAGGGCGGCCCCCTTAATGTTTAAGGGGGCCGGCCATCTGATAGCTCAAACCCGTTTTTGTCCTTTTTCCTTTTGCCAAACACTCCACTTTTTCATACTCCCCTTCCCCTGCTTCTGCTGTGACGAAAACCAAAACCCAAAAACATCTCAAATCACTTCCAAATCACATAATTCGGGTTAATTCGCAAAGGGCAAATTCATCTAACACAATCACCATTAAGTATTGCAAGTTTTTCATAACACATTTCATCTAATTTTATCTTATTTGGTTATATTCATGATTATGCATGTTTTATAAAATTCTTCAATCTCACAATTTCTTTCGAATTAAGTCCTAAAACTCCATAACCAAATGCTTCCCCTAGGATTAGAATGATTAATCAACACTAGAAACTAGTAATTATAAACTATCATGTCGAAATTTTTTTGAAAAACTTCATACGCTCCTTTTCAAAATTTTTGGTAAACTCATTGTTGAATAATGATTTGAAAACGTGTTAAAACTAATCACATTATACTTTTGTAACTTGTAAAACTTGAAATTACATTTTTCGACCAAGAAAAATTATATTGGTTCACGATATAGGGGTGTTTGGATTATGTCCAAATAATATCGAAACCTAGACATTATAATTTTTATAAAACCTTGTTATAATTATAAACCTAAAAATTGCTAATCGGACTCGTCAAGATATATAATTCATATATATATTGACATACTAGTGGTATAAGTCAATAGTTAAGGAAGCGTTTGGTTTATTACTAAAAATGACATTTTTACGTAAAAATACAAACCATCTTTTTCAAAAACAAATCACATGCATAAGAAACTCGCAAGAAATAGCTAGTTTTACAACCTAATGTAAATCTACTAAATTTCATGATATATTAAGATGTTTAAAAGGGCGTTTGGATTTGTCCATAACTACTTATTAAACATCATAAAGTATATCTAGAACGAGTTAAAAACAATATTAAGGAACATGGAAATCTACTTCTTAGGATTAGTAACGAAGTATGTTTACGTTCCAACATAAGCCTTAACAATATACATATACTTTTATCTTTCTTTATATTTATTTCGGTCTTTTTGTATTGTTGATGTGTTTAGGTGAAAATGCCAAAAGCAACTACCGAAGATCTTTCTCACACTAAAAACTACATTCCTAAAGTTTCCCAACTCCTTACCACATCTCCTTCCATTGGACTTATATATCGTCAAATTGAAGATAGAAATGTTCATGAAGGACGTGTAGTAGATCTTGCTTTTGCTCAATCCGACTACATAAATCGCGTGTTTACAAGCATCAACTTCAATTGTCTTTATGAAATAAATGAACCTATCATTCCTCGCTTCATAATGGATTTCTATAGCCAAGTCACCGTCCAAGCCAATGATCTTGGTTTCATCACCATCTCTTTCATGATTCAAAATGAATTTATCACCCTAACTCTCGAACAATTTGGTCATATCCTCCAAATTCCTTTTAGAGGTCAAGCCGTTTTCACAAACGAGTGGGACCTCGAATCTCTTAATCGCTATCGACCAACCTTCGGTCCCTATCTCGACGAAATTCCTCATCACGACGAAATTCGTCAAATCCTTGGTGTGGATCGTGCCACCACAAGCCGAAAAATAAAATCCAAAAACGTTCAAATCTCTCCATACCAACTTCTTCTCAAGGAATTAAGCCCCCACATGAAGCGTTGGGAAAAACTCATTCGTGAGAATGCGTTTGGTACCGGAGGTCACCGGGACCATCTCCCGGCGTGCCTTGCTCACATGTTGTATTGTATAGCTGTCGAAAAGCCGTACAATTTGGCCTACTTCTTTATCAAACGGATTGAGTGTGCTAGAAAAACTCCCAAAGACAACCTTCCATATGGAATGTTCCTCACTCGTCTCTATCGTCATGTTATCGAGTACTACCCCGATCTTGACAATAGTATCTATGAGTCCATCTAGCCCACTCTACGTCCTCTCACTCTAAAACAAGCTCGACGAACTCGAAGTGACAAGGGTAAACCTCGTCGTCATAGCTTTCATGGATCATCCTCAAGGCAAGACGATGACGATGAGGAGGAAAACATCGATGATGCTAGTACCCCTTCGTTTTCTGAGTTCGTTGACAATTTAGAGGATCTTGACTATCCCGAGTATTCTACCCCATCTCCTAGTGATCAAAACGAAGAAGTGCTTCATGAACGAACTACCGAGATGCTCAGAAGACAAAAGAGCTTGCACGAAGAAGTTAGAGGTGGCTTCAAATCTATAGGAAAGACTTTGAAGGGTATCTTCGGGAAGAAAAAGAAATGATATACTTGGATTATGTTTGTTAAACAATATTTAATTTTTATGTCTTGTGTGCTATTTGCCCGAAATACATTCGGAAGTACTTGAAATTTTCTTGGAATAATTGTTTGGATAAATGATTAGTATGTTAACTTGTTTATTATGTTTAATATATGCTTATGACTGCATGCTTTAACTCTTAATTTATATATATACTTGCATGATTAGCTTATATATATATATATATATATATATATATATATATATATATATATATATATATATATATATATATATATATATATACATATATATATATATATATATATATATATATATATATATATATATATATATATATCATGTTTGCTTTATAATAGACCAAAACAAATGTGAAATGTCGAAATGGTGCTTGCTGCAAATATAAAACAGAACACAACATTTTTTCCAGAAAATTTTTGAAAAATTTTGGTTTCTGGGTCGTCAGATGGGCGGCCCCCTTAAATCATAAAGGGCAGCCCCCTTAAAATTAAGGGGACCGGCCTCCATTTAAGGGGACCGGCCATCTGCAACAGTTTTTACACTATTCTCTTTTGCATCTTGTGATCCCTTTTGCTAGTCCCAGCTACCATTTCTCTTAAAAACTAAACTGATTTTGGAATATAACATTACAATTTCAAATTAATTCCACTTCTAAACATGTTTTCCCACTATATAATCCCCATGCATGTTTAATTCACATTCCATCATCCTCAAACATTCATCAAACATCATCATGTCATCACCAAGAACCACCTATTCAAACAATGCCAAGAAACAAAAACTTGTCATCATTCCGCCCAAACAACTCTTCATTGATCTTACAAATGAAGACAACACCACTCCATCTCCACCACCTCAATGTTCATCTCCTAGTGCACCAAATGCACCCTCCAAAACACCTTCAACAAATGGAAACTCCACTTCCTCCATACCATCCACTTCATCCATTAATGACTACATCAACACCCACTTATCTCCTCTAACAATTGATCAACCATCACAACCTACCAATGAAAACACAACTCTTGCACTTACTCTCTCATTATCACCATTAACACCTCTTGATGCACATTTCTCATCATCTCCTATCAACCCACCAACCTATAACCCCGTCCCATGGAGCTTACTTGAGCTCATGGAGACACTTGCCTTTGTTGCATTCACAACCGAACAATTGTGTTCGGATTAAGAGATGAGATCCAATACATGTTTTCTCATATTGAAAACTTGTTGCATCAACCACCAACAACAAACACAACACCTCCACCACCATCAACAAACACACCTCCACCATCACCATCTCCATGTTCACCATCCATTCCTCCCAATTAAACATGCTTGGTGTTTTAAAAATAAAATTGTGTTAAACCTTTTTGGATGGCAAGCTCTAGAGAGGACTCTCATGTTTGAGCCTTGGTTTGTTTTTTTCTTAGTGATGATTCTAAGCCTTTAAGGCTTTTGTTAGTTGCATTACTTGTTATGGTTGTTAATGTAATGCTTGACGTATCTTTTTCATATTATTAATGTTATGGTTATGTTTAGTCTCTACTCTTGCATGCTATATACATATATCTGTTGCTTGCCACTAAATATTTTTGCAAGATATCCATATCTCGATTCCTTTTGGCCTCAAAACGAGGGGGAGTATACTTCGAGGGGGAGATTACATTAACATGGGATAACCTTTTTGATGCTAACAAAAAGGGGGAGAAGTGATATAAACTCACAATAATACTTGAATATATACTAATTTTCGATTAATGAATTTAAATTTTGTAATCATCAAAAAGGGGGAGATTGTTGACATAAATAATGTGTGAAAACGTTATTCATATCTTTCGATATCTCTATATTTTGACGATCACAAAATATAAAATCGTCAATCGTATAATTACTACGTAAACAATTATTAAGCTAGTTTATATCACTATATCCAACTTAATCACTTAAGGTATGGATAAACAAGTGTTTAATACATCTCATGATCAAAGGGATATTTAATTAACTAACACAAAGTTTATTTAATTATATAAACATATTATATATTTTTGAAAAACATTTTTGGTAATTAAGAAAAATGTTTTATTCATACTAAATATATGAATTCAAAATTTTAACCAAAATCAGTTTGTTTTTCACCAAATAAACTTTCCCCACTAAAAGACAAAGATTCTGGCCGTTTCAGCTGGGTGGCCCCCTTAATTATAAGGGGCGGTCCCCTTCAAATTAAGGGGACCGGCCTTGATTTAAGGGGACCGGCCACGCTCCTCTGTCAGAATCTTTTGCCTATAAATACCACCTTAAACCTGGATTTTTGCCTCACCTTTTGCATGAAATTTTCAGATCTATAACTCTCTAAAGATCCTCTAAAACCCTTTGATCATTTGTATATTAATCCTTGTTTCAAGTGATTCAATCCCTCATCATCCATTCTCATCCAAAGTGCAAAAGAAGAACACTCTTTCTACAACCAAGTTCAAGAAGTGTTGAAGAGTAGTTGTGCATAGTGTATATATACATTCATTTGTGAATATTGTGTTGTGCTTGTTACATATTGTTTAGAAGATATAGAAGTTGTGTAGGAAGTAGAAGTTGATTAGTTGTGAAGTAGGTTAGTTGTGAAGATTGGTGTGAAGTAGAAGATTGGTGTGTAGAAGATAGGTGTGAAGAAGATTGGTGTGTAGTATATTGGTGTGAAGAAGTTGTGTAGAAGTTGTGAAGTTGTTGTGGTGTGTAAATTGGTGTGTAAGGTTTTCTCCGCCAAAAGGGAGTTTGTTGACATAGTGAAGAAAACTCTCGAGTAGGTGACTCGGGGAGTGGAGTAGGAACAAGGAAGGTGTCCTTGTTGCCGAACCACTATAAATCCTTGTGTTGTGGTTTGATCTTTCTAACTCTTCTCATTACCTATTTATTTACTTTTACTATATTAGCTTTGTTAGTTAGTTACCATACAATTGTTCATATAGTGCAAGTATTGAGTTCACATAAACTAGAATCGAAGTTTTTAAAACAAACTTGTGTTTATAAATTTAAAAGGATGTAAAACTATTCAACCCCCCTTCTAGTTTTCCACATCTTTTATGTTTGCTTAGATGTAGTGAAACCTATATGTTAATTATGGGTTGATTGGTTGTTTATAGTTGTTACGGATGATTGTATTCGATGTTAGGCTTAAGAAAACTGGCAGACTTCCATTGGTAACATGCTTGAACGTCTTAAGAAACATGATCAGAGGTGTACTATGATTTTTGGTTGTATTTAATGGGTAGGAGAATTCTAATGATCCCATGTTAGGAGCTTATAACGGCTCGACATAGGAGTGAAGTTGGATCCTATAGAGTTAGGGAATATTGTACACGGCCCTACAACTGGTATTAAGGAATACGACCCGTCATCCATGCAATTGTAACAAACTATCAACCTGTAAAAGATATATAGTGAGTAATGAAACCTAAGTAAACACAACTTTCCCCATCATTGTTTACACCACTAGTATAATTAGTTTCATTTTCATTTCTGTTATTTTATTTTGATTGCATTTGTAGTAAATTGGGTTAGTTGGCTAGCAACTAATTCCGCCCACTCTTCCAAAAACCGAGATTTTAATTGCTTTTATAAAATTTTAAAAATACAAAAAGAATCATCCCTCACCTCTAGACTTAATTTAGGAGACTTTCTAATCCTAGTGACACTATTCCTGAGTTGAACGATCAATCCCCCGGTACTTGTCACTATACCATACTACAACGATCAGGTACACTGCCTGGTGGAGGTTGTAAGCTTCTCGAGATCCCTCGAGAGGTAAAGCCTGGTACGATTCCCACGTATCAAGTTTTTGGCGCCGCAGCCCGGGGAATAGTTATTGTCTAGGTCAGGATTTCTTTTTTATTAGGTCTACTTGTTAGATTCCTTTCTAGTAAGATTTTATTTTTATTTCTAGGTTTTCTTTAGTCTATCTTATTTCTTCGTGTCTTTGTTCGTAACCTTTACCATCCGACATTATGGAAGGTGGTAACATCCTTGAACCCATCAACCCACCACAACAGAACCACCCACAAAACCCACCACTAGCAAACCAACCTCTTAGGCCCCGAACCTTAGGAGAGTATTCCCGTCCTAGCCACCAAGGCTATCGAGACACTATTGAGCTCACTCAAGGAGCCAATGTGTCCCCCTTGCAATCCGACACCATCCAGTTGGTGCAAAGCGGATGTGCATTCCATGGACTTCGTTCCGAAGATCCTAATCAAAATCTCAAGGATTTCCTTAAAATCGTAGATTCTATAGACCTTGATGTTACAACTAGAAAGTCAACCCGACTACGCCTATTCCAATTCTCTCTACGTGATCAAGCTAGTCAATGGCTTGAACGTTTACCCGCGGGATCCATCACCTCATGGGATGATCTCACCACTCGTTTCCTTGCTCAATTTTTCCCACCGGGGAGAACTACCAAGCTTAGAAATGATATCTTGATGTTCCAACAACGTCAAGGTGAAACTCTATACGAAGCATGGACTCGTTTCAAGGACTTACTCTAAAAAGTCCCTCATCATGGCATAGATCTTTGGCTCCAAGTCCAAATCTTCTATGACCATATCAATCTCTCCACAAGGCGAACCATTGACCAATCGGCCAGTGGCAAGCTACGTGATCTAAGTGCGGAAGAATCATGGGAACTGATAGAAGATCTTGCTCTCTATGACAACGATAGTTGGAATGATCCCCGTGATTTGAACAAAATGGTCAAGGCAATATCTTTGCCTTCGAACAATTCTAGCACTCCCGACCGTAGGATCATGGAACTTGAGGACCAAGTCAAGTTTCTCATGAAATCCTACAAAGCTCCTAAGCCTTCAAGCCAAGTGAACAGAATCACTTCTTCATGCGAATTATGTAGTGGTCCCCATGACACTCGTGATTGCGTGGAACTCCCCGAACAAGCTTTTGCGGACTATGCATCCTCGCGTACCGACGAAGCGGGAGACAAGTGGTACACTTTCAAACCCAAGCCAAACCCTTACGGTGATTCCTACAACCCTTCTTGGAAAAATCACCCGAACCTTAGGTGGAAACAAAACCAAAATATGCCCCAAAACAATTCTTCCAATCTACCTAATCATTACCAACCAAACGGTCCACCCTCTAACCGTACTTTCAACAACAATCCTTCTAATAACTATGGTAGTACCAATAATCTTGAAGGATTGATGTCCAAGTTCATGGCATCTCAAGAAGCACGCATAGCTAAGTTTGAAACCGAATTCAATCAACAACAAACGAAGATGACCAATAAGATCGACAACTTGTTGAAAGCCCTCAACAACCAAGTGCTAATTACACCTAGGAAGGACACTAGGGACACTAATAGCGGAATCCAAATTAAGGACCCCTCGTCATCCATACACGTCCACTTTGTCAATGTTGTCACCATTAAGCCAAAATATAAGGATATAGAAGAAAGTGACAAGGATGAAGTTGGAAAAGAAACCGAGACTAGGGATGAGATTAAGGAAGTTGAGGTTAATAAGGGAGAAAAGTTAGAGGAAGTAGAAAACGTAGAAGCGTACTTTGATAAGTTGCCCACCAAAGAAGAACGGGAATATCACAAGGATTTATTTGATGATCCCGAGACACCATATATCCTTGGTTCACCCCTTATTAAAGTAGGTGATCCCTCTAACATCAACATACCATGCAACATTGGGCATATGCATGTATGGAAAGCTTATATCGATCCTAGGTCTCCTATAAACATCCTGACTAGGACCTATTATAATTGGGCGATGAAGAAGCAACTTGGTTATAGGATGATGCCCAACAAGAATTTGATAAGTAATTTTGTAGGAAGAGTGAAAGGATTACGTGTCTTTGTAGGAAACTTCACTTATGTTATCGACTTTGTGATAGTGGAGGATACTCATCCGGTAATAGATGATTGCCTAAGTCAAGTAGTGTTCGAAAAACCGTTTGTTGAGGCCTCTAAGATGAGTTATGACCCGACCCTAGGGATAGTTAGATTCAAGGAAGAGAATGATGAGATTGCTTACCAAATGCCCTATAAGATTGAACAATACCGCCTCCTATCAAACATAGAAAAGGAACACAAGCAAGCAGTTTACTATAGGAATGATGAGGATAGACGTAGAGGAGTAGAGTATGTCATGAATAGAATACTTGGTTTCTACAAGGAATGTTTGCTACTAGGTCTGGAATACAAAACTAAGATTGGAGATGACCTAGAAAATGAGACCAACGATGGGGTCACGTAATTGCCCATGACCTTGAGTCTAGCTACAAGACTCGTAAATTAAGGAAAAGCGCTTCTTGGGAGGCAACCCATAATTTGTGTGATTTTTAATTGTTTGATTGTTATTTGCTTCCGTATGCATGCATTATTTTTATTGTTGGTAGATCATGTTTCAAACTAAAATTGTGAAAATGCCTTATCTTGTCGTTTAACTTCGTCTTAACTTCATACAAAGGTATTTTGCAAAAGCTAAGTGTAAGGGGAAACCCCAAATTTGTTTCTAAGAACAAAATTGATCATGATTCTCCACAATAATAAATGAACATGTGTATTAGTATTTGTTAGAGTCAAATGCTTGTATCGAGTCATAATGATGTTTTGCAGGATTTTCCAGGAAGTAGGACATAAGTTTTTCCAGAAATTTTCCGAAAACTTAACGTAAAGATTTCTGCAGGTCACTTCTGACGACGTCCGGAATTAACTCCTGACAGCGTCATGTGTAAAATTCTAAAAATTTTGCGAGTTTTGTTTTTCTAACGGAGTCTTAAAGTTTTTGTTAATTCTTTAGTTTTATAAACTCCAGAAAATCTGCAAACATTCATTCCACAAGTGTTATATCTTAAATTGTTTTCTAGGACTTGTTAGTATATATAGATTGCCGCCGATTTTACGAGAGGTTGCCTTGTTTGTTTTCTCAGGTTTAGCATGTTATATATGACAAGAAGAAGATTTATTTTTCTGGAAGGGAAGCTTTGAATGTTCATTTTCTTGGAGGAAGATCTAACCTTGTTGACACACTATCCACACCGAACGAATCAGGGGAGTATTTGCTTTCATTCTTTTAGCTATTTCACTTTTACATTCTTTAATTAAACATTGGGGACAATGTTCATTCTAAGTGTAAGGGGATGGTAAATGATGATACCTTATAGGATACAATTGCACTTGAGTTTGTTTGTTTGATGGTAGGTGTGTAATAAAACTAAGAGAAATACTTGTTAGTGTAATTTTAGCGCCAAATTTAAATTGTTTTACAACATTTAGGAGTGAAACTTCAGCCTTAACAAGCGTCTCATGGATAGGAGTTGTATGACTAGCACAAAACCGTATCATTCAGAAAAATTTTCCACCCAAATATGTGAGGTTCACCTTTAGATTTGATAGGAAAAGCATTCATTATTAGTGCTTATGAGTGTACCGGTAGCATTTAGATTCTAGAACTTGCGTTAGTGATGCATTCCGAGACCGCTAGTGAGACTACATTCGTGTAGTAGGATTTACTACATGATAAGAGGCATTAGGATCACCCTTGTGTTAAATCCGTATCATAACTACTTGACCATTTAAGTCATATTACTTGGCTAGTAAAGTCAATTAATTTTTCCCACACCTTAGCATTGTACTCATTTTTAGTACACGAAACCCCTAGTACACCCCTCCGAGCCTATCTTTTCGTTTCTAACTTTAAGCATCTTACTTAAAGGAAGAATTTGTTACAACCCACTTAAATGTACACCCAAATTGCCTTAGCCTTCCGTGTATGCACTCATCTTTAGTGCATTATTGTTATTTTTTTAAACCCTTAGTTAATTATCTAATTGATTACATGGTTGCTATGTCGAGTCATATCTTGTACATATTGTTTTGGGACGATTAGGACTCATGGGTAAAGTACTAATGTTATGGAGTAATGGGGAAGAATATCATATATTACCCCCATATGTGCGTTAATCTTAAAAGTACTCCAAGTGTTTTGATTATCTTGATTTGAGTCATTAGATTAGTTTATTCTAAAGTGTAAGGGGAATGTACATTCCCTATGATGTATTATTTTGGATGGTAGGGCAAGAGTGTATGAATAAAAAAAAAAAAGAAAAAGAAAAAACATACTAACTACCATCCCGTTTCATTCTATGTTTGTTTTATGTTCTTGTTATTTTGCATTTATTAGCTTAAGTCGAGTCTAGTCTTGGCTTAGCAACGCCATATTGTACATGTAATTAACCAAGATGATTAACTCGCCACCAGTAAATATTGCCTTTATCCAACAAAACCGTGTATTCCATATCCCTACACCTAACGTTATAACTCTTCAAAAGACCTCTTTGATAGTTTATCCTAGGTGCTTACGCCAAGTGGTGGAGGTTTGATCCTTTCCCAAGCCTATGGTAATCTATTTTGCTATGACTGGTAGTGAGAGATGTTTTCCGTTTCCACATTGTGATATATACTTTATTACACCCGAGAGATGTGAGTATCTAAACACTATTTGTGAGGTGCTTGTGTATGACCTCCGTGCTTGTCTTTGGTCTTTAGTGGAATGATTATTTGTTTTAATTACTTTTATATTAGTGTTAAATGACCCCTAACTTGTATTTTGATTAGAATAAAAGCGCATTTGCTTGAGGACAAGCAAATCTCAAGTGTAAGGGTATTTGATGAGGCGAAAAATGAACTGTTTTTAAGGGGTCATTTAAGCCCGAATTCGAATTTATTTGATCAAATATTGCCCTAAATCATTCCTTTTGTCATTTTAGGTACTTTTGGAGCGAAATATGGAAAAGGAAGCATTTTGGACATTTTTGGAGTATAAAAGTGAAGAAAATGGCAAAGTCTTAATTTTCCTTGCTGAGAACAGTACCTGACGGCGTCACAAGCTTCTACATGACGGCGTCAAGAGTAATACAAGAGGTGGAAGTGGATGATACATGTGACAATCCAGAAAGTTTTGTACTAAGGAGATGACGGCGTCACCCAAGGCCATCATGGTCCATATATTAGTGACGGCCCAGAAGAAAATTACACATGACGGCGTCAAAAGTGGATCTAGGTAATCCGATTTCATTATGGGCGGCAAGTTGACGGCGTCACAGATTTCTTCATGACGCCGTCACCCTGTATAATCTATATATAGTTTTTCAAATTTCATTCATTAGTGTGCAACTTTGAGGGAAAAACCCTAGGACGAATTTTTCCAGCTTTTTCAAGGGTTTCAACCCTTTGAACTTTTCATGTCAATTTGAGATAAGTACTCTTTCAATTCAATCAATATGTCTATGTGTTGCTTGAATATATCTTACACTTGTCTTCAATTTAACATGCTCGGCTAAATCTCTTTTGTGTTTGCTTAGATGTAGTGAAACCTAGATGTTAATTATGGGTTGATTGTTTGTTTATAGTTGTTACGGATGATTTTATTCAATGTTAGGCTTAGAAAACTGGCATACTTCCATTGGTAACATGCTTGAACGTCTTAAGAAACATGATCAGAGGTGTACTATGATTTTTGGTTGTATTTAATGGGTAGGAGAATTCTAATGATCCCATGTTAGGAGCTTCTAACGGCTCGACATAGGAGTGAAGTAGGATCCTATAGAGTTAGGGAATATTGTACACGACCCTACAACTAGTATTAAGGAATACGACCCGTCATCCATGCAATTGTAACAAACTATCAACCTGCAAAAGATATCTAGGGAGTAATGAAACCTAAGTAAACACAACTTTCCCCATCATTGTTTACACCACTAGTATAATTAGTTTCATTTTCATTTCTGTTATTATATTTTGATTGCATTTGTAGTAAATTGGGTTAGTTGGCTAGCAACTAATTCCGCCCACTCTTCCAAAAACCGAGATTTTAATTGCTTTTATAAAATTTAAAAAATACAAAAAGAATCATCCCTCACCTCTAGACTTAATATAGGAGACATTCTAATCCTAGTGACACTATTCCTGAGTTGAACGATCAATCCCTCGGTACTTGTGACTATACTATACTACAACGATCAGGTACACTGCCTAGTTGGGGTTGTAAGCTTCTCGAGAGGTAGAGCCTGGTGCGATTCCCACGTATCAGAGACTTTCACAATCTTTAGCCCTGAAGGTGTTGAATTCAAGCTTCAGGTCCATGATTCTATTCTCTTTGGTATCTGAGGGCCCTTCATAGCTGTGAACCAGGTCAGTCCAGGTCTGCTTGGCAGTAGGACAGTTGATCACTGATTCCATTATATCGTCAGGAAGACATGATATAATGATGCTTTTCAGGCGCTGGTCTTGATTGACCACCCTCCTTTCATCTGGGGTCCATTGTGCTTCAAGTTTGACTAAACCTTTAGCTGTTGTTGGGACAAATGGACCATCATTAATCAACTTAATGTAATATGGTTCCATCCCAGTTAAGTATTAAAGCATTCCCTTTTTCCACTTACTAAATTTTCCAAATTCTAGTCGAGGGGCAGTTGCTGAATAACTTCCACCCTTTTTGTCGACAAGTTGGGGAGCATCTATGTCAGCCATTGTGGGATCTTGATTTTAAAAACTTGAGCACTCTTTAAGTTTTTAAAACAGATTATAAGTTTTACAAACCAGAGGCTCTGATACCACTTGTTGGTCCCCTTTACTTGGTTATTAATAACTAAAAAGCTAATGTAACCAAGATATATGACTTTTAACACAGATGTATAAATGATTAACAATAAAGCAACGTAAAGATAAGAGACAATATTTTTCAACGTTTAATTCTTTATTAGAAGTTAATCAAAAAGAATCGTACCCCAAGTGTTTGCGGAATAACACTTGGGATTGAAACGACAAGTATGGTGTTGACTCCTCTCTAAACTTAAAACAATGTTTGACTGACAACTGAGGTCACACTGAGCTATCTCAGGGACTATGTTGTTCTTTGGAGGAGTAAAAGTGGTTTGTGAATGCTTTGCATTAATTGCACAAACTTGTCAACTTTTACTCCTCACTTATGTTGCCTATTTATACACAAGTATGAACAACTCTAATATACAATGGACATAAGCATTCCTTAATAAAATCTTGATAGATTTTATTCTCTGGCAAGGGAAACTTCTTTGGGTTAAGTCCAAAAGGTGCTTTCTGATGACAGACTGGATTTAACCATTTGGGGAAACTTTGACCTTAAAGTGATTGATGGATCTAAACACCTTGAACTGTGTTAGATTGATACTTTGAGTTATATCACTAAGTATGCGGAATCTACTTAGTAATACTTAGAAGTTTGATTGTGAATGAAACAGTTGTTTATGAATGAGAACAATATATGTAACAAACTGTAAGCTCCAATATTATTAATGATAATAATACGAGTGATCTTTGTATCACTAGGGTTACACCTTGAAGCTCTAGAAAAACGTATATCTAACCTTTAACCTAGGACCTCCTTTTATAGCACAAGGAGTCCTCTTCTATAAGATAAGTATAAATCTAATAGAATAAGATATACACAAAATCTATTCTATATTTATCTTTACACGTTTCCTAACAATTATCCAAATAGCAGTGGTAATATATGTACTTGCAGTGGTAATGTGTTTCCACTGCAAGTGCATTCTTCAGCAGTTGTAATATCTTCACTAGCCGTGGTAACTGTTAGTATAATTCCCAACAATCCTCCCCTAAACTTATGATTAATATGTAAATCAATAAGTTTCTTCAAGTAATCAGCAAACATGAGGATATGGGAATTCTCCAAACACTTATCTTTTTCTTCTTAATTCCTTATTAGCTCTCACACTTTGATCATAGATCCTTTGCAGCAAATCTTCTATGACTTCACTTCTTTCCCAACATCTAAGCTTTACTGACATCATCACAGTTAAGACTCCAGCTCTCAATGGATATTCTTTCTCATCAAGCATAAACACATCAACTCCATCTTGTGTAGAAAGATGATGTACATCACTTGAGTCATAAAATTTCCACAAAGTATTCATGTTGCGAGCTTCAAATCTCCAATGTCTGTCACTTGGGTCAGGTTCATATAATCTTCTAAAGTGAACCCATAACTCCTTAGCCTTGACATCAACAAGTTCATCCTTCTTGAACTGATCTTGAACAATCCTCCACAAAGTATCCAAGTCTTCTCTATCACAAGATCTAACAATATCTTCAAAGTCTCTGCAAATACTTGTGACACTTCCAGTTCTGATAATCTTCCAAGCAACTCCAAAATCATCAGAATAGATCTCCCAACCAACTACTGGATATTTTGTTTGTAAAGGTTCAATATTAAGCACATCAGTCTCTATGAACATCATATTGGTAACTTGTTCTTCTGTTAACTTGCTAGCACCTTTTTCTGCTTGAGATGACTCCTGAGTCTTCAATTTCTTTGCATCTTTGGATCCAAGACTCACTCCTGACCTTTTTGACTTTATCACTACAGGTTCTTTATCCATAGGAATGAAATTACTATCTTGTCTTTTAATCCTGTAGTAAATACCTTCAATTTGATCATGTGACATTCCTTTGAACTGTGCCATCTTCATATTGCCAACATGACAGCAAAAAGTCTTCATCTCAGCAATGATCTGTGCCTTTGTAGGTTGTCTTAGCTTCTTTTGACCTTTTCTTACATCTCCAATGATATCATCAAGAGCCTGCTGATTCTTCATTTGAATGAAATCTTTTAGTTGAGCAGACGTTCGTTCTTCATTCAAGGTTGTATTTGCAATAAGTTCAATAGCCTTCTTTCTGATCACTGGATCATGAGTAATCATGTAATCAATCTCTTCCTCTGTAGGCACATAGGTGAACATAGGAGGTTTCTCATGTAATACAGTTGGTGGAACAACTGAATGTGGTTCTGCCATTGCTGCTTCCAATTTGTCCAACCTCTTTGCTTCCATAAAACTAGCAATTTCATCTTCCTCTTGCTTTTTCTTCTTTTCAATCTCAGCTTTTGCTAATTGCTCTGCCATTCTTGCATCAAAATCTATCTGAGCTTGATTTTTCTTAGAAATCTTTCTTGATTGCTCTTGTTCTGTACCAGTCACAACTGCTTTACCTTTGACTGTTCTTATTTTGGCAGCTTCTTCCTCTGCAGTGGTAACATCTTGACTAGCAGTGGGAACATTTTCACTTGCAGTGGGAATATTTTGACTTGCAGTGGGAACTTGTTCTGCAGCAGTGGAAATTGGTTGAGTAGTTCCAACTGTATCATCAAAATTAAAATCAGCATCAGCATCCAAATCATAATCTTCTCCAAAATCTATCTTCCTCCCCTTAGTCTCAGCATCTATTTTCCTCCACTGTTTGGAAGAATCTCCCAAATCTTTACTAGAACCTTCAGAGAACTCATCCTGAGGTGAAGATGAAGAAGAAAACACAACTTTGGCAGATCTTTTCTTCTTGAGATTCTCAACTTCATTCTGTAACCTTTGAATCTCTGCCTTCATTTGATTCAGCTCTGTGGCATGTTGTAGTTTAGTCTATTCCAGATCTTTCTCCAGAGCTTGAACCTGCTTGACTAATTTGGTACATAATTCCATCAATTCAGTTAGTTGCACACTGCCCTCAACACTTCCAACTGTGTTACCTGTTGGGAGAGGTGAATCATGGGGCATTGATTCAGGCTCTTCTCTAGTTGGACTAGGAGGAAGCCTTGAACCACCACTGCTTGTTCCTAAACCAAAAGGTTCAGCAACATGCAATGTTGAGATGAGAGAAACTAGCTGTTTATGCCTCCTCTCATAAGTGTGAGTTACTGCAGGGGTATGATGAATTGGTGGAACAACAATAGTGGGTGTGGAATGGGATACAACTGGGATAGTTGCATCTTCACCCTGTACCTGTGAAATCTTAGCAAGCATTTGAGGAAAAAGTAGATGAAACTCCCCATTCCAAAGTTCTGAAGCCTTACACATGTTTTAAAAAACTTTTGGTTTAAGACATGGAGTTTTATAAATTCTATTGTGAGGTTGCAGTTGAAACTCATTTAACACTGCTTGCACAAACCTTAGATACATCAAAAATTTATATGAACTCTTTACATTGCCTTTCATATTGTTGAAAATAAACTTTGAAAAATTGAAAGTCCTATCAGTAGCCAAACAAACCAAAGGATAAGCCATGGTTGATGCAAATTGTTTATAAGATGTTTACTTAGGACTTAGACAATGTAAAAGATTGTGAATTAAAAATCTCCAATGGGGACAAAAACATCCTCTTCTGAAAGTCACTTTTTGTTCAGATGTATCATACCCCATGGAAGCAATATTAGTGAAAATATCTGAATTGGGTAATGTGATGATACCATTGAGATCATCCAATTGGAGAACTCTCCTCAAGGATGACTCAGTAACATCAATGGTTACCCCATCCACTGTGGCTCTTAGAGCTTCCACAGTTTCGTGTGTGTCTCCCTGTTCAAGAGTTATGGACTCCACAGTGTTCTAGAACTGTTTGATATGAGAGACATAGTGTCACAACTCACCATTTCAGGTCATTTCCCAAACTTTGGAAAAACACTATTCATCAAACACTATTCATCAATTTACTATTCATCATTTTTTGTGTCAGTTTGACATTCCGAGAAGCATTCAGAAATTTTACTATTCACAGAACACTATTCATTGCCGGAAAAGTTTTCACTATTCACATGCATTACACATTTCATCGTAAATTTAGTTTACGGGTATTAAAATTCGCGTAACCGTATGGGTTTAGGTGCGAATTCATTTCATTATCAGTAAGGACATTGCATACGGACTAGAGACAGTCTGAATATCATCATAACAGCATTTTCATGTTATACCACTCTTAGGATTTTCAAATTTACATATTTGATACATTTAACGTTTTTCTTATAATTATTTATAATAAACGTTAACACCCGGTTTATACACGATGAATATATTTAAATATTCCCACAATAGTCCCGACATATTTTTATATCCATTTTATCATCATAAAAGTTATAACATTCATTTACCCAGTATTTTGGAAATTTATTTTATTTATAACGTAAGTTTATGAATATTACGACGGTTTTCGTGAAAACTAAACAATAATCACCCGAACACTCAGTAATTGTACCCAACATATTTTTAACATTTTTATGACTTTATTAAGTCCCGGTTAACTTCGTTAACATTTATTTCTAGCAAACCCGGTACCCGATTATAACTAATACTTACACTAAACTACAACTAATATTACACCACATTTCCTAAGTGATCAAAACCGATTTTTCTTCTCCTTTTCACATTGAAAACTGGCCATATAAACATCCCTAAAGCACTTGACATTTATTTTAACCTTGTGTTCTCATGTACCAATATAATACATTAAAAACCTAACTAAATATCTACCAAAAACACTTATCACATAACATACTAAATTCTTAGAATCATAAAACTCATTTCTCATCTTCTCTACATCATAACCCACGACCCAACATCAATCTCCATGATCAAGTGATGATTTTCCAAAGTACAAAGCTACAAAGTTGTTCATTTCATCATTCTAATCAAGAATCTTACAACAAAAACACAAGTAATCCAAGGTTTCTAATCATCTCATCACCTATTATTTCAAAGTGAGTATTCAAATTTATTTTCATGTTTTTATCTAATTAACACTTATATCTCATGGTATTCATGCTTAATTTCATGCACAAACTAGCTATACCACTTCATTTTTGTAGACTTTTTGATCATACAAACCCTAGATTTTGATTTAGGTACTCTTTTGTTAAATTAACATGATTAGGAACCCATGACACCCTAAGAAGGTGTATGGTAGGATTAGTATAGTTTTGTGAAGTTTGCAAGAGTTTTGGTTGAGGTTGAAACTAGTTTTTAACATGAAAAATGGGTTTGTAACAAGTATATAAACATTCTGTCCCATTTTGGTAAATTCTGGAAAATCAGTAAACATAAAGGAAACTTTGGCAAAATTTTTAGAAAATAATTTCAAAAACGAATCCGTAGGCGAAAGAACGGATTAAAAAGAGTTTATAACGAAGAAGTTATGATTTTTGCAAGTTTATTGACGAAAACTATTTTCCGGAAAAATACATGCTGTTGGACGTTTTTCGTCGGACAAAATGAGGCTTTAGACCTAACCCGGAGGAGCCAAGCTTTCCAAAATATATTACTACATACTAAGACGTAACCGTGGATATAAAGAACAAGTAAAACGGGCTTATAACGACAAAGATATTCACGTTTCAATATCGGCAAAAATCCTCTATAATTGGCAGCTTTCACTAGTAAAAATAATAATACTACTTCTACGTACTAAATTCTAGATTTTCTAGAAATATTAACCAAGTACCTAAATTCATAACTAATGAAGTATTAGTGATTACAAGTATATTTTTATCACTACAAGGCGTTATATCAAAGATTTTAAACCGAGGATTTCAACACTAACATTGATACATACGATATATATTTATATATATATGTACATTTCAACTAGTTTATTTTCTAGTAGCAATATTTTCCTAAGTCTTGAAAAATGTATATTTTTTATAACAACAAGTATTTTTCAAAGAGTAGAGTGGTATAGAAAACATGTGCATGGACATTCATAACATCATTTGGTGATCTAAAGTAGATCGTTCATCATTCACATTAGGTTGCGGCTAGTGTGCGCGTCTTGTTTTTCAGCTCATTACATGTTCACAGTATCATCAGTTTAAGGTGAGTTTTCATAGCCCCGTTTTCAATTCAACATTTTTGATTGTTTTCAAATCCCACGGGGGAATACATTGCATCAATCATTTTAGTACGAGCCCAAGTACCAAAACATATGTACATTACTTAAGTTACCTTACCATTCAGTTAAAGTCCCCTGTTATTATCATGGACCGTTAATTTGCCGGTAAGCGAGAGTGAGTGGATAGATCTATCGAGGGTGACGCCTCCATCCGTGGTAGTGATTACCAACCGTAAGAGGATGCATTTCATTTTGACACAGTTACGAGTGTTCTGGTAAAACATTCGGGAGGGGCATATAATTTCAACAGTCATAGCTTCGGGGTCATGAGCTTAAGGTCTATTGTACAATTTTACTTGATTTTTATCATGCACTTTTACTTGTGGTGGCCGTACAACATTACATTTTATAAACCTATGGAATTCACCAACATTCGTGTTGACGTTTTAGCAATGTATTTCAGGTTATTAAGGTAGCTCATGTGACATGCATTTGGACCTTCATGGAGTCGCGGGGTCGACGCGTCTCATCATTTGTTTCATGCACTTATGTAAACGTTTGATCTAGTAGGACTTGTTTTCATAAACTTGCAACACCTTTTGGGGACCTCATTTTGTAAACTCTGAATTATTTCAATGATCAAACGAAGTATTTTCCAAACGACACTTTAGGTCGTTCAATGTAACTGTAACTGTGATGCTATGACAGACACCCCCAGGTATTCCATTCCGCTGCAAGTCAGGTAAATTGGGGGTGTGACAGATTGGCATCAGAGCTAAGGTTATAGCGAACTAGGATATATCTTGGACCCTAGACTATAACCACATCAGCATAGCATCTCGTCATTTCATCATAAGTGCATAATCATGATACATGTCGTTTCATGCATACCCTGTGCGAGTTATTTATACTCTTATTCATATATATATATATATATATATATATATATATATATATATATATATATATATATATATATATATATATATATATATATATATATATATATATATATATATATATATATATATATATATATATATATATCATTTTATTGACCTGGTTCACAAGTGACATGCCTTCAGATACTCACCCTGACATCCTTTTATCGGATTCCGACATTGAAGATGCCTTGTCATCTTCCACTACCATTATATCACCAGTTGTACTTACACCACTATTAGCACTATTGATTTGCCATAGGAACAGGGTTTTCCTATCATTCAGCCCATACATAGAATGCCTTTTGGTAGAGTATTCAGACTTAATCTAAATGGACATATTAGATTGTTTATTTCAAGGGAGATAGTATGTTTCTTTCCATCACTAGTAGAGCACTCACTACTCAGGTACTACCACCATCATCAGTTACTTATTACACTATAAGTCTTCCTATAGTGCGTACTTCAGTTTTACCTCTTAGATGTCGTGAGGTAGCGCGAAAGAGGGTAGTATTCCATTCACTAGTACCATCATTGTCATTTTCCTTTTCCATTCCCACTTGCCATGAACTAGATGACACCTAGTAGATAATACCAATATCACGGACTCAACAGAAACATCCGCAGATTCTTCAGGAATGGTTCAGAACCTACATTATTTGAGATTTGATCGATGCACAACTTCAGACACCACTTTAGGACTATCTCGACCTTATGATGCCACAAACCTGATTTCACACAGAGGGACACCAGGAAGTCCCTAGACCAGACTTATATCCTCGCTAGTTTTTACTATTATCCTAGCCACATAAAGTGTGGGACATAGTCTAAAGAACTTGTTGTCTTTTGATTGTTGTACAAACAAAAATATCAAGTGTGACTCTACTATGTAAGGAATGGTTGCGCTATTTGTGATATCGGTTCACGTAGACCGAAATTTTCATGTATTATATTCATGTGTTGTGAATATGATGACTTTTATTAACTATATCCTCATGGTCTCTTATGATTTGATGAAAGAGAGATTTAAGCAAACCACTCCAAGCATGACGCAAACTGCTGTTGGACAAGTCATTGCCAAGAATATAGCCACCACCTTCACTAAGGAACTTACTCACGTGGAATTTATGGGGTGCAATCCTCCCTCCTTTAGCGGAACTAGAGACACAAAGGAATTTCTCAAATGGTTCGAAGAAATAGAAACAATATTTCAATGTGGCGACTGTAGTAAGGAAGACAAGGTTAAGTTCGCCACATGCACTTTCCAGGATCATGCCCATGAATGGTGGACCAAACATATTAAGATGGTGGGAGTTGATGCTGCTTACTCACACCCTTGGGAGAAACTAAGAAGGATGATGGGTATAACATTTGGTGTAGGAAATGAATTACGAGCAAAGGAACAGGAAACACTAAAGTTTACCATGGTAGGAAATGATGTTAACGAGTACACTACTCATTTCTATGAATTAACACGACTAGGTTCTGCAATGGATGAACCGGAAAGAAAGAATCTTGAAAGGTACATTGGGGGACTCTCAAATGGAATCCGTATGTTGGTCATCGCATAGGAACCCGATACCATGTCTGAAGCTATCAAAATGGCGATCGAAGCAAAGGAACTCATAGTTCACACCGAGACATCAGGAAACAATAGTGACAATAAAAGGAAGTGGAACAACAATCTAGTTTGCAATGCTACTCAACAATCACCCAAAGGACAAGAAGTGAATAGAGCCTTTGCTGCAGAACCGCACACAAAGAGAAGGTATACTGGAAAGTTACCTTACTGCAACCTGTGTAATCAACATCACCGAGATCATTGCAGTGAACCGTGTGGAGTGTGTAAGAAGCAGGGTCATCAGACTAAGTACTATAGGAAACTCACAAATCAGAAGATCCCGGGGAGTTGCTTCAAATGTGGAAACTTAGGGCATTTCAAGAATGACTGCCCGGAGCTAAGGAACAAGAAAAATATCAGGAACTTGGAATCAAGACTGAATCGCTCGAGGAATAGCGTGAGCTATTGAAAGAAAATCGTCAGGATATTAGAAACATCAAGGATAACAACAATGCTTCAGCAGGAGGAGCTTTGCTTCAATATATAAACCGTAGTTCGAGCCCTTTAGGGTTGTATCTTTCCTTTTGTACTTACCGTTGGTACGATGACATAACCTAGTTGTATTAAGCACTTTCCTATCCAATGTAATATCTTTCTTTGTTACCTCTGTGATAATCATAACCATCGTTTACTCCATTTTCTATCCCAATTGTTCAAACTTCAATCGTTTCGCAACATTTTAGCATTGTCCTATCAGGGATTAGGTTGATTTCGTTTTTGACGAATTAGTAGACTATTACCATTCGACAAGATTCATCCACGTATCCAATACACCATTCAAGCTATTTTACTATCATATGGGGAAATTGTTTTACAGAAAAAAAAAAAAAAAAAAAAAAATTCTGAAGTAAGCTATTTTATTACCATCCTATAAATTGATTTTTTGTCATTACACCAAGTATTTACTATTATTACGCGAGGCAATTTTCATATTACTTGAAAGAAAACATCAAGATACCATTTTAATAACAATGCGTTGAACACCACCTAAAACTTTTGAGAAAAGTTATGATATTTTGAAAAAAATCTAACATCGCATCATTAGTCCTCAATTGTACATAACCTGATCACCTATGTAAAATTTAGGAAGGATTATGCCATGAAGGAAATAATTACCTTTTCAAAGGATTGTTAATAACAATCTTCATTTAAAAGTTTTGTAAACAAAGGAACTCTTCCATAAACATCCCTTTTGCCGAACTATCCCTGGTTACTTACCCCACCTGTCACCCAATTAGCCATTAAGTTGGATTTTCCCATTGACTTCCCTAAGAGAGACTTTCCATATCAATTACAAGTAGGATTCCTCGATACAAGAAAAGCAATGAAAGGATTACAGAACTACTAAACAGAACTAGAAGTATATAGTGAGAGAATTCATAACTCAACAACAAATTCTAAGATACCGCGAGACCATTCGAATCACCATCTTTGACTTAGTTGTCAAATTCTATCATTTAAAGGTACTAGCTAGACTGAGCTACAGGATTGAACTCAATATAAATGTCCGCAGGACCACACAATAGAAATAAACCAAGCTTCTAATTGAGATTGTAGAGCAATTCATTTAAACATGGCCTCATCCATACATAAACTTTCCGGCAGTAAGTTTTCACAAAGGACAATTGTTTGAATCAAGAATATCGATGTAGATTCCCCTAAGGCATTATGTCTCTAGAAATTTCAGATAACCTCACCTTCATACCAAGCAAGGGATCAAACCAGAACATATCTCCTCACTACATGGGAAAACAGAATAGACATTCATCGACACAACATCAAGTGATACCTTCATCTTGCCAATTACAACGATAAATTATTTCAGGATTTAAGTTAGTCTAAATACCTATGCTTGTAGTTATGCCTGATAACCACCTATAGGCATTATTCAACCTCAGGAACTAAACGTTAAGACATCTATGCATTTAAGCGAACATTTCCTATTCTACCATTTTATCCTTGTTAGTGTTATCACTTTTAAATAAAGTTGATGCGTTTACATAAATCACATACCTTGAGGAAAAATGATTTCTGAAATTCCTATTTTGAACAAGTACGATCCTTTTTGGTCAATCTTTAGCAACACTATTGTACAATGAGAAATATACATAGACATCAAACTTTGGTAAGCATTTTTAATCACAACATGTTTGAAAACATTTTTCTACTTCATAACTACTGAAATTTTGAATCATCAGGAAAAATATTACTTAGTAAATCATTTGCTCCATTTTCCAAATTCGTTTATTCAGAAAAAGATTTCAACCAAAACTCACAATCGCGAGACAAATTTCCAGAACCAATTTCCCTACAACATCGCTTATGCATATAGGATTTGTGACTTGACAATAAAGAATATTTGGAAAATGTGATGAAGGGATTAGGAAGGACATCACAAATTAATCACGAACTTCAGTAGTGGAGACCAAACCCACTAGACAAAGAAGGACATATGTTTTATCATCCGTTGGAACAAAACACAAGGAATCAAATTGTTACCTATGTTCTATTCCCTTCAGATAACGCCAAGTTCGAAGGACCGAACGTTGTGGAGTTAGTCACAAAGGTTTCTTGTACCCATTTTAGTTATTCCTGTTAAGGAAACCGATTCACCTTGGACTTCAAGTAATCATTTCAGGATTTTCTTCAGAAACCCATTTAGATGTAAACATCACCGATCATCCTCAGACCGATGGTCAAAGCGAGAGAACAATTCAAACATAGGAAAGTATGCTCAGAGCATGAGTGATTGACCCGAGAAATGGTTGGACTAATCACTTAACATAAATCAAATTCATCTACAACAATAGTTATCACACCAACAGCGAGAAACTGGTAGGAGTTAGATTGGTACATAACACACATCATTTGGATTGGGTATCCTGAACAACAAACCATCCAGATTCAAGTGGGAGAACAAATCAAGTTAAAAGCATTGCCTTGGATTGGCATGATACAAATTGGATAACAAGAGAGGTTGAACCTTTAGCATATTGGACCATTTAAGATTCATTTTAGCATCGACCAACTAGCATACAAACTTGAGTTCTGGCAGAATTCAGCAGTATATATTACCAGTATCACATTTAAAACATTAAGAAGCGCATACCATCTATTGATGGGCCAAACTCGGAAAAAGCTCAACTCACTAGTCCAGTAGGCATTCATGAAATAACCAGAAATTTCCTACAAGTCAAGAATCAGTTACAAGTTCAATAAGTTGTAAACCATTAAAACTTCAAGTTGGTAAGCAGAGTTATGTAGAAAGTTCTGCCTAGGAAAGGCATGATATCATTCAGAAAACTTGGAAAGTTAAACCCGATATACACTGGACCATGTAATATTTCAGACAGAGTAGGCCTAGTGGCCGTCAGATTTGAGCCTTGTTAGAGAACAACAGGATTACACAACCATGTAATATCATTGTTTTCAGATTAGTCACTCATAATCCCATTTGGAAAGGAATCCAACCCAAGGACAAACTCAGACCTTGTAAGAGAACCAACAGAAATCATGGACCGTGTGGTCAAACAGTTGAATCAGAGTCGAATTCCTATTGTGAGAGTTCGCTGGAATTCTCGAATATCATCACCTTTTCACCAATATGTTTTCAGAAACCAACATAAACTGAACTTCGGGACGAAGTTCCTTTTAGAGGCATTTCAGGTCATTTCCCAAACTTTGGAAAAACACTATTCATCAGTTTACTATTCATCATTTTTGGTGTCAGTTTGACATTCTGAGAAGCATTCAGAAATTTTACTATTCACAGAACACTATTCATTGCCAGAAAAGTTTTCACTATTCACATGCATTACACATTTCATCGTAAATTTAGTTTACGGGTATTAAAATTCGCGTAACCGTATGAGTTTAGGTGCGAATTCATTTCATTATCAGTAAGGACATTGCGTACGGACTAGAGACAGTCTGCATATCATCATAACAGCATTTTCATGTTATACCACTCTTAGGATTTTCAAATTTACATATTTGATACATTTAACGTTTTTCTTATAATTATTTATAATAAACGTTAACACCCGGTTTATACACGACGAATATATTTAAATATTCCCACAATAGTCCCGACATATTTTTATATCCATTTTATCATCATAAAAGTTATAACATTCATTTACCCAGTATTTTGGAAATTTATTTTATTTATAACGTAAGTTTATGAATATTACGACGGTTTTCGTGAAAACTAAACAATAATCACCCGAACACTCAGTAATTGTATCCAACTTATTTTTAACATTTTTATGACTTTATTAAGTCCCGGTTAACTTCGTTAACATTTATTTCTAGCAAACCCGGTACCCGATTATAACTAATACTTACACTAAACTACAACTAATATTACACCACATTTCCTAAGTGATCAAAACCGATTTTTCTTCTCCTTTTCACATTGAAAACCGGCCATATAAACATCCTTAAACCACTTGACATTTATTTTAACCTTGTGTTCTCATGTACCAATATAATACATTAAAAACCTAACTAAATATCTACCAAAAACACTTATCACATAACATACTAAATTCTTAGAATCATAAAACTCATTTCTCATCTTCTCTACATCATAACCCACGACCCAACATCAATCTCCATGATCAAGTGATGATTTTCCAAAGTACAAAGCTACAAAGTTGTTCATTTCATCATTCTAATCAAGAATCTTACAACAAAAACACAAGTAATCCAAGGTTTCTAATCATCTCATCACCTATTATTTCAAAGTGAGTATTCAAATTTATTTTCATGTTTTTATCTAATTAACACTTATATCTCATGGTATTCATGCTTAATTTCATGCACAAACTAGCTATACCACTTTATTTTTGTAGACCTTTTGATCATACAAACCCTAGATTTTGATTTAGGTACTCTTTTGTTAAATTAACATGATTAGTAGTGATTAGGAACCCATGGCACCCTAAGAAGGTGTATGGTAGGATTAGTATAGTTTTGTGAAGTTTGCAAGAGTTTTGGTTGAGGTTGAAACTAGTTTTTAGCATGAAAAATGGGTTTGTAACAAGTATATAAACATTCTGTCCCATTTTGGTAAATTCTGGAAAATCAGTAAACATAAAGGAAACTTTGGCAAAATTTTTAGAAAATACTTTCAAAAACGAATCCGTAGGCGAAAGAACGGATTAAAAAGAGTTTATAACGAAGACGTTATGATTTTTGCAAGTTTATTGACGAAAACTATTTTCCGGAAAAATACATGCTGTTGGATGTTTTTCGTTGGACAAAAAGAGGCTTTAGACGTAACCTGGAGGAGCCAAGCTTTCCAAAATATATTACTACATACTAAGACGTAACCGTGGATATAAAGAACAAGTAAAACGGGCTTACAACGACAAAGATATTCACGTTTCAGTATCGGCAAAAATCCTCTATAATTGGCAGCTTTCACTGAAGTAGTAAAAATAATAATACTACTTCTACGTACTAAATTCTAGATTTTCTAGAAATATTAACCAAGTACCTAAATTCATAACTAATGAAGTATTAGTGATTACAAGTATATTTTTATCACTACAAGGCATTATATCAAAGATTTTAAACCGAGGATTTCAACACTAACACTAATACATACGATATATATTTATATATATAAGTACATTTCAACTAGTTTATTTTCTAGTAGCAATATTTTTCTAAGTCTTGGAAAATGTATATTTTTTATAACAACAAGTATTTTTCAAAGAGTAGAGTGGTATAGAAAACATGTGCATGGACATTCATAACATCATTTGGTGATCTAAAGTAGATCGTTCATCATTCACATTAGGTTGCGGCTAGTGTGCGCGCCTTGTTTTTCAGCTCATTACATGTTCACAGTATCATCAGTTTAAGGTGAGTTTTCATAACCCCGTTTTCAATTCAACATTTTTGATTGTTTTCAAATCCCACGGGGGAATACATTGCATCAATCATTTTAGTACGAGCCCAAGTACCAAAACATATGTACATTGCTTAAGTTACCTTACCATTCAGTTAAAGTCCCCTGTTATTATCATGGACCGTTAATTTGCCGGTAAGCGAGAGTGAGTGGATAGATCTATCGAGGGTGACGCCTCCATCCGTGGTAGTGATTACCAACCGTAAGCGGATGCATTTCATTTTGACACAGTTACGAGTGTTCTGGTAAAACATTCGGGAGGGGCATATAATTTCATCAGTCATAGCTTCGGGGTCATGAGCTTAAGGTCTATTGTACAATTTTACTTGATTTTTATCATGCACTTTTACTTGTGGTGGCCGTACAACATTACATTTTATAAACCTATGGAATTCACCAACATTCGTGTTGACGTTTTAGCAATGTATTTCAGGTTATTAAGGTAGCTCATGTGACATGCATTTGGACCTTCATGGAGTCGCGGGGTCGACGCGTCTCATCATTTGTTTCATGCACTTATGTAAACGTTTGATCTAGTAGGACTTGTTTTCATAAACTTGCAACACCTTTTGGGGACCTCGTTTTGTAAACTCTGAATTATTTCAATGATCAAACGAAGTATTTTCCAAACGACACTTTAGGTCGTTCAATGTAACTGTAACTGTGATGCTATGACGGACACCCCCAGGTATTCCATTCCGCTGCAAGTCAGGTAAATTGGGGGTGTGACACATAGATTGTGGGATTAACAGTTAAAGCATACCTTATATGGGTTGTATTAAGAAAATCCACAATCTGATGAAAAACAGGGCAACTCTTCTCGTTTGAGTTTTGTAGGTAAGCCACTTGGTTGTGCTCCTCGACAAATTTTAGAATCGCCATGATGTTTTGTGAAAAGAAGATAAAAGTGTTTGTAATCAAGATAAAAAGCAAGTCGTATGATGATCAATTTATACTAATAGGGTTTAAGGAGATCGCGTAATGGGAGTTATCTTTAGAAAGATTTATCTTTGGAAAAGAATAAATTAAAGTAGGTAAGTAGATAATTCACAAAAATTTACCCTATTAATAAGGAAAGACGGTTATATTTACAATGGCTAGTAAAAAATAGATTACTGACACAACAGTTGTAACGGCTAGTTCACCAGTGGAAAAATTACTCTTGCAGTGGTAACTAGTGAACTAGCAGTGGTAAAATTTTCACAAAATATCAAAGAGCAGTGGTAAGTAAAACATGTAAATTTGCTGCTCTTATCATAGTTTTTAGCAAACTATCAGCTATTAACGGATTTGATATGTCTTTACCATGAGCCGTTTGCTATGGACTAGCCAACTCTTCATCACTTGGAGTATCGTGAGTTGATAACCATATAGTTTTTGGTAAACTATCAACCATAAACGGATTTGTTAAGTCTTTACCAGGAGCCGTTTGCTCTGGACTAGTTGATTCTTATGTGGATTAGACATGGTGAATCAATAACCATTTGTTGTGTCTCTGAGATACATACCTTATAACTCCAATGACTCCAAAAATATGGGTTTGTATGCTGCAGAATTAAGTAACACCTAACTTAACCCATAAAAATTAACCCAAAGTAACTTTTTAACCAAGTTACTATTCACAAAAATATCTCCCCAAAGTCAACCCGATAATATCCAAATTTACTCCTCCAACCTACCAAAACAGGTAAGAGTAAATGTCCTTCATTAATTAGAATTCGACCTTGACTTTACTTATAAAAGGGGGCTCAATAACCTTTAGTTTTCATCAACACTTATCTTCAACAACTCAAACCCTACATCAGCACAATGAGCTGGTTTCCAATTGTCTACATATCATCAGATGATTCATCTGATGAGGAGATTAGCTATTGCTCAAATTCAGAGGAACCTTCTACAGGGTGGAGTGATTACTTTCCTCCAAGTGCTGCCACATCGACATCATCCGACATGAAATCCAAAAAGACTCCAGCTTCTCCTGCTCCATCCCTGGAGTTCTATTCCATTTCTTCCTCTGATGATGATGATCCAACCTTCAATTTATCCAAAGAGCTTCCAAGAGCCCTCACTACAGCATTGGAGACTGCCATAAGCAACATGAAGTGGGCTGCTGTTAAGAAGCCTGCACAAGTACCAAAGCCTCCCAAGCAAGTTCTGGGCCTTGCTTGTCCAAGAAAGCAACTTTCTTTTGATGACAAGAGAAAGAGAGCTTCCAAAGGCAAGCATAAGTATGAGAGAAAGGGTAAGAAGCCCATGGAGTAGTTAAGGTGAAGGTTTAGTTGTTAGGTTGTTGGTTTTTGTTTTGTGATGTTTTTCATGTGACTTATCTCTCTGAATGGTTGTACTGTACTCTTCTAATGAATCAATAAAAGTACTGTTTCCTTTTTCTTTTATCACCAATCTTTCCACTGTTGTATGACTATTTCCACTGTGCTTTAATATCTCTGCATACAAGTTAGTAAAAAACCATACACACATATACAAACAATATTAGTACCTCAAAACTATCCTGCAACACTAAAAAGTATTAGACATCAAAGATTTATGGATTTAGCATTCCAATACCTATTACCAAGTACTGAAACCTACCCACATCGAGCCCTTTTGTTAATAAATCAGCATAATTGTCATTAGTATGGATTTTGACAACATTAATAAGCTTTTTCTCAAAACAATCTCTAATAAAATGATGTCTAATTTCAATATTTTTAGTTTTTGTGTGCTGCACAGGATTTTTAATTATACATATGGTACTACTATTGTCTATATATATAATGATGTTCATGAAATTGTACCCATAATCCAATAATTGATTCTGAAGCCACAAGATCAGAGCACAACAACTAGCAGCAGCTATATACTCTGCTTCAGTGGTTGAAGTAGCTACCATAGTTTGCTTCTTGCACTGCCATGACACCAATCTACATCCAAAAAATTGACATCCTCCTGTAGTTGACCTTCTATCCAAACTTGCACCAGCATAGTCACTATCTGAGTAAGTGATCAATTCCATAGGGGATTCTCTTGGATACCATAATCCTAGATTAGGATATGTCTTCAAATACCTAAAAATCTTCTCTACTGCTGTCATATGTGATGTCTTTGGAGTCACTTGAAATCTTGCACAAGCACATACAACAAACATAATGTCAGGCCTTGATGAAGTAAGATACATCAAAGAACCAATCATAGATCTGTACGTATGCACATCAACATCAGCACCACTAGCATTCTTCAACAATAGATGAGTGGTCTTATCAGCAGGGGTATTTTGTAACACCCCCAATTCATGGATGCATCGGAATTCGAACTGGGTGTTACTCGATGGCACAACAGTCACAATAATAGAAAACGAACTCTAATTGAGTCATTTTAAAAGATTTATCATTCAAATTATATAAATATCAGAGATTCAAAATATGGTCCCAGATGGTTCCATGTTTACAAATTACATTAAATGAGTTTTTGAATGATAATAAAATTTATAGCCCTCTTGAATATCCGTGTCCCTTCCGTGCCATCCTTGTTCATTATGAACCTGAAAATACATGCTAAAGTGTCAACACGAGGTTGGTGAGTTCATAGAGTTTAGTGACAAAATGTAATGTAAAACATTTGAATGATGATTTCCCAGCAAAGGCATCGTAAATCCACTCAGTTCCAAGCCCCGCCCATACAAGACTTGCAACCTGTGTGTTTACAACCCACTGCCAAATATGATCTGGTTTATGTGAAAAAAAGAAATACTTGTATCTAGATTCAAAGATAAATGTAGCAATACCGTTATATAAACAATTTTTACAATGATGCCATATAAATAATGATGATAATGAAGTATGTAACATGTAAACACATAAAGCGTTTGAGTAAACCACAAACATTGAGTAAGGCAATTGGTGTTTAAGTAAACAAGTAGCATGTTCAAGTAAAACAAGTATTGCATTTATGTAAAAACGAGCATGTATTCTCCCCGAAAGAGTTGATAAAACAATTAAAAGAGCAGGGGCTATGACTCACCTTAAGTTATGTAGCAAGTAGTGAATATGATGGTCGAATAGTGAAGGTTTCTGTGAGCAACCTATAATAGGATGTTGCAACTTAGGATTGGAGTAAAGAATATGAAGTATTGCCTATATATGTCTTGCATTTAGTCCATGATGTGGTACAAAGTATAGTGTAAGTCTTTGAAAAGAAATGGTTCATGAAACATGTATAGGTTATATATCGTTTACTACCGTTCGGGCCGACATAATTCAGAAGTCATGTAGTAAACGTTCGAGGAGCCAGGACACTTTAATTCGTAAATCCACAACTCATCTCGACGGCTTACTTAATGAACTCCTCACATGAGGCTCCCTACTATTGTAGTATTTGATAAAATATATGTATATAAGTTTTGATCTGAAAAGTTACATGTCCAATATTTGAATAAACTTAAGAAATTTTACTTTTACATGAAGATTGTTATTAGAATGAGTTTCTTAATCTTGTATGACAATTACTTGTAAGATCTCATGGTCCTTTAGATGGAGTAGATCCGAATTGCATGTTTAAGTTATCGCTAACTCTTTAGCTCATGTTTTCACCTAAGTAACTTTATATGGTCATTTAGTCATGGCCTTTCCATGACCTTTGGTCATTGTTCCATGGTATTAAGACTCAACCGTGGCTTTAGCCATGGTTGTGGTCTTGAATCTAGGTCATTAGACCTCTTGGTCTTATTAAACCACAACTATTATATAGTGACTTTGATACATAAAATAGCTGTTAATAAACTGAGAAAAATCTCATTAGTTATTGGTTTTCTGGATACGTGCTCCTGAGTTTTTGAAGAAAACGTGATTCCGGACAACTTTCGTGCATTAACTTTTTCGTGAAACGGACCAAAAGGGCCTCTTTTTGCGTGTTTTATGTTCTGTCACAGAAGGTATTTAGGCAGTTTTGCCTCAAAGTTTTGGAAATTTCAAATGGTCATAACTTTTGACTCGTGTACTCGTTTTAGGTGGTTCAAATTGCTATGTTTTCCTTGTTAAGTCCTCTACTACAATATGTAATGGTAAAATACCATAATTATACCATTTTGATCAGAGTTCACCAAGAAAGTCACTAGTTTACTTGTTTAAATAACTTAAATTAACAATCATTTATAATAACTTGTTTTACCCATTTTTATACATCATGGACATGATCACAAGACAAAATATAGCATGAATGATATGTAAATAGAATGAATATGATATTTAACAAGTAGTATGTTAGGGTTTTGCTTACAACTTTTGGCTTTCAATTAAGAAAGGAAGTTAACATGTACGGTAAGGACTTTGATAGACTTAAGCTTCACCCTACTTCAATTCATGCAATCTTTCTACCCTTGTATTCTTGAAAGAGAGATGATGAAAGTTGAGGTAACTTGAGTGGATTCAAACTCAAAAGAAATCTCCAAAGTTTATAAGGTTCGGAAGTAGTTTGATTACCTAAAACCAAGCTAGGGTTTCTATGTTTATGAAGTACTTGAATCTTGCTTGTAACTAGAAGTGAATTAGCTAAGTGTGAAGTGGTTTGGTGTGTGATGGTGGACGGCAAAACAAGAGGGGAGGGGGGCTTTTATATGCCTTTGAGGAGGTTACTTACAAGGACTAGTCAAAGCTTTCTTAACAAGCTTTAACACTTGTAATCATCCAAGGCAACTTTGTATAAGATCAAGCCACACCAAGGGATGACTCCCCCCCCCCTATATGGCGGTTCACAAGGATAAGGGGGATGAGGTGTGCCTTGGATGATATTATCCTAGATATTGTGTTAGTTTTGACTCCGGGAAATGCTAACCGTAAATGATTAAGCCTCAAAACGTAAAACCGGGTATCGTAAAAATACGAAACTTGGAAGAATGATTAAACTTGTCAAAATACTCCATAATAAAATATAAAATGAGTGGTAGGTTCCATTGGGGTGCTAAAACCCTGCTAATACTGGAAACACGGGTCTAAAACGCGTAATACGTAAAATGTACGAATATTGTGTAAAATTGAGAAAAGTAAAATGTTACTTTTCTAATATGATAATAATGATTTAAAATGACTTATAATGTCTAGACTGGACTCAGTCTAGTGTCGGTTGGTATTTAATGTCTTTAAGACATAAAACCGTAAGCCTAAAAATCAAGGAATGATTTATAAAATCAATGAATGATTTTTGGTCAAAGGAGGAGGGAAAAATATGTTGACTTATTCCAAAAATGTGAAAACTCAAATCGTCTTAGAAACGCGGTGCAGGTATAGGCTAAGGTTACGGCTGAGTAAAAGTGCTTAAAAACGAAAATTCCTGTTTTTCACGGCCGTGGTTTATTTGGTCACATTTTTCTCAGTCATGATTAATTCTCAAATAAATCATGAGTGTATCAAACATTTTTCTAATGCGGGGAAAATTAATGCGATCGAGTTTCGTTATGCGTAGAATTTTTGAATGATGTTTTACCCTAAAACGTTTAGTTCCTTAATAACTTTCGCGAAAATGATCTGATGAGTGTCAAACTTTTAATTTGTCATGGAAATGATTTATCACACGAGAATATGAAATAAAAATCAAATTTTGGGAAAATGAATAGTAAAAGTGAATAGTGAAATTTTTCGGGAATAGTAATTAACCTGAAATTGCGAATTGTTACAGTCTCTACCCCTTGCGGGAACTTCGTCCCGAAGTTCAGTTTATGTCATGGGTTGAAGCGATGTTGGTGAAAAGATAGGATTTCTTGTGGCGAATATAATGTAGGTTTCTTGTGGCGAATATAATGTAGGTATCATGCCATACCCGAGCAATGTATTGTAGGTATCATGCCATACCCGAGCAATGTAGTGTAGGTATCATGCCATACCCGAGCAATGTAGTGTAGGTTGACTTCATACTTATGTTATTTTGGATACAAATAAGCCCACTTGTTTATAATTCTTTATTTACGTAGAGAGGCATCCCAAACAATATAAATAGAGGAATATAAACTTATGGTTCAGTGATTTACACTTTCTTTATTTAAATGAAAAGGCATCCCAATCCATTCAAATAATTACAAATCATCCTACTTAAGAATTCCCAACACAACATTCATACTTAGCCGGTGAGTTACAAGGTAGTGTATTATGAGATGATATTGGTGTTCCAAAAGTACGAAATGAATATTCATACTCATCTTTGGAGATGGAGAGTAAGATAATCGGGGGAAATTGACGTAGTGTTCAAAATAGTTGGTGAGTAGAAAGTTGTGAAATAAACATGATTTTTGATGGGGAAATGATAGAATAATTACGTTGGAGGTTTGAATCATAACACATGATAGCATAAAGCAAGAGTTTTATTCATAAAACGTTGATTGATTATAAGATTGAAACTTATTACAAGTTTCTTCAAAATCTACTAACTGATACTTTCAGTTTAGTAATTACAACATTGTACAACTACTGTTAGCTATTACATGGATTCTACATAACTGAGTCTATTCAGTTTAGTAGTACAAAAGACAACTAGTATCATCACACTAGTCTATTGCAGGTTAGAAGGTCCGAGCAACTCTGATTGATCGGCAACTTCTTGGTTTAGTGTGTCATAGAGGTACGAGTCGATGAAGTTTGAGAGGCTGTAGTTTCCATGCTGACTTTCTTGTTGGATCAATGGTGGTCGTGATACGATCCATAATGAGTGATCCAAATCATCACATGTAGGGATATCAAAGGAAAGTGATAGTGGTGGTGGTAATGGCGCTAGTATATATTCATACTCATTATCCTCCTCGGAGTCTGCCTCAACCCAATTTTGTGCAAATTAATTAGAAGTATTCGACGCAAAATTAGTTGGTATTGGTTCCTCCTCTTCTTCGTTGGTTGAATATTCGAAAGGTTCTTCTTCGTCATCAGAAGCGAAGGCATTCACGAAGTCAAATCCAAACTCGGGTGAGGGTGGTAAGACTTGGAAGTTATTAGGTAGAGTGGGCACATAATCGGGAGAAGTAGGTACGCACATGATTTCTATGAAAAGAATTACTATGTTAAAACAATTCAAATGTTTATGGGAAGTGCTCAAAATGTGACAAGTGTGTATATATCAATATACTAATATGTTCATGTAGTATAAAATGCTTACGGGGAAATGCTCAATTATGTTAAGGGTACATATATCAATATGCAATTATGTTTGTGTCGCATAAAAATGTCTACGGGGAAATGCTCAAAATGGGTATATATCAATATACTAATATGTTTGAGTAGCATAACATGCTTACAGGAAAATGCTCAAATGTGCTAAGGGTACATATATCAACATGAAATTAAGTCTGTGTAATATAAAATGCTTAATAAGTCCATAATCGTCTGGAGGATGGAAGACACGGAGAGCGGAAGGCTATAAAATGCTTTTGCTTGTAATTGTGGTTATAGTTTAGGTCTCAATTAGACCCGTTTCTCTATAACCATGGCTCTGGTACCAATCTGTAACACCCCCAATTCATGGATGCAGCGAAATTCGAACTGGGTGTTACTCGACGGCACAACAGTCACAATAATAGAAAACGAAATCTAATTGAGTCGTTTTAAAAGATTTATCATTCAAACTATATAAATATCAGAGATTACAAAATGAGGTCCCAGATGGTTCCATGTTTACAAATTACATTAAAGGAGTTTTTGAATGATAATAAAATTTATAGCTCTCTTGAATATCCGTGCCCCTTCCGTGCCATCCTTGTTCATTATGAACCTGAAAATACATGCTAAAGTGTCAACACGAGGTTGGTGAGTTCATAGAGTTTAGTGACAAAATGTAATGTAAAACATTTGAATGATGATTTCCCAGCAAAGGCATCGTAAATCCACTCAGTTCCAAGCCCCGCCCATACAAGACTTGCAACCTGTGTGTTTACAACCCACTGCTAAATATGATCTGGTTTATGTGAACAAAAGAAATACTTGTATCTAGATTCAAAGATAAATGTAGCAATACCGTTATATAAACAATTTTTACAATGATGCCATATAAATAATGATGATAATGAAGTATGTAACATGTAAACACATAAAGCGTTTGAGTAAACCACAAACATTGAGTAAGGCAATTGGTGTTTAAGTAAACAAGTAGCATGTTCAAGTAAAACAAGTATTGCATTTATGTAAAAACGAGCATGTATTCTCCCCCAAAGAGTTGATAAAACAATTAAAAGAGCAGGGGCTATGACTCACCTTAAGTTATGTAGCAAGTAGTGAATATGATGGTCGAATAGTGAAGGTTTCTGTGAGCAACCTATAATAGGATGTTGCAACTTAGGATTGGAGTAAAGAATATGAAGTATTGCCTATATATGTCTTGCATTTAGTCCATGATGTGGTACAAAGTATAGTGTAAGTCTTTGAAAAGAAATGGTTCATGAAACATGTATAGGTTATATATCGTTTACTACCGTTCGGGCCGACATAATTCAGAAGTCATGTAGTAAACGTTCGAGGAGCCAGGACACTTTAATTCGTAAATCCACAACTCATCTCGACGGCTTACTTAATGAACTCCTCACATGAGGCTCCCTACTATTGTAGTATTTGATAAAATATATGTATATAAGTTTTGATCTGAAAAGCTACATGTCCAATATTTGAATAAACTTAAGAAATTTTACTTTTACATGAAGATTGTTATTAGAATGAGTTTCTTAATCTTGTATGAAAATTACTTGTAAGATCTCATGGTCCTTTAGATGGAGTAGATCCAAATTGCATGTTTAAGTTATCGCTAACTCTTTAGCTCATGTTTTCACCTAAGTAAGTTTATATGGTCATTTAGTCATGGCCTTGCCATGACCTTTGGTCATTGTTCCATGGTATTGAGACTCAACCTTGGCTTTAGCCATGGTTGTGGTCTTGAATCTAGGTCATTAGACCTCTTGGTCTTATTAAACCACAACTATTATATAGTGACTTTGATACATAAAATAGCTGTTAATAAACTGAGAAAAATCTCATTCGTTATTAGTTTTCTGGATACGTGCTCCTGAGTTTTTGAAGAAAACGTGATTCCGGACAACTTTTGTACTTTAACTTTTTCGTGAAACGGACCAGAAGGGCCCCTTTTTGCGTGTTTTATGTTCTGTCACAGAAGGTATTTAGGCAGTTTTGCCGCAAAGTTTTGGTAATTTCAAATGGTCATAACTTTTGACTCGTGTACTCGTTTTAGGTGGTTCAAATTGCTATGTTTTCCTTGTTAAGTGCTATAATACAATATGTAATAATCCAATAGCATGAATGATATGTAAATAGCATGAATATGATATTTAACAAGTAGTATGTTAGGGTTTTGCTTACAACTTTTGGCTTTCAATTAAGAAAGGAAGTTAACATGTAAGGTAAGGACTTTGATAGACTTAAGCTTCACCCTACTTCACTTCATGCAATCTTTCTACCCTTGTATTCTTGAAAGAGAGATGATGAAAGTTGAGGTGACTTGAGTGGATTCAAACTCAAGAGAAATCACCAAAGTTTATAAGGTTGGGAAGTAGTTTGATTACCTAAAACCAAGCTAGGGTTTCTATGTTGATGAAGTACTTGAATCTTGCTTGTAACTAGAAGTGAATTAGCTAAGTGTGAAGTGGTTTGGTGTGTGATGGTGGACGGCAAAACAAGAGGGGATGGGGGCTTTTATATGCCTTTGAGGAGGTTACTTACAAGGACTAGTCAAAGCTTTCTTAACAAGCTTTAACACTTGTAATCATCCAAGGCAACTTTGTATAAGATCAAGCCACACCAAGGGATGATTCCCCCCCCCCTATATGGTAGTTCACAAGGATAAGGGGGATGAGGTGTGCCTTGGATGATATTATCCTAGATATTGTGTTAGTTTTGACTCCGGGAAATGCTAACCGTAAATGATTAAGCCTCAAAACGTAAATCCGGGTACCGTAAAAATACGAAACTTGGAAGAATGATTAAACTTGTCAAAATACTCCATAATAAAATATAAAATGAGTGGTAGGTTCCATTGGGGTGCTAAAACGCTGCTAATACTGGAAACACGGGTCTAAAATGCGTAATACGTAAAATGTACGAATATTGTGTAAAATTGAGAAAAGTAAAATGTTACTTTTCTAATGTGATAATAATGATTTAAAATGACTTGTAATATCTAGACTGGGCTCAGTCTAGTGTCGGTTGGTATTTAATGTCTTTAAGACATAAAACCGTAAGCCTAAAAATCAAGGAATGATTTATGAAATCAAGGAATGATTTTTGGTCAAAGGAGGAGGGAAAAATATGTTGACTTATTCCAAAAATTTGAAAACTCAAATCGTCTTAGAAACGCGGTGCAGGTATAGGCTAAGGTTACGGCTGAGTAAAAGTGCTTAAAAACAAAAATTCCTGTTTTTCACGGCCGAGGTTTATTTGGTCACATTTTTCTCAGTCATGATTAATTATCAAATAAATCATGAGTGTATCAAACATTTTTCTGATGCGGGGAAAATTAACGCGGTCGAGTTTCGTTGTGCATAGAAAATTTTGAATGACGTTTTACCCTAAAACGTTTAGTTCCTTAATAACTTTCGCGAAAATGATCTGATGAGTGTCAAACTTTTAATTTGTCATGGAAATGATTTATCACATGAGAATATGAAATAAAAATCAAATTTCGGGAAAATGAATAGTAAAAGTGAATAGTGAAATTTATCAGAAATAGTAATTAACCTGAAATTGCGAATTGTTACATATTTGAAGGTTTTGCATCAGTAAACTTGAATTTCCTTATAATCTCAGTCACATATTTGTCTTGACTGATAAAGATGCCTTCTTTACTCTGTTGTACTTGCAGCCCCAAAAAGAATGTAAGTTCTCCCATAGAACTCATTTGAAATTCATCTTTCATCAGCTTCTCAAACTCTTTGCACATCTCTTGTCTAGTAGACCCAAAGATAATATCATCAACATATACTTGAACAAGTAGAATATCACCCTTGTCTTTCTTGATGAACAAAGTTTGATCAATCTTACCTCTATGAAACCCCTTATTCAACAAATAAGTAGCTAAGGTTTCATACCACTTCCTTGGAGCCTGATGTAAGCCATAAAGAGCCTTAACCACTTTATACACTTTATTTGGGTATTGAGGATCTTCAAAGCCTGGAGGTTGAGAGACATAGACCTCCTCATCAATTGTACCATACAGGAAGGCACTCTTAACATCCATTTGATAGACAGTAAAGCCCATAAAGGATGCATAGGCTAGAAACAATCTAATAGCCTCAATCCTTTCAATAGGACCCTCCTCTTGAGTGTATCCTTGAGCAACCAATCTAGCTTTGTTCCTGATTACTATACCTCTTTCATCTTTCTTGTTTCTGAAAACCCATTTAGTACCAATGACCTTCATACCATCAGGCAAATCACATAGAACCCAAACTTTTTGAAGTTTAAACTGCAACAACTCCTCTTGCATTGCTTCAACCCAGCTAGATTCTTCTAAAGCCATATATACATTTTTAGGCTCCACTTGTGAGAGAAAATAGAAAAACAAACATTCATTCTATCTCCTATGCTTCTTGGACTCATAAACTTCACTAATGAATCCATGAATATCATCTTTCTTTGTCTGTCTTCTAGTCTTCACACCTGATTGAAGTTCGCCAATAACATTATCAAGTGGATGCACTTTGTGAATTGAAGTCTGTGATGTGCTAGGAATATCATATGTTGTAGGCATGTTTGAGATCTCTACATCATCACTGGGTGATTCCTGAGTTGAACTTTCCACATTTGGACTGTCAGTGGAAACTTCTGGTGTAGCAGTGGGAATGGAGTTACCACTGCTAGTAGGAATTTCTTTATTCAGAACATCAAAACTCACACCATCTGCATCACTTTTCTTTTCAGAATTATCAACAAAGTCCCAAAGTGGCATAACAATTTGATCTTTATCATCTTCATCATCTTTGCAAGATTCATCTTCATCAATGAATTCTTCTTAATCTTCAAGATCTTTGTCTCCTGTACTTGAAGTAAGAGGTACATAATTCATTGTATTGGATAATGTTTCAAGATCAAATAGCCATTCAGGTCCTGAACCTGCCATGTTAGCTTTATTTTCAAGAAACTCAACATGCAAATTCTCTTCAATCTTCTTTGTTCTTAAGTTATAGACTCTAAAAGCCTTGCTAACCATAGAATATCCAACAAAGAAGCCTTCATCAGACTTTTCTTCAAATTTACCCAGATGATCAATGGTATTGAGAATAGTAACATGACATCCAAATGGCCTCATAAATTCCAAAGTAGGGGGTCTTCCTCTGAATAGCTCATAAGGTGTCTTGTTCTTAGTTTTAACCACTAAAACCCTGTTCTATATGTAGCAAGCAGTGTTAACTGCTTCAGCCCAAAAAGTCACTGGAAGCTTTGAATCAGCTAACATGGTTCTAGCAGCCTCAATTAGTGCTCTGTTTCTTCTTTCAGCAACTCCATTTTGTTGAGGAGTTCTTGCAACACTAAATTCTCTCTTAATACCTTTGTCTCTACAGAAATCATCCATAACTTTGTTCTTGAACTCTGTCCTATTGTCACACCTGGTGATCTTGATTTTCTTTTCAACTTGATTTTCAACTTCAGTGATGAATGTCTTAAGGATGCCAGTGGTCTCATCCTTGGTTCTTAAAAAGAAAACCCATGTGAATCTACTAAAGTCATGAGTCACAACAAGACAATACTTCTTCAAATTGATGCTGCTCACAGATGTAGGACCAAACAAGTCCATATGCAGCATGAAAAGTGGATGATCAATAGAATTGAATGCCTTGGTCTTGCATGAAGCTTTGTGTTGCTTTCCTTTGAGACAGGCAACACATGTTTGATCATTTTCAAATCTTTTCTCAGGTAAACCTCTCACTAGACCATCTTTCACAATCATATTAATGGTCTTGAAATTAACATGACCAAGTCTTCTATGCCAAAGCATGGATTCATCCAAAGTGGCTTTTGCAAGCAAGCAAGTAACATCATTATTAGCCACTATTTTCTTCATGTCAATGCTATATAGATTGCCTTTTCTAGGGATTTTGAGCAAAATTTCACTTTCATCAGGGAGCTTATCATCCTTAGATAAGATATAGCATTCATCTTCTGTGAATAGAACTCTATGCTTCTTGTCACACATCTGTGACACACTGAAAAGGTTGTACTTGAGTTCTTTCACATAGTACACATTCTCAAAGTCCAAGTTTCCAGCCTTGATTGTTCCTTTGCCAGAAACTTTGCCACCAATTCCTCCTCCAAAGCTGACAAATTGTCCATCATAAGGTTTGAAATCTGAAAGATAGGACTTATTACCAGTCATGTGCCTGGAACATCCACTGTCTGAGTATCCTTGATCATTTGTTGTCTTTGAATGTTCCTGCACACAAAATAAAGGAATTAGTTCCTTTTGGGGACCCAAGCAACAAATGACTTGGATCTGCCTCGTGTATCAATATAATTGTATCTGTCAAAGGTCATTGATACACCATTGGGATTGTTTGAGGTGATGGTTCCTTTTGGTTTCCATTCCCAACGTGCTGAGGCCTTAACAGCATTTCCCACATTTACCCTCTTATTGTTCACAGACCCACCAGTGGAAACCTTTGGCCTTGCAGTGGTAACTGCTGGCTTAGCAGTGGAAACTGCTGGTTTTAAAATTTTGGGTACCCACTTGTGATTATTGTAAACTTTCTTTTCAAAATTGGTCTTTTTCCCTATTTGAGTATATTTAACAAAAGTAGTAACATGGGACTTAGGGTAAACTCTGTTTTTATTTCTAGCAGTGACAACCGCTGGTCTAGCAGTGGAAATAGGTTTTATGCCAGAGTTAAGCAAAACAGACCTGGGAATCATCTTGCTAAGTGGATTTGGGTGAGTTAAGTTATTAGCATTATATCCATTCACCATAGTATTCCCAAACACTTCCCTTCTACCCATGTGATAGTTACAATTATAAGAAAGATGATCAAAGCTACCACATATATGACAGGGTTTGTTGTTGAACTCAAAGTCACTACTAAATTGCCTAGATTTAACATGATTCCAACTCCTCATATTTCCCCTAGGAGTTGTTGACCTACTTCTGTACATCTCTGCATATCTAGTAGTGGGCCTAGTGAAATTAGGTTGTGTCCTAGGCTTCTCTTTGACAACATCATGAATACTCTTTTTAACATCCACATGTACATTCTCAGGAACACCAGATTTAGACTCAACATTCATATTTTCATCTTTAAGAGATGAGTCACTAGCACTATCAAATGTATCAACCTCAACCTAAACCTTTTCAATAACAGATTCTTTAACAAATTTTGGTCCATAGGTCATGGTTGGTTCCTGGAATTCTTCTAATCCTGTGTGAGCTAAGTTAATGCCAGGAGGTGATGGAACACCTCTTAGAGTTGGTGGAACTGATTTGTATCCAACTCCTGATTTGGCTTTGTTCACAACTTGGGCTTCCCAAATTTTGTCAATACACTTGGATTGGTGATCCAGTGTATTACAAGTTATCTTTATATTCTCACTAGCCCTTTTAACCTTTTCTAGTTTTTCCCTAAGAACCTTGTTTACAGCAACCTGATAATCTAAGTCTCTTTTCAAAACAGCAATATCATCGTTGAACTTAGATTCATTTGCCCTATAATGCTCTAATTGAGTTTCTAAAACACCTAGACCTCTTTTATGATTTGCTAAGTTATAATTTGTATGATTTAACTCTAGCAATTGTTCATCATATTGTGCTTTAATTTTCTCATACTCTTTTAAGGCCTTACAAGTTTTAGAACAAGCATTATTAATTTGTACCTCAGAGTCAGAAAAAGCCATTAGTGCAAGCTCAGTAGCAAGCATTGCAGACTCTGAATCATCTTCTTCATCCTCAGCCATAAAGCTCCAATCATAGCTCACTCCATCAATAGCCAATAGAACCTTTGGCTCTTCAGTTGTAGGTTCTTTCTTCTTGTCCTGCTTATACCAAGTTGACCTGTTGTCAGGTTTCCTTGGTTTCCTGCATTCCCTGGCAAAGTGCTCCTTATGACAATTATAGAACTCCACCTTCTTTTTGTCAAAACCTACTGTCTCATTGCCATTAATGGTAATCTTCCTTCCAGTCTTCTTCCAAAATTTCTTTGCCTTTAAGCTTAGTAATGCCACCTACCATTTAATGTCCATCTCCTCCATATCATCCTCATCAATTTGATCCAAATCCTCATGATTGAGAATTGAACCACCCATCTGACTTGATATAAAGGCATAAAAGGTAGAATCACTAAGTCCTGCAATCTGTCTTTTTGAACTAGCAGTGGAAACACCTCCACTACCAGTGGAAACAACAATGTTAGCATTATCATCATCACTATCACTTTTTCCATCTGAACTATCATCTACAGATGATGATATGAGTGCTACACTTCCTGAACCTGTGCTTAGTTTACCAGCTTTCTTCAATCTTTGTTCAATAACCTTAAAGTTATTGTACAAATCATTAAGTTTCATAGTCTCCAAATCTGGCTTATCTTCCCACACTGCAACATTGGTTCCAAACTCAGAGGGTAAACTTCTTAAGAACTTTAGATTGAGGTCTTCCCTTTCCACCTCAATTCCAAAAATAGTGAGTTGAGTAACAATCTTTTGTAGCCTTGTGAAGATGTTATCAATAGATTCATTACTTGTTGAACCAAAGTTTTCATAAGTCTATTTCAGCAGGGTCTTCTGAGTCTTCTTGGTGGAATCATTACCACCAAAAACATTACAGATCTCCTCAAACAGAGTCTTTGCAGTCTTGTACTTGCTGAATGCTAGAACTTGATCTCTGGGAAGGGTCATCAGCAACAAACCTCTGGCCTTCAGATCATTCTTCATCTGAAGTCTTTCATCATTTGTGACAGGTCCAGTGTTAACCTTTACTACTTCCTTGCCACCAACCATCTCTAAGGTAGTACTTGGTTTGAAGGAATTACCGAACATAATGATCTCCCAGAGTGTATAGTCTTGCACCATAAAGAATTGTTCGATCATTAGCCTCCACATCTCAAAGTTATTCAACTTAAGCTTGGGAAGCTTAGCAGCAATTTTTGATTGACTGGTTTTTGTCTCCATTGATTCTTCTGAGTGAACTTGGGGTCTTCTAAATCAAAGTATCAAAGCCTGGCTCTGATACCACTTGATGGATCTAAACACCTTGAACTGTGTTAGATTGATACTTTGAGTTATATCACTAAGTATGCGGAATCTACTTAGTAATACTTAGAAGTTTGATTGTGAATGAAACAGTTGTTTATGAATGAGAACAATATATGTAACAAACTGTAAGCTCCAATATTATTAATGATAATAATACGAGTGATCTTTGTATCACTAGTGTTACACCTTGAAGCTCTAGAAAAACGTATATCTAACCTTTAACCTAGGACCTCCTTTTATAGCACAAGGAGTCCTCTTCTACAAGATAAGTATAACTCTAATAGAATAAGATATACACAAAATCTATTCTATATTTATCTTTACACGTTTCCTAACAATTATCCAAATAGCAGTGGTAATATATGTACTTGCAGTGGTAATGTGTTTCTACTGCAAGTGCATTCTTCAGTAGTTGTAATATCTTCACTAGCCGTGGTAACTGTTAGTATAATTCCCAACAGTGATAAAACACTTTAGTGAACCAGTTCAAACTTTCCCGCCTAGTCCCGCTAAATCTTCAGTCTTCAAGTCATCATTCTTCAGTACCTTGAAAGTTGTTGAGGAGTCTTGGGGTTCAGTGAGTTATTGTCATCCTCACTGAACCCATCACCTTCTTCTTGGCTTAGATGCCACTCGCTGAGTTCCGCCTCACTGAATGGAGAACCTTTCTTCTTAGGCTCGGTCTAAGCATCCTAAAGATGACTCACTGAGTTACTGTTCATTCAGTGACTTGTTTACACTTAGGTGATTTTACGTTCAAATCCTTGTTAGAAGAAGATTGGGGAATTCAGTGACCCAACAGAACCATCATCACTTGTCTTGAATATATTAGAGAGTACTTGATGAAGAGGATTGTGGTAGTTCAACAACTAATAGTGTTAATACAAATATCGCCTAAAAACGTTATTTATATTTTGCGATCTTCTCTACGTTTTGTTAATGACAAATGTAAACTTTAGTTTCTAAGTAAAACATAATCTTTGTTTTAAAGACTTGTATAAACTAGACTTTTGCTACATTTTACATTTCGTAAAACACAACACTTTTTATTTTCTAAAAATAGAATTGTCACATCACATTTATGGCAACTTTTGTCATTATACATTTATGGAAAGAAATGTGTTTGACTTACTTAGATGTTGCTTGCAAGTTTAGTGTTTGACTTGATATTATGTGATGTGACATTGTTTGGTTTGCAAGAGTAATGAGATGTGACTTTGTTTGGTTTGCAAGATTTATTGCAAAACCAACTGCAAGCCCGGCGGTACCCTGGAGGTATACGGGCGGAACCCTTTTGAGGGGTCCGCCTAATCCGCCAGACCTGCAGAAGGTTTGGCTATAAATATTGAGCCACAAGTTGAATTTTGGCTGATCACTTGACATTATATTTTACACACACATTCATTCTTTCATCTAACCTCTTAACATTTCATATGTGAAGTTTCTTTTTGTAGTAAAGAGATTCACGAGATTACTAAAAGTAACAAGTATTCAACACAACGTTGCAAGACTTGTTAGCTTAGCATTGTGTAGACTTGTGTAGTTTACACTTCATTTGATTATGTATTTTCAGTAGTGATCAGTTAGTATTTTAGTCCTCAAAATACAAAGTGTATCGGGAGTAGTTGTACCCTTGTAAAGAACTAACGGGAGTGGTTGTACCCTTGGTAAAGAACTCGACATCTAGCTTTGTGTCGGTAAAAGTATAAGTGACGTGTAAGGTTTTCTCCGCCGGTGAAAGGAGCTTGTTGACTAGTGAAAGAAACTCTCGAGTTGGATACTTGGGGCATGGACGTAGGGCAAGGAAAAAGAGTCCTTGTTGCCGAACCACGATAAATACTCGTGTTGTGGTTTGATCATTTCTTTCATTTACTTGCGTGTTATATATTGTGTTTGTGTATATATCTTTGATCAAACAGAAAGTTTCAAAGCTAACTTAACAAGTTAAAAAGATTTTAATCGGTAAACTATTCAACCCCCCTTCTAGTTTTCCACAATTGGCATCAAGAGCTACGTTACTCAAGCTTTTAAAATATATTGTGTTTTAAAACTTGAAACGATCCATGGATTTTAAAAATTACAAAGAAGGGCAATCTATGCAAAGACCACCACTCTTTGAAGCAAATGGTTTTATATATTGGAAAAACCGTTTTGAAACTTACGTGAAATCTAAAGATATAGATTTGTGGTATATAATTATTGATGGTGATAACGTAGTTACTAACATCAAAGATGATGATCAAAAGAAATTAATTGGTAAAAATAATGAAGCTAAAATGATGCTTTACAACGCTTTGCCTAAGAAAGAATATGAAAGAGTCTTTTTGTGTAAAACCGCCAAAGATATTTGGCAATCTTTAATTGTCACTCATCAAGGAAACTCACAAGTTAAAGATAACAAAATTGATCTTCTTGTTCAACAATATGAACAATTTGTTATTTCTGAAGATGAGATTATTGATAATGCTTTTGCTAGGTTTAATACTATTATTACTTCACTTAAAGTACTTGACGAATCTTTTTGTAGTAAGAACTTTGTCAGGAAATTTCTTAGAGCACTCCATCCGAAGTGGAGAGCAAAAGTGACGGCAATTGAAGAATCCAAAGATCTTTCAAGCATGTCACTTGATGAGCTAATTGGAAACCTCAAAGTTCACGAAATGGTAATGGAAAAAGATTCGGAACTAGTTAGAGGCAAGAAAGAAAAAGTTAAGTCTATTGCCTTGAAAGCTAGAGTCCAATCAAGTGATGATGAAGAATCTACTTCGGATAGTGATGATGAGGAATATGCTATGGCCGTTAGAGACTTTAAGAAGTTCTTTCGTAGAAGAGGAAATTTGTAAGGCAACCTAAAGATGACAAGAAAACTTTCCAAAAAGATCGTGATGATAGGAAAGGAAAGGTTGAAAGAAAATGCTATAGGTGTGGAGACACAAGTCATCTTGTAGGAGAATGTCCAAAACCACCCAAGAGCAAACCTCAACAAGCTTTTGTGGGTGGTGCTTGGAGTGACTATGAAGGAGATGACGATGACCAAAGAATGACGATATTGCTTTCATGGCTCACAACTCAAATGAGGATTATCCGACTCATCTTACTCCTCTATTGATGATGACACTTTACAAAAAGAATATAACAAACTTTGTGAATTGAGCTTAAAAATCATAAACAAAAATAAATTTTTGAAAACTAAAAAGGAGTTTTTAAAAAATGAAGTTTATGAGTTAAAAGAAAAAGCTAAGAGATTAGAAAAGAGTAAAGGTATAGACACACCTTGCAAATCATGTGAAGAGTTTAAACTAGAAGTTGAGAAACTCAAAATTACTCAAAATGATCTAATAAAACAAACCACAAAGTTTAAGAAGTTCGATAAGAGCATTTCTTGTGCGGATGAAATTATGAAACTTCAAAAGTCACCCTTTGATAAAACAGGACTAGGATTTACGAAAATAGAAACTTCAAAGGGTCAAATGAAACAAGAAAAGATTACACAAGAAACAAATAAAATTGCTACACCAGCCTGCGGATCCTGAAGGTTCCGCCAGGTCTGCTGCAGCAGCAACTCCATCTACTTTGGATCGTTCAAAATTTGTTAAAGTTACATACAATAATGGAACAAAACCTATGTTTAAAACTGGAGTAGGATTTAATAAAAATGAATTTAGAGCTAAAACTACTCAACCAAGACCTAAGACTCCAATTCTCAAACGCCCCTTTCCAAAGAGCAACTTCAACGCTCGACCAAACTACCAACATGTTTGGTACCAAAACACTCCTAGACATTACCAAACTCCAAACCACATGCCATGGAACCCTTATGCTCTATTTTCATACTTGGAACAAATTAATGGTATGCTTAACCAAAATGGACCCATGAGAAATTGGGGACCAAATGTTTGAGTGTTTTTCATAAAATAGGTGTGCCTCAAAGTTTGTTTGGAACCGGATGAATGGATTAAAGATAGCGGTTGTTCAAGGCACATAACGGGTAACAAAAGCCTCTTCACTTCATATCACAAATGTGATGGAGGTAATGTTACGTTTGGTAGTAATGCTAAGAGCAAAATCATCGGAAAAGGTACAATCTCTCATGACTCCCTTTTTATTGATGATGTAGCTCATGTTGATAACTTAGGCTTTAATCTTCTTAGTATTAGTCAACTTTGTCGTAATAAGTGTAATGTCCTTTTTAGTGAAAACGGAAGTAAGATACTTAAAGATGGTATAACCATAGCCAAAGGTGTCCTTAAGAACAACGTATATGTCATGAAGATGAATCCAACATCTAGAGACAAACTTTGTCTTACCTCATTAGATGAATCTTCAACTTTATGGCATAGACGTTTAGGACATGCTAACATGAGACTAATCCAAAACCTCTCCTCCAAAGACTTAGTTCGAAACCTACCTGAGTTGAAATATGATCAACACTTTTGCGATGCTTGCAAAGTCGGTGAACAAGTCCATAATAGCCATAAGGCTAAAAACTTGGTTTCTACATCTAGGTGTCTAGAACTTTTGCATATGGATTTATTTGGTCCATCCGCTGTACAAAGTTATGAAGGTAACTTCTACACTTTGGTCATAGTTGATGATTACTCAAGATATACTTGGACAAAATTTTTGAAAAGTAAAAATGAAGCTTTTGATAAATTTGAAATTCTAAGTAAGAAAATTCAAAATCAAGTAGGGTCTAATATTGTGTCTATTAGAACGGATCATGGTCGTGAATTTGATAATGAATTTCAATTTGGAAACTTTTGTGATAATAATGGAATAACTCACAACTTTTCGGCTCCACGTACTCCTCAATCTAATGGTGTAGTAGAACGTAAAAACCGGAAATTGCAAGAGATGAGTAGAACAATGCTTAATGAACAAAACATTCCACAAAAGTTTTGGTGTAATGCCGTTGACACATCAACGTACATTTTAAATCGAGTCTTAATTAGACCATTTTTGAATAAAACTCCTTATGAACTATATAAAGGTAAAAAGCCTACATTAGGATACTTTAGAGTGTTTGGGAGTAAATGTTTCATTCTTAACACCAAGGATTATCTCACCAAATTTGACCCAAAGTCTTATGAAGGTGTATTTCTTGGATATTCACAAAATAGTAAAGCATACATTGTTTTGAACAAAGAAACCTTAAGAGTCGAGGAATCATTGAACGTAACATTTGACGAGAGTCCACCTCCCTCTAAGACATCACCTTTGGTAGATGATGACTTAGTTGAAAGCCAAGCAATAGAAAATCAAGAAATTTTAAGTGATGACAAGGAAGATGAACTATTAAACAAAGAAATTGTCAATGTCAAAGAATCTAAAAGTCATCCATTAGATGGTGTCATTGGCAATATTAACGAAAGAACACTAAGGTCAAAAGTTCAAAATGAAAGCAACTACTTTTGTTTCGTGTCAACCATTGAACCTAAAAATATTAATGAAGCCATTAAAGATGAGTCTTGGGTAATTGCAATGCAAGAAGAGTTAAACCAATTTGTTAGGAATGATGTATGGACATTATTTCCTCAACCAACGAGTCAAACTATAACTGGAACAAAATGGGTATTTTGAAATAAAATGGATGAAAATGGAATTGTGTCTAGAAACAAAGCTAGGCTGGTTGCACAAGGATATAACCAACAAGAAGGCATTGACTACGATGAAACTTTTGCTCCGGTTGCTAGGCTCGAGTCAATTAGAATCTTACTTGCATATGCATGTGCACATAATTTCAAACTCTTTCAAATGGACGTCAAAAGTGCATTTCTAAACGGAGTCATTAATGAAGAAGTGTATGTTGCTCAACCACCGGGCTTCATCGATTTTGAAAAACCAAATCATGTTTACAAACTTAAAAAGGCTCTTTACGGACTTAAGCAAGCTCCAAAAGCATGGTATGATCGACTTAAAACATTCCTAGGTGACCATAAGTATACCATGGGCTTAGTTGATAATACTCTCTTCACTAAGAAGAAAGATTCACATATTATCATAGTCCAAATCTATGTTGATGACATTATATTCGGATCAACTTGTCAAGAATTATGTGTGGATTTCTCAAAATCATGCATGACGAGTTTGAAATGAGTATGATGGGAGAACTCAACTTTTTCCTAGGACTCCAAATCAAACAACTAGAAGATGGTATCTTCTTTAACCAATCTAAATATATTAAGGACATGCTTAAGAAATTTGGACTAGAAGATTTGAAACCTATCAAATCTCCCATGTCCACGGAAATTAAACTCACCAAGGATGAGGAAAGTGAATCCGTAGATAGCACTAAATATAGAGGTATGATTGGTAGTCTACTTTACCTAACGGCTAGTAGACCCGACATTATGTTTAGTGTTTGTCTATGTGCTCGTTTTCAAGAAGATCCTAAAACTACCCATCTCGAAGCCGTTAAAAGGATTTTTAGGTATATTAAGGGCACTACACATTTAGGTTTATGGTATCCCAAAGGAACGGGAATAGACACCATAGTGTATGCCGACTCGGATCATGCCGGTGACTATGTCGATAGAAAAAGTACAAGTGGTATTTGTACTTTTGTTGGACATTGTCTCACCTCATGGTTCTCTAAGAAGCAAACGGCTCTTGCTATATCAACAACAGAAGCCGAGTACGTTTCGGCCGGAAAGGCATGTCAACAAGCTCTTGTCGACTACAGAATTCAACTCAACGACATCACAATTCTTTGTGACAACAAAGGTGCCATTGATCTTAGCAAAAACCCGGTTCAACATGCTTGTACCAAACATATTGAAATCCGTCATCATTTCCTTCGTGACAACGTTCAAAAAGGAAATATCTCAATTGAGAAAGTTTCTTCCAAAGACAACATAGCCGACATTCTCACAAAACCCCTTAAACGTGAATCTTTTAACCTTCTTAGGCTAGGCTTAGGACTCATGGAACCTACATTATAGTTCTGGACATTAGACAAAAATCACAAAAATCAAAACAAATCCATAACTATTTTTCTCAGCAGGGTCGGCGGAACCCTCAGACATAATGGGCGGAACCCATTCTAGGGGTCCGCCGTATCTGCCGACCTGCAGAACCAAAATCTTTGTTTATATTAAACCAAACACCCATTGTCTCATACCACCACTTCCAAACTGCTACTATTCACTTTACCATCCATCCATACCTACGAATTCTTGGTCTTCCATCTATTTACATTGCAATTCAATCATCATTGTAAGTATTCTAAACATGATTACAATCCTGATCTGAGTCTAGGAATTCTATTTCTTGCACAAAAACAAAAACTTGGGGTTATGCATTAACTTGAAAAAACTCATGCATAAGATTAGGTGTTTAACAAAACTAATCATGTCTCCCATAGTTAGGAATTGCATCCTTAATTAGTATAAACATGTTTACTAAAACACCCCATGTCAAATCCTTTCAAAAATTTCTCACAAGTAGGACAAATATTTTTTCGTCTCACATTGAGAATACAAAATCAAAACGTTATGTTTAAAACATCACTTTCATAATGTCTCTTGAATGCTAAAGGGAATACATAACCAATATGTATTTTTGGGTACATTCAAATGAAGCTACATTGAACTAGGAGTATTTGGGTTATCTTTTGTTTTATAACAAAACTTGCATAAAATGATTTTGAAGCATAAAAAAGAGTCAATATAACCGTACCTCCACATTGTTTTCATATAGGCACACACTAGAACATCGACATTATAATAGTAATTTACTTAAACTAAAATGTGAAATTTTGTTGTTCTAGGAATCATCATGCCTCCTCTAACCCACTACGACCACAAGGACACCATTAAGTACCTACCAAAACACCACAAAACCAAAGGCCTTACCCCAAACCAAGTAAACGTTTTCAAAGCCTTGAGGAGTTTGCTCAAATCCTGAGGAGTTTGCTCAATACTCCTTCACTCTTGAGGAGTTTGCTCAAATCCTAGGTGTCCCAAACTGTGGTACTTGCCTCTATTCCGACTTGCACTCCCTCTCAACTCTTGACAACCTCCAAGACCGTATCCACCCTTATGACACACCCCTTGTCTCAAAAGACGTACTCCGTAACCACCTCTTTGTTAGGACCACCACCACTAGGAGAACCCGTTCGGGGAATGAGGTCGATAAGGACCCATATGGAATGGAAATGAACGAACTCAAACCCCAATTCAAGAAATGGGAGGAAGTCCTTAGAGCCAATGTCATTAGCACAATAGGAAACCGTGACCATATCAATCTTTGCCTTTGCTACATGCTCTACTCCTTGTCCGTTAGGCAACCATTCAACCTTGCCTACTACATGGCCAAGAGAATGGCCGACATTCCCATGCATGGCACAACGGCTATGCCATATGGAATGCTCTTGACCCGTCTCTTTAGGTTCATCTCACCCATTCCACCAACTCCAAATGGTCTTCGTCTTGACTACACTCTCATTCCACACACCTTTGTTTCACTTAGTGATAAGAGAGTCTACAAAGCCCAAGGAAAACATCCTCATCCTCCTACCTCATCATCATCTTCCTCAATGAGTGAAGATGACAATTTGCCAAACTCTAGGCTCCCACCTCTCGAATACCTATCCCAACTTTCGGATATTCCAAATGAATCGGCGGAGTTCAAGCAAACGAAGGGGATGTTCAAGAATCTTGGAAGATTCCTTGGAAATCTCAAGAACAAGATTGACCGTCAATGAGTGCGGGTGTGTAGGAGTGTTTGGCATTAGGTGGTATTTGAACAAATTTGGTCGTTTAAACAATATTTGTGATGTATTTGTGTGTTAGTACAATGTTTGATACAATTTGAAACATGTAGTATCTAACTTTGATGCAGGTAGACAACTCTTGGCAAGTTGTCAAATTTTCAAGTTTATGATATTTTCACTAAGTATAGTGAAATTCTCGACCTCAAGGTCAAAGTCCTATGAAATGTGTGTTTACATGTTTATTTTTTGCATTGCCCAACCAGAAATGCCTTATCTTTTGGATTTTAGGAGTTTTCAAAAATTTTGAAAATCGTCTCGCGGGTCAAAAACGCGGACTGCCCTTTTCTGAAGCTCTGGCAGATTTGGCGGTAACCAAAATTGGGTTCCGCCAGTGCAATTTCTGGGAATTCCAGAAATGGCCCAACGGATCAGGCGGCACCCTCAAATGGGTTTCGCCAGTGTATTCTGAGGGTGCCGCCAACATCCTGCAAAATTTTTATTTTCATTTTCACCAATTCAACATCCAAACACCAAAATCCAATCTTTTTAGGTAGAAACCCATTTCTTGCAATGTGTTTAGCATAATAGGGTACTCCTTCTTCCATAAACTTAACCAAAACCAATTCCCGCCAAAATTCAAAATTTGCCATAACAACCTCAAGGACCCCTCACACATAAAGGAAGGAACCCTTTTAAGGGATCCTTGAAATCCCTGAGATCTATACTACCACAAATCCACCAAAACCACTAAGCATTTAGTGCAAAACTTGTCTTCTCACTTCACCATTTTCATTGGATTGACTTCCATGATTTGACAACACACAATTAGTTTTCCAAATCATTAGAAACCTCCATTTTTGTATGGACTAACATCAAATCCAAACACTCCTTTCCATAATTCTTCAACACTATAAATTAAGCCATCCTAAACACTATCAAATCACACCTTCTTCACCACAATTTCTGAAACTTCTAAACCATTTTTCACCATGACTAAGTCAACAATCACCTCTCAACCATCACGACCCATCCGGAAAACCGCCCGGATAAGTGTTAAACCACTATGGTCTAATCAACCCATCAACCTAAGCTCCTCATATTCGGATGAATTCACATCACCTATAAAAAATGTACACTTTTTGAACCTTGCATCTCCATCACTATCACCCAATGAACCAAATGAGCTCACTCCACCACCAACTAAATCACCTATTGACCCAACTCCACCAAGTGCTCCAACCCAACCATCCAAAACTTCATCACCATCACCATTACCCAAAATTGAACCAATGGAGTTATTTGGGTCTCCTCCCACATCACCACACCCTTTTGTACAAGATCTAAATGATCTTCCACCAAGACCTACACAACCACCACCTTTTGCAAATGAATCACCAAGGTCAATTCTTGACCAAAATGAGCTTTTTAACCACACTCAACCACCACAACAAGTGTACCATCAACCAAAACCATTGTTGTTTCACCCCATCTACCATGACATCCATGGTCCTCTATATGGAGAACCAAACTTTGAAAACCATGATCACCCAACTCCACCACACTCTCAAGCTCAAACCTTTGAGTCTTTCTTTCCCTCTTATGAGGATATACAAAACATGGTTGAAAACCACCTCCATCAAGCAATGGAATTTCAAACCACCTTGCTTGATTTAATACCAAACCTATCATCCACCCAAGAACCAAAAACCAATAAACCCTCAAACCAAGATCCCAAAACCAACTCATTTCCACCCACTCATCCCCATGTTTGCTCAAATTGTGAGCAAATGGGTGCAAGCATCAAAACGTTGCTTCACTGATGAGGCAAAAAATGAACCACTTTTAGGGGGTCATTTAAGCCCGGAATTGAATTTATTTGATCAAATATTGCCCTAAATCGTTCTTTTTATGATTTTAGGTACTTTGGGAGTGAAATCTGGAAAAGGAAGCAATTCAGACGTTTTTGGAGCATAAAAGTGAAGAAAACGCCAAAGACTTAATTTTCCAAGCTGGGAACAGTATGTGACGGCGTCAAGAGGAACAAGTTGACGGTGTATGACGAACCAGTACTGAAATGAAGGCGTCACAAGGAAGAGCGTCAAGAGTTAAATACGTGACAGCCTGGAAAAGTGTAATCCATGATGGCGTCAGATGTAGATCAAGGCAGTCCAAGGATTCTTTTGGTGACGAGATGACGGCATCACAAGATTGTTCTTGACGCCGTCAGCCTCAATTATCTATATATAGTTTTCTAATTTTCATTCATTAAAAAGGAACAAGTTTGGAGAAACCCTAAGGCCGAACCATATACGAATTTTACAGCTTTTTCAAGGGTTTTCAGCCCTTGAATGCTTGCATGTGCTATTGAGATAAGTGTTCTTTTAATTCAATCAATATGTCTATGTGTTGGTTGTCTATATCTTGTGCTTGTCTTGATTCCACCATGCTAGGCTAGATTTATCTTGTGTTTGCTTAGATCTAATGATACCTAGATGTTGATTATGTGTTGATTACTTGTTTATGGTTGTAATGGATGAATGATTTCAATGTTAGGCTTAAGAAAACTGGCAGATCTCCAAAAGGTAACTGATGACGTATAGTCTATATATGGGCCACGAGCCCAAATGATAAACATTACTAAGGCCCAAAACCACCATGCGTGGGCTATTGTAACTTGGGCCGCATCATTAAATGGGAACAGGCTCACGTAAGCCCAACCCAAATAAACTATACACGGTATAGATAAGGATCATCTATCTATGGAATAGATATCCTTACCCCGATAAGCACCACGAGTGCGAAGAGTAAGGAGCAAGATACCTACACGGTTCCTGCGTCCTATATAAGGAATGACATAACTCTCATTCAAGGTACGATTCACAAAACCCTAACTCTTTACGAGAACCCTAAATCGATTACTTACTCTCACGCCGGAGTCTAATCGTGGGAGACAATCCCACGATAAGCCTAACGGTGTTGTTTATTTTCTTAGTGCGTAGGTTACAAGTACTAAGAAGCGAATTGGTACGAGAGCAAGAGCCCATAACTAGGAACGCCCAACTTTTGTATCAACAAGTGGCGCCATCCGTGGGACCCTACTAAGAACTAGAATGACAAAGAATAAGAATTCAAGCCAGCGGACTCCGCAGTCAGAAAAACGTGACCCCCAGAGGAAGAATCAACAAGATTCGACCCCTAGGCAGGTTGCTGGGACAACCAGCGCACCTGGTCACCAAGAGGCAGGGACAACCCAACCTCTTCCAGCGATAGAACTACCTGTAAGGACTACCCAAGTCACCCCAGTGGTCCCAAGCGTTGAGGAACTCCAGCGCACCCTCTTCACCACTCCTCACCAAACTGTACCCGCAGCGAACAACACTGTGCCACCTGGCGCGCCTAACCGAGATAGGGCGCCTAATACTGAGGCATACATTCTTGCAGCAACTGAGGACACACCCAATTTAACGTTGGGAAATTTTGTATCCCAAAATTATGAAACATTAACCGCCCTCATGCAAGAAGAAGCGAGGAGAAGGGCAAGCACGAGCTTACAAGCTCGACTCAATTTTGGTCCTGAACGCGAACCATCACCACTGCGCCACCCACGAGTAAGACGCGCAGAACGTACCACTATCCACGATAGGTTAGGTACAACATCTGAATCACAGTACTCAGAAGACAGCGAGAGGCGCACTAATGTTCACTCCAGGCTTGGCAGTCGAGGAATACAAGACCGATTAGGACCCCAGCATTCGCCAAGCCAAGGATCCTCTAAACCTGGGAGTAAGAGGATTCACGACAGATTGGGGAAAAGAAGATCCCCAAGTGAAAGTCCCTCAAGCTCTTCTTCTGAAAGAAGCCGGCGCAAGCGCCGAAAAAGAGACTACTCTTCCTCCAGTGACTCCTCGGACAACGAGGATAAAGAAATAGGACACTGGTAGTCAAGAGGGAGACGTCGCGAAGAAGAGAATGAAGATATGTCTCTTCCATGGCGTCGCCAGAAAGTTGACGCGTTTACACGACGCATCAGCGAATACTCAGACCGCAAACGCAGGCGCATGCCCACTAATGTGAAAACATATGATGGAACAGGTGATCCGGATGATCATCTAAAAGTTTTCGAATCAGCCGCCACTATCGAAAACTGGCCACAGCCTGTGTGGTGCCACATGTTTAATTCTACGTTAGTAGGGAACGCGCACACATGGTTTAGCAAACTCCCACGTAGGAGCATCGGTGGGTTCGAGGAATTACGGAAAGCATTCCGTCTTAACTTTACCCAGAGAAAGAAGTGCGCTAAAAACCCTATTGAGCTAGCAAGAGTGAAACAACGCCAAGGGGAATCAACCAGCGCTTTTATGGAATGCTTTAAGGATGAGTGCATACAAGTAAAAGCATGTCCTGAAATCCTAAAAATTTCAGGGTTCATGAATGGGATTAATAATCCAGAACTTATCCGAAAGCTAAATGACAAAGTTCCCCAAACTTTTGATGAGCTAACAAAGCGCACCAGATCCTTTATACAAGGAGAAGCAGCTGCTGCGGACAGCAAAAAGGGTTATTCAAACTATAGGCAGCAAGAGCAGCCTAGGAGACAATCCAATGATCAGAATAACAACCGCAGCAGGAATTACCGCATTGGAAGATACAATGACAAGTATACCCATCTCATAAAAACTCCGAGGGAAATATTTGTAACAGAAGGTGCAAACTTCCCAAAACCGCCACCAATGCGCACCACAGAGGAAAAGCGCATAGGGAATGGATACTGCGAGTACCATGGTCAAAAAGGCCATATAACTAACGAGTGCGTCCAGCTAAAACAACTAATTGAAAAGTTAGTAAGAGAAGGCAGAATGGACCACCTTGTAAAAAACATCAAAGAGGGAAAAGATAAACAGAAGAACGGGGGTAAGAAAGAACCCCCTAAAGAAAAAGCTGATACCATATACATGATACAGTCATGGCAACGCAAGACAAAGCAAAAAGTCAGCCAAAAATTCTCTCCAGAAAAAGAGATATCTTTCCCTACTCTAGCTGCGGACTACGCAGTTGTAGAACCTCTAACTATTGAAATACATACGGGAGGACATGATATCCACCGCATGTACATTGACGGAGGAGCATCCGCAGATATCCTGTATGATCGTTGTTTCAAGAGACTGCGACCTGAAATCCTAAGTCAATTGATACCAGCAACAACGTCATTGACTGGATTCACAGGAGAAAAGATCTGGCCCATGGGGCAGTTACGCTTGCTGGTGGTCATAGGAGATGAACAACACTCAACCGCAACATGGATAAATTTCATGGTAATCAAGTCTCCCTCACCATACAATGGTATCACTGGGAGACCGGGAATATCATCCATGCGCGCTGTACCATCCACAGCGCACGGAATGCTTAAGTTCCCAGTGGAGGGAGGAGTTGTCACCCTCTATAACACAACAGTACCACCTAGAGAATGCAATGCGGTAACAACTGAAGTAGAGACTATTCCAGAACAGCGCACAGAAAAAACACCAAACCTAAAAGTCGCTATTCATCCCAATTACCCGGAACAACAAGTTTCGATTGGTGGATCTTTATCTGACAAAGGTAAAGCAGCCGTATGCGCACTCTTGCAGAAGAACCTGGACATCTTCGAATGGGAACCAAAACACATGACAGGAGTGCCACACTCTATCACAGAGCATAAGCTACAAATCCAATAAGGATATCCCCTAATACGACAAAAGAAGCGCGGCCAGGCCCAGATCGTGCAAAGGTTATTCTGGAAGAAGTACATAAGCTCGTAGACGCAGGCATCATGCGCGAAGTGTACTACCACGACTGGCTCTCTAACCCAGTTATGGTAAAGAAGAGCGATGGCAGTTGGAGAATGTGCGTGGACTTCACGGACCTCAACAAAGCATGTCCACAGGACTGCTACCCACTGCCAGAAAAAGACTGGAAGGTAGAATCCCTGTGCGGATACCCCTTCAAATGCTTCCTAGACGCATATAAAGGGTACCATCAAATTCAGATGGCAGTCGAAGATGAAGAAAAAACAGCTTTCCACACCAGTCACGGAGTGTACTGCTACACAAAAATGCCTTTTGGCTTAAAAAACGCAGGCGCGACATACCAACGACTGGTGGACACAGCTTTCGAGAAACAAGTAGGCCGCAACTTGGAGGTCTACGTTGAAGACCTTGTCATCAAAAGCCACACAGAGGATGAATTGGTGCGCGACATCGAGGAAACGTTCAGAACATTGGGACGAATAAACATAAAGTTAAATCCCAAGAAGTGCACCTTTGGCGCAACCGAAGGCATGTTCCTTGGATACTTGATAGAACCCGATGGAATCAAGCCTTGTCCAGAAAAAACAAAGGCTGTTATTGATCTCCCCTCACCGCGCACTCTTAAAGAAGTCCAGTCATTGAATGGAAAGCTAGCAGGGCTAAACCGTTTCTTATCTAAGTCAGCAGACAAATCCCTTCCTCTCTTTAAAACGCTCACGAAGTGCACTAAAAAGGGAGACTTTCGCTGGACCACAGAAGCGGAGGAAGCTTTCCAACAACTTAAACACCATCTGGCATCTCTTCCCAAACTTGTCGCACCGCAACCAGGGGAAGAACTAATCATGTACTTATCGGCAACTCACGGAGCAGTTAGCGCAGTACTATTGACAGATAGAAACTCCGTCCAGACACCCATATACTTTGTAAGCAAAGCCCTGAAAAGGACAGAGACTAACTACAGCGCTATGGAAAAGCTGGTCTTAGCTCTAGTATTCGCAGCCAAAAGGCTGCTCAGATACTTTCAAGCGCACCCAATAGCTGTAATCATTGATCAGCCAATCAAACAAGTTCTCTAAACCTGACGCATCAGGACGGTTACAAAAGTGGAGTGTACTGTTAAGTGAATATAACATCTCATACAGACCGCGCACTGCAATCAAAGGACAAGTATTAGCCGATTTCATCGTAGAGAAGCCAGATAGCGATAGCCCAACATCTACAACAAAAACAGACCTACAGGAACCTTGGGTTCTGTTCACCGATGGGTCTTCATGTGTAGACGGATCAGGCGCAGGCCTTATTCTTACAAATCCAGAAGGCATGGAATTCACCTATGCGCTACGCTTTGAATTCACGGCCACAAACAATGAGGCAGAATACGAAGCCCTACTAGCCGGACTACACATCGCAATCCAAATGGGTGTACGCAACCTGGAAACGAACGTAGATTCTCGGCTAGTCGCTAACCACGTGCTAGGTAAATATGAAGCCAAGGATCAGCACATGATCCAATACCTGGAAAAGACAAAGTCCTTGATCAAAAACTTTGACAGGTTCACAATAAAACAGGTGCCCAGAGGAGATAACAGGAAGGCGGATGCGCTCAGCAAGATCGCATCCACAAGCTTCGTGCACCTCTCAAAACAGGTACTGGTAGAAACCCTAAAAAACAAGTCAATCTTGGAAATGGAGATATCCACTGTGATAGAAGAACAAGATCCTACATGGATGACACCTATCATTGAATTCATTGGCAAGGGAACTTTACCACAGGATCATAAGGACGCTCGAAGAGTACGGCGCACAGCGCAATGATTTGAACTACGAGACAACGTACTCTATCGACGCTCTTTCTTACAGCCATGGCTCAGATGTGTTGGACCCCTTCAAGCAGACTACGTACTCCGAGAAATCCACGCTGGATTATGTAGTATGCACTCAGGGCCGCGATCCGTGGTGGCAAGCGCTCTAAGGTCAGGGTATTATTCGCCAACAATGCATCGCGACGCACGCAATCTGATAAGAAAATGTAGCAACTGCCAAGTACATAGGCCAATCCCGCGCCGACCACAACAAGAGCTAACACCAATTACCTCACCATGGCCATTTTACAAATGGGGCATTGACATTGCAGGACCCTTCCTAGTGGCAGCAGGAGGAGTAAAGTTCCTCATCGTACCCATAGACTACTTTACGAAGTGGATTGAAGCAAAGGCAGTGGTGAGCATCACCGGAAACCAAGTCAAACGCTTTGTCTGGGACAACATTGTCTGTCGCTTCGGACTACCGGGAGAGATTATATCAGACAACAGAAAACAATTCTGTGATAACCCATTCAAAGACTGGTGCGCATAATTGAACATCACGCAACACTTCGCTTCAGTAAAACACCCACAAACCAATGGCCTAGTTAAGCGTGCAAACCGCAGTCTAGGGGAAGGAATAAAAGCGCGCCTTGACAGATATAAGGGAAGGTGGGGCATGTCTTATGGGCGCATCGCACAACAATCAAAACCAGTACTGGCGACACGCCATTCTCCCTCGTCTATGGAACAGAAGCCATCATACCAGCTGAGATAGGAATGCCAACTATACGAACAGCAGAGGTCAATGTCACAACAAATGACGAGGAACGGTGCATAGACTTGGACTTACTGGAAGAAAGGCGCGAATACGCAGCTATACGCGAAGCAAAGGCTAAGGCAAAAATGAAGAAGTATTATGATGCAAAGGTCAAACACACTTCATTCAGACCAGGAGACTTTGTTTACCGCGCCAATGATGCGAGCCACGCAGAAGACACAGGCAAGCTCGGACCAAAATGGGAAGGACCTTACGAGGACACAGAAGCGCTCAGCAACGGCGCATACAGAATGCACGATATGGAAGGGCACGACCTAGCACGCACTTGGAACATCTGCAATCTTAAAAGATGTTACTTTTAGGCTACGGCCATTACACAGACACCCTTGCATCCTAAGAGGTGCCCAATAAGTGTTTGTCTTTCTTTTCTTTCCTAGGAATTGTATTTTTTATTTTTTCAAAAAACTTGCAAGTATCAATAAAATGTTATGGTTTCTAGCTAACTCCATAGCGTATTTCACTTTATTGCATACATACTCATATATGTCAATATTGTTATCTTATATTTTTGCCTACATGGCGTGCATGCACTAATTAAAGACCCACGAAGGCATAAAGGATGAGTAAACCTACTAATTCACTCGTTGAGTAAGAGGGTTGCAAACCCATCAACATTGAATCACGTATCCTTGCTAAGCGCCTTACTTTTGAGACGTCGAGGTAAGTTTCACGTGCGCATCCCACGACGGGTACGCAAATATTAAGTACACAGTACAAGCTTAGCAAATAACGAGCCAAGACACTTGGTCAAATAATTAAACTTAGCAAACAATGCAAGTATATTTTTTAAAGTCACGCACTTAACGAGCCAAGACACTTGGTCAAATAATTAAACTTAGCAAACAATGCAAGTATATTTTTTAAAAGTCATGCACTTAACGAGCCAATACACTTGGTCAAACAATTAAAGTTAGCAAAATAATGCAATTATATTTCTTAAGTCACACACTTAATCAACAAAAAGGTATCTTATTCAATATTTTTACACAAAAATTACAAGGAAAGATACACTTCACATATACAAAAAGCCTACACGCTATGGCGATGCTCAGGGCTATCCTCCGGAGCAGCAGAACTCCCCGCCTCCTGAAGCTTTCTTAGAATCAAAGCGTCCATGGGAGATACGGTAGGAACACTCACGGGCACACCATTAGACCTCTTAGGACTCAAGAGTGCCCATAGCTGCCAGGCGTAGCCCATGGCTAATCAACCACCTACATCAAAGACAATTTGGTGTTAAGGAAAAGCATAGCAATAAAAAACATTATAAAGAAGAAGAGTAAAAAGGAAATACCTGCGCTCAGCAATGGTCGACATCAAATGAGGATATAACTCCTCATCGTAGTCGATGCTCAGGCCGCGCAGCTTATTTTCCTGGACCTGGATGATCTTCTCCATATCCTCCTTGAACTTCGCGATGCTAGCAAAGTGCTCCACCTTCTTCTCCTACAAGAATCGCACAGCCCAAGTCATGAGGCGAAAAATGAACCACTTTTAGGGGGTCATTTAAGCCTGGAATTGAATTTATTTGATCAAATATTGCCCTAAATCATTCCTTTTGTGATTTTAGGTACTTTGGGAGTGAAATATGGAAAAGGAAGCAATTCGGACGTTTTTGGAGCATAAAAGTGAAGAAAATGCCAAAGACTTAATTTTCCAAGCTGGGAACAGTGTGTGACGGCATCAAGAGGAACAAGTTAACGGCGTCAAGAGTAAATATCATGACGACCCAGTACTGAAATGAAGGCATCACAAGGAAGAGCGTCAAGAGTTAAATACGTGAGGGCCTGGAAAAGTGTAATACATGACGGCGTCAGATGTAGATCAAGGCAGTCTGAGGATTCTTTTGGCGGCGAGATGACGGCGTCACAAGATTGTTTTTGACGCCGTCAGCCTCAATTATCTATATATAGTTTTCTAATTTTCAGTCATTAAAAAGGAACAAGATTGGAGAAACCCTAAGGCCGAACCATATACGAATTTTACAGCTTTTTCAAGGGTTTTCAGCCCTTGAATGCTTGCATGTTCTATTGAGATAAGTGTTCTTTTAATTCAATCAATATGTCTATGTGTTGGTTGTCTATATCTTGTGCTTGTCTTGATTCCACCATGCTAGGCTAGATTTATCTTGTGTTTGCTTAGATCTAATGAAACCTTGATGTTGATTATGTGTTGATTACTTGTTTATGGTTGTAATGGATGAATGATTTCAATGTTAGGCTTAAGAAAACTGGCAGATCTCCAAATGGTAACATGCTTGAACGTCTTAGGAAACATGAACCGATGTGTACTAGGTTTAATTGGTTGTATTTAATGCATGAGTAAATTCTAATGATCCCATGTTAGTAGCTTCTTAGCCGGCTCGACATAGGAGTGAAGTAGGCACTCATAGGATTGGGGAGTTAAGTACGCCACCCCATGAATGGTATTAAGGAGTACAATCCGTCATCCACGCAACTATAACAAGTAATTAACATGTAAAAGATATCTAGGGAGTAGTGAAATCTATGTAAACACATTTCTCCACTTATTGCTCACAACCTTAGTTTAATTTAGTTTTATTTTCATTTTTAGTATTTTATTTTGATTGCATCCTTAGTATTGGGTTAGTTGACTAGCAACTAATTCCGCCCAAATCCTTCAAACCCGAGATTTTAATTTGCTTTCTAAAAAAAATATAAAAATACAAAAATAACCATCTCTCATCTCTAGAACTAGTAATTAGGTTTTTCTAATCCTAGCGATACTATTCCTAGCTGAACGATCAATCCCCCGGTACTTGTCACTATACTATACTACAACGATCAGGTACACTGCCTGGTGGGGGTTGTAAGCTTCTCGAGATCCCTCGAGAGGTAAAGCCTGGTGCAATCCCTACGCATCATTCACCAACTCCAAGATGAAACCCGGTTTGCATTCCAACACGTCATAGAACGTTTGGATACTCTTTCCCACCCAAACAAATCCTAGACAACCATTTACAGGCCATTTGCCCCAATTTAGGAAACTAGGCTTTTATTTTTCTTTCTTGGTTAATTTTAAAGTTTTTAGAAGTAGAAGAATATTACTCATTTCATGTCCTTTGACTTTTCTAAGTCAAAATTTTACTTGGAATGCTATTTCTTTCTACTTACTTTCGTGCATAGTTGGTTAATCATTTTTATTGTGGTTGCAATGTGTGTGGTAACTACAAACTTGGCTATATATATATATATATATATATATATATATATATATATATATATATATATATATATATATATATATATATATATATCACCAACTAACCATTTTTTTTGTAGGATCCAAAATCCATGTTTCCCACCTTGGCACTCCTTTTAGGGGGAGTAACAAGCAAGGGGGAGCAAGTGCATTTTTTCCGCTTCGCTACTCTACTTTTTGTTTCGACAAAAAGGGGGAGAAATATATTCAACCTTCAAAACTTAATATGATTTTCATCACTTAAGTAAAACAAGTTTAATATAATTTTTTTTAAGTCTTAAAAACCAAGATTTTGTGAGTTACTTAAAAACAAAGTGTATGTTTTGTCATCAACAAAAAGGGGGAGATTGTTAATACAAATATCGCCTAAAAACGTTATTTATATTTTACGATCTTCTCTAAGTTTTGTTAATGACAAATGTAAACTTTAGTTTCTAAGTAAAACATAATCTTAGTTTTAAAGACTTGCTTAAACTAGACTTTTGCTACATTTTACATTTCATAAAACACAACACTTTTTATTTTCTAAAAATAGAATTGTCACATCACACTTATGGCAAGTTTTGTCATTATACATTTATGGAAAGAAATGTGTTTGACTTACTTAGATGTTGCTTGCAAGTTTAGTGTTTGACTTGATATTATGTGATGTGACATTGTTTGGTTTGCAAGAGTAATGAGATGTGACTTTGTTTGGTTTGCAAGATTTATTGCAAAACCAACTGCAAGCCCGGCGGTACCCTGGAGGTACATGGGCGGAACCCTTTTGAGGGGTCCACCTGATCCGCCAGACCTGCAGAAGGTTTGGCTATAAATATTGAGCCACAAGTTGAATTTTGGCTGATCACCTGACATTATATTTTACACACACATTCATTCTTTCATCTAACCTCTTAACATTTCATATGTGAAGTTTCTTTTTGTAGCAAAGAGATTCACGAGCTTACTAAAAGTAACAAGTATTCAACACAATGTTGCAAGACTTGTTAGCTTAGCATTGTGTAGACTTGTGTAGTTTACACTTCATTTGATTGTGTATTTTCAGTAGTGATCGGTTAGTATTTTAGTCCTCAAAATACAAAGTGTATCGGGAGTAGTTGTACCCTTGTAAAGAACTAACGGGAGTGGTTGTACCCTTGGTAAAGAACTCGACATCTAGCTTTGTGTCGGTAAAAGTATAAGCGACGTGTAAGGTTTTCTCCACCGGTGAAAGGAGCTTGTTGACTAGTGAAAGAAACTCTTGAGTTGGATACTCGGGGCGTGGACGTAGGGAAAGGAAAAAGAGTCCTTGTAGCCGAACCACGATAAATACTCGTGTTGTGGTTTGATCGTTTCTTTCATTTACTTGCATGTTATATATTGTGTTTGTGTATATATATTTGATCAAACGGAAAGTTTCAAAGCTAACTTAACAAGTTAAAAAGATTTTAATCGGTAAACTATTCAACCCCCCTTCTAGTTTTCCACAAATAGAAAAGAATGTTGGAAGATGAGGTGGTATAACTGAAGAGTTGGTTCATGCTGCTTACATACTAGAAACATGGGCACGTACATACTCATTCATGATCAATTGCTATTGTGGCATCAACTTCTGGCCAACAATTGAGTCTACATCAGTAATAATACCACCCATTCACAAACCTCAGGTAGACAGGCCAACAAAAAAGAAGAAACTCAGTTGATGAACCTGCAATTCCAAGTTGTTCATGTGTTAACCACTGATCTTTGAACAATAGAAATTATGTTAATGTTCATGTCTTTTGTATTCTATGTTTGTACTCTATGTTTGACTTAATTGTCTTTTGAACAATGTTATGTATGGGTCAAAATCCAAACTGACCTAAACAATGTTATGTATGCCTGTGTAGAACCGTAGAGGGGGGTGGGGTGTGAATACGGTTTCTTCGGCCTTTTAGAACATTTAAAATCTTTAAGCCACGAAGACAACCAAGTGGTCTAAGTAGGAACAACCACACACACAATCACAAGTATATAATGCTAGTAAAGAACACCACGATATATACTGGTTTGGGATGGGGGTTTTATACCATCCGTACGTCCAGTTGCAAATCCACGACACGATACTATTCACTAGTATAATCCTTTCGGTGGTCTACAAACCGTTACAATTCACTCCACCGATATTCGCCAATATTGATGCTCACAAAGAAGGAGTTACTCCCACGGTATTCCGCACTCGGGAACCACCCAAAAGAATCTCGTGATTAGACTTCACCTAAGGGTCACCAAGACCACTACCAAGACTTCCCACCGGAAGTATAAAACCCCAACTAGATCCCCAATGATCTAGGCTTGGTCACAAAGACACAAGACTTCCCTTATAAACAATTGAATGAATGAATAAGTGTTTGTTCAATCAAGCCCTAACCTAACCTAGAGACTCGATTGTAATAGAGAGGGTATAAGGAAGAAGTCCCTCGACACAATCACAAGAGTGGATTAAGTTCTTGTGATTCTTCCCTTGCAAGGAGATGTGTTCTTTCAAAGATGTTAGATTGAGAATCAAGAACACAAGATTAGAGATAGAGAGATTTGAGAGTGTTTAGAGAGAAAGAATGTAGAGAGAAAGAGTAATGGCAAAGGGGTGAGGAATACAAGAGGCAAGAGGGGTATCTATAGTCCAAGACCCAAACTTGGGAAAAATTTACCGAGGCCGGCGCGTCACCCGCGTATCAACGCGCGGGCAGCGCGCCAGGACTCTGTCTCAAGTTTTCCCAAAACTTAGGTATTGGTCCATGTAAATACCTATCCTTGCTAAACCCCCAATTGTACTTCACACAAACCTTAACATTAATCAATCTAAGGTTTACAAACTCAAATAGCCAATTTGGAAAATGTTTTGTGAAGTGTTTATAAGAAAACCAAATACCAAGGGTAGAAGAGTATAAAACGTAATTTGCTAGGGGTAGAAATGGTACTCCTCACATGGTATAATAGAAAAGAGAATATGCCATGGGATATTCCTCCATAGGGAAGAATGTGTGAAGTTGGATTAGAAAGTAACCATAGTAAGGTTAGAGATAGAATATTCCAAAGGCATATTCCTTTGCTTGGGGGGAAAGAATGAGATGGAGGGTTGAGATGGTTTTGTTTGAAATGGTTGGTGGAGATCAAAGGGAGCCTCTTTTGAATTTCAAACTATTTTGCATGTGGGAAATATTGAGGGTTGAGATGTGTTTATTTGAAAGGGGTGGCTAGGATCAAAGGGAGCCTATGTTTGGATTTCAAATTTATTCCCCTGTGATGAAATAGAGGGTTGAGATGAGTTGTAAGGGAATGGATGGTTGAGATGTAGAGTGTGCAAGGAATATAAGAGATGAGTTGGATTGTGTACGGGATGTGATGTTGTAAGGGATTGTGTAAGAGATTAGGATATGGAAGGGATATGGTGAGTTGGCTAGTGTGTGTAGAGAAGAGATGGTTGTGAGAGTAATGTGTGTATTTTGAAATCAAGTGTGTGTACAAAGGTGTATAAGTGTGTGTATAGGATTATATGGGAAGTTGGTAGATTGGGGGAATATTGTGTGGGAGAATATGAAGGGACAAAGGCACACTTTTGTAAGAGAGTGTAAGGGAATGTTTTAAGAGAATGTTGGAGAGGTATATTTGGGAAGAATTGTGGGAGATTTGGTTTTATTGTCTTTTGTAAAATGAGATTAAGAAGAAGATTAAGAAATAATCTAATTGTCATTAAGAAGAAAATGTTTAGACAATTAGGATTATTAGTTGAGAAAATCATAGGTAACTTATAAGTTCAAGTAACACAATGTCAAGAATCCATAGGTTCATATCTCGTGACTTTCCACGACTCGACGTTCTCAACTAATACCTTGGTTCAAACAAGTTAAGTGCTTTGCCTTGATGTAAAGCATAACCCAAGTGGGAAAGGATGCGTTTACACTAAGAGACCTTGAACTTAGTTTGACCAATAAGGGAGTAAACCCGTTACGTAATTAGAGAAGACGTAAGCATGTGATATGAGCATATGGATGCTTTCACGTGTTGTTACGTGAAATGTATAAGCTCCCTAAGTTTAGAAAAGCCTTGGCTAGAGGCAAGTGTTAGAAAATATGAATTAATGTTTTCCAGTAAGCGGGTGTTTTAAAAGTAGGATCTCTTAAGTCTCAAAACTCGTTTCGAGTGTTCTCAATTAAGCACATAACATATACATACCTGAATTGAAAGATCCACATTTGTCGGGTAAGGGAAAAGCCGACTTTGAAAATTCGCCCGTAGCAATACAGACTCCTGGCACGTCACCCGCACGTTGACGCGCGGGTAGCGCGCCAGCAGCAGCTATTGGCTCCGGAGATTTTAGGCTACCATTTGTTATTTTGTGTGTTTCAAAGGTTTATTTGTCATTATCAAAACATTAGGAGATCTTGATCATGTTGCCTCAACAATCTCCCCCTTTTTGATGATGACAAATAAAATCCAAAAGCAAACAAAATTACCAAACGTAGCAAAGACAAAGCGCGCCTTTGGTGTAGCTTGTGTCTTGACATTTGCCTTGTAATTTGGTGAAGCCTTTGTTTGTTCTTTAACTTGGTCTTCACACTCTTGCTTTCTTTCTCCCCCTTTTGTCGAATCAAAAAGGCGGGACTTCCATTTGAATGGGTAAGTAGCTTGTACCAATAGCACCCGAACGTGCTCCCCCTTGAACATAGCTCCCCCTAGATCATTGCTCCCCCTTGTTTTAAGGCGGGGGTCCATGGGGCAAGAGCCTCACCTTTGCGGTGGCCTAGCTACACATAAAAATCACAACATGCGACAAACGAGAAATCCTCACATGTGAAAGTTCCAAATATGGGTTAGGTTACCATTTGGATACTTGCAACATGGGTTAATCCAAAATAATATGACAAATTATATAAGTTCCACAAGATTGCATTTCATTCTATGCATACATGAACAAAATATGCTACACATTTTATTATACAAGAACTATCCTAGTACTTTATCTAAAAGCACTGTACTAGTACTTGATGGCAACATAAAAGTTTGATGTCTAGATTCCTAGGTTTATGCCTAGGTTGAACTCTTCTTTCACCATCTTCCCATTCCCTTTCACCTTATCATCTTCCAACTTCCTATTCATCTTGGACATAGTGGTAAGCAATTCCATGATTCCTTCATGGATGGATAAGAGCATCACCCTAAACTCAATCCTTGATTCTTTGAGAGCATTGACCATGTGTGCGGTGTTTTCACAACAAATGGAATACTCATCTTCACACAACCTTGGACTTAATGGTTCCTTAATTAAGTCCCACACTTCACTTTCCGCAAAAGTCCTTAACTCATACTCAAACTTAATCCTATCATCACCTTCCTTTTTCATTATATTCATGAATGACCTTCTCAATCTCTTAGAGCTCTCCGGGTTTTGATTTCCTTGATTGTTGTTAACGAACCCTTCTGAAAGAGACAGGATTCCTATTGTGAGAGTTATTTTCTAAGGTATGGTGGAGAATGTTATGTGTTTTATGAAAGATCTTTGGAGATTTTAAAGAGGATAAAGATGTGAAGGGAAGGTTGTAAGGTTAATATAAAAGGTTGTATGGTTATTTGTGACAAGTATGAGTTGGTGGATCATTAATGAAGATTTGTACTTAAGATTTTTCCACTATTTCCAATTTACCATTTACATCCTCATCATCTTCTAGTAATCTCATTCCTAATCCTAATCTTAAATAATTGAATTGATCTTTATCTAAGGGTTTTGCCAGGATCTTAGAAGTGTTCTCACAACATGGAATTTTCTCTATGGTGATATGATTCTTAGTGATGTTATCTTTTAGAAAGTGATGTCTAATTTCAATGTGTTTCGTGCGAGTGTAATCAATTGGGCTTGAATTTAGATTGATAGAGCACGTATTGTCACATAGTATAGGTACTTCATTTAACATGACGTCATAATCAACAAACGCTTGCTTCATCCATAATGCTTGTTGGCAAGCTCTTCCGGCCGCAACATGATCGGATTCCGTTATGGAGTTGGCAAAAGAAGTTTGTTTCTTAGAGAACCATGATGTTAAACAAGCACCTACAAATGTACATATTCCACTAGTGCTTTTCATATCAACTATATCTCCCGCATGATCCGAATTGGCATAAACCAATACTTTTACCCCCGAATCCTTTGGATACCAAAGACCTAGATGTTGAGTTCCCTTAATATACCTAAATATTCTTTTAACGGCCTCTAAATGGGAAATTTTAGGATTTTCTTGAAACCTAGCGCAAAGGTAAACACTGAACATAATATCTGGTCTGCTTGCCGTTAGGTTGAGCAAACTTCCTATCATGCCCCTATACTTAGTACTATCAACGGATTTGTTGTCTTTGTCTAGGGTGAGAACTCTTTTTCTAGATATAGGGGGTTTTGTAGCATTAGAATTGTCCAAGCCAAACTTCTTAAGCATTTCACCAATATACTTAGATTGATTGAAAAATATTCCATCACTCAATTGTTTGATTTGTAATCCTAGAAAGAAACTATGTTCACCCATCATGCTCATTTCGAATTCATTATGCATTATTTTAGCAAATTTATCGCAAAGCGATTGGCATGTCGACCCAAAAATGATATCATCTACATAGATTTGAATAATAATAAGATGTTTTCCTTTTGTTTTAGTGAACAAAGTATTATCTACCATACCCATTTTATAATCATTAAACCAGAGAAAAGATTGCAACCTACCATACCAAGCTTTAGGAGTTTGTTTAAGTCCATACAAGGCCTTTTTGAGCTTATAAACGTGATTAGGTTTTTGAAAATCAATAAAACCGGGAGGTTGTGCAACATACACTTCCTCTTCGATGACTCCATTTAAAAATGCACTTTTTACATCCATTTGAAAAAGTTTAAAATTATGACTACAAGCATATGCAAGCAAAATTATTATAGATTCTAATCGTGCAACGGGTGCATAGGTTTCACCATAATCAATACCTTCTTGTTGGTTATAACCTTGTGCTACTAGCCTAGCCTTGTTCCTACATACTACACCATTTTCATCAAGTTTATTTTTAAAAACCCACTTCGTTCCTATAATAGTGTAACCACTAGGATATGGAACTAAAATCCATACATCGTTTCTTAAAAATTGATCTAGTTCTTCTTGCATTGCCATGACCCAATTTTCATCTTTTTTGGCTTCCTTAATATTTGTAGGTTCTATGGTTGATACAAATGCAAAGTCATTGCTTTTGTCTTGGGCATGTGACCTAAGAGTTCTTTCATCTAATTCTCCTATGACTTGATCTATGGGGTGATCTCTAACTTCCTTAATGTTTTCCACTCTAGGTAGTATTTCCTCTAGATCATTATTAGACAATTCTATCTTATTTTTATATGCATCTTCTTCTATGATGTCATCATCAAGTAAAGGCATTGTTCTATATTTTGGAGGAGTTTCGTCAAAGATTACATTATACGATTCTTCAACTTTAATTACTAGTATTGTTAGAGTTTTCTAATGAGTTGGAGATTAAACATTTACAACCAAAAACTCTAAAGTATTCTAGGGATGGTCTTTTACCTCTAATAATCTCATAAGGTGTTTTATTAATGATTTTTCTATTCAAGATCCTATTAAGTATGTAAGATGCGGTTTCTATAGCATGACACCAAAACTTTTGAGGTATGGATTGTTTATTTAACATAGTGCGACTCATTTCATGTAACGTCCGGTTCTTCCTTTCAACTACCCCATTAGATTGAGGAGTGCGAGGAGCCGAAAAGTTATGAGATATTCCATGTTTATCACAAAAGACTCCAAATTGAATTTCATTATCAAATTCTCTACCATGATCCGTTCGAATTGAGACAATTGAACATCCGAGTAGGTTTTGCAAATTTTTCCCTAAGACTTTGAACTTATTAAATGCTTCATTTTGAGTTTTTAGAAATAATGTCCAAGTGAATCTTGAGTAGTCATCCACTATTACCAAAGTGTAGAAGGTTCCTCCATATTTGAATAGCGGATGGTCCAAACAAGTCCATATGTAATAGTTCTAAAACTCTTGATGTAGAAATCATGTTTATAAGCTTATGGCTTGCATGGACTTGCTTACCTACTTTACATGCATCACAAAAATGATTATCAAATTTTTCTTTGGGTAATTTCCTAACTAATTCCTTAGATGCAATATTGTGAATTAATTGCATGTTAGCATGACCTAATCTCCTATGCCAAAGATTGGAATTATCTGCAATGGATGCAAGATTTATATTGAGGTTGCAAGACACATTACCTAGTTTTGTATCCTTCTCCTTAGAGATGATTTCAAGTATGGTATGCTTACAATCAACATCATTATTAGGTTGAGATTTTGAAAGTGGCTTCTCCTTAAAGCATACCTCATGAGACTCAATCACCATAAGAAATGTTGCTTCCTTGTTTGCTTGATTGCCATCTTTATCGTCACTCCATACATCACCAACAAATGCTTTCTAATGTAGAGAATTTGGACAATCACTAATGAAGTGATATTTTTCACCACAATTGAAGCATCTATCATCACGCTGTGAGCCTTGACCATCCTTGTTTCCACGATCATTAGTACGGTTAACAAGCCGATTCCTTCGTTGAGACTTTCCACTTATTATAAAGAACTTTCTAAAGATCTTAGCCATGAGGTTGAATTTTTCATTGTTCATCTCTTCTTCATCACTTTCTTCAAGGCTAACACCAACTTTACTTGTATGACTTTTAGTGACTTTAGCTTTATGTGCCAAAGGCTTAACCTTCTCTTTCTTGTCTTTGGTACTTGCCATGTCATTTTCAAGAATCATCTCATAGACTTTGAGATTCCCATTGAGCTCGTCAAGAGGTAGTTCCGCCAAATTCTTGGCTTCTTCTATCGCCGTCACCTTTGGCCTTCACTTCACCGAAAGAGCACGAAGGAATTTTCTAACATGATTCTTGTTGTAAAACCTAGGATCCAATGCCGTGAGGCTTGTGATAATAGCATTGAACCATGTATAACCATTGTCAATGGTTTCTTCATCCAAAATTACAAACTTCTCATATTGTTGAATAAGTAAGTCAATCTTGCAATCCTTAATTTGTGAATTGCCTTGATGAGTGATGATGAGAGAATGCCAAATCTCCCTGGCGGTTTTGCACACATGAACTCTCTCGAACTCCCTTCAAGGTAGAGCATTGTAGATCAACATCTTAGCTTCTTGATTTTTGACAATCTTCTTCTTATCTTCTTTGAGTTCCGAATATGGTTTCTCAACCATTAACTTAGTTTCGAGATCAAGCATCATGAAAACAAAGTCTCCATTTTGAATGACCTCCCACAAGTAAAGGTCCTTGGACCTAACATAGGTCTCAAACTAGGTTTTCCAAAAACAAAAAACATCAGTTTCTAGCAAAGGTGGTCTTTGCATAGAAGACTCCTCAACATAGTTCTCTTGAGCCACAGATCTATACTCAACTTTTACCAAAAATCTTCGTTAGGATTTTAGATTTTTTTGGAAAAGAAGTTTTTGACTTAAAACGACTTCTCGGGAAGGTTTTAACGCTCAAAAACTTGAGTATTCTGCTCTGATACCAATTGTAGAACCATAGAGGGGGGGGGGTGAATACGGTTTCTTCGGCCTTTTAGAATGTTTAAAATCTTTAAGCCACGAAGACAACCAAGTGGTCTAAGTAGGAACAACCACACACATAATCACAAGTATATAAAGCTAGTAAAGAACACCACGATATATACTGGTTCGGGATGGGGGGTTTATACCATCCGTACATCCAGTTGCGAATCCATGACACGATACTATTTTTCTAGTATAATCCTTTCGGTGGACTACAAACCGTTACAATTCACTCCACCGATATTCGCCAATATCAATGCTCACAAAGAAGGAGTTACTCCCATGGTATTCCGCCCTTAGAAACCACCCAAAAGAATCTCGTGATTCGACTTCACCTAAGGGTCACCAAGACCACTACCAAGACTTCCCACCGGAAGTATCAAACCAAAACTAGAACCCTAATGATCTAGGCTTGGTTACCAAGACACAAGACTTCCCTTAGAAACAATTGAATGAATGAATAAGTGTTTGTTCAATGAAGCCCTAACCTAACCTAGAGACTCGATTGTAATAGAAAGGGTATAAGGAAGAAGACCCTCGACACAATCACAAGAGTGGATTAAGTTCTTGTGATTCTTCCCTTGCAAGGAGATGTGTTCTTTCAAAGATGTTAGAGTGAGAATCAAGAACACAAGATTAGAGATAGAGAGATTTGAGAGTGTTTAGAGAGAAAGAATGTAGAGAGAAAGAGTAATAGCAAAGGGGTGAGGAATACAAGAGGCAAGAGGGGTATTTATAGGCTAAGACCCAAACTTGGGAAAAATTTACCGAGACCGGCGCGTTACCCACGCGTCAACGCGAGGGCAGCGCGCCAGGACTCTGTCTACGCACGGGCAGCGCGCCAGGACTCTGTCTCAAGTTTTCCCAAAACTTGGGTGTTGGTCCTTGTAAATACCTATCCTTGCTAAACCCCCAATTGTACTTCACACTTAACCTTAACATTAATCAATCTAAGGTTTACCAACTCAAATAGCCAATTTGGAAAATGTTTTGTGAAGTGTTTATAAGAAAACCAAATACCAATGGTAGAAGAGTAGAAAACATACTTTGGTAGGGGTAGAAATGGTATTCCTCACATGGCATAATAGAGAAGAGAACATGCCATGGGATATTCCTCCATAGGGAAGAGTGTGTGAGGTTGGATTAGAAAGTAACCATGGTTAGGTTAGAGATAGAATATTCCAAAGGTATATTCCTTTGCTTGGGGGGAAAGAATGAGATGGAGGGTTGAGATAGTTTTGTTTGTAATGGATGGTGGAGATCAAAGGGAGCCTCTTTTGAATTTCAAACTATTTTGCATGTGGGAAATATGGAGGGCTGAGATGTGTTTATTTGAAATGGGTGGCTAGGATCAAAGGGAGCCTATGTTTGGATTTCAAATTTATTCCGATGTGATAAAATAGAGGGTTGAGATGTGTTGTAAGGGAACGGATTGTTGAGATGTAGAGTGTGTAAGGAATATAAGAGATGAGTTGGATTGTGTAAGGGATGTGATGTTGTAAAGGATTGTGTAAGAGATTAGGATATCGAAAGGATATGGTGAGTTGGCTAGTGTATGTAGAGAAGAGATGGTTGTGAGAGTAATGTGTGTATTTTCAAATCAATTGTGTGTACAAAAGGTGTATAAGTGTGTGTATAGGATTGTATGGGAAGTTGGTAGATTGAGGGAATATTGTGTGGGAGAATGTGAATGGACAAAGGTACACTTTTGTAAGAGAGTGTAAGGGAATGTTGTAAGAGAATGTTGGAGAAGGATATTTGGGAAGGATTGTGGGAGATTTGGTTTTGTTGTCTTTTGTAAAATGTGATTAAAAAGAAGATTAAGAAATAATCTAATTGTCATTAAGAAGAAAATGTTTAGACAATTAGGATTATTAGTTGAGAAAATAATAGGTAACTTATAAGTTCAAGTAACACAACGTCGAGAATCCATAAGTTCATATCTCGTGACTTTCCACGACTTGACGTTTTCACCTAATACCTTGGTTCAAACAAGTTAAGTTCTTTGCCTTGATGTAAAGCATAAACCAAGTGGGAAAGGATGCGTTTACGCAAAGTGACCTTGAACTTAGTTTGACCAATAAGGGAGTAAACCCGTTACGTAATTAGAGAAGACGTAAGCACGGGATATGAGCATATGGATGCTTTCACGTGTTGTTACGTGAAATGCATAAGCTCCCTAAGTTTAGAAAAGCCTTGGCTAGAGGCAAGTGTTAGAAAATGAGTTGGTGTTTTCCCGTAAGCGGGTGTTTTAAAAGTTGGATCTCTCAAGTATCAAAACTCGTTTCGAGTGTTCTCAATTAAGCACATAACATATACATACCTGAATTGAAAGATCCACATTTGTTGGGTAAGGGGAAAGCCGACTTTGGAAATTCGCCTGGAGCAATACAGACTCCTGGCGCGTCACCCGCGCGTTGACGCGCAGGTAGCGCGCCAGCAGCAGCTATTGGCTCTGGCGATTTTAGGCTACCGTTTGTTATTTTGTGTGTTCCAAAGGTTTATTTGTCATTATCAAAACATTAGGAGATCTTGATCATGTTGCCTCAATAGCCTGTTTGAACAATGTTATGTATGACTTTATTGTCTATAATTAATCATGTTATGCATTGTGAAGTTGGGATGAAAATGCTATGTATGGGGCAAAATCCAAACTGACCCAAACATTGACATTCTAAAATGCAATGTCATATAAGTCCTTGTATAGGCAAACACATGAAGGCTACACTACGTGGCAATTTTATAAGCCCTTTTATAGGTAAACACATGAAGGCTACACTATGTTGACTGAAAATGTGTGGGTACTAAATACGCATCTACCTAACTTACATTCAATCATCTCTCAAAACACTCGCAAAACACACCTCCCTATTTCCTTAGCCATTAACAACTCTCAATGTGATATTGATCTAAAGGTTCTCTGTAACTCGTATGTACTAACTGAACTAATGCTTGGCCCTTACCACACAGAGATTCTTCAAGACTTGAAGCAGGCACACGATTTGGAGAACAAGTCCAAAAAAATTACTAAAAGGGTCAGATGCAGGGGGAGCTGATTGTTAGACTTCGAAACTATTCACATGCAAGAATTGCAAGGAGAAATACAAAGAAGCTTAGGAGACTACAGACAATTGATAAGCGTAGGGCGAATGCACTATTGATGATGGACAGGTAAGTCAAGGACAAGATGTTTAAGAAGATTGAGCTTGCTGTGAGGAAGAAATATCCATGAGGGGGTTGGTTGTTGGAGATTAGTGATGGGTTTCTTTTGTATACATTACCATGTTATTGTTAATGAATGTAATGAATCTCATAATCCAGATTTTGTATGAATAATGTGTTCACATATGTTTATACTTCTTTAGTATCTTTGATACGCATCACAAACATAAACATGAAACTCATATTAATGAAACCTTAAAACAGAGACAAAAGTACCAAACATGAAAAGGGAAATATTATTATGCATAGTAGTGGCTTGGACATGCCCAAAACCATAGTGATTCAATTTGTGTTGTTGTTTTTAATGAAGTTTCTTGGCGTCTTTTTATTCTTCCTCTTTGCTTGAGTTCCTTGACTTGCATCTGCACCACCCCCTACACCACGCCCATGCAGTTTTGTTTTCACTTCTAATACCCAGACCAATGACACCACCACTTACTTCCTTTGCCATTGCACAACCTGCCTTTTCAAGTATAACAACACTTCCACCTTTGTAAGCATGCCTCCAACACTTAACATCCCCACAATAGACAATGCATCTTTCATCCAACACCTCTACCTGTACACCACCCCCTGCTGTTTTGTTCCCACTTCTAATAAAAAGACCAATTGCACAACCACGAACTTCCTCTACATGTGTATCATTACTACTCATTTTCTGTCTCCTTATTTTTTGAGTTAAAGATTGTGCCATATCTATGTTTTTGACAAAGTTGGAAGGAGACTTTACTATCCTAGTTGGTAGGATAATTTACTTCACTATGTGAGATAGGTAAAGCAATATTTACTTCTTACAAGTGCTAGTCAATTAACCAAGTGACTTTCACCTGTTTGACTTTCATGTCAAACAACACCCATTTGACTTTCACCCGTTTGACTTCATAACAGGTATATGAACTGCTACATTTATGACCCGAATTATTATTACAGACCATAACTCATGAGTCAATACATACATAAAACATAACTTGGAAAATTTTTTGCTTATAAACATCATCTCAACATTACTTTAAAATAAATACAGTTGACAATACAACGGTAAAATCATATCATCCAAAATCAGCATGGTATCATACAGGATTTAGTTGCCAAGATGATTACCATACATCATCAAAATTACACAAAAACAAACATCATAAACATTACACAAAAATAAAACACAAATATAAAGATCCTAAATTGAATCACAAACATATCATTCACATAAAGATCGACACTTTCTGATGTGTGGTTTTGCAACCTTGCAAAACGTTTTACCTCACGAGGGATCTTGAGAAGCTTGCAATCCCCACCAGGCAGTGTACCTGACCGATGTAGTATAGTGTAGTGGCAAGTACCGGGGGATTGATCGTTCTCTCGGGGAATAGTGTCGTTAGGATCAAAACTTAATTAAACTAGGTCTAGAGGTGAGGGATGATTCTTTTTGTATTTTTATAGTTTTTTAGAAATCAAGTAAAAATCTTGGGTTTTGGAAGAGTGGGCGGAATTAGTTGCTAGTCAACTAACCCAAATATCTACTAATTCAATGAAAATAGAATAACAAGACGAGAAAGTAACTGTGGAGAAAAACAATAGTAAGAGAAATGTGTTTACTTAGATTTCACTACTCCCTAGCTATCTTTTACTAGTTGATTAGTTTGTTATAATTGCGTGGATGACGGGTTATATTCCTTAATACCATTCGTAGGGCCGTGTACGATCTTCCCTAACTCTATAAGCTTCTACCTCTTCCTATGTCGAGCCGAATACTAGCTCCTAACATGGCCTCCTTAGTAGTTACTTATGCATTAAATACAACCAATTATTCGTAGTACACACTTTCTTAAGACGGTCAAGCATGTTATCAATTGGAAGTCTGCCAATTTTCTTAAGCCTAACATCGAAATCATTCATCCATTACAATTAATAACAAAAAACCTACTAATAATCAATTGCTAGGTTTCATTACATCTAAGCAAACACAAAGAAAACCAAGCCTAGCATGTTAGAGTAAAGACAAGCATAAGATAGAATCAAACAACACATAGACATATTGAATGGTTATTAGAAGACTTATCTTTATTAGAAAATGGATGATAAAAGGGTGAAAAAACCTATAAAATTCGACATAGGGTTTCCCCACAAGTTCTCCCAAAAGTCTCTCTAAAATTCTCCTCTCAATACATGAAAATTAGAAAACTATTTATAGATTTTAGGGGCTGACGGTGTCACGTGTAGATTCTGATGCCGTCAACTCACCGCTAAAGAAATTCTCTTATTGCCTAGATCCAGATTTAACGCCGTCATGTATTAATCTTCTCATGTCCTTCAAGAGTAAATTACACGTGACAGCCTTGGTGACGCCGTCACGTGTTAAATTCCAAAAACATTCTGGCACATCTCGTTATACCTTTTTATACAACTCTTTGCTATAACGTGACGCCGTCACAAGCAATACGTGACGCCATCAAGTACAAATGCCTGCTTGATTTGGAGACTTTGCCGTTTTCTTAACTTTTTGCTCCAAAAACGTCCAAAATGCTTCCTTTTCCAGATTTCTTCTCCAAAGTACCTAAAATGACAAAAGGAACGATTTAGGGCAATATTTGATCAAATAATCTCGAATTTGGGCTTAAATGACCCCCTAAAAGCGGTACAGTTTTCGTCTCATCAAATACCCTTACACTTGAGATTTGCTTGTCCTCAAGCAAATGCGCTTTTATTCTAATCAAAATACAAGCTAGGGGTCATTTAACACTAATATAAAAGTAATTACAACAAATAATCATTCCACTTCAACGAAAAACAAGCACGAAAATTATATACTAGCACCTCACAAATAGTGTTTAGATACTCACATCTCTCGGGTGTAATAAAAGTATATATCACAAAATGAAAATGGAAAATATCTCTCACTACCTGTCATAGCACATAGATTAACATAGGCTTGGGAAAGGATCAAACCTCCACCACTTGGCGTAAGCACCTAGGATAAACTATCAAAGAGGTCTTTTAAAGGGTTATAACGTGAGGTGTAGGGATATGATAAACACGGTTTTGTTGGATAAAGGTAATTTTTACTGGTGGCGAGTTAGTCATCTTTGTCAATTACATGTACAATGTGGCATTGCTAAGCGAAGACTCGACTCGACTTAAGCTAATCATAAACTAACAAAACATAAATTAAACATAAAAGGAAACGGGATGGTAGTCCGTATGTTTTTTCTCTTTTTCTTTTTCTATTTTTTCTTTTTCTTGATTTTTTTCTTTTTCGATTTTTTTTATTTATTATTTATTTTTCTATTTTTTATTTTTTTGCATACACTCTTGCCCTACCATCCAAAATAATACATCATAGGGGATTTTGCATTCCCCTTACACTTGAATTTTTACATACTTTACAATCAACTATTCTAATGACTCGAATTAAGATAATCAAAACACTTGGAGTACTTTTTAAGATATTAACGCACATATGGGGGTAATAATTGATGTCTTCCCCAATACTCCATAACAATAGTACTTTACCCATGAGTCCCAATCGTCCCAAAACAATATGTACAAGATATGACTCTGTTAATACAAATATCGCCTAAAAACGTTATTTATATTTTACGATCTTTGCTAAGTTTGGTTAACGACAAAATGTAAACTTTAGTTTCTAAGTAAAACTTAATTTTAGTTTAAAGACTTGCATAATTAGATATTTGCTACATTTTACATTTCACATAAAACACAACACTTTTTATTTCTTTAAATAGAAATGTCACATCACATTTATGGTAAGTTTGTCAATATACATTTAAGGAAAAATTGTGTGTTTGACTAACCATAAGTCTTCTTACACAAGTTTGTGTTTGACTAGTTTTTATTTGATGTGACCTTGGTTGGTTTGAATGATTTATTGCAAAACCAACTGCAAGCCTGGCGGAACCCTGGGGGTACACGGGCGGAACCCATCTGAGGGTTCCGCCGTATCCGCCAGACCTGCAGAAGGTCTTGCTATAAATACCAAGCCATATGTTTGAATTTTGGCTTTTATCACTCTACATTTAGATTTTCACACACATACATTCATTCTCTCATCTAACCCTTTAACATCTCATTTCTATGTGAAGTTTCTTTTATAGCAAAGAAGTTCACAAGTTCATATAAAGTTACAAGTATTCAACACAACGTTGCAAGACTTGTTAGCTTAGCATCGTGTAGACTTTGTGTAGTTTACACTTCATTTGATTGTGTATTTTCAGTAGTGATCGGTTAGTATTTTAGTCCTCAAAATACAAAGTGTGACGGGAGTTGTTGTACCCTTGTAAAAGAACTAACGGGAGTGGTTGTACCCTTGTAAAAGAACTCGACATCTAGTTTAGTGTCGGTAAACGTGTATAAGCGACGTGTAAGGTTTTCTCTGCCGGTGAAAGGAGCTTGTTGACTAGTGAAAGAAACTCTCGAGTTGGATACTCGGGGCGTGGACGTAGGGCAAGGAAAAAGAGTCCTTGTAGCCGAACCACGATAAATACTCGGGGCATGTTATATATTGTGTTTGTGTTCATATCTTTGATTAAACGGAAAGTTTCAAAAGATAATTAAACAAGTTTAAAGATTTTAAACGGTAAACTATTCGACCCCCCTTCTAGTTTTCCACAATTGGTATCAGAGCTACGTTACTCAAGCTTTTAAAATATATTGTGTTTTAAAACTTGAAACGATCCATGGATTTTGAAAATTACAAAGAAGGGCTATCTATGCAAAGACCACCACATTTTGAAGCAAATGGTTTTATATATTGGAAAAACCGTTTTGAAACTTACATGAAATCTAAAGATATAGATTTATGGTATATAATCATTGATGGTGATAATATAGCTACTAATAGTAAAGATGATGATCAAAAGAAATTGATTGCTAAAAATAATGAAGCTAAAATGATGCTTTACAATGTTTTGCCTAAAAAAGAATATGAAAGAGTCTTTATGTGGAAAACCGCCAAAGATATTTGGCAATCTTTAATAGTCACTCATCAAGGAAACTCACAAGTTAAGGATAACAAAATTGATCTTCTTGTTCAACAATATGAACAATTTTTTATTCCCGAAGATGAGATAATTGATAGTGCATTTGCTAGGTTTAACACTATTGTTACTTCACTTAAAGCACTTGATGAATCTTTTTGTAGCAAGAATTTTGTCAAGAAATTCCTTAGAGCACTCCATCCGAAGTGGAGAGCAAAAGTGACGGCAATTGAAGAATCCAAGGATCTTTCAAGCATGTCACTTGACGAGCTAATTGGAAACCTCAAAGTTCATGAAATGGTAATGGAAAAAGATTCGGAAATAGTTAAAGGCAAGAAAGAAAAGGTTAAGTCCATTGCCTTGAAAGCTAGAGTCCAATCAAGTGATGATGAAGAATCTACTTCGGATAGTGATGATGAAGAATATGCTATGGCTGTTAGAGACTTCAAGAAGTTCTTTCGTAGATGAGGGAAGTTTGTAAGGTAACCTAAAGATGACAAGAAAACCTTTCGAAAAGATCGTGATGATAGGAAATGAAAGGTTGAAAGAAAATGCTATAAGTGTGGAGACACAAGTCATCTCTTAGGAGAATGTCCAAAACCACCCAAAAGCAAGTCTCAACAAGCCTTTGTGGGTGGTGCTTGGAGTGACTATGAAGGAGATGACTATGAGCCAAAGAATGATGATATTGCTCTCATGGCTCACAACTCAAATGAGGTGTGCCTCAAAGTTTGTTTGGAACCGGATGAATGGATTAAAGATAGCGGTTGTTCAAGGCACATGACGGGTAACAAAAGCCTCTTCTCAACTTATCACAAATGTGATGGAGGTAATGTCACTTTTGGTAGTAAAGCTAGGAGCAAAATCATCGGAAAAGGTACAATCTCTCATGACTCCCTTTTTATAGATGACGTAGCTCATGTTGATAACTTAGATTTTAATCTCCTTAGTATTAGTCAACTTTGCCGTAATAAGTATAATGTCCTTTTTAGTGAAAATGGAAGTAAAATACTTAAAGATGGTATAACCATAGCCAAAGGTGTTCTTAAGAACAACGTATACGTCATGAAGATGGATCAAACATCTAGAGACAAACTTTGTCTTACTTCATTAGATGAATCTTCAACTTTATGGCATAGACGTTTAGGACACGCTAACATGAGACTAATTCAAAACCTCTTCTCCAAAGACTTAGTTCGAAACCTACCTAAGTTAAAATACGACCAACACTTTTGTGAAGCTTGCAAAGTCGATAAACAAGTCAATAGTAGCCATAAGTCTAAAAACTTAGTTTCTACATCTAGGTGTCTAGAACTTTTACATATGGATTTATTTGGTCCATCCGCTATACAAAGTTATGGAGGTAACTTCTATACTTTGGTTATAGTAGATGATTACTCAAGATATACTTGGACAAACTTTTTGAAAAGTAAAAATGAAGCTTTTGATAAATTTGAGATTCTAAGTAAGAAAATTCAAAATCAAGTAGGGTCTAGTATTGTGTCTATTAAAACGGATCACGGTCGTGAATTTGATAATAAATTTCAATTTGGAAACTTTTGTGATAAAAATGGAATTACTCATAACTTTTCGGCTCCACGCACTCCTCCGTCTAATGGTGTAGTAGAACGTAAAAACCGGACTTTGCAAGAGATGAGTAGAACAATGCTTAATGAACAAAACATTCCACAAAAGTTTTGGTGTAACGCCATTGACACATCAACGTACATTTTAAATTGAGTCTTAATTAGACCATTTTTGAATAAAACTCCTTATGAACTATATAAAGGTAAAAAGCCTACATTAGGATACTTTAGAGTGTTTGGGAGTAAATGCTTTATTCTTAACACCAAGGATTATCTCACCAAATTTGACCCAAAGTCTTATGAAGGTGTATTTCTTGGATATTCACAAAATAGTAAAGCTTACATTGTTTTGAACAAAGAAACCTTAAGAGTCGAGGAATCGTTGAACGTAACATTTGACGAGAGTCCACCTCCCTCTATGACATCACCTTTGGTAGATGATGACTTAGTTGAAAGCCAAGCAATAAAAAGTCAAGAGATCTTAGGTAATGACAAGGAAGATGAACTATTAAACAAAGAATTTGTCAATGTCAAAGAATCTAAAAGGCATCCATTAGATGGTGTCATAGGAAAAATTAACGAAAGAACACTAAGATCAAAAGTTCAAAATGAAAGCAACTTCTTTTGTTTCGTGTCAACCATTGAACCGAAAAACATTAATGAAGCCATTAAAGATGAGTCTTGGGTAATAGCAATGCAAGAAGAGTTAAACCAATTTGTTAGGAATGATGTATGGACATTAGTTCCTCAACCAAAGCGTCAAACAATAATTGGAACAAAATGGGTCTTTCGTAATAAAATGGATGAAAATGGAATTGTGTCTAGAAACAAAGCTAGGCTAGTAGCACAAGGATATAATCAACAAGAAGGCATTGACTACGATGAAACTTTTGCTCCGGTTGCTAGGCTCGAGTCAATTAGAATCTTACTTTCATATGCATGTGCACACAATTTTAAACTCTTTCAAATGGACGTCAAAAGTGCATTTCTAAACGGAATCATTAATGAAGAAGTGTATGTTGCTCAACCACCGGGCTTCATCGATTTTGAAAAACCCAATCATGTTTACAAACTTAAAAAGGCTCTTTACGGACTTAAGCAAGCTCCAAAAGCATGGTATGATCGACTTAAAACCTTCCTAATTGACCATAAGTATACCATGGGCTTAGTTGATAATACTCTCTTCACTAAGAAGAAAGATTCACATATTATCATAGTCCAAATCTATATTGATGACATTATATTCGAATCAACTTATCAAGAATTATGCGTGGATTTCTCAAAAATCATGCATGATGAGTTTGAAATGAGTATGATGAGAGAACTCAACTTTTTCCTTGAACTCCAAATTAAACAACTAGAAGATGGTATCTTCTTTAACCAATCTAAATATATTAAGGACATGCTTAAGAAATTTGGATTAGAAGATTCGAAACCAATCAAAACGCCCATGTCCACGGAAACAAAACTCACCAAGGATGAGGAAAGTGAATCCGTAGATAGCACTAAATATAGGGGTATGATTGGAAGTCTACTTTACCAAATGGCTAGTAGACCCGACATTATGTTTAGTGTTTGTCTATGTGCTTGTTTTCAAGAAGATCCTAACACAACTCATCTCGAAGCCGTTAAAAGGATTTTTAGATATATTAAGGGCACTACACATTTAGGTTTATGGTATCCCAAAGGAACGGGAATAGACACCATAGTGTATGCTGGCTCGGATCATGCCGGTAACTATGTTGATAGAAAAGGAACAAGTGGTATTTGTACTTTTGTTGGGCATTGTCTCACCTTATGGTTCTCTAAGAAGCAAACAGCTCTTGCTATCTCAACAACGGAAGCCAAGTACGTTTCGGCTGGAAAGGCATGTCAACAAGCTCTTTAGATGAAGCAAGCTCTTGTCGACTACGGAATTCAACTTAACGACATCACCATTCTTTGTGACAACAAAGGAGCCATTGATCTTAGCAAAACGTTCAAAAAGGAAATATCTCAATTGAGAAAGTTTCTTCCGAAGACAACATAGCCGACATTCTCACAAAACCTCTTAAACGAGAACCTTTTAACCTTCTTAGGCTAGGCTTAGAACTCATGGAACCTACATTATAGTTCTTGACATTAGACAAAAATCACAAAAATCAAAACAAATCAATAACTCTTTTTCTCAGCAGGGTCGGCGGAACCCTCAGCCACAACAGACGGAACCCATTTTTAGGTTCCGCCATATCCGCCGACCTGCATAACCATTTTCTTTGTTTATATTAAACCAAACACCCATTATCTTATACCACCACTTCCAAACTGCTACTATTCACTTTACCGTTCATCCACAACCACGAAAACTTGGTCTTCCCTTCATTCACATTGCTCATCAATCATCATTGTAAGTATTCTAAACATGATTACACTCCTGATCTGAGTCTAGGAATTCTATTTTTGCACAAAAACAAAAACTTGGGGTTATGCATAAACTTGAGAAACTCATGCATGAAATTAGGTGTTTAACAAAACTAATCATGTACCCCATAGTTAGGAATTGCATTCTTACTAATTGTAAACATATTTGCTAAAACACCCCATGTCAAATTTTTGCCAAAATTTCTCACAAATAGGACAAATATTTTTTCGTCTGACATTGTGAATACAAAATGAAAGCGTTATGTTTAAAACATCACTTGCATAATGTCTCATGAATGCTAAAGGGAATACATAACCAATGTGTATTTTCGGGTACATTCAAACGAAGCTACATTGAACTAGGAGCGCTTGGGTTATCTTTTGTTTTATAACAAAACTTGCATTATAAAACGTTTTTGAAGCATAAAAATGAGTCAAGATAACCGCACCTCCACATTGTTTTCATATAGGCACACACTAGAACGCCCACATTACAATAGTCATTTACTTAGACTAAAATCTGAAATTTTGTTTTTCTAGGAATCATCATGCCTCCTCTAACCCACTACGACCACAAGGACACCATTAAGTACCTACCCGAACATCACAAAACCAAAGGTCTTACTCCAACTCAAATCGACGTTTTCAAAGCCTTAGAAAAACGTTATGTCCATGAGGGTAGAACCATTGATCCATTCTTCTTAGAAGGCACAAACCTCTACACGGAACTTGCCAAAATCAACTTTGAGTGTCTCTTAGAAATCGACGAGCCTATTTGTCCTAGGTTCATTTTAGAATTCTATGCATCTGTCACCCTCTCCACGGATGAGTATGGCCGCATGTCTATAAACTTTAGGGCTAGTAGTCATCAATACTCCTTCACTCTCGAGGAGTTTGCTCAAATCCTAGGTGTCCCAAACCGTGGTACTTGCATCTACTCCGACTTGCACTCCCTCTCAACTCTTGACACACTCTTTGACCGTATCCATCCCTATGACACCTCTCTTGTGTCCAAAGATGAACTTCGTAACCACCTCTTCATTAGGACAACCAATACTAGGAGAACCCGTTAGGGAAATGAGGTCGATAAGGACCCATATGGAATGGAACTTAATGAACTCAAGCCCTAATTCAAGAAAAGGGAGGAAGTCCTTAGAGCTAATGTCATTAGCACCATAGGAAACCGAGATCATATTAATCTTTGCCTTTGCTACATGCTCTACTCCTTGTCTGTTAGGCAACCCTTCAACCTTGCCTACTACATGGCCAAGAGAATGGCCGACATTCCCGTGCATGGCACAACGGCTATGCCGTATGGAATGCTCTTGACCCGTCTCTTTAGGTTCATCTCTCCCATTCCACCAACTCCTAACGGTCTTCGCCTTGACTACTCTCTCATTCCACACACCTTTGCCCCACTAAGTGATAAAAGAGTTTACAAAGCCCAAGGAAAACGTCCTCATCCTCCTACCTCCTCTTCATCATCCTCATCATCCTCAATGAGTGAAGATGACACTTTGCCCAACTCTAGGCTCCCACCTCTAGAATACCTTTCCCAACTTCCAGATATTCCGAATGAGTCGGCGGAGTTCAAGCAAACAAAGGGGATGTTCAAGAATCTTGGGAGATTCCTTGGAAAGCTCAAGAAGAAGATTGACAGTCAATGAGAATGGGTGTGTAGGAGTGTTTGGCACAAGGTGCTATTTGAAACAATTTGGTCGTTTAAACAATGTTTGTCATGAATTTGTGGTAGGATATTTGATACAATTTGTGTTTTATGAATTTGTGTTGGAATGCTTTAATGAATGATGACTTCAAGATCTTCTAACCTTCTTGGTGGATCATGAAGTATGCTTACAACATAATGAGAGTTAGTAACATTATGATCATTATGGAATGGGTGATTAATGTATGTTTCTACATTATTTGCTACTAATCTAGATATGGGTTTTATGGTAGAGAGAAACTATGTGTGAAGTCATCAACCCAATTAGAAAACCATGAGTTGCTATTTATAGCCAAAGGTTTCAGCAGACCCACTGATCCGGCGGAACCCTTTTGAGGGTTCCGCCCCTTATGCCCGAAGGTTCCGCCAGAACTGGACATACTACTTTTTACAATAACTTTCTATACCTAACAATGTCACATCAAGTGATTTCATGCATTAACTCAATGTGGAATACTTCCAAAATGTGTAAGAGATTTATGGATGGTCAAACACATAAACTTTCCATAAATGCACATGATGTGATGTATATATATATATATATATATATATATATATATATATATATATATATATTAAGGTTAAGAAATATATATGATAGTAAACTTGTAAAAAGTATATATTACCTAAGTAATGATGTTATAGTAAGTTAATGAGTTACTAAAAAATGTTTGATTCCTAATGTTATCACATTTTTATCATTTGTAAAACTTACTAATATTACTTTAACACCTAAAGTGACACTTAGTCTATTTAACACCTAAAGTGCTCTTTGACACCTAAACAATGTGGTAGGATATTTGATACAATTTGGAACATGTTTGAACTAACTATGATGCAGGATGACAACATTTGGCATGTTGTCAAATTTTCATGTTTATGAAATTTTCACTAAGTATAGTGAAATTCGCTAGCCCCCGGTCAAAGTCCAATGGTATGCGTGTTTACATGTCCAATTTTTGCATTTCCTAACCAGATATGAATTATACTTTTGGTTTTAGGAGTTTTCAAAAAATTTGAAAATCGTCTCGCAGGTCAAAAACGCGGACTGTCTACTTTTTTAGGCCTGGCGGATCTGGCGGCACCCTAGAATGGGTTCCGCCAGTGTATTTTCTGGGCAACCCAGAAATGGCCCAACGGATCAGACGGAACCCTCACACGGGTTCCGCCTGTGTAGTCTGAGGGTTCCGCCAGTGTTCCTGCAAATTTTATTTTTATTTTTTGACATTGCAACATCCACTCAACAACAAACCATTTTTTTAGATAAAAACCCATTCCCTACTATTTGCTAAGCACATTAGGGTCTTTTTCATCCTGTAGAACTCATAGAAACCTATTTCCCGCCAAATTTCAAACTTAGCCATAACAACCTCAAGGAACCTTCACCTATAAAGGAAGGAACCCTTCCAAAGGTTCCTTGCAATCCGTGGAACATATACCTTCAACCAATTTGCCAAAACCACTAAGCATTTAGTGCAAATCTTTGTCTTCTTACTTCACCATTTCATTAGATTGACTTCCATGATTTGACAACCCTCATTAGTCTTCCAAATCATTAGGAACCTCCATTTTTGTATGGCTAAACATCAAATCCAAACACTCCTTCCCATACTTCTTCACCACTATAAATTAAACCACATTAGAACACTCTCAAATCACACCATCACCATCAAAATCTCTGATTCTAAACCTCTAATAAACCATTTTTGACAATGACCAAGTCAACAATAACCTCTCAACCATCACGACCCGTTCGGAGAACCGCACGCATAAGTGTCAAACCACTTTGGTCAAACAACACAATCAACTTAACCTCTTCATCCTCGGATGAATTCTTCTCACCCATCAAAAATGAACATTTTCTAAACCTTGCATCTCCATCTCCATCACCCAATGAACCTAATGAGCTTACAACTCCACCACCAACAAAATCACCCATTGACCCAACTCCACCAAGTGCTCCAACCCAACCATCCAAAACTCCATCACCATCACCATTACCTAAATTTGAACCAATGGAGTTATTTGGGTCTCCTCCAACATCACCACATCCTTTTGTTCAAGACCTCAATGATCTTCCACCAAGATCAACAAAACCACCCCAACAAGAGTACCATCAACCAAAACCATTGTTGTTTCACCCTCTCTACAATGACATCCATGGTCCTCTATATGGAGAACCAAACTTTGAAAACCATGATCACCCAACTCCACTACATTCTCAATCCCAAACCTTTGAGTCTTTATTTCCTTCTTATGAGGAAATCCAAAGCATGGTTGAAAATCACCTCCAGCAAGCAATGGAATTTCATACCACCTTGCTTGACTCCATACCAAACCCATCCTCCAACCAAGAAACCAAAACCAATCCACCACCACCACCATCATCAAATGACCCGTTTCCACCCACTCATCACCATGTTTGCTCACAATGTGAGCAAATGCTCCAACAAGGTGAAAGCATCAAGATGTTGCTTCACCAATTTCAAAATGAAACCCGTTTTGCTTTACAACACATCATAGAACGTTTGGATGCTCTTTCTCATCCAAACAACTCCTAGAGCGTATTTGGAGGCCTTTTGCCCCATTTAGGATGTGTTTAATGTCTTCTACTTATAGAAGTAGGATTTTGTTTTTCTTTTATTTCTTGGTTTTTTTTTTTATTTTTTTTATTTATTTTTTTTTTTTTAGAAGTAGGAAGATAATTTTCATTTCTTGTTTTTGACTTTTGCAAAGTCACATTTTACTTGGAATGACATTTTCACTACTTTCTTACTTACGTTGTTGGTTGATCATATATGAGTTGTTATTGTGGGTGCATATTGTGTGGTGACTACAAGCTTGATTATATGTTATTATCACCAACTAACCATTTTTTTGTAGGTTCAAAAATCCATGTTTCCCATATTGGCACTCCTTTTAGGGGGACTATCGACCAAGGGGGAGCACGTGCATAGTTCCGCTTCGCTACTTTACTTTTTGTTTCGACAAAAAGGGGGAGAAACATATATTAACCTTTAAACTTAAAATGATTTTCATCACTTAAGTAAAACAAGTTTAATATAATTTTTTTTAAGTCTTAAACACTAAAATTTTGTGAGTTACTTAAAAACAAAGTTTATGTTTTGTCATCAACAAAAAGGGGGGGATTGTTAATACAAATATCGCCTAAAAACGTTATTTATATTTTACGATCTTTGCTAAGTTTTGTTAACGACAAAATGTAAACTTTAGTTTCTAAGTAAAACTTAATTTTAGTTTAAAGACTTGCATAATTAGACATTTGCTACATTTTACATTTCACATAAAACACAACACTTTTTATTTCTTTAAATAGAAATGTCACATCACATTTATGGTAAGTTTGTCAATATACATTTAAGGAAAGATTGTGTGTTTGAATAACCATAAGTCTTCTTACACAAGTTTGTGTTTGACTAGTTTTTATTTGATGTGACCTTGGTTGGTTTGAATGATTTATTGCAAAACCAACTGGAAGCCTAGCGGAACCCTGGGGGTACACGGGCGGAACCTATCTGAGGGTTCCGTTGTATCCACCAGACCTGCAGAAGGTCTTGCTATAAATACCAAGCCATATGTTTGAATTTTGGCTTTTATCACTCTACATTTAGATTTTCACACACATGCATTCATTCTCTCATCTAACCCTTTAACATCTCATTTCTATGTGAAGTTTCTTTTGTAGCAAAGAAGTTCACAAGTTCATATAAAGTTACAAGTATTCAACACAACGTTGCAAGACTTGTTAGCTTAGCATCGTGTAGACTTTGTGTAGTTTACACTTCATTTGATTGTGTATTTTCAGTAGTGATCGGTTAGTATTTTAGTCTTTAAAATACAAAGTGTGACGGGAGTTGTTGTACCCTTGTAAAGAACTAACGGGAGTGGTTGTACCCTTGTAAAAGAACTCGACATCTAGCTTAGTGTCGGTAAACGTGTATAAGCGACGTGTAAGGTTTTCTCTGCCGGTGAAAGGAGCTTGTTGACTAGTGAAAGAAACTCTCGAGTTGGATAATCGGGGCGTGGACGTAGGGCAAGGAAAAAGAGTCCTTGTAGCCGAACCACAATAAATACTCGTGTTGTGGTTTGATCGTTTCTTCCTTTATACTTGCATGTTATATATTGTGTTTGTGTTCATATCTTTGATTAAACGGAAAGTTTCAAAAGATAATTAAACAAGTTTAAAGATTTTAAACGGTAAACTATTCAACCCCCCTTCTAGTTTTCCACAGACTCGACTTAGCAACCATGTAATCAATTAGATAATTAACTAAGGGTTTAAACATGTAACAATAATGCACTAAAGATGAGTGCGTATAAGGAAGGCTAAGGCGATTTGGTTGCACATTTGGGGTGGATTGTAAACAAATTCTTCCTTTAAGTAAAATGCTTAAAGTCAGAAACGAAAAAGATAGGCTCGGAGGGGTGTACTAGGGGTATCGTGTACTGAAAATGAGTACAACGCAAAGGTGTGAGAAAATTAATTGACTTTACTAGTCAAGTAATTATGACTTCATTGGTCAAATAATTATGATACGGGTTTAAACACTAAGGTGATCCTAATGCCTCTTATCATATAACAAATCCTAACTACACGAATGTAGTCTCACTAGCGGTCTCGGGATGTATCACTAACGCAAGTTCTAGAATCTAAGTACTACCAGTACACTCATAAGCATCTTTTCTTAACAAATCTAGGGGCGAACCTCACATATTTGGGGTGGAAAATTTTGAGTGGTACGGTTTTTCGTGCTAGTCATACAACTCCTATCCATGAGACGCTCATTAAGGCTAAAGCTTCACTCCAAAATGTTGTAAAAAATTTTAAATTTGGCGCTAAAATTGCCCTAACAAGTATTTCTCTTAGTTTTATTACACACCTACTTTTAAACAAACAAACTCAAGTGCAATTGCATTCTCTAAGGTATCATCATTTACCCTCCCCTTACATTTAGGCTGGACATTATCCCCAATGTTCAATAAAAAGGATGTAAAAGTAATGAAGGTAAAAGAATGAAACAAATACTCCCCTGATTCGTTCCGTGTGGATAATGTGGTAACAAGGTTAGATCCTCCTCTAAGAAAATGAGCGTTGAAAGCTTCCCTCCAGAAATATAAATCATCTTCTTGTCCAATATAACCTGTTAAACCTAAGAAAACAATCAAGGCAAACCTCGCGTAAAATCGGCGGCAATCTGTATATACTAATATCCTAGAAAGCAAATTAAGATATAATGTTTGTGGAATGAATGTTTGCAGATTTCCTGGAGTTTATAAAACTAAAGAATTAACAAAAACTTTAAGACTCCAGTAGAAAAACAAAAGTCGCAAAAATTTTCAGAATTTTACACCTGATGCCGTCAGGTTATAACGCTGAAGCCGTCAGAGTGTTTTGACAGAAATCTTATGTTAAGTTTCCGGAAAATTTCTGGAAAAACTCATGTCTTAATTCCTGGAAATCCTACAAAACATCATTATGACTCGATACAAGCATTTGACTCATACAAATACTAATATGCACATTCGTTTAATATTGTTGTGGTTCATGTTCAATCTCGTTCTTTGAAACAAATTTAGATTTCCCTTACACTTATCTTTTGTGAAATACCTTTATATGTAATCAAGACGAAGTTAAAGACAATTTAAAGCATTTTCACAATTTATTTTGAAACATTAACCACAAATACTAAAAATAAAACACGCATACGAAAACAAATAAAATCAAACAAACAAACAATCAAACAAATAAAGCTTGGGTTGCCTCCCAAGAAGCGTTTTTCTTTATTAACGAGTCTTGTAGCTAGACTCAAGGTCACATCCTACCGTGTGTCGTTTATGCTCACATACCCAAGTGTGAGCCGTCTAATTTTTGCCTCATCTTTCTTATAGTCATCACTTAGCTCTAAACATCCGCGATAATACCTTTTATTATTTTCATGAGGATATTTAAGCCTTTCCTTTTATCATTCTCACTTAGCATATCGAGAGGTGGAAACCTATTACATTTCTTAATAGAAAAATCCTTGAACCTAGGGTGTGCACGGGGCATTTGGTAAACAAAATCTTCATCCCCGTCCGAGAATGTAATTAACCCTTCCATAAGTTTTTTTTATCTAATTTGGTTAACCTTTTGAAGGGCTTCCCAAACACAACTTGGGTTAAGTTACTATCGATAAACTCTCCTAGATTCTCCATAACCATAAACTCAACCAAATAGACAAAGCTTCCTACAAACACATGCAATGTCTTTGCCCTAGCAACAGTATTATCTCCTTTGTATTCTAACTCATTTACCATAAATTTATTGTATTCAGTACGTGAGATTATGTTCATTTGTAAAGATTAGTTAAGGTAAGCATCAAAGTTCCTAAATCCTATCTTACAAGGAATCTGCATATTGAATGAGTTGTCAATCTCAATCCTTGTCCTAGGGTCGACATACCTAAGAGAGTTCATCTCATCTTCCATCCTATCCACATTAATTACATCACCATCATCTAGGTCCTCATCGGAGTCCGAATAGTAAAAAGGGCTAGCTCTATGGTCATTATCATGGTCAGACTCCTCTATCTCAGAATTATTGCCAAAGTGGTGGTCAGGCTAGAGGTTAGGTGGGTTCTCATTTTCCACTACAAGAATTGGGATGGGTAGTTGGAAAATCCTACGATGAAAAACACGAATAACAGGAATCAAACGATCAATGATATTGTTATCCATCAAGAGAGTTTACGAACAAAGGAAACAAAGAATTAAGATAGACTAAAGAAAACCTATAAAAATAAAATAAAAATCTTACTAGAAAGGAATCTAGCAAGTACACCTAATAAAAGGAAAGTTCAACCTAAACAATAACTATTCCCCGGCAGCGGCGCCAAAAACTTGATGCGTGGTTTTGCAACCTTGCAAAAGGTTTTACCTCTCGAGGGATCTCAAGAAGCTTGCAATCCTCACCAGGCAATGTACCTGACCGATGTAGTATAGTGTAGTGGCAAGTACCGGGGGATTGATTGTTCTCTCGGGGAATAGTGTCGTTAGGATCAAAACTTAATTAAACTAGGTTTAGAGGTGAGGGATGATTCTTTTTGTATTTTTATAGTTTTTTAGAAAGCAAGTAAAAATCTCGGGTTTTGGAAGAGTGGGCGGAATTAGTTGCTAGTCAACTAACCCAAATATCTACTAATTCAATGAAAATAAAATAACAAGACGAGAAAGTAAATGTGGAGAAAAACAATAGTAAGAGAAACGTGTTTACTTAGATTTTACTATTCCCTAGCTATCTTTTACTAGTTGATTAGTTTGTTACAATTGCGTGGATGGCAGGTTATATTCCTTAATACCATTCGTAGGGTCGTGTATGATCTTCCCTAACTCTATTAGCTTCTACCTCTTCCTATGTCGAGCCGACTACTAGCTCCTAACATGGCCTCCTTAGTAGTTACTTATACATTAAATACAACCAATTAATCGTAGTACATATCCGATCATGTTTCTTAAGACGTTCAAGCATGTTACCAATTGGAAGTCTACCAGTTTTCTTAAGCCTAACATCAAAATCATTCATCCATTACAATTAATAACAAACAACCTACCAATAATCAATAGCTAGGTTTCATTACATCTAAGCAAACAAAAAAAAAAAAAAAAAGAAAAAAAAAAAAGAAAAAAAAAATTAGCCTAGCATGTTAAAGAAAAGACAAGCATAAGATAGAATCAAACAACACGTAGACATATTGAATGATTATTGGAAGACTTATCTTTATTAGAACATGGATGATAAAAGGGTGAAAAACCCTATAAAATTCGACCTAGGGTTTCCCCACAAGTTCTCCCAAAAGTATCTCTAAAATTCTCCTCTCAATACATGAAAATTAGAAAACTATATATAGATTTTAGGGGCTGACGGCGTCACGTGTAGATTCTGACGCCGTCAACTCGCCACTAAAGAAATTCTCGTATTGCCTAGATCCAGATTTGACACCATCATGTATTAATCTTCTCATGTCCATCAAGAGTAAATTTCACGTGATGGCCTTGGTGACGCCGTCACGTGTTAAATTCCAAAAACATTCTGGCGCGTCTCGTTATACCGTTTTATCCACCTCTTTTCCATAACGTGATGCCGTCACAAGTAATACGTGACACCGTCAAGTACAAATTCCAGCTTGATTTGAAGACTTTGCCGTTTTCTTCACTTTTCGTTCCAAAAACGTCCAAAATGCTTCCTTTTCCAGATTTCTTCTCCAAAGTACCTAAAATGACAAAAGGAACGATTTAGGGCAATATTTGATCAAATAATCTTGACTTTGGGCTTAAATGACCCTTAAAAGCGGCACATTTTTCGTCTCATCACTTTCATTGATCATAGGATGTTAAAAACCATTACAAATTTTGAAAAAGATATTTAAACAGTTTGAACCGCTACCCTCTGCATCACCTATTTTCTTATTTTTCTTCAGTTCTTTTTCTTTCTTGTCCTTCTTCTCCTTTAGATACTTGAACACCTTTTCAAGATTGGAAATCCTCTGTCCCAAGTCACCAACCTTGGGTTAAACGGTATACACATGCTCTTTCTTCTCCTCCTCCTCCTCCTCATCACTCAAAAGCGCTTCGCATTAGCCATTTTGTTTCCTCAGATAGGTCAGAATCTTTGTTCTCAACTCCTTAGGTATCTTCCTATAAGAACCATACTCATCAATTGGTTCTCCGCCATATGCATCAAGAAGTAAATCGTTTAGATAATAGGTTCTTAAAACTTTATCAATGTAGATACCCTTCCCTTTACCATTCTTTGCCATCGTCGGTTGTTTTGATCGTTGAGATTATGTGTGTTTCGGTGGAATTTGTATGTTGGGATTAAGTGTGTTTCGATGGAATGTCTGTCTAGTTTGGTGCATTTAAATAAGAGGGATACAGATGGAAATGAATAGCCCCTATGCTATCGTTTCGGTTGCCGAGTTACTTTGGGAGGGTAAGGTTAAGACGATGCAAATGTATTCGTTGAAAAAAAATCCTGAGGCAAACTCTTCAGTTGCCACGTGTGTTTTTCGCTGCAAACTTAATTTTCTACTTTACAAAATTGGTTATTCAAATAAAGTGTGGCTAGTCAAAGGCGGGAAATGATTGAAATAATGATAATACCCTTGACTGACGGCAAAACTAACCGGTGTTAGCCAAAAGTAGCTCTCGTTGGCTTTTTTGCACTTATCCGTAACGTGGGTGGTTTTTTTGCACGCCTTTATGTTTTGGTGGCGTTTTTGCACTTTCACGATATGTTAGGGACTAAATTTGGGAGATTCATCAAGTGATACCACATGTTAAGATCGTTTACAGCTCGAGGTTGTTTTGACCTCATCTAGGGATTGCACAATAATAATGAATGAACACAATACGCAGCGGAATAAACAAACACATCGTTATTATTGCAAACAAGATTTCTCGTCATCATCTCTACTCTAACATACACCAAAGCCCCAATGCTACATGATCAAGTGTAGCACGGTTACACTCTAACAGCGATCTAAGATCGTTAAGGCTTAACACTAATCACCTAACCTAGGCGTTTACATAAGCATACTCACGCCCTAGGTTTACACACACACACCTTTACTAGGTTTTACATCTTGTACATACTTAATATCAATTCCCTGTATCTCTTTATATAATAGAGATACTAAGGTTACAAAGGATATTCTAGAATAATAAAAAGATATGCAGTAATCTTTTTCTTTCTTTACAAGTTTCTTCCTTTGTCTCCATAAGTCCCTCATGTTTCACATGTTTTGTCTTATCAACTTAATTGTAATTCATAACAATCTTCCCCTAGTTGATAATGACAAAACCAATAAGCATAAACTTCCCCTGAAGTTAGTATGTCATGAAACATGTGACTTCCCCTGAAACCATGCATATCATCAAGGATCTTCAAGCTGCAATCTTCAAATTATTCTTCTTCCCTTTTCTATCATCATCAAATAGGAGACAAATGTAAGCAACCTAGATCTTCATAATCACCAACCAGTACCATACATCCAATTTAGTCCTTTAATGTCTTGAATTACCCACCATTAAGAACACCAAAACGCTTACTTATTAAATGAACTCAAGACATAAAAATCCCAAATCTTCAGTAAGAATACCAACGAATAATCATGAAAACCTTCACCTTGATGTAGCACATAAATCGTTAATCATTTTAATAATAAGCTTCCCATGAAATCCGTATGTTAACCATTTGTTGAATGTAGGCTCCATGTAATGATTACTGATGAAGAAAACTAAGTATAACCAACTTGATGCTGAAGTAGAACCACCCAAACTTGTGCCTTATATCTTGTACTAAAATTGACTTCGAACGTATACTTAACGTATAGGGAGATCGCAATCTCTTGACAATAAACACTGAGCACAATAACGTAACTCCTTCAAGTGTTTGTCAATTCGTAGTCACCTGAACGAACGAACAAGTTATCTCTAAACGTTGTACCACCGTTTAAGATATGATAAAACACAAACCTGTGAAACTCCACTTCATCATCAAATAAGTGATAAAAACTTTTCTTCGTAATCAATTAAATCAATAAAAACGAGCCATAAATCTGTTAAAGAACGTAATAAACCAAAAATCCAAATTTCCATCCTGTGCGTGTATCTTCCCCCGTGTATGTGTTGGAACCAACTGTTCCAAAATAATATATACTTCCCCTCACTGCTGTAACTCACACTTATGAGAGAAGGCATAAACAGCCAACTTCTCTCATCTCAACATTGCATGTTGCTGAACCTTTTGGTTTCGGGACAAGCAGTGGTGGTTCAAGGCTTAATCCTAGTCCAACTAGGGAAGAGCCTAAATCAATGCCTCATGATTCACCTCTCCCAACAGGTTACACAGTTGGAAGTGATGAAGGCAGTGTGCAACTATCTGAATTGATGGACATTTGTACCAAATTAGTCAAGCAGGTTCAAGCTCTGGAGAAAGATCTGGCACAGACCGAAGAACAACATGCCACAGAGCTGAATCAATTGAAGGCTGAGATTCCAAAATTGCAGACTGAAGTTGAGAATCTCAAGAAGAAAAGACCTAAAGTTGTTTTATCTTCATCATCTTCACCTCAGGATGAGTTTTCTGCAAGTTCTACTAAAGATTTGGGAGATTCTTCCAAACAGGGGAGGAAAACAGATGCAAAGTTTAAGGGGAGGAGTACTCATTTTGAAAAAGAGTTTGCTGAGCTCAATGATTCTGACAATGCTCAAGCAAAAGATGGTGTAGCTGAGACTGAGGGGAGGAAATTAGATTTTGATGATATGGATGCTGATGCTGGTTTTAACTTTGATGATATAGTTGGAACTGCTCAACCAATTTCCACTGAAGCAGAACAAGTTCCCACTGATCAACCTATTTCCACTGCAAGTGAAAAAGTTCCCACTGCTACTCAAGTAATTACCACTGCAGAGGAAGAAGCTGCCAGAATAAGATCAGTCAAAGGAAAGGCTATTGTGATTGCTTCAGATCAAGAACAAACAAGAAAGATTTCTAAGAAAGATCAAGCTCAGATTAACTTTGATGCAAGATTGGCAGAGCATGAGCAAGCAGCAGAGTATGAAAGAAAGAGAAAGCTAGAGGAAGATGAAGTTGCTAGTTTTATGGAAGCTAAAAGGTTAGATAATGTCACAACTCACCATTTCAGGTCATTTCAGGTCATTTCCCGAACTTTGGAAAAACACTATTCATCAAACACTATTCATCAAAACACTATTAATCAGTTTACTATTCATCGTTTTCGAGGTCAATTTGATATTCTGAGAAACTTTTGGGAAATTTACTATTCACGAAACACTATTCATTGCGGGAAAAGATTTCATCATTCATATGCATTACACATTTCATCGTAAATTTAGTTTACGGGTATTCAAATTCGCGTAACCGTATTGGTTCAGGTGCGAATTCATGCATTATCAGTAATAACATTTCATACAGACTGGGGATAGTCTGCATATCATCAGTAGGTCATTTACATGTTATACCACTCTCAGGATTTTCAAATTATTATATTTGATACATTTAACGTTTTTACGTATAAGTATTTATAGTAAACGTTAACACCCGGTTTATACACGACGAATATATCTAAATATTCCCACGATGGTCCCGACATATTTTTATATCCATTTTAACATCATAAAAGTTATAACATTCAGTTACCCAGTATTTTGGAAATTTATTTTATTTATAACGTACGCGTATGAAAATAACGACGGTTTTCGTAAAAACTAAACAATAATCACCCGATCACTCAGTAAATGTACCCAACATATTTTTAATATGTTTTTAACATTATTATGACTTTATTTCATCCCGGTAAACTTCGTGAACATTTATTTCTAATAAAACCGGTACCCGATTGTAACTAAAAACACAAACTAGTGCAAATTCATACAAGGTTTTCTAATTAAATCACAAGTACCCTACCCCCCCCCCCCCCTTCACCCTTGAAAAACCGGCCATGAGCCACCCCTTTTTAACCTTGTGCATTGATTATCTTTATTTAACTAATAAACACTTATAAACATAATTTTACCAAATTCCTAAATCATAAATCACTTTTATTAGAAAGATCAAAAACTTGCTCATCTCCTTTCCTTCTCTTCATCCCCACGACCCAAATAAATCACCAAGATCAAGTGATCATTTTTCATAAGTTAAAACACTAAACTTGTTCCTTTTACATGCCTAATCAAGAATCAAGCAACAAAAACACAAGAACATCAAGCATAATCATCATATAATCATCTCATTTTATCAAGTAAGTATTCAACTTTATTTTTTCATGGATCATCTTATTTTTACATGTATTTCGTGAGTATCATGCTAAAAACCATGTACAACTAGCTATACCACCCTTTATTTTGTCTAAAATGAAACATACAAACCCTAACTTTTTAGTTATGAATCCCCTTGCTATAATAACTTGGTTAGGAGTCCATGACACCCTAAGAAGGTGTATGGTAGGATTAGATTAGCTTTGTGAAGTTTACAAGAGATTTGGTTGAAGTAGAAACTAGTTTTGGGCATGAAAAATGGATTTCTAACAAATAAATATACATGCTGTCCCATTTTTGTAAATCCAGAAAAATCAGGGAATTCCGGGTAACTTTGGGCTAAAGATTTAGAAAATACTTTCAAAAACGAAGCCGTGGGCGAAAGAATGGATTAAAACGAGTTTATAACGAAGAAGTTATGACTTTTGCAAGATTGTTGACGAAAAGTATTTTCTGGAAATTTGTTTGCTGTTGGACGTTTTTCATTGGACAAAAAGAGACTTTAGACGTAACCCGGAGGGGTCAAGCTTTTCAAAATATATTACTACATGTTAAGACGTAACCATGGATATAAAGAACAAGTAAAACGGACTTATAACGACCAAGATATACACGTTTCAAAATCGGCGAAACTCTATTTATTTCCATCAGCTTTTTAGCAAAATATTTCTTAGAAAAACAGTTTTTGTAAGACATCATGTTGAGAGCCAATTTACTCATTGATAAACTCATTTCTGGAAAATTTACATCATTGACAAAAAGTTAGTTCACCCAGCCTAGTTTTCAAAACATCAAGCCGTTTGTCAAAAGGATTTATAACGAACAACTTATGGACTTCCAAACTTGCCCGAAAACTGCCCAGAATCTGCCAAAACAGCCCAAACACCTCACTTGACGGCTAATTATCTTTATGACCGAGACCTGTATGGACAAACTTCACTTCTGTGATTTTTTTAGATATGGTGAAAATCTCCTCAAAACTACTGAGCTTCTTTCCTAACTCCTAATATTCACTATTTCACGACTAGTTTTATGAGACCGTTTTGTCACTAATAGAAGTAATAATACTTCTACGTACTAAATTCTAGAATTTCTAGAAATATTAACCAAGTACCCAATTTCATAACTAATGATGTATTAGTTATTACAAGTATATTTTCATTAGTACAAGGCGTTATTTCAAGGATTTCAAACCGAGGATTTCAACACAAACATTGGTACATACGATATATATATAAGTATATATATATATTACAACTAGTTTATTTTTCTAATAGCCATATTTTCCTAAGTTTTGGAATATATACTTTTGATAACAACAAGTGTTTTTCAAAGAGTAGAGTGGTATAGGAAACATGTGCATGGACATTCATAACATCATTTCATGATCTAAAGTAGATCGTTCATCATTCATATTAGGTTGCGGCTAGTGTGCGCGCCTTGTTTTTCAGCTCAGTACATGTTCATGGTACCATCATATTGGGTTGCGACAACTAATTGTTCATTGGTGTTCATTTCATTTCATCACAGTTTCATCAGTTAAGGTGAGTTTTCATAGCCCCGTTTTCAATTCAACATTTTTGATTGTTTTCAAATCCCACGGGGGGAATACATTGCATCAATTATTTCAGTACGAGCCCAAGTATTCAAACATGTACATAGCTTAAGTTACCTTGCCATGTGATAAGTCCCCTGTAACATCATGAACCGTTAATTTACCGCTAAGCGAGAGTGAGTGGATAGATCTATCGAGGGTGACGCCTCCATCCGTGGTAGTGATTACCAACAGTAAGCGGATGCATGTCATGTCTTTTACATTTGAATGTTTCGGCAGAACATTCGGGAGGGGCATAGAGTTTCATCAGTCATAGCTTCGGTGTCATGAGCTTAAGGCTATTGTACAATTTTCATGAGATTTTTATCTTGCACTTTTACTTGTGGTGGCCGTACATCATTACATTTTACAAACCTATGGAATTCACCAACATTCGTGTTGACGTTTTAGCAATGTATTTCAGGTTATTAAGGTAGCTCATGAGACATGCATTTGGACCTTCATGGAGTCGCGGAGTCGACGCGTCTCATCATTATTTCATGCACTTATGTAAACATTTGATCTAGTACGACTTGTTTTTCATAAACATGCAACACATTTTGGGGACCTCATTTTGTAAACTCTGAATTATTTCAATGATCAAATGCAGTATTTTCCAAACGACACTTTAGGTCGTTCAATGTAACTGTAACTGTGGTGCTATGACAGACACCCCAGGTATTCCATTCCGCTGCAAGTCAGGTAAATTGGGGGTGTGACAGATTGGCATCAGAGCTAAGGTTATAGCGAACTAGGATGTATCTTGAACCCTAGACTATAACCACATCATCATAGCATCTCATCATTTCATCATAAGTGCATAATCATGATACATGTTGTTTTATACATCCCCTGTGCGAGTTATTTATACTCATATCTGTATATATATGTATATCATTTTATTGACCTGGTTCACAAGTGACATGTCTTCAGATACTCACCCTGACATCCTTTTATCGGATTCCGACATTGAAGATGCCTTGTCATCTTCCACTACCATTATACCATCAGTTGCACTTACACCACCATTAGTACTATTGATTTGCCATAGGAACAGAGTCTTCCTATCATTCAGCCCGTACATAGAATGCCTTTTGATAGTGTATTCAGAATTAATCTTAATGGACTTATTAGGATGCTAATTGCAAGGAAGATAGTGTGTTTTCTTTCCATCACTAGTAGGGCACTTACTACTCAGGTACTATCACCACCATCAGTTACTTATTACACCATTGGCCTTCCCACAGTGTGTACTTTAGTTTTACCTTTTGGATGTCGCGAGGTAACGCGAAAGAGGGTAGTATTTCATTCACTAGTACCATCATTATCATTTCCCTTTTCCATTCCCACCTGCCATGAACTAGATAACACCTAGTAGATAACACAAATATCACGGACTCAACAGAAACATCCGCAGATTCTTCAGGAATGGTTCAGAACCTATATTATCTAAGATTTGATAAATGCACAACTTCAGATACCACTTCAGGACTATCCCAACCTTATGATGCCACAAACCTGATTTCACACAGAGGGACACCCGGAAGTCCCTAGACCAGATTTATATCCTCACTAGCTTTTACTATTATCCTAGCCACAGAAGGTGTGGGACATAGTCTAAAGAACTTGTTGTCTTTTGATTGTTGTACAAACAAATATATCAAGTGTGACTCTACTATGTAAGAAATGGTTGTGCTATTTGTGATACCGGTTCACGTAGACCGAAATTTTCATGGATTATATTCATGTGTTGTGAATATGATGGCTTTGATTAACTATATACCCTCATGGTCACTTATGATTTGATGAAGAGAGATCTAAGCAAACCACTTCAAACATGACACAAGCTGCTGTTGGACAAGTCATTGCCAAGAACATAGTCACCGCCCTCACTAAGGAACTTACTCACGTGGAATTTATGGGGTGCAATCCTCCCTCCTTTAGCGGAACTAGAAACATAAAGGAATTTCTCAAATGGTTCGAAGACATAGAAACAATATTTCAATGTGGCGACTGTCGTAAGGAATACAAGGTTAAGTTCGCCACATGCACTTTTCAGAAATCATGCCCAGGAATGGTGGACCAAACATATTAAGATGGTAGGAGTTGATACTGCCTACCCACACTCTTAGGAGAAACTAAGAAGGATGATGAGTATAACATTTTGTGTAGGAAATGAATTACGAGCAAAGGAACAGGAAACACTAAACTTTACCATGGTAGGAAATGATGTTGACAAGTACACTACTCATTTTTATGAATCAACACGACTAGGTCCTGCAATGGATGAACCGGAAAGCAAGAAACTTGAAAAGTACATTATCAAAATGGCGATCGAAGCAAAGGAACTCATAGTTCACGCTGAGACATCAGGAAACAATAGTGACAACAAAAGGAAGTGGAACAACAATCTAGGTTGCAATGCTGCTCAACAATCACCCAACGGACAAGAAATGAATAGAGCCTTTGCTGCGGAACCGCACACAAAGAGAAGGTATATTGGAAAGTTACCTTACTACAACCTGGGTAATCAATATCACCAAGGTCATTGCAGTAAAACGTGTGGAGTGTGCAAGAAGCAGGGTTATAGGACTGAAAATTGGAGGAAACTCACAAATCAGAAAATTCCAGGGAATTGCTTCAAATGTGGAAACTTTGGGCATTTCAAGAATGACTGCCCGGAACTGAGGAACAAGGAAAAATCAGGAACTTGGAATCAAGACTGAATCGCTCAAGGAATAGCGTGAGTTGTTGAAAGAGAACCGTCAGGATATTAGAAACATCAAGGATAACAACAATGCTTCAGCAGGAGGAGCTTTGTTTCGATATATAAACCGTAGTTCGAGCCTTTAGGGTTGTATCTTTTCTTTTGTACTTACCGTTGGTACGATGACATGACCTAGTGGTATTAAGCACTTTCCTATCCAATGTAGTATTTATCCTTTGTTACCTAGGTGATAAACATAACCATCGTTTCACAACATTTTAGCATTGTCTCATCAGGTATTAGGTTGATTTCGTATTTGACGAATTAGTAGACTATTACCATTCGACAAGATTCACCCACGTATCCAATACACCATTCAAGCTATTTTACTATCATATGGGGAAACTGTTTTACAGAAAAATTTCTGAAGTAAGCTATTTTATTACCATCCTATAAATTGATTTTCTGTCATTACACCAAGTATTTACTATTGTTACGCGAAGCAATTTTCATGTTACTTGAAAGAAAACATCAGGATACCATTTTAATAACAATGCGTTGAACACCATCTAAAACTTTTGAGGAAAGTTATGATATTTTGACAAAATCCAACATCGCATCATTAGTCCTCAATTATACATAGCCTGATCACCTATGTAAAATTCAGGAAGGATTATGCCATGAAGGAAATAATTACCTTTTCAAAGGATTGTTGATAACAATCTTCATCCAAAAGTTTTGTAAACAAAGGAACTTTTTCATAAACATCCCTTTTGCCGAACTATCCCTGGATACTTACCCCACCAGTCACTCATTCAGACATTAAGTTGGATTTTTCCCATTGACTTCCCTAGAAGAGACTTTCCATATCAATTACATGCAGGATTCCTTTATACAATAAAAGCAATGAAAGGATTACAGAACTACTAACCAGAACTAGAAGTATATAGAGAGAGAATTCATAACTCAACAACAATCCTCAGATACTGCGAGACCATCCTAATCACCATCTCTGACTTAGTTGTCCAATGTCATTATTCAAGGGTACTAGCTATACTGAGCTACAGGATTTAGCTCAATATAAATGTCCGCATGACAACACGATAGAAATAAACCTAGCTTCTAATTGAGACTGTAGAGCATTTCATTTAAACATGGCCTTATCCATACATAAACTTTCCTGCAGTAAGTTTTCACAAAGGACAATTGTTTGAAACAAGAATATCGATGTAGATTCCTCTAAGGCATTATGTCTAGAAATTTCAGATAACCTCACCTTCATACCAAGCAAGGGATCAAACCGGAACATATCTCCTCATCTACATGGGAAAACAGAATAGACATTCATCGACACAACATCAAATGATACCTTCGTCTTGTCTATTACAACGATAAACAATTTCAGGACTTAAGTTAGTCTAAATACCTATGCTTGTAGTTATGCCAGATAACCATCAATAGACATTATCCAACCTCAGGAACTAAGTGTTAGACATCTATGCATTTAAGCGAACATTTCCTATTCTACCATTTTATCTTTTTCAGTGTTTTCACTTTTAAATAAAGTTGATGCGTTTACATAAATCACATACCTTGTGGGAAAAAAAAAAAAATGATTTCTGAAATTCCTATTTTGAACAAGTACGATCCTTTTTGGTCAATCTTTAGCAACACTATGGTACAATGAGAAAAATACATAAAAATCAAACTTTGGTAAACAGTCGTAATCACAACATGTTTGAAAACAGTTCCTATTTCATAACTACTGGATTTTGGATCATCAGGAAAAATATTACTTAGTAAATCATCTGCTCCATTTTCTAAATTCGTTTATTCAGAAAAAGATTTCAACCAAAACTCACAATCGCAAGACAAATTTCCAGAACCAACTTCCCTACAACATCGCTTATGCATTTAGGATTCGTGACTTGACAATAGAGAATATTTGGAATATGTGATGAAGGAATTAGGAGGAACATCACAAATTGATCACGAACTTCAGTAGTGAAGACCAAACCCACTAGACAAAGAAGGACATATGTCTTATCATCCGTTGGAACAAAACACAAGGAATCAAATTGTTACCTATATTCTATCCCTTCAGATAACGCCAAGTTCGAAGGACCGAACGTTATGGAATTAGTCACAAAGGTTTATTGTACCCATTTCAGTTTTTCCTGTTAAGGAAACCGTTTCAACTTGGACCTCAGGTAATCATTTCAGGATTTCCTTCGGAAACCCATTTAGATGTGAACATCACCTATCATCCTCAGAACGATGGTCAAAGCGAGAGAACAATTTAAACATAGGAAGGTATGCTCAGTGCATGAGTGATTGACCCTGTAAATGGTTGGACTAATCACTCAACATAAATCAAATTCATCTACAACAATAGTTATCACACCAACAACGGGAAACTGGCAGAAGATAGATTGGTACATAACACACATCATTTGGATTGGATATCCTGAACAACAAACCATCCAGATTCAGGTAGGAGAACAAACTAAGTTAAAAGCATTGCCTTGGATTGGCACGATACAAATTGGATAACAAGAAAGGTTGAACCTTTAGCATATTGGACTATTTAAGATTCATTTTAGAATCGACCAACTAGCATACAAACTTGAGTTCTGGCAGAATTCAGCAGTATATATTACCAGTGTCACATTTAAAACATTAAGAAGCGCAGACCATCTATTGATGGGCCAAACTTGGAAAAAGCTCAACTCATTAGTTCAGTAGGCATTCATGAGATAACCAGAAATTTTCTACAAGTCAAGAATCAGTTACAAGTTCAATAAGTCGTAAACCATTAAAACTTCAAGTTCTGCAGAGTTATGCAAAAAGTTCTGCCTAGGAAAGGCATGTTATCGTTCAGAAAACTTGGAAAGTTACCCCAATATACACTGGACCATTTATATTTTGACAGAGAAGGCATAGTGGCCGTCAGACTTGAACATTGTCAGAGAACAACAGGATTACACGAACATATTTCACATTTTCAGATCCCCAGAAATGACTTTCAGATGAGTCACTCATGATTCCATTGGAAGGGATCCATCACAAATAACAATCTCAGACCTTGTAAGAGAACCAACAAAAATCATGGACCATGTGGTCAAACAGTTGAAACAGAGTCGAATTCCTATCGTTAGAGTTCGCTGGAATTCTCGAATATCATCACCTTTTCACCAATACATTCTCAGAGACCAACATAAACTGAACTTCGGGACGAAGTTCCTTTTAGGGGGGAAGACTGTCACAACTCACCATTTCAGGTCATTTCCCGAACTTTGGAAAAACACTATTCATCAAACACTATTCATCAAAACACTATTCATCAGTTTACTATTCATCGTTTTCGAGGTCAATTTGATATTTTGAGAAACTTTTGGGAAATTTACTATTCACGAAACACTATTCATTGCGGGAAAAGATTTCATCATTCACATGCATTACACATTTCATCGTAAATTTAGTTTACGGGTATTGAAATTCGCGTAACCGTATTGGTTCAGGTGCGAATTCATGCATTATCAGTAATAATATTTCATACAGACTGGGGATAGTCTGCATATCATCAGTAGGTCATTTACATGTTATACCACTCTCAGGATTTTCAAATTATTATATTTGATACATTTAACGTTTTTACGTATAAGTATTTATAGTAAACGTTAACACCCGGTTTATACACGACGAATATATCTAAATATTCCCACGATGGTCCCGACATATTTTTATATCCATTTTAACATCATAAAAGTTATAACATTCAGTTACCCAGTATTTTGGAAATTTATTTTATTTATAACGTACGCGTATGAAAATAACGACGGTTTTCGTAAAAACTAAACAATAATCACCCGATCACTCAGTAAATGTACCCAACATATTTTTAATATATTTTTAACATTATTATGACTTTATTTCATCCCGGTAAACTTCGTGAACATTTATTTCTAATAAAACCGGTACCCGATTGTAACTAAAAACACAAACTAGTGCAAATTCATACAAGGTTTTCTAATTAAATCACAAGTACCCTACTCCCCCCCCCCCCCCCCCTTCACCCTTGAAAAACCGGCCATGAGCCACCCCTTTTTAACCTTGTGCATTGATTATCTTTATTTAACTAATAAACACTTATAAACATAATTTTACCAAATTCCTAAATCATAAATCACTTTTATTAGAAAGATCAAAAACTTGCTCATCTCCTTTCCTTCTCTTCATCCCCACGACCCAAATAAATCACCAAGATCAAGTGATCATTTTTCATAAGTTAAAACACTAAACTTGTTCCTTTTACATGCCTAATCAAGAATCAAGCAACAAAAACACAAGAACATCAAGCATAATCATCATATAATCATCTCATTTTATCAAGTAAGTATTCAACTTTATTTTTTCATGGATCATCTTATTTTTACATGTATTTCGTGAGTATCATGCTAAAAACCATGTACAACTAGCTATACCACCCTTTATTTTGTCTAAAATGAAACATACAAACCCTAACTTTTTAGTTATGAATCCCCTTGCTATAATAACTTGGTTAGGAGTCCATGACACCCTAAGAAGGTGTATGGTAGGATTAGATTAGCTTTGTGAAGTTTACAAGAGATTTGGTTGAAGTAGAAACTAGTTTTGGGCATGAAAAATGGATTTCTAACAAATAAATATACATGCTGTCCCATTTTTGTAAATCCAGAAAAATCAGGGAATTCCGGGTAACTTTGGGCTAAAGATTTAGAAAATACTTTCAAAAACGAAGCCGTGGGCGAAAGAATGGATTAAAACGAGTTTATAACGAAGAAGTTATGACTTTTGCAAGATTGTTGACGAAAAGTATTTTCTGGAAATTTGTTTGCTGTTGGACGTTTTTCATTGGACAAAAAGAGACTTTAGACGTAACCCGGAGGGGTCAAGCTTTTCAAAATATATTACTACATGTTAAGACGTAACCATGGATATAAAGAACAAGTAAAACGGACTTATAACGACCAAGATATACACGTTTCAAAATCGGCGAAACTCTATTTATTTCCATCAGCTTTTTAGCAAAATATTTCTAAGTATAGAAAAACAGTTTTTGTAAGACATCATGTTGAGAGCCAATTTACTCATTGATAAACTCATTTCTGGAAAATTTACATCATTGACAAAAAGTTAGTTCACCCAGCCTAGTTTTCAAAACATCAAGCCGTTTGTCAAAAGGATTTATAACGAACAACTTATGGACTTCCAAACTTGCCCGAAAACTGCCCAGAATCTGCCAAAACAGCCCAAACACCTCACTTGACGGCTAATTATCTTTATGACCGAGACCTGTATGGACAAACTTCACTTCTGTGATTTTTTTAGATATGGTGAAAATCTCCTCAAAACTACTGAGCTTCTTTCCTAACTCCTAATATTCACTATTTCACGACTAGTTTTATGAGACCGTTTTGTCACTAATAGAAGTAATAATACTTCTACGTACTAAATTCTAGAATTTCTAGAAATATTAACCAAGTACCCAATTTCATAACTAATGATGTATTAGTTATTACAAGTATATTTTCATTAGTACAAGGCGTTATTTCAAGGATTTCAAACCGAGGATTTCAACACAAACATTGGTACATACGATATATATATAAGTATATATATATATATTACAACTAGTTTATTTTTCTAATAGCCATATTTTCCTAAGTTTTGGAATATATACTTTTGATAACAACAAGTGTTTTTCAAAGAGTAGAGTGGTATAGGAAACATGTGCATGGACATTCATAACATCATTTCATGATCTAAAGTAGATCGTTCATCATTCATATTAGGTTGCGGCTAGTGTGCGCGCCTTGTTTTTCAGCTCAGTACATGTTCATGGTACCATCATATTGGGTTGCGACAACTAATTGTTCATTGGTGTTCATTTCATTTCATCACAGTTTCATCAGTTAAGGTGAGTTTTCATAGCCCCGTTTTCAATTCAACATTTTTGATTGTTTTCAAATCCCACGGGGGGAATACATTGCATCAATTATTTCAGTACGAGCCCAAGTATTCAAACATGTACATAGCTTAAGTTACCTTGCCATGTGATAAGTCCCCTGTAACATCATGAACCGTTAATTTACCGCTAAGCGAGAGTGAGTGGATAGATCTATCGAGGGTGACGCCTCCATCCGTGGTAGTGATTACCAACAGTAAGCGGATGCATGTCATGTCTTTTACATTTGAATGTTTCGGCAGAACATTCGGGAGGGGCATAGAGTTTCATCAGTCATAGCTTCGGTGTCATGAGCTTAAGGCTATTGTACAATTTTCATGAGATTTTTATCTTGCACTTTTACTTGTGGTGGCCGTACATCATTACATTTTACAAACCTATGGAATTCACCAACATTCGTGTTGACGTTTTAGCAATGTATTTCAGGTTATTAAGGTAGCTCATGAGACATGCATTTGGACCTTCATGGAGTCGCGGAGTCGACGCGTCTCATCATTATTTCATGCACTTATGTAAACATTTGATCTAGTACGACTTGTTTTTCATAAACATGCAACACATTTTGGGGACCTCATTTTGTAAACTCTGAATTATTTCAATGATCAAATGCAGTATTTTCCAAACGACACTTTAGGTCGTTCAATGTAACTGTAACTGTGGTGCTATGACAGACACCCCCAGGTATTCCATTCCGCTGCAAGTCAGGTAAATTGGGGGTGTGACAGATAAGCTTGAAGCTGTTATGGCAGAACCAATTTCAAGTGTTTCACCAACTGTCATTCTTGAGAAACCTCCATTGTTCACTTATGTGCCTACAGAAGAAGAGATTGACTACTTGATTAACAATGATCAAATAATCAGGAAGAAGGCCATTGAACTTATTGCAAATACAACCTTGAATGAAGAACAAAGGTCTGCTCAATTAAAAGACTTTATTCAAATGAAGAATCAGCAGGCTCTTAATGAAATCATTGGGGATGTTAGAAAAGGTCAAAAGAAACCAAGGAAACTTACAAAGGCACAGATTATTTGCTGAGTTGAAGACTTTTTGTTGCCATGTTGGTAATATGAAGATGGCTCAATTCAAAGGAATGTCACATGATCAGATTGAAGGTATTTACTACAGGATCAAAAGACAAGATAGTAATTTCATTCCAATGGATCAAGAACCTATAGTAATGAAAACAAAAAGGTCTGGAGTGAGTCTTGGATCAAAGATGCAAAGAAATTGAAGACTCAAGAATCATCTCAAGCAGAAGAGGGTCCTAGCAAGTTGACAGAAGAGCAAGTTAGAAACATGTTGTTCATAGAGACTGATGTACTTAATATTGAACCTCTACAAGCAAAATATCCAGTAGTTGGTTTGGAGATCTTTTCTGATAGTTTTGGTGTAGCTTGGAAGATCATCAGAACTGGAAGTGTCACAAGCATTTGCAGAGATTTTGAAGATATTGTTAGATCTTGTGATAGAGAAGATTTGGATACTTTGTGGAGGATTGTTCAAGATCAGTTAAAGAAGGATGAACTTGTTGATGTCAAGGCTAAAGAGTTATGGGTTCACTTCAGAAGATTATATGAACCTGACCCAAGTGATAGATATTTGAGATTTGAAGCTCATGAGATGAGAACCTTGTGGAAATTCTATGATTCAAGTTCTGTGCATCATCTTTCTACTCAAGATGGAGTTGATGTTTTTATGCTGGCTAAGAAAGAATATCCATTGAGAGCTGGAGTATTGGATGTGATGAGGACAGTGAAGCTTAGGTGTTGGGAAAGAACTGAAGTCATAGATGATTTGCTACAAAGGATTTATGATCAAAGTGTGAGAGCTGATAAAGAGTTAAGAAGAAGAAGATAAGTGTTTGGAAGAATTCCCATATCCTCATGTTTGCTGAATACTTGAAGAAACATATTGATTTATTTATTAATCATAAGTTAGGGGAGGATTGTTGGGAATTATACTAACAGTTACCATGGCTAAGTGAAGATGTTACAACTGCTGAAGATTGTACTTGCAGTGGAAACTCATTACCACTGCAAGAACATATATTACCACTGCTTATTAGATAACTGTTAGGAAACGCGTTTAGATAAATATAGAATAGATCTTGTGTATATCTTATTTTATTAGCATTATACTTATCTTGTAGAAGAGGACTCCTTGTGCTATAAAAGGAGATCCTAGGTTAAAGGTTAGATATATGCTTTATATATGTTTCTAGAGCTTCAAGGTGTAACCCTAGTGATATCAAGATCACTCGTATTATTATCATTAATAATATTGAAGCTAATTGTTTGTTTACATACATTGTTCTTATTCATAAACAACTGTCTTACTCACAATCAAACTTCTAAGTGTTACTAAGTAGATTCCGCATACTTAGTGATATAACTTAAAGTATCAATCTAACACAAGTACAATTGTTGGGAATTACAATTAAGTTGATAAGACAAAACATGTGAAACATAAGGGACTTATGGAGACAAAGGAAGAAACTTGCAAAGAAAGAAAAAGATTACTGCATATCTTTTTATTATTCTAGAATATCCTTTGTAACCCTAGTATCTCTATTATATAAAGTGATACAGGGAATTGGTTTTAATGTACGTACAAGATGTAAAGTCCAGAAAAAGTGTGTGTGTGTGTCTAGGGCGTATAGTTATTGTAAATGCCTAGACTTGTTGATTTGTGGTTAAGCCTCAACGATCTTAGATCGTTGTTAGGATGTAACCGTGCTACACTTGATCACGTAGCATTGGGGCTTTGATATATGTTAGAATAGAGATGATGACGAGAAACCTTGTTAGCAATAATAAAGATGTTTTGTTTATTCCGCTGCGTACATGTTCTTTATCTTTATTATTGTGTAATCCCTAGATGACGTCTAAACAACCTCGAGCAATAAACAATCTTAACAAGTGGTATCAGAGCCATGGGGCTCGTGATCGTGGGATTAAACAAGGTCTGGTTTGTCAAAAATTGAAGAAAATTCGTAACTGGTTCGTATCTACAAAACTCACTGCAGAACAGTTTTCAAACATCAATATCTCCTTTGTTAACTGTTGGATCAGGCTGAAATTTTTATTGGAGGTTCTTGACATATCAAGGAAGAGTTCCACTGGAGGGATCTTCAATCTGAGCTTCCAATAAAAAGATAAAAATTGTCGAAAACTGCTGCAGATAGAGGTATAATTTTTCGAATTTTTAGGGTTTCTTTGATACTCAACTTCATAAATTCATGGTTTCTTGTTATAATTCATTATAGTCATTGGAATTATGTTGTTTGGTGCCTAAAATTCATGGAAGAAAGAAGTTTTGGAGAAGGTACGAATTGATTTTTAGGGTTTCTGGATCTGCTATGCATGCTTATTATAACTACTTAAAAGAAACCCTAGGCTGATCTAAATACCCTAAGTTATGGTCTCATAGCTTGGTGACAAGGAGGAATAATACAAACCCTACATCTATTATTAATCGTTGTTTATCCTCATGAATACATACATGCTTTTGATGCTCCATTTGATTCATCTACTGGTACTTTCATTAGACTTGGTGAGCAGGTTTTAAAACCTGTGATGAACCCTAATGATGATGCTGGAACGTGTTATGATGAACCCTAACGATGCTGAGCTTTGAATACTATTGTAGTAATATATTATTAGAGTTTCGTATGGATTGATACTAATGTCGATATGAAAAAGAAAAGGGTTTGTGAAGAAAATTACTGGTGGTATGGAAGAGAAGCAAATAGTGTTACTGATGGAAGCATAATGGGAGTAAAGTATGCATAGTGTTACTAATTTTGTGGGAGCGAGGCTACAAGCATGAACTCATTATATGGTAACTGATTATTCGCTTATCCCTATTGAATGTTCTCACTGCTCTCACAAATTTTTCACTGCTACGCTTCCCGTTACCACTGCTAGTTGTTTGTTCCCATTGCTATGCTCGATAGTTTCCACTGATCGTACAACTTTTACCACTGCTCATGTATATGTTTCCACTGCTCGTTCTTTGTTTCCCCTGATGTCTCGTTCATTTCCACTGTTAGCTTAATAAGGTACTGAGGGCACCAAGAGGACGAGTTGAAGGAATAAGGTTGGTGAAACTAATTTGATAACAGCTGCTTGTTCAAAGTTATTGATATCATAGATAACATTGGTCTCGTTGGAGTTATTTCTTCAAAAAGTGGTCATTCTATAAACCTTTTGAAAGTGGATCTTAATACATGACACAGGAAGATTGCATTATTACTCAAAGGTAACCTCCACGTACTGAATTTATTATAGTTTTATCAATCATGGTGCATAATGGGTCGGTGGCTCATTGATGGTACAAGAGTGTTAACTTAATGCGTTGGGGTGTATCGTGGGTCGGTGAGAATCCTAATATACGCTTGTTGTGTTTTGCAAAAGGTGAGTTTGTTTTGAACATGGATTATTTATTAACCTCGTACTTCTTTAAGATTATTTTAAGGTCAAAAGTGATGTGCGTAGTTTATTCACTCAAAGGTTTCAATGTGTTTTTGTCTGTTGCGCATGTGGAGGTTTGAGGTTTTATTTTACTTTCGCTTGGGTTATTTTGAATGATTACTGCTGAATAAGTAATGCTACGTTTAATGTTACTCGTGTGGAGAGTAAGGGTACATTTTGTGAAGTAAGGTTATTGAAAGCAACGGGCGAATATATTACTGAGGTTACTTGTTTGATTGGAGTGCTGCTCGATGATATCTAGTTAATGCGTTTAGATCCCAGCTATTGAAAGCTGGATTTTCTGAGCCTAAGTTAAGAGCAGTAAGGGGAAGACATGGTACTTGTTTACACACACAGAAGGATATTGGTTCACACACACAAGAAGTTTTTGGGTTTTGTTTATTGGTGCTTAAACAGTTTCAAAGGCTCGTTCTTATTTGATTTAATTTATTACGAAGAAAAGTTTTTATCATCTATTTGAAGTTGAAGTGGAATTTCTTGGATGCGTGTTCTTATCATAACTCAAAGTGAGTCTGACACTTTGAAGATAACTTGTTTGTTCGTTCAAGTGACAACGAATTGACAAACACTTGAAGGAGTTACATTATTGTGCTCAGTGATTATTGTCAAGAGATTGCGATCTCCCTATACGTTAAGTATACGTTCGAAGTTAATTTTAGTACAAGATATAAGGCACAAGTTTGGGTTGTTCTACTTCAGCATCAAGTTGGTAATACTTAGTTTTCTGCATTAGTGATCATTACATAGAATCTACATTCAACACATGGTTAACATATGGGTTTCAGGGGAAGCTTAAGTGTTTAAATGTTTAACCATTTATGTGCTACATCAAGGTGAAGGTTTTCATAATTATTCGTTAGTATTCTTACTGAAGATTTGGGATTTTTATGTCTTGAGTTCATTTAATAAGTAAGCGTTTTGGTGTTCTTAATGGTGGGTAATTCAAGACATTAAAGGACTAAATTGGATGTATGGTACTGGTTGGTGATTATGAAGATCAAGGTTTTTGCTACTGCTAGTTGTTATTACTACTGATGGTTTTGATTTCTATTGTTTCAAGTACATCTATAGATGCGGAAAACTTAATGGTGGGCGACTTAGAAACATTGGAAAGATGGATTTGACGTGTAATATTGATTCGTGGTTGTGAAGATCAAGGTTGCTTACATTTTTCCCCTATTGGATGATGACAAAAATGGGAAGAAGCATATTTTGAAGATTGCAGCTTGAAGATCCTTGATGATATGCATGGTTTAAGGGGAAGTCACATGTTTCATGACATACTAACTTCAGGGGAAGTTCATGCTTATTGGTTTTGTCATTATCAACTAGGGGAAGATTGTTGAGAATTACAATTAAGTTGATAAGACAAAACATGTGAAACATAAGGGACTTATGGAGACAAAGGAAGAAACTTGCAAAGAAAGAAAAAGATTACTGCATATCTTTTTATTATTCTAGAATATCCTTTGTAACCCTAGTATCTCTATTATATAAAGAGATACAGGGAATTGGTTTTAATGTAAATACAAGATGTAAAGTCCAGAAAAAGTGTGTGTGTGTGTGTGTCTAGGGCATATAGTTATTGTAAACGCCTAGACTTGTTGATTTGTGGTTAAACCTCAACGATCTTAGATCGCTGTTAGGATGTAACCGTGCTACACTTTATCACGTAGCATTGGGGCTTTGATGTATGTTAGAATAGAGATGATGACGAGAAACCCTGTTAGCAATAATAAAGATGTTTTGTTTATTCCGCTGCGTACATGTTCTTTATCTTTATTATTGTGTAATCCCTAGATGAGGTCTAAACAACCTCGAGCTATAAACGATCTTAACAAGAATTGTGAAGTTTGTTAGACTCCGTGGAACATTTTAAGCACTAGGGTTAAACAATAACAATGATAATAAACATGATACGCAGCGGAATAAACAAACATCATTATTATTGAAACAAGGTTTCTTCGTCATCATCTCCACTACAACTAATCTAGGCGTCTACAATAAGACTACACCTAGACACACACACACCTTTACTAGACGTCTACATCTTTACTTTGTGCACACAAAACCTAATGACCCATGTCCTCTTTATATACTAGAGGATTAGGGTTTACAAGATACTATGAAGGACTAATAAATAAATATTCTTTTGCAAGCTAGTCCTTCGTGTTTCATTCTTCTTCAAATATTGCTTGAGAAGTACTTTGATTCAAAGTACTTTTGGTTCAGAAATACTTTGGTTCAGCAGAAAGTACTTTCATTCAAAGTACATTCATTCTTCTTCATATAAGCACATGTAGTTTTGTAATCATCAAATCTATAATTTCCAACAATCTTCCCCTATTTGATATTACAAAACTATCTCCATGAATGAAACAATCTTCAATGCTTCCCCTTGAACTAAGATCTTCTTGAACATGTCACCACATATAAATAAGCTGCAAATCATATCTCTGTAGTCTTCTTCCCCTTTTTGTAATCATCTAATAGGGACATGTAGAGATATGCAACTTTGATCATCACTACCCCACATCATATATCAAAACTTCCAATCCAATCTTTCCAATATCTTGAATTACCCTCCATGAAGAACACCAAAAAGCTTGCGAAAAATGAACTCAAGACAATAGAAATTTTAAACTAGCCGTATTAATAATGACTAGAAGTAGTAATGAAACACTTTGAACTTGTGTTAGATTGATTTTGCAATCCATAATGTTACACGTCCCACAATGTAAACCAATTTCACTAAGTACAAGCATATTATTTTCTTCCCTAACTTATGATTAATAAATAAATCAATAAGTTTCTTCAAGTATTCAGCAAACATGAGGATATGGGAATTCTTCCAAACACTTATCTTCTTCTTCTTAACTCTTTATCAGCTCTCACACTTTGATCATAAATCCTTTGTAGCAAATCATCTATGACTTCAGTTCTTTCCCAGCACCTAAGCTTCATTGTCCTCATCACATCCAATACTCCAGCTCTCAATGGATATTCTTTCTCAGCCAACATAAAAACATCAACTCCATCTTGAGTAGAAACATGATGCACAGAACTTGTATCATAGAATTTCCACAAGGTTCTCATGTCATGAGCTTCAAATCTCCAATATCTATCACTTAGGTCAGGTTCATATAATCTTCTGAAGTGAACACATAACTCCTTAGCCTTGACATCAACAAGTTCATCCTTCTTGAACTGATCTTGAACAATCCTCCACAAAGTATCCAAATCTTCTCTATCACAAGATCTAACAATATCTTCAAAATCTCTGCAAATGCTTGGGACACTTCCAGTTCTGATGATCTTCCAAGCTACACCAAAACTATCAGAAATGATCTCCCAACCAACTACTGGATATTTTGCTTGTAGAGGTTCAATATTAAGTACATCAGTCTCTATGAACAACATGTTTGTAACTTGCTCTTCTGTCAACTTGCTAGGACCCTCTTCTACTTGAGATGATTCCTGAGTCTTCAATTTCTTTGCATCTTTTGATCCAAGACTCACTCCAGACCTTTTTGTTTTCATTACTATAGGTTCTTGATCCATTCGAATGAAATTACTATCTTGTCTTTTGATCCTGTAGTAAATACCTTCAATCTGATCATGTGACATTCCTTTGAATTGAGCAATCTTCATATTACCAACATGGCAACAAAAAGTCTTCATCTCAGCAATAATATGTGCCTTTGTAAGTTTCCTTGGTTTCTTTTGACCTTTTCTAACATCCCCAATGATTTCATTAAGAGCCTGCTGATTCTTCATTTGAATAAAGTCTTTTAATTGAGCAAACCTTTGTTCTTCATTCAAGGTTTTATTTGCAAGAAGTTCAATGGCCTTCTTCTTGATTATTTGATCATTGTTAATAAAGTAGTCAAGCTCTTCTTCTGTAGGCACATAAGTGAACAATGGAGGTTTCTCATGAATGACAGTTGGTGAAACACTTGAAATTGGTTCTGCCATAACAGCTTCAAGCTTATCCAACCTTTTAGCTTCTATAAAACTAGCAACTTCATCTTCCTCTAGCTGTCTCTTTCTTTCATACTCTGCTGCTTGCTCATACTCTGCCCATCTTGCATCAAAGTTAATCTGAGCTTGATCTTTCTTAGAAATCTTTCTTGTTTGTTCTTGATCTGAAGCAATCACAATAGCCTTTCCTTTGAGTGATCTTATTCTGGCAGCTTCTTCCTCTGCAGTGGTAATTACTTGAGTAGCAGTGGGAACTTTTTCACTTGCAGTGGAAATAGGTTGATCAGTGGGAACTTGTTCTGCTTCAGTGGAAATTGGTTGAGCAGTTCCAACTATATCATCAAAGTTAAAACCAGCATCAACATCCATATCTTCAAAATCCAATTTCCTCCCCTCAGTCTCAGCTACATCATCTTTTGCTTGAGCATTGTCAGAATCATTGAGCTCAGCAAACTCTTTTTCAAAATGAGTACTCCTCCCCTTAAACTCTGCATCTGTTTTCCTCCCCTGTTTGGAAGAATCTCCCAAATCTTTAGTAGAACTTGCAGAAAACTAATCCTGAGGTGAAGATGATAAAGATAAAACAACTTTAGGTCTTTTCTTCTTGAGATTGTCAACTTCATTCTGCAATCTTTGAATCTCAGCCTTCAATTGATTCAGCTCTGTGGCATGTTGTTCTTTGGTCTGTGCCAGATCTTTCTCTAGAGCTTGAACCTGCTTGACTAATTTGGTACAAATGTCCATCAATTCAGGTAGTTGCAAACTGCCTTCATCACTTCCAACTGTGTTACCTGTTGGGAGAGGTGAATCATGAGGCATTGATTCAGGCTCTTCCCTAGTTGGACTAGGATTAAGCCTTGAACCACCATTGCTTGTCCCTAAACCAAAAGGTTCAGCAACATGCAATGTTGAGATGAGATAAGTTGGTTGTTTATGCCTTCTCTAATAAGTGTGAGTTACAGCAGGGGTATGGTGAATTGGTGGAACAACAATAGTGGGTGTGTTTTGGGATACAACTGGGATGGTTGCATCTTCACCATGTACTTGAGTAATTTTAGCAAGCATTTGAGGAAAAAGTAGATGAACCTCCCCATTCCAAAGATCTGAAGCCTTACTCATGTTTTGAAAAACTTTTGGCTTAAGGCAGGAAGGTTCATAAATTCTATTGTGAGGTTGCAGTTGAAACTCATTTAACACTGCTTGCACAAACCTTGGATACATCAAAAATTTATATTGACTCTTTACATTGCCTTTCATATTATTGAAAATAAACTTTGAAAAATTGAAAGTCCTGTCAGTTGCCAAACAAACCAAAGAATAAGCCATGGTTGATGCAAATTGTTCATAAGATGTTTTCTTAGGACTTAGGCAATGTAAAAGAGTGTGAATTAAAAATCTCCAATGGGGACAAAAACATCCTTTTCTGAAAGTTACTTTTTGTTCAGATGTATCATACCCCATTAAAGCAATATTAGTGAAAATTTCTGAATTAGGTAATGTGATGATACCATTGAGATCATCCAATTGGAGAATTCTCCTCAAGGATGACTCAGTAACATCAATAGTTACCCCATCCACTGTGGCTCTTAGAGCATCCACAGTGTTCCAGAACTGTTTGATATGAGAGACATAGATTGTGGGATTAAGAGTAAAGGCATACCTTATATGAGTTGTATTTAGAAAATCCACAATCTGATGAAAAACAGGGCCACTCTTCTCGTTTGACTTTTGTAGGTAGGCCACTTGGTTGTGCTCCTCGACAAATTTTAGAATCGCCATGATATTTGTGAAAAAGAGAATAAAAGTGTTAGTAATCAGGATAAAAATCAAGCCGTATGATGATCAATTTATACTAATAGGGTTTGAGGAGGTTGCGCAATGTGAATTATCTTTAGTAAGAATTATCTTTGGAAAAGAATAATTTATAATAAGTAAGTAGATAATTCACAAAAGATTTTACCCTATTAATAAGGAAAGACGGTTATATTTACAATGGCCAGTAAAAAATAGATTACTGCACAACAGTTGTAACGGCTAGTTCATCAGTGGAAAAATTACTCTTGCAGTGGTAACTCATGAACTAGCAGTGGTAAAATTTTCACAACATATCAAAGAGAAGTGGTTAATAAAACATGAAATTTAGCTGCCCTTAACATAGTTTTTAGCAAACTACCAGCTATCAGCGGATTTGATATGTCTTTACCATGAGCCGTTTGCTATGGACTAGCCAACTCTTGATCACTTGGAGTATGGTGAGTTGATAACCATATAGTTTTTGGTAAACTATCAACCATAAACAGATTTGATAAGTCTTTACCAGTAGCCGTTTGCTCTGGACTAGTTGATTCTTATGTGGATTAGAGATGGTGAATCAATAACCATTTGTTGTATGTCTATGATACACACCTTATAACTCCAATGACTCCAATAATATGGGTTGTATGCAGCAACACAAAGTAATTCTCAACTTAACCCATAAAAATTAACCCAAAGTAACTTTTTAACCAAGTTACTATTCACAAAAATATCTTCCAAAACTCAACCCGATAATAACCAAATTTACTCCTCCAGCCTACCAAAACAAGTAGGAGTAAATATTCTTCATTAATTGGAATTCAACCTTGACTTTGCATATAAAAGGGGGCTCAAAAACCTTTATCTCTCATTAACAATCATCTTCAATAACACAAACTCTAAACATCATCATGAATTGGTTTCCTTTAATCTACATCTCATCTGATGACACATCTAATGAGGAAATCAGTTACTGCTCTGACTCTGAAGAACTTTCAGCTGGATGGAGTGGATATTTTCCACCAAGTGCTGCAACTGCTACATCTTTAAAAATGAAGCCCAACAAGAAGATTTCAGCTCATCCTGCTCCATCACTAGAGTTTATTCAAGCTCTTCATCTGATGATGATAATGATCTAACGTTTGATCTTTCCAAAGAGCTTCCGAAGGCCCTCACCACAGCATTGACAACTGCTATAAACAACATGAAGTGGCCTGCTGTTGAGAAGCCTACCCAAGCACCAAGGCCTCCCAAGAAAGTTCTGGGACTTGCTTGTCCAAGGAAACAACTTTCTTTTGATGACAAGAGAAAGAGGGCTTCCAAAGGCAAGCATGATTATGAGGGAAAAGGAAAGAAACCTATGGAGTAGGTGTTAGGTTGTAGGTTTATGTCTTGTTATGGTTTTCTGTTTTGGTGACTATGTTTTCTGAATGGTTGTGATGTACTTCTCTATAATATGAATAAAAGTACTCTTTCTTTATGCTTTTAATCACCAATCTTTCCACTGTTGTATGTTAATTTCCACTGAGCTCTTTATAACTCTGCATACAAGTTAGTAGAAAACCATACATACCATATAAACAATATTAGTACCTAAAAACTATCCTGCAACACTGAAAAGTATTAGACATCAATAATTTATGGATTGAGCATTCCAATACCTGTTACCAAGTATTGAAATCTACCCACATCAATCCCTTTTGTTAATAAATCAGCATAATTGTCATCAGTATGGATTTTGACAACATTAATAAGCTTTTTCTCAAAACAATCTCTAATAAAGTGATGTCTAATTTCAATATGTTTAGTTTTAGTGTGTTGCACAGGATTTTTAATAATGCATATGGTACTACTATTGTCTATATAGATAATGGTGTTCATGAAATTGTACCCGTAATCCAATAATTGATTCTGAAGCCAAAGGATCTGAGCACAACAACTAGCAGCTGCAACATATTCTGCTTAAGTGGTTGAAGTAGCAACCATAGTTTGCTTCTTGCACTGCCATGACACCAATCTACATCCAAAAAATTGACATCCTCCAGTAGTTGATCTTCTATCCAAACTTGCACCAGCATAGTCACTATCTGAGTATGTGATCAATTCCATAGGAGAGTCTCTTGGATACCATAAGCCTAGATTAGGATAAGTCTTCAAGTACCTAAAAATCTTTTCCACTGCTGTCATATGTGATGTCTTTGGAGTCACTTGAAATCTTGCACAAGCACATACAGCAAACATAATGTCTGGCCTTGACGAAGTAAGATACATCAAAGAACCAATCATAGATCTGTAAGTGTGAACATCAACATTAGCACCACTAGCATTCTTCAACAATAGATGAGTGGTCTTGTCAGCAGGGGTATTTGAAGGTTTTGCATCAGTAAACTTGAACTTCCTAATGATCTCAGCCACATATTTGTCTTGACTGATAAAGATGCCTTCTTTACTCTATTATACTTGCAGCCCCAAAAAGAATGTAAGTTCTCCCATTGAACTCATTTGAAATTCATCTTTCATCATCTTCTCAAACTCTTTGCACATCTCTTGTTTAGTAGCCCCAAAGATAATATCATCAACATATACTTAAACAAGTAGAATATCACCCTTGTCTTTCTTGATGAACAAAGTTTGGTTAATCTTACCTCTATGAAACCCATTGTTCAACAAATGATTAGCTAAGGTTTCATACCACTTCCTTAGAGCCTGATGTAAGCCATAAAGAGCCTTAACCACTTTATAAACTTTATTTGGGTGTTGAGGATCTTCAAAGCCTGGAGGTTGAGAGACATATACCTCCTCATCAATAGTACCATACAGAAAGGCATTCTTAACATGCATTTGATAGACTGTAAAGCCCATAAATGATGCATAGGCTAGAAATAATCTAATAGCCTCAATCCTTGCAACTGGAGCAAAAACTTCTTCATAATCAATACCCTCCTCTTGAGTGTATCCTTGAGCAACTAATCTAGCTTTATTTCTTATTACAATACCTCTATCATCTTTCTTGTTTCTGAAAACCCATTTAGTACCAATGACCTTCATCCCATCAGGCAAGTCACAAAGAACCCAAACCTTTTGAAGTTTAAACTGCAGCAACTCTTCTTGCGTTGCTTCAACCCAGCTAGATTCTCCAAGAGCCATATAGACATTCTTAGGCTCCATTTGTGAAAGAAACCAGAAAAACAAACACTCATTCTTCTTACTATGTTTCTTGGACTCATACACTTCACTTATGAATCCATGAATATCATCTTTCTTTGTCTGTCTTCTAGGCTTCACACCTGATTGAAGTTCACCAATAACATTATCAAGTGGATGCACTTTGTGAATTGAAGTATGTGATGTGCTAGGAATATCATATGTTGAAGGCATGTTTGTAATTTCTACATCATCACTTGGTGATTCCTGAGAAGTATGTTCCACATTTGGGCTGTCAGTGGAAACTTCTGGTATAGCAGTGGGAATTAAGTTACCACTGCTAGAAGGAATTTCTTTATTCAGTTCATCAAAATTCACATCATTTGCATCACTTGGCTTTTCAGAATTGTCAACAAAGTCCCAAAGTGGCATAACAATTTGATCTTCATCATCTTTACAAGCTTCATCTTCATCAATGAATTCTTTTGAATCTTCAAGTTCTTTGTCTCCAGTGCTTGAAGTGAGAGGTACATAATTCATTGTATTGGATAATGTTTCAAGATTAAATAGCCAATCTGGTCCTGAACCTGCCATGTTTGCTTTATTTTCAAGAAACTGAACATGCAAGTTCTCTTCAATCTTCTTTGTTCTTAAGTTATAGACTCTAAAAGCCTTGCTAACCATAGAGTATCCAACAAAGAAGCCTTCATTAGACTTTTCTTCAAATTTACCCAGATGATCAATGGTATTGAGAATAGTAACATGACACCCAAATGGCCTCATAAACTCCAAAGTAGGAGGTCTTCCTCTGAATAACTCATAAGGTGTCTTGTTCTTTGTTTTGACCACTAAAACCCTGTTCTGTATGTAACAAGCAGTGTTAACTGCTTCAGCCCAAAAAGTCACTGGAAGCTTGGAATCAGCTAACATGGTTCTAGCAGCCTCAATTAGTGTTCTGTTTCTTCTTTCTGCAACTCCATTTTGTTGAGGAGTTCTTGCAACACTAAATTCTCTTTTAATACCTTTGTCTCTGCAGAAATCATCCATTACTTTATTCTTGAACTCTGTCCCATTGTCACACCTGATGATCTTTATTTTCTTTTCTAATTGATTTTCAACTTCAGTGATGAATGTCTTAAGGATGCCAGTGGTTTCATCCTTGGTTCTTAAAAAGAAAACCCATGTGAATCTACTGAAATCATCAGTTACAACAAGACAATACTTCTTCAAATTGATGTTGCTCACAGAAGTAGGACCAAACAAGTCCATATGCAGCATAAAGAGTGGATGATCAATAGAATTGAATGCTGTGGTGTTGCATGAAGCTCTATGTTGCTTTCCTTTGAGACAGGCAACACAATTTTGGTCATTTTCAAATCTTTTCTCTGGTAGACCTCTAACAAGTCCATCTTTCACAATCTTGTTGATGGTCTTGAAGTTAACATGACCAATCTTCTATGCCAAAGCATTGATTCATCCAAAGTGGCTTTTGCAAGCAAGCAAGTAACATCATTATTAGCCACTATGTTCTTCATGTCAATGCCATACAAATTTCCTTTTCTAGGGATTTTAAGCAAAATATCACTTTCATCAAGGAGCTTATAATCCTTAGATAAGATATAGCATTCATCTTCTGTGAATAGAACTCTATGCTTCTTGTCACACATCTGTGACACACTAAAAAGGTTGTACTTGAGTTCTTTCATATACTGCACATCTTCAAAGTCAATGTTTCCAGCCTTGATTGTTCCTTTGCCAGAAACTTTGCCACCAATTCCTCCTCCAAAGCTGACAAATTGTCCATCATAAGGTTGAAAGTCTGAAAGATAGGACTTATTACCAGTCATGTGCCTGGAACATCCACTGTCTGAGTATCCTTGATTATTTGTAGTCTTTGAATGTTCCTGCACACAAAATAAAGGAATTAGTTCCTTTTGGGGACCCAAGCCACAAATGACTTGGATCTGCCTCGTCTATCAATGTAATTATATCTATCAAAGGTCATTGATATAGCATTGGGATTGTTTGAGGTGATGGTTCCTTTTGGTTTCCATTCCCAACGTGCTGAGGCCTTAACAGCATTTCCCATATATACCCTTTTCTTGTTAACAGACCTACCAGTGGTAACCTTTGGCCTTGCAGTGGTAACTGCTGGCTTAGCAGTGGAAACTGCTGGTTTAGAAATTTTGGGTACCCACTTCTGATTATTGTTAACTTTCTTTTCAAAATTAGTCTTTTTCCCTGTTTGATTAGATTTAAAAAATTTGTGACAGGGGACTTAGGGTAAACTATGTTTTTGTTGCTGGCAGTGGTAACTGCTGGTTTAGTAGTGGAAATTGGTTTTATGCCAGAATGAAGAAAAACAGACCTGGGAATCATCTTGCTAAGTGGATTTGGGTGAGTTAAATTATTAGCATTGTGTCCATTCACCCTAGTATTCCCAAACACATGCCTTCTACCTAAGTGGTAGGTACAACTATAAGACAAATTTTCAAAGCTACCACATATATGACAGGGTTTGTTATTAAATACAAAATCACTACCAAATTGCCTAGACTTAACATGATTCCAACTCCTCATATTACCCCTAGGAGTTGGTGACCTATTTCTATACATCTCTGCATATCTAGTAGTGGGCCTAGTGAAATTAGGTTGTGACCTAGGCTTCTCTTTGACTACATCAAGAATACACTTTTTAACCTCCACTTTAACATTCTTAGGAACACTAGGTTTAGACTCAACATTCAAATTTTCATCTTTAAGAGATGAGTCACTAGCACTATCAAAAATATCAACTTCAACCTAAACCTTTTCAATTTCACCAGGTTTAACAAACTTTGGTCCATAGGTCATAGGTGGTTCCTGGAATTCTTCTAATCCTGTGTGAGCTAAGTCAATGCCAGGAGGTGATGGAACACCTCTTAGAGGTGGTGGAACAGATTTGTATCCAACTCCTGATTTGGCTTTGTTCACAACTTGGGCTTCCCGAATTTTATCAATACACTTGGATTGGTGATCCAGTGTTTGCAAATTTTAAACTAGCCGTATTAATAATGACTAGAAGTAGTAATGAAACACTTTGAACTTGTGTTAGATTGATTTTGAAATCCATAATGTTACACGTCCCATAATGTTCCATCACCTCCTGGCATTGACTTAGCTCACACAGGATTAGAAGAATTCCAGGAACCACCTATGACCTATGGACCCAAGTTTGTTAAACCAGTTGAAATTGAAAAGGTTCAGGTTGAGGTTGATATTTTTGATAGTGCTAGTGACTCATCTCTTAAAGATGAGAATTTGAATGTTGAGTCTAAACCTAGTGTTCCTGAGAATGTTTAAGTGGAGGTTAAAAAGTGTATTCCTGATGTAGTCAAAGAGAAGCCTAGGTCACAACCTAATTTCACTAGGCCCACTACTAGATATGCAGAGATGTATAGAAATAGGTCACCAACTCCTAGGGGTAATATGAGGAGTTGGAGTCATGTTAAGTCTAGGCAATTTGGTAGTGATTTTGTGTTCAATAACAAACCCTGTCATATATGTGGTAGCTTTGACCATTTGTCTTATAGCTGTACCTACCACTTGGGTAGAAGGGATGTGTTTGGGAATACTAGGGTGAATGGACACAATGCTAATAACTTAACTCACCCAAATCTATTTAGCAAGATGATTCCCAGGTCTGTTTTGCTTCATTCTGGCATAAAACCAATTTCCACTGCTAGACCAGCAGTTACCATTGGCAGTAACAAAAACAGAGTTTACCCCAAGTCCCCTGTCACAAATTTTGTTAAATCTAATCAAACAGGGAAAAAGACTAATTTTGTAAAGAAAGTTAATAATAATCAGAAGTGGGTACCCAAAATTTCAAAACCAGCAGTTTCCACTGCTAAGCCAGCAGTTACCACTGCAAGGCCAAAGGTTACCACTGGTAGGTCTGTTAACAAGAAAAGGGTAAATATGGGAAATGTTGTTAAGGCCTTAGCACGTTAGGAATGGAAACCAAAAGGAACCATCACCTCAAACAATCCCAATGGTGTATCAATGACCTTTGATAGATATAATTATATTGATACACGAGGCAGATCCAAGTCATTTGTGGCTTGGGTCCCCAAAAGGAACTAATTCCTTTATTTTGTGTGCAGGAACATTCAAAGACTACTAATGATCAAGGATACTCAGACAGTGGATGTTCCAGGCACATGACTGGCAATAAGTCCTATCTTTCAGACTTTCAACCTTATGATGGACAATTTGTCAGCTTTGGAGGAGGAATTGGTGGCAAAGTTTCTGGCAAATGAACAATCAAGGCTGGAAACATTGATTTTGAAGATGTGCAGTATGTGAAAGAATTCAAGTACAACCTTTTTAGTGTGTCACAGACGTGTGACAAGAAGCATAGAGTTCCATTCACAAAAGATGAATGCTATATCTTATCTAAGGATTATAAGCTCCCTGATGAAAGTGATATTTTGCTTAAAATCCCTGGAAAAGGAAATCTGTATAGCATTGACATGAAGAACATTGTGGCTAATAATGATGTTACTTGCTTGCTTACAAAAGCCACTTTGGATGAATCAATGCTTTGGCATAGAAGACTTGGTCATGTTAACTTCAAGACCATCAACAAGATTGTGAAAGATGGACTTGTTAGAGGTCTACCGGAGAAAAGATTTGAAAATGACCACACTTGTGTTGCCTGTCTCAAAGGAAAGCAACACAGAGCTTCATGCAAGACCAAATCATTCAATTATATTGATCATCCACTCTTTATGCTGCATATGGACTTGTTTGGTCCTACTTCTGTGAGCATCATCAATTTGAAGAAGTATTGTCTTGTGGTAACTGATGATTTCAGTAGATTCACATGGGTTTTCTTTTTAAGAACCAAGGATGAAACCACTGGCATCCTTAAGACATTCATCACTGAAGTTGAAAATCAATTTGAAAAGAAAATAAAGATCATCAGGTGTGACAATGGGACAGAGTTCAAGAATAAAGTAATGGATGATTTCTGCAGAGACAAAGGTATTAAAAGAGAATTTAGTGTTGCAAGAACTCCTCAACAAAATGGAGTTGCAGAAAGAAGAAACAGAACACTAATTGAGGCTTCTAGAACCATGTTAGCTGATTCCAAGCTTCCAGTGACTTTTTGGGCTGAAGCAGTTAACACTGCTTGTTATATTCAGAACAGAGTTTTAGTGGTCAAAACAAAGAACAAGACACCTTATGAGTTATTCAGAGGAAGACCTCCTACTTTGGAGTTTATGAGGCCATTTGGATGTCATGTTATAATTCTAAATACCATTGATCATCTGGGTAAATTTGAAGAAAAGTCTGATGAAGGCTTCTTTGTTGGATACTCTATGATTAGCAAGGCTTTTAGAGTCTATAACTTAAGAATAAAGAAGATTGAAGAGAACTTGCATGTTCAGTTTCTTGAAAATAAAGCAAACATGGCAGGTTCAGGACTAGATTGGCTATTTGATCTTGAAACATTATCCTATACAATGAATTATGTACCTCTCACTTCAAGCACTGGAGACAAAGATCTTGAAGATTCAGAAGAATTCATTGATGAAGATGAAGCTTTTAAAGATGATGAAGATCAAATTGTTATGCCACTTTGGGACTTTGTTGACAATTCTGAAAAGCCAAGAGATGCAAATGGTGTGAATTTTGATGAACTAAATAAAGAAATTCCTTCTAGCAGTGGTAACTCAATTCCCACTGCTACACCAGAAGTTTCCACTGATAGCCCAAATATTGAACATACTTCTCAGGAATCACCAAGTGATGATGTAGAGATTACAAACATGCCTACAACATATGATATTCCTAGCACATCACAGACTTCAATTCACAAAGTGCATCCACTTGATAATGTTATTGGTGAACTTCAATCAGGTGTGAAGACTAGAAGACAGACAAAGAAAGATGATATTCATGGATTCATAAGTGAAGTGTATGAGTCCAAGAAACATAGTAAGAAGAATGAGTGTTTGTTTTTCTGTTTTCTCTCACAAGTGGAGCCTAAGAATGTCAATATGGTTCTTGGAGAATCTAGCTGGGTTGAAGCAATGCAAGAAGAGTTGCTGCAGTTTAAACTTCAAAAGGTTTGGGTTCTTTGTGACTTGCCTGATGGTATGAAGGTCATTGGTACTAAATGGGTTTTCAGAAACAAGAAGGATGAAAGAGGTATTGTAATAAGGAACAAAGCTAGATTGGTTGCTCAAGGATACACTCAAGAGGAGGGTATTGATTATGAAGAAGTTTTTGCTCCTATTGCAAGGATTGAGGCTATTAGATTGTTTTTAGCCTATGCATCATTTATGGGCTTTACAGTCTATCAAATGGATGTTAAGACTGCCTTTCTGTATGGTACTATTGATGAGGAGGTATATGTCTCTCAACCTCCAGGCTTTGAAGATCCTCAACAACCAAATAAAGTTTATAAAGTGGTTAAGGCTCTTTATGGCTTACATCAGGCTCCAAGGAAGTGGTATGAAACCTTAGCTAATTATTTGTTGAACAATGGGTTTCATAGAGGTTAGATAGACCAAACTTTGTTCATCAAGAAAGACAAGGGTGATATTCTACTTGTTCAAGTATATGTTGATGATATTATCTTTGGGTCTACTAAACAAGAGATGTGCAAAGAGTTTGAGAAGCTGATGAAAGATGAATTTCAAATGAGTTCTATGGGAGAACTTACATTCTTTTTAGGGCTGCAAGTACAACAGAGTAAAGAAGGCATCTTTATCAGTCAAGACAAATATGTGGCTGAGATCATTAGGAAGTTCAAGTTTACTGATGCAAAACCTTCAAATACCCCTGCTGACAATACCACTCATCTATTGTTCAAGAATGCTAGTGGTGCTAATGTTGATGTTCACACTTACAGATCTATGATTGGTTCTCTGATGTATCTTACTTCATCAAGGCCAGACATTATGTTTGCTGTATGTGCTTGTGCAAGATTTCAGGTGACTCCAAAGACATCACATTTGACAGTACTGGAAAAGATTTTTAGGCACTTGAAGACTTATCCTAATCTATGATTATGGTATCCAAGAGAATCTCCTATGGAATTGATCACATACTAAGATAGTGACTATGCTGGTGCAAGTTTGGATAGAAGATCAACTACTGGAGGATGTCAATTTCTTGGATGTAGATTGGTGTCATGGCAGTGCAAGAAGCAAACTATGGTTGCTACTTCAACCACTGAAGCAGAATATGTTGCAGCTGCTAGTTGTTGTGGTCAGATCCTTTGGCTTCAGAATCAATTATTGGATTATGGGTACAATTTCATGAACACCATTATCTATATAGACAATAGTAGTACCATATGCATTATTAAAAATCCTGTGCAACACACTAAAACTAAACATATTGAAATTAGACATCACTTTATTAGAGATTGTTTTGAGAAAAAGCTTATTAATGTTGTCAAAATCCATACTGATGACAATTATGCTGATTTATTAACAAAAGGGCTTGATGTGGGTAGATTTCAATACTTGGTAACAGGTATTGGAATGCTTAATCCATAAATTATTGATGTCTAATACTTTTCAGTGTTGCAGGATAGTTTTTAGGTACTAATATTGTTTATATGGTATGTATGGTTTTCTACTAACTTGTATGCAGAGTTATCAAGAGCTCAGTGGAAATCAACATACAACAGTGGAAATATTGGTGATTAAAAGCATAAAAAAAAGAGTACTTTTATTGATATTATAGAGAAGTACATCACAACCATTCAGAAAACATAGTCACCAAAACAGAAAACCATAACGAGACATAAACCTACAACCTAACACCTACTCCATAGGTTTCTTTCCTTTTCCCTCATAATCATGCTTGCCTTTGGAAGCCCTCTTTCTCTTGTCATCAAAAGAAAGTTGTTTCCTTGGACAAGCAAGTCCCGGAACTTGCTTGGGAGGCCTTGGTGCTTGGGTAGGCTTCTCAACAGCAGGCCACTTCATGTTGTTTATAGCAGTTGTCAATGCTGTGGTGAGGGCCTTTGGAAGCTCTTTGGAAAGATCAAACGTTGGATCATTATCATCATCAGATGAAGAGCTTGAATAAAACTCTAGTGATGGAGCAGGATCAGCTGAAATCTTCTTGTTGGGCTTCATGCTTGAAGAAGTAGCAGTTGCAGCACTTGGTGGAAAATATCCACTCCATCCAGCTGAAAGTTCTTCAGAGTCAGAGCAGTAACTGATTTCCTCATCAGATGTGTCATCAGATGAGATGTAGATTAAAGGAAACCAACTCATGATGATGTTTAGGGATTGTGTTATTAAAGTTGTTTGTTGATGAGAGATAAAAGGTTTGAGCCCCCTTTTATATGCAAAGTCAAGGTCGAATTCTAATTAATGAAGAATATTTACTCCTACTTGTTTTGGTAGGTTGGAGGAGTAAATTTCGTTATTATCGGGTTGACTTTTGGAAGATATTTTTGTGAATAGTAACATGGTTAAAAAGTTACTTTGGGTTAATTTTTATAGGTTAAGTTGAGAACTACTTTGAGTTGCAGCATACAACCCATATTATTGGAGTCATTGGAGTTATAAGGTGTGTATCATAGACACACAACAAATGGTTATTGATTCACCATGTCTAATCCACATAAGAATCAACTAGTCCAGAGCAAACGGCTACTGGTAAAGATTTATCAAATCCGTTTATGGTTGATAGTTTACCAAAAATTATATGGTTATCAACTCACCATACTCCAAGTGATCAAGAGTTGGCTAGTCCATAGCAAACGGCTAATGGTAAAGACATATCAAATCCGTTGATAGCTGGTAGTTTGCTAAAAACTATGATAAGAGCAGCTAATTTTCATGTTTTATTAACCACTGCTCTTTGATATGTTGTGAAAATTTCACCACTGCTAGTTCATTAGTTACCACTGCAAGAGTAATTTTTCCACTGATGAACTAGCCATTACAACTGTTGTGTCAGTAATCTATTTTTTACTAGCCGTTATAAATATAACCGTCTTTCCTTATTAATAGGGTAAAATCTTTTGTGAATTATCTACTTACTTAGTATAAATTATTCTTTTCCAAGGATAATTCTTTCTAAAGATAATTCAGATTGCGCAACCTCCTCAAACCCTATTAGTATAAATTGATCATCATACGGCTTGATTTTTATCTTGATTACTAACACTTTTACTATCTTTCTCACAAATATCATGGCGATTCTAATATTGCTTTAATGGGGTATGATATATCTGAACAAAAAGTAACTTTCAGAAAAGGATGTTTTTGTCCCCATTGGAGATTTTTAATTCACACTCTTTTACATTGCCTAAGTCCTAAAAAAACATCTTATGAACAATTTGCATCAACCATGGCTTATCCTTTTGTTTGTTTGGCAACTGATAGGACTTTCAATTTTTCAAAGTTTATTTTCAATAATATGAAAGGCAATGTAAAGAGTCAATATAAATTTTTGATGTATCCAAGGTTTGTGCAAGCAGTGTTAAATGAGTTTCAACTGCAACCTCACAATCGAATTTATGAACCTTCCTGCCTTAAGGCAAAAGTTTTTCAAAACATGAGTAAGGCTTCAGATCTTTGGTATGGGGAGGTTCATCCACTTTTTCCTCAAATGCTTGCTAAAATTGCTCAAGTACATGGTGAAGATGCACCATCCCAGTTGTATCCCAAAACACACCCACTATTGTTGTTCCATCAATTCTCCATACCCCTACTGTAACTCACACTTATGAGAGAAGGCATAAACAGCCAACTTCTCTCATCTCAACATTGCATGTTGCTGAACCTTTTGGTTTAGGGACAAGCAGTGGTGGATCAAGGCTTAATCCTAGTCCAACTAGGGAAGAGCCTGAATCAATGCCTCATGATTCACCTCTCCCAACAGGTTACACAGTTGGAAGTGATGAAGGCAGTGTGCAACTATCAGAATTGATGGACATTTTTACCAAATTAGTCAAGCAGGTTCAAGCTCTGGAGAAAGATCTGGTACAAACCAAAGAACAACATGCCACAGAGCTGAATCAATTGAAGGCTGAGATTCCAAGATTGCAGACTGAAGTTGAGAATCTCAAGAAGAAAAGACCTAAAGTTGTTTTATCTTTATCATCTTCACCTCAGGATGAGTTTTCTGCAAGTTCTACTAAAGATTTGGGAGATTCTTCTAAACAGGGGAGGAAAACAGATGCAGAGTTTAAGGGGAGGAGTACTCATTTTGAAAAAGAGTTTCCTGAGCTCAATGATTCTAACAATGCTCAAGGAAAAGATGATGTAGCTGAGATTGAGGGGAGGAAATTGGATTTTGAAGATATGGATGCTGATGCTGGTTTTAACTTTGATGATATAGTTGGAATTGCTCAACCAATTTCCACTGAAGCAGAACAAGTTCCCACTGATCAACCTATTTCCACTGCAAGTGAAAAAGTTCCCACTGCTACTCAAGTAATTACCACTGCAGAGGAAGAAGCTGCCAGAATAAGATAAGTCAAAGGAAAGGCTATTGGGATTGCTTCAGATCAAGAACAAACAAGAAAGATTTCTAAGAAAGATCAAGCTCAGGTTAACTTTGATGCAAGATTGGCAGAGCATGAGCAAGCAGCAGAGTATGAAAGAAAGAGAAAGCTAAAGGAAGATGAAGTTGCAGGTTTTATGGAAGCTAAATGGTTGGATAAGCTTGAAGCTGTTATGGCAGAACCAATTTCAAGTGTTTCACCAACTGTCATTCATGAGAAACCTCCATTGTTCACTTATGTGCCTACAGAAGAAGAGATTGACTACTTGATTAACAATGATCAAATAATCAGGAAGAAGGCCATTGAACTTATTCAAAATACAACCTTGAATGAAGAACAAAGGTCTGCTCAATTAAAAGATTTTATTCAAATGAAGAATCAGCAGGCTATTGATGAAATCATTGGGGATGTTAGAAAAGGTCAAAAGAAGCCAAGAAAACTTACAAAGGCACAGATTATTGCTGAGATGAAGACTTTTTGTTGCCATGTTGGTAATATGAAGATGGCTCAATTCAAAGGAATGTCACATGATCAGATTGAAGGTATTTACTACAGGATCAAAACACAAGATAGTAATTTCGTTCCAATGGATCAAGAACCTACAGTAATGAAAACAAAAAGGTCTGGAGTGAGTCTTGGATCAAAAGATGTAAAGAAATTGAAGACTTAGGAATCATCTCAAGCAGAAGAGGGTTGATGAGTGCTCAAACACTCATCATTTTTACCGTATCTGGACTGCCAAAACATCCAAAAACACCAAAAAACGCATCAAAATACACAATTTATCCCAAAAGTGTGTTTTATATGTTTTAGATGCAAAATGTTTAAAAACAAATGAAAAACGAACAAAGTTTGCACAATTGGCAGTTTCAGTCCCTCAAGTTGCAAAATTTGGCAAAACTAGTCCCTGGAAGTTTTAAATGAAAGAAAAGTCAACCCAAGGCAAAGAAAAGTCAAAAATTATCAAAATAAGTCCTTGGGTGATAAAGTTTGAGAAAAGTACACTTTTACCCCTCAAAATCTAAAATTGACATAAATGGTCCCTGGAGTTTCAGATTTTGGCAGAATTGATCCCTGGTGAAATATTTTTGGATGGAAAATCAATTTTTATCCTTGGGAAAGTCACAAAAGCCATTTATAATCCTTGGGTGAAATTTTGAAAAGTTTACATGTTAGGTCCTTGTGGTTTGGAAATTTACAAAAATGGTCCCTGGGTATTTATATATGAGAAATTAAAATTCAACCCCTTGGGAAAGTATAAGTTGGCAAATAAGGTCCTTATGGTTACTTTGGTAAAATTACAGAACAAACCCCTATATTTTACCAATTTACAAAATTGGTCCTTGTAATTTATTTCTTAAACAAACAAACCGGACCCTTAATTTTGCTACCCAAACCAAAACAACCCAACATACAAACCCACCTTATTACTCCATCAGCCCACTCCATCCTTTGGCCCAACACCTTTTCAGCCCACCACACAAAAAAAATAACACCCCGTATTATACTACACCCTCATCTTTGACTTCGGTCAACCATCCACCTCAGCCATCCCTACCTCCCTACACCCTGCAACACAATCATCACACCCCATCCTTCCCTCACTGCAACACTCAACCTCAACCCCCCTTGCATCCCAAACCAAATACTACCCTCCAAAAACCCCTCTGGCATCAATCACCAAGAAGAAAACGCCAAAAGCAAATTGGCGCCAAAACAAAATTTAAACGGCTGGGATTGAAAGAAGCCATCCAAGGGCTCTAAGTGAAGTGGGAAACTCTCAGAGGGGTGCACTAACCCTAAAAGATTGCTACAAAAGGAGAGAAATGAAGTGGAGCAGGAGTTAGTTTTTATTTTAATGTTAGTACTAGGCGTTTAAATTGTAACTGTTTAATTTAGTTTAATTACAAGCTTTTAAGCATTTAACTAGTTTATGTATGTTGTAATCAAACTTTGTTTAAGGTTAATTCAAATTTCATTCCAAGTTTCAGTTTATGATCTTTTGTCTCAGTTCAAAAATCTCATTAAGCCACAAAGTTGTTTTCTGTTATTGTAATGGAATAAATAGCTCATACAAGCTCTTAACTTAGCTTATAAAAATATTTTGAAGTCTAAATATTCAGTTTGATTAGCAAATATAGAAATTCCAAAAACATCAAATAAATATAAATTAAATAAAAAAAAATATATGTCCAAGTATGATGAAGGAGATGGAATGGAGCTAAGCTTGGATTGGAATCTGGTATTAGAAGCTCATGGGAGCATTTAGGTGGTGATTGTGTTCCTTGGTTCATTGTTTAACTCTCTGGAATCATTTGTAAGCCACAACCTCATTTTTTTGCATATTCACTGTTCATTGGCTTTGAAGTGCTTATCTATGTTGATCAGTGCTTATTTGGTGTATTTAAGCTGATTAATTTCTTTATATTGCATGTTTGTCCCTTGGAATTCAAGTTTGCTTATTGTTGAAATTCCTAGTTAAATCTTGCACAACTTGTTTTAGCTCACATCACTGTGGATTCTGCATCATTTTAGTTTGTATGTCATTAATTTAGCTGAATTAAGCAAGATTAAGTAGTAGATTGTCAGTTGGTAGCTTTAATCACTCTAAATTGCAAAATCAGTCATTGTAAAGGGGTGTTCGGATCAGTGGATTTAACCACTGAGTCATGAGTTCTGGTTGTTGTTTTTGGTTTAGGCACATTACTTAGGTCAATTTAAGCTTGGTTCAACCATTGATTTGGTCATTTGTCAACTACAAGTCAAAATCTTAGGTTTTGTACCCTCACAGTCAACTGTGAGGGTTTTGGGATCTCAAATCCATCACTTTGGCTGCTATGCTTGTTAATCTAGTGTAATTTAGTCTTAATATAGCTCATAACTTCATCCTTAATCAGTTAAGTGTGATCAAGACTCAAAAAAGTCAAGAATCCAAGTTTTTCATAAAAGTCAATTGTGCCATCTCAGATTTTGATCAAACTTTGGAAGCTTTTAAATTGATGGATACTAGGATTTAGGACTTGATATTTTGCAAACTTAATCTTTACCACTTTGTTGATTTTTAAGATTTTTTTTTAGATTTTATGGATTTTGTTTAGTGGGTCCCACCAGGCCTCAAAGTGAGTTGCAGGGCAAGATACTTGCCCTGTCTCAGCAGCTCAGCTGCACACTACCACCTTTTGTGGTGGTTTGTGGCCACTACAGTGGTCCAAGACCCTTGATTTTGGTTCCCATCAACCCTCCTCCTACCAGGGTTGACTCATTGACCATTTGTTTGACCCCTAAGTCACTGGACCCCACTTGATTTAAGCTTGGAAGTTTGTCCCATAAACTGCATCAGAATACCAATACTTAAGTGCTTATCTTGGCTTTTTGGCTTATTGAGGCTTATTTGTTGTTTTATATCTGCTTATTATTGTTCATCATACTCAGAGAAACCAACATTAATCATTGTGGACCCCACATCTCACCATTTGAGCTAAAAACACTCCACAGTCAACAAAAGTCAACTGTGGGTGTAATAAGCACTTCAAGTGCTTATTCCTTGGGTTAAAATAAAAGTGTTTTCATTAAAAGCTGTTGTTTTTAGTTTATAATTAGTTTAGAAAAAGAAAAAATCCAAAAAACCAACTTTAAAAATAGTGATAGCTTCTATTTAATAGGATTTGTTAATTTATTTTTCTTTTTAATTTATTTCGAAGTAATATATCACTTTTATATTTTTAGAAATTCTATTTTAGGTTAAAATAATTTTATAAATTTTTCCAGATTTTTATTTTGTCTTTTAGTGGTTTTTCTAATTAATTTTAGTTTAATTTAGTTTTAATTAATATTAATCAATTAAATAGCATAATTAGATTTTATATAGTATAACCTAGTTTTTATAATTTTTCTAGCTTTTATTTTAGTTAAAACATTTTTATAAATTTTTCTTAGAGTTTTTACTGTTCATTTGCTAATTTTTATAATTTAAAATAGTTTATTTAGTAATTAGTAATTAATTAGTAATTAATTAGTAATTAATTAATATAAAACCACAAAAAGACAAAAACACTTATTTTTAGTTATTTTATAATTTTAGAAATTTTATTTTCACCTTTTTAGTATTTAAATAATATTATATTGTACTTTAGTTATTTAAGTATTAATAATAAGTATTAAATAGTTTTAAGAGTAAACTGCAAAAATGGTCCCTGTGGTTTCCTCAGATTGCAAAATTAGTCACTGTGGTTGGCTAATTGCAGGCGGCCTCCCTGTGGGGCACTGTTTCACATCATTTTGGTCCCTCGCTTCTAACGACGTTAGTGAGGCTTAGTTAAGTCGTGGTCCCAAATTGAATATATGAAAGGAACAAGGACAAATATGTCATTTTACTCGTGGACCCAATTTTGTATATAATTAGGTGGTCCAACCCGACACAATCAAACACACACCCGACATTAACATTAAAAAAACCCCAACTTTAAACCCTAATTGCAGTTAACCAATTCAATCCAATTAAACTATTAGTTTCATCAAATTCGTCCTTATGCTTTACAACAACTAATGATGACATCTTCTACAAGTTTATGGTACATTAGACCAGATGGAGAGAAGGTTCATACCAAAGAGCTTTATGGTAAAAGTCCTAACTTGTGATTTACATGTTTTGTTGTCATATTGAAGTATTGTATTGGTATCTGATTTGTTTCTATTTTTTTTTGAAACAGAACAATATCCACACTTGTTTTCACTAAGGGTTCATCATGAAGGTCGATTTTCAGAGTTACCAAAGAGGAAGTATGTTGGGGGTCAGGTAACATTTGTGGACTTGATAGCCATTGATCAGTTTAATATTGATCTATTGAACTCAATAATGTACCAGAGCTTAGGATATGAAGAGAATGTGAAAATGTATTATCACTACAAAGTTCCTTTGAAAGGTTTAGATACTGGACTAAGGCCTTTAGGTGGTGAAGATGATTTTCATGAAGTGGTAAAGCATGTTAATAGGCATAGGGTAATTTATGTTTTTGTTGAGCATGGCCATACAAATGTTGAATTAGAAGCAGAAAGAATGCAATCATTGAAGCAAACTGATAAATGCAAGGAATTGGATAGTAATGTGGAGGTAGTAGAATTAGAAACAGAAGTTAACATGTCTAGTGAGAGTGAGGATGATGAAAACAATAAGAGTGATGGGAAATCTGTTGATGAAAACAATGAGAGTGATAGGAAATCTGTTGATGAAAACCTTGAATTCAACAAGCACATGGGTGAGTTGAATATGTAATTGCATATACATGATAGTTAACATAGGTAGTTGCTTTTACAGGAAGGGCTAATTGTGATTTGTTGATAAATAATGTTTGTGAGGTCTTTAATAGACAACTATTAGAAGCTAGGGATAGTCCCATCATTTCTGCACTAGAGTATGTTAGGGAGTATCTCATGAAAAGGATAGTGTTAGTGCAGAAGGTAATTGACAAGAGTCAAGGTCCATTAACTCCATCTGTTACCAAGGTTTTTAATGCAATTAAAAAAGCTGCAGCAAAGTATACAGTGGAATGGAATGGATCTGATTTGTGGCAGGTTAAAGGTCCATGGGGTGAGCAATGTGTTGTAAATTGGCCTCAAAGAAGTTGCACTTGTAGGAAGTGGGAAGTGTCTGGGATTCCCTGCAAGCATGTTGTAGCTTGTATCCATGACATGGCTGACAGTGGAATGAATATTGGTTTGCCAGAAGACTATGTACATGAATCATACAAACTAAAAACATGGAAAGATGTGTATTCATTTAAGGTGAATCCAGTTAATGGGAGACAGTTTTGGGCCAAGTTTGAGTGCCCAACTACATTGGTTCCACCTAAGGCAGCTCCACAAGTTGGTAGGCCATCTAAGGCAAGAAAGAAAAGTGCTGGTGAGATTGAAATGGTTAAAGGGGGCAAACTAACAAGGTCAGGTAAAACTGTGAAATGTGGTATTTGTAAAGGAAGTGGTCACAACAAAAGAAGTTGTACTGGTCAAGGTGTTGCAAGTCATGCAGGGACAAGTCATACAGGTCCAAGTGGAAGTCAAGCACAAGGTGGAAGTCATACAGGGCCAAGTGGTACAAAGAAAAGACCAAGAAATGCACCTGCAAATGTTGGAAGTCAATCACAAGCTGGAAGCCAGGTTCCAATACCACAAAATACACCTGCAAATGTTGCTGCACCAGAACATGTGGCTGCTGGATTTGTTACTCCAACCAAGAGAACAAAGAAAACTGCTTCAAGACTTAGTCCACTTTAAATGATATGTTTGTTTAAGACTATGGTGTTTGTTGTTTAAGAATGTTATTTTCCTTTCCTTTAAGACTATGGTATGTGTCTGGGATAATCTTTTGTATGGCAATGACCTTGGGATAATCTTTTGTTTAACTGTTTCAATGTATGGCATTTACCTTATAATCTTGTATTTAACTATTTGTGTTTGTGCACAATACTTGGTAGCACAAAATAAGCCTTTCATTAACTTGAACTTCATTACATATACCAAAACTTGTTGACCATTACATATTACATTGGCCAACTATGAGTTCAGTTAAAAAGAACAACAATCAACTACTTTTCATTAACCTTAGAAAGGCAGATTACATCAAGATCATAAAAACAACCACCAACCAAGTAAATATCAAACAAAACTTCATCCTACGATATCCAACTGCCATAGCATCCAAAGTTTGTTGCATTTCATTTCTTGACCTTAGAAGACCTGGTATAATCTGCCTTGAACGAGCACACATTGGTGGATCAAACCATGAAAAGAACTCACAATGGGAACCCTATAATCAAGTATTAACATCATTAACTATATAACCTTTAAAGAAAATGCATTACAAGAACCAAAAAAAAAAAACTTACAATTTGGGGGCAAGACAAAAACCTTCGACCAGGGTTATTGTTTGTCCAAGAAGTTCGAATAGCAGCTTGGTTACCACAAAAGCAATTCACATTTGCCATCAATTTGTTTGATTTGGTATTGTTTAGAAATTAGGGTTTATGGGGATGGGATAATTTTATTTTTGGGGATTTGCTGTGATTAAAAAATGAGGGAGGATGTTTTTATAAGGTGGGGAAGTGTTTTTAACCAAGTAAAATGACATAATTATCCTCGTGTGCAAGGCACGTGCCACGACTTAACTAAGCCTCACTAACGTCGTTAGAAGCGAGGGACCAAAATGATGTGAAACAGTGCCCCACAGGGAGGCCGCCTGCAATTAGCCAACCACAGTGACTAATTTTGCAATCTGAGGAAACCACAGGGACCATTTTTGCAGTTTACTCTAGTTTTAATTAATATTAAATAATTAAATAGTGTAAAAAGTAATTTTAATTTTCTAAAAAGTTTCTTTTGTTATTAGGATTGTAAAAATGTGATTTTTCACTTTTGTAAGTATTTTATTTTACCAAAACTCGCGTTTTATTTTGTACGTCTACGTTTTATTTAAACGTAACGTGCGCGTTTTTAGGTTTAAATCGTTTCTGGTTTTTCTTAGCTTCCCGTCTTATTCACATAGCTTGTTTAAGCTATTTTATTGTAGATTCCTTAGCTTAATCACACTCAAACCCCTTTTCATCCAAATTCACCCGATCACGAAACCGTTTCATAACCATCACACCTCGTCGGGACATAACGACCCGGGGAAACCTTATACTTCCGCGGAGCATTGATCTAGGCCGTTTGACTTTGTTGACCATTCCTTGGTCAATATAAGTGAGGTGGTTTAGGCTCAATCAATTTTTGACGCCGCTGCCGGGGAACGAACCCGGGTCACCCGCGTGACAGGCGGGAATACTTACCACTATACTACAACGACTCTCACCAATCCTCTATTTGAATTCGAATCTGAATTCACTATGATTTCTATCAATCCAATCTTTGACGAGGATTGTGATGAGTCCACAATGGAACATGAGTTCACAAATTCACATCTTGTGAATAATTCTCTTCATGAGGAGTTCTCCGGTGAACTCACTCATCATGTTATGACTCCTCCGGAGTTTGATAGCCCGGGGGGAGATGCTCTCAATTATGAGAATTTGCAGATTCCCACCCACCCTCCCGGGTTGTTTACGAGCTTACCCTTTGAAATCCAAACTCAGGCTATTGAGCCTCCTCTTGAGGAAGAAGATCAAATCATGCTTTTTATCATGATTTTCTTCCTTTTCTTCACCTACAAGGTGATTTCTCCTCTTCTTCACTCCTTCGGGAGTGAGGACACCATATTTGATCCCGGCATTTTCATGTATCATTATCTTGAGCCGGATACTTATCTCTTCGGTGTGGAACTTTCACGTGCTTCATATGTTTGTCCAAACATCTTAAATGAAAGTCCGATTGAGATCGTTTCTTCCACATTCCCCAATGACAAATAAATTAGGGGTCGAGTCAAGCTAGCGACTCGGTAAACAAAAACAGTAGCACGTATATAGGGTTTTCACCCTAAGTGTGGGGGAGTCCCCCATGCTATGGTTACAAATGAGTGAAAATACAAAATGATGTTTTCCACGCTTAGCTTGTAATGTTGCCCTTTTACGTTCAAAATGTCGGCATAATAACCGGGATTTTGAATATTGAGGACAATATTCATGCTAAGTGTGGGGGGGTATTCGCTATTCTAGCAAATTTTATCACATTTTACTATATAATACCCCCATTTTAGCCAAAATTTCAAAAATTTTAAAAATTTTTCACTGGTGCTTCAAAATTTTTGTGGTAATCAGTCCGCCTTGTCTAAGCGACAAAAGGGATTAGCTAGTCCAGGAGCAAACGGCTCTTGGTAAAGACAACTCAAATCCGTTTACGGCTTGCAATTTGCCCAAAATTGTATGGTTCATCAACTCCCCAAAAACAAATGAGTTGGCTAGCCCGCAAGATTATGGCTTGTGGTAAAGGCCGTGGAAAAACCATAATTGGTAATCAGCTCACCAAGATGTTGACTATTCCATCAGGAGTTGGCTAGTCCAGAAGCAAACGGCTTTTGGTAAAGACTAATCAAATCCGTTGACAGCTGGTGGTTTGCTTAAAATCACACAGTTATCAAGGGTCCTAGCAAGTTGACAAAAGAGCAAGTTACAAACATGTTGTTCATAAAGACTGATGTACTTAATATTGAACCTCTACAAGCAAAATATCCAGTAGTTGGTTGGGAAATCTTTTCTGATAGTTTTGGTATAGCTTGGAAGATCATCAGAACTGGAAGTGTCACAAGCATTTGCAGAGATTTTGAAGATATTGTTAGATCTTGTGATAGAGAAGATTTGGATATTTTGTGGAGGATTGTTCAAGATCAGTTCAAGAAGGATGAACTTGTTGATGTCAAGGCTAAAGAGTTATGGGTTCACTTCAGAAGATTATATGAACCTGACCCAAGTGATAGATATTGGAGATTTGAAGCTCATGACATGAGAACCTTGTGGAAATTCTATGATTCAAGTTCTGTGCATCATCTTTCTACTCAAGATGGAGTTGATGTCTTTATGCTGGCTGAGAAAGAATATCCATTGAGAGCTGGAGTATTGGATGTGATGAGGACAGTGAAGCATAGGTGCTGGGAAAGAACTGAAGTTATAGATGATTTGCTACAAAGGATTTATGATCAAAGTGTGAGAGCTGATAAAGAGTTAAGAAGAAGAAGATAAGTGTTTGGAAGAATTCTCATATCCTCATGTTTGCTGAATACTTGAAGAAACTTATTGATTTATTTATTAATCATAAGTTAGGGGAGGATTGTTGGGAATTATACTAACAGTTACCACGGCTAAGTGAAGATGTTACAACTGCTGAAGATTATACTTGCAGTGGAAATTCATTAGCACTGCAAGAACATATATTACCACTGCTTATTAGATAACTGTTAGGAAACGCGTTTAGATAAATATAGAATAGATCTTGTGTATATCTTATTCTATTTGCATTATACTTATCTTGTAGAAGAGGACTTCTTGTGCTATAAAAGGAGATCCTAGGTTAAAGGTTAGATATATGTTTTATATACATTTCTAGAGCTTCAAGGTGTAACCCTAGTGATATCAAGATCACTCGTATTATTATCATTAATAATATTGGAGCTAATTGTTTGTTTACATACATTGTTCTTATTCATAAACAATTGTCTTAATCACAATCAAACTTCTAAGTGTTACTAAGTAGATTCCGCATACTTAGTGATATAACTCAATGTATCAATCTAACACAAGTTCAAGGTGTTTAGATCTATCAAGATGATTCTTCCAAACAGGGGAGGAAAACAGATGCAGAGTTTAAGGGGAGGAGTACTCATTTTGAAAAAGAGTTTGCAGAGCTCAATGATTCTGACAATGCTAAAGCAAAAGATGGTGTAGCTGAGACTGAGGGGAGGAAATTGGATTTTGAAGATATGGATGCTGATGCTGGTTTTAACTTTGATGATATAGTTGGAACTGCTCAACCAATTTCCACTGAAGCAGAACAAGTTCCCACTGATCAACCTATTTCCACTGCAAGTGAAAAAGTTCCCACTGCTACTCAAGTAATTACCACTGCAGATGAAGAAGCTGCCAGAATAAGATCAGTCAAAGGAAAGGCTATTGGGATTGCTTCAGATCAAGAACAAACAAGAAAGATTTCTAAGAAAGATCAAGCTCAGGTTAACTTTGATGCAAGATTGGCAAAGCATGAGCAAGCAGCAGAGTATGAAAGAAAGAGAAAGCTAGAGGAAGATGAAGTTGCTGGTTTTATGGAAGCTAAAAGGTTGGATAAGCTTGAAGCTGTTATGGCAGAACCAATTTCAAGTGTTTCACCAACTGTCATTCATGAGAAACCTCCATTGTTCACTTATGTGCCTACAGAAGAAGAGATTGACTACTTGATTAACAATGATCAAATAATCAGGAAGAAGGCCATTGAACTTATTGCAAATACAACCTTGAATGAAGAACAAAGGTCTGCTCAATTAAAAGATTTTATTCAAATGAAGAATCAGCAGGCTCTTGATGAAATCATTGGGGATGTTAGAAAAGGTCAAAAGAAGCCAAGGAAACTTACAAAGGCACAGATTATTGCTGGGATGAAGACTTTTTGTTGCCATGTTGGTAATATGAAGATGGCTCAATTCAAAGGAATGTCACATGATCAGATTGAAGGTATTTACTACAGGATCAAAACACAAGATAGTAATTTCGTTCCAATGGATCAAGAACCTATAGTAATGAAAACAAAAAGGTCTGGAGTGAGTCTTGGATCAAAAGATGTAAAGAAATTGAAGACTTAGGAATCATCTCAAGCAGAAGAGGGTCCTAGCAAGTTGACAAAAGAGCAAGTTACAAACATGTTGTTCATAAAGACTGATGTACTTAATATTGAACCTCTACAAGCAAAATATCCAGTAGTTGGTTGGGAAATCTTTTCTGATAGTTTTGGTATAGCTTGGAAGATCATCAGAACTGGAAGTGTCACAAGCATTTGCAGAGATTTTGAAGATATTGTTAGATCTTGTGATAGAGAAGATTTGGATACTTTGTGGAGGATTGTTCAAGATCAGTTCAAGAAGGATGAACTTGTTGATGTCAAGGCTAAAGAGTTATGGGTTCACTTCAGAAGATTATATGAACCTGACCCAAGTGATAGATATTGGAGATTTGAAGCTCATGACATGAGAACCTTGTAGAAATTCTATGATTCAAGTTCTGTGCATCATCTTTCTACTCAAGATGGAGTTGATGTCTTTATGCTGGCTGAGAAAGAATATCCATTGAGAGCTGGAGTATTGGATGTGATGAGGACAGTGAAGCTTAGGTGCTAGGAAAGAACTGAAGTTATAGATGATTTGCTACAAAGGATTTATGATCAAAGTGTGAGAGCTGATAAAGAGTTAAGAAGAAGAAGATAAGTGTTTGGAAGAATTCTCATATCCTCATGTTTGCTGAATACTTGAAGAAACTTATTGATTTATTTATTAATCATAAGTTAGGGGAGGATTGTTGGGAATTATACTAACAGTTACCACGGCTAAGTGAAGATGTTACAACTGCTGAAGATTATACTTGCAGTGGAAATTCATTAGCACTGCAAGAACATATATTACCACTGCTTATTAGATAACTGTTAGGAAACGCGTTTAGATAAATATAGAATAGATCTTGTGTATATCTTATTCTATTTGCATTATACTTATCTTGTAGAAGAGGACTTCTTGTGCTATAAAAGGAGATCCTAGGTTAAAGGTTAGATATATGTTTTATATACGTTTCTAGAGCTTCAAGGTGTAACCCTGGTGATATCAAGATCACTCGTATTATTATCATTAATAATATTGGAGCTAATTGTTTGTTTACATACATTGTTATTATTCATAAACAACTGTCTTAATCACAATCAAACTTCTAAGTGTTACTAAGTAGATTCCGCATACTTACTGATATAACTCAATGTATCAATCTAACACAAGTTCAAGGTGTTTAGATCCATCAAGATGATTCTTCCAAACAGGGGAGGAAAACAGATGCAGAGTTTAAGGGGAGGAGTACTCATTTTGAAAAAGAGTTTGCAGAGCTCAATGATTCTGACAATGCTCAAACAAAAGATGGTGTAGCTGAGACTGACGGAAGGAAATTGGATTTTGAAGATATGGATGCTAATGCTGGTTTTAACTTTGATGATATAGTTGGAACTGCTCAACCAATTTCCACTGAAGCAGAACAAGTTCCCACTGATCAACCTATTTCCACTGCAAGTGAAAAAGTTCCCACTGCTACTCAAGTAATTACCACTCTAGAGGAAGAAGCTGCCAGAATAAGATCAGTCAAAGGAAAGGCTATTGGGATTGCTTAAGATCAAGAACAAACAAGAAAGATTTCTAAGAAAGATCAAGCTCAGGTTAACTTTGATGCAAGATTGGCAGAGCATGAGCAAGCAGCAGAGTATGAAAGAAAGAGAAAGCTAGAGGAAGATGAAGTTGCTGGTTTTATGGAAGCTAAAAGGTTGGATAAGCTTGAAGCTGTTATGGCAGAACCAATTTCAAGTGTTTCACCAACTGTCATTCATGAGAAACCTCCATTGTTCACTTATGTGCCTACAGAAGAAGAGATTGACTACTTGATTAACAATGATCAAATAATCAGGAAGAAGGCCATTGAACTTATTGCAAATACAACCTTGAATGAAGAACAAAGGTCTGCTCAATTAAAAGATTTTATTCAAATGAAGAATCAGCAGGCTCTTGATGAAATCATTGGGGATTTTAGAAAAGGTTAAAAAAAGCCAAGGAAACTTACAAAGGCACAGATTATTGCTGAGATGAAAAACTTTTTGTTGCCATGTTGGTAATATGAAGATGGCTCAATTCAGAGGAATGTCACATGATCAGATTGAAGGTATTTACTACAGGATCAAAACACAAGATAGTAATTTCGTTCCAATGGATCAAGAACCTATAGTAATGAAAACAAAAAGGTCTGGAGTGAGTCTTGGATCAAAAGATGTAAAGAAATTGAAGACTTAGGAATCATCTCAAGCAGAAGAGGGTCCTAGCAAGTTGACAAAAGAGCAAGTTACAAACATGTTGTTCATAAAGACTGATGTACTTAATATTGAACCTCTACAAGCAAAATATCCAGTAGTTGGTTGGGAAATCTTTTCTGATAGTTTTGGTATAGCTTGGAAGATCATCAGAACTGGAAGTGTCACAAGCATTTGCAGAGATTTTGAAGATATTGTTAGATCTTGTGATAGAGAAGATTTGGATACTTTGTGGAGGATTGTTCAAGATCAGTTTAAGAAGGATGAACTTGTTGATGTCAAGGCTAAAGAGTTATGGGTTCACTTCAGAAGATTATATGAACCTGACCCAAGTGATAGATATTGGAGATTTGAAGCTCATGACATGAGAACCTTGTAGAAATTCTATGATTCAAGTTCTGTGCATCATCTTTCTACTCAAGATGGAGTTGATGTCTTTATGCTGGCTGAGAAAGAATATCCATTGAGAGCTGGAGTATTGGATGTGATGAGGACAGTGAAGCTTAGGTGCTAGGAAAGAACTGAAGTTATAGATGATTTGCTACAAAGGATTTATGATCAAAGTGTGAGAGCTGATAAAGAGTTAAGAAGAAGAAGATAAGTGTTTGGAAGAATTCTCATATCCTCATGTTTGCTGAATACTTGAAGAAACTTATTGATTTATTTATTAATCATAAGTTAGGGGAGGATTGTTGGGAATTATACTAACAGTTACCATGGCTAAGTGAAGATGTTACAACTGCTGAAGATTGTACTTGCAGTGGAAACTCATTACCACTGCAAGAACATATATTACCACTGCTTATTAGATAACTGTTAGGAAACGCGTTTAGATAAATATAGAATAGATCTTGTGTATATCTTATTCTATTTGCATTATACTTATCTTGTAGAAGAGGACTTCTTGTGCTATAAAAGGAGATCCTAGGTTAAAGGTTAGATATATGTTTTATATACGTTTCTAGAGCTTCAAGTTGTAACCCTAGTGATATCAAGATCACTCGTATTATTATCATTAGTAATATTGGAGCTAATTGTTTGTTTACATACATTGTTCTTATTCATAAACAACTGTCTTACTCACAATCAAACTTCTAAGTGTTACTAAGTAGATTCCGCATACTTAGTGATATAACTCAAAGTATCAATCTAACACAAGTTCAAGGTGTTTAGATCCATCAAGTGGCTCCACCACTAGAGTTTAATTCATGCTCTTCATTTGATGATGATAATGATCCAACCTTTGATCTTTCCAAAGAGCTTCCAAAGGCCCTCACCACAGTATTGACAACTGCTATAAACAACATGAAGTGGCCTGCTGTTGAGAAGCCTACCCAAGCACCAAGGCCTCCCAAGCAAGTTCTGGGACTTGCTTGTCCAAGAAAACAACTTTCTTTTGATGACAAGAGATAGAGGGCATCCAAAGGCAAGCATAATTATGTGGGAAAAGGAAAGAAACCTATGGAGTAGGTGTTAGGTTGTAGGTTTATGTTTTGTTATGGTTTTCTATTTTGGTGACTATGTTTTCTGAATCGTTGTGATGTACTTCTCTATAATATCAATAAAAGTACTCTTTCTTTATGCTTTTAATCACCAATCTTTCCACTGTTGTATGTTAATTTCCACTGAGCTCTTTATAACTCTGCATACAAGTTAGTAGAAAACCATACATACCTTATAAACAATATTAGTACATAAAAACTATCCTACAACACTGAAAAGTATTAGACATCAATAATTTATGGATTGAGCATTCCAATACCTGTTACCAAGTATTGAAATCTACCCACATCAAGCCCTTTTGTTAATAAATCAGCATAATTGTCATCAGTATGGATTTTGACAACATTAATAAGCTTTTTCTCAAAACAATCTCTAATAAAGTGATGTCTAATTTTAATATGTTTAGTTTTAGTCACTATCTGAGTATGTGATCAATTCTATAGGAGATTCTCTTGGATACCATAATCCTAGATTAGGATATGTCTTCAAGTACCTAAAAATCTTTTCCACTGCTGTCATATGTGATGTCTTTGGAGTCACCTGAAATCTTGCACAAGCACATACAGCAAACGTAATGTCTGGCCTTGATGAAGTAAGATACATCAGAGAACCAATCATAGATCTGTAAGTGTGAACATCAACATTAGTACCACTAGCATTCTTCAACAATAGATGAGTGGTCTTGTCAATAGGGGTATTTGAAGGTTTTGCATCAGTAAACTTGAACTTCCTAATGATCTCAGCCACATATTTGTCTTGACTGATAAAGATGCCTTCTTTACTCTATTGTACTTGCAGCCCCAAAAAGAATGTAAGTTCTCCCATAGAACTCATTTGAAATTCATCTTTCATCAGCTTCTCAAACTCTTTGCACATCTCTTGTTTAGTAGACCCAAAGATAATATCATCAACGTATACTTGAACAAGTAGAATATCACCCTTGTCTTTCTTGATGAACAAAGTTTGGTCAATTTACCTCTATGAAACCAATTGTTCAACAAATAATTAGCTAAGGTTTTATACCACTTCCTTGGAGCCTGATATAAGCCATAAAGAGCCTTAACCACTTTATAAACTTTATTTGGGTGTTGAGGATCTTCAAAGCCTGGAGGTTGAGAGACATATACCTCCTCATCAATAGTACCATACAGAAAGGCAGTCTTAACATCCATTTGATAGACTGTAAAGCCCATAAATGACGCATAGGCTAAAAACAATCTAATAGCCTCAATCCTTGCAACAGGAGCAAAAACTTCTTCATAATCAATACCCTCCTCTTGAGTGTATCCTTGAGCAACCAATCTAGCTTTGTTCCTTATTACAAAACCTCTTTCATCCTTCTTGTTTCTGAAAACCCATTTAGTACTTATGACCTTCATACCATCAGGCAAGTCACAAAGAACCTAAACCTTTTGAAGTTTAAACTGCAGCAACTCTTCTTGCATTGCTTCAACCCAGCTAGATTCTCCAAGAGCCATATAGACATTCTTAGGCTCCTCTTGTGAGAGAAAACAGAAAAACAAACACTCAGTCTTCTTACTATGTTTCTTGGACTCATAAACTTCACTTATGAATCCATGAATATCATCTTTCTTTGTCTGTCTTCTAGTCTTCACACCTGATTGAAGTTCACCAATAACATTATCAAGTGGATGCACTTTGTGAATTGAAGTCTGTGATGTGCTAGGAATATCATATGTTGTAGGCATGTTTGTAATCTCTACATCATCACTTGGTGATTCCTGAGAAGTATGTTCCACATTTGGGCTGTCAGTGGAAACTTCTGGTGTAGCAGTGGGAATTGAGTTACCACTGCTAGAAGGAATTTCTTTATTCAGTTCACCAAAATTCACACCATTTGCATCTCTTGGCTTTTCAGAATTGTCAACAAAGTCCCAAAGTGGCATAACAATTTGATCTTCATCATCTTTACAAGCTTCATCTTCATCAATGAATTCTTCTGAATCTTCAAGATCTTTGTCTCCAGTGCTTTAAGTGAGAGGTACATAGTTCATTGTATTGGATAATGTTTCAAGATCAAATATCCAATCTGGTCCTGAACCTGCCATGTTTGCTTTATTTTCAGGAAACTGAACATGCAAGTTCTCTTCAATCTTCTTTATTCTTAAGTTATAGACTCTAAAAGCGTTGCTAATCATAGAGTATCCAACAGAGAAGGCTTCATCAGACTTTTCTTCAAATTTACCCAAATGATCAATGGTATTGAGAATAGTAACATGACATCCAAATGGCCTCATAAACTCCAAAGTAGGAGGTCTTCCTCTGAATAACTCATAAGGTGTCTAGTTCTTTGTTTTGACCACGAAAACCCTGTTCTGAATATAACAAGCAGTGTTAACTGCTTCAGCCCAAAAAGTCACTGGAAGCTTGGAATCAGTTAACATGGTTCTAGCAACCTCAATTAGTGTTCTGTTTCTTCTTTCTGCAACTCCATTTTGTTTAGGAGTTCTTGCAACACTAAATTCTCTTTTAATACCTTTGTCTCTGCAGAAATCATCCATTACTTTATTTTTGAACTCTGTCCCATTGTCACACCTGATGATCTTTATTTTCTTTTCAAATTGATTTTCAACTTCAGTGATGAATATCTTAAGGATGCCAGTGGTTTCATCCTTGGTTCTTAAAAAGAAAACCCATGTGAATCTACTGAAATCATCAGTTACAACAAGACAATACTTCTTCAAATTGATGCTGCTCACAGAAGTTGGACCAAACAAGTCCATATGCAGCATAAAGAGTGGATGATCAATAGAATTGAATGCTTTGGTCTTGCATGAAGCTCTGTGTTGCTTTCCTTTGAGACAGGCAACACAAGTTTGGTCATTTTCAAATCTTTTCTCTGGTAGACCTCTAACAAGTCCATCTTTCACAATCTTGTCGATGGTCTTGAAGTTAACATGACCAAGTCTTCTATGCCAAAGCATTGTTTCATCCAAAGTGGCTTTTGCAAGCAAGCAAGTAACATCATTATTAGCCACAATGTTCTTCATGTCAATGCTATATAGATTTCCTTTTCTAGGGATTTTAAGCAAAATATCACTTTCATCAGGGAGCTTATAATCCTTAGATAAGATATAGCATTCATCTTCTGTGAATAGAACTCTATGCTTCTTGTCACACATCTGTGACACACTAAAAAGGTTGTATTTGAGTTCTTTCACATACTGCACATCTTCAAAATCAATGTTTCCAGCCTTGATTGTTCCTTTGCCAGAAACTTTGCCACCAATTCCTCCTCCAAAGCTGACAAATTGTCCATCATAAGGTTGAAAGTCTGAAAGATAGGACTTATTGCCGGTCATGTGCCTGGAACATCCACTATCTGAGTATCCTTGATCATTAGTAGTCTTTGAATGTTCCTGCACACAAAATAAAGGAATTAGTTCCTTTTGGGGACCCAAGCCACAAATGACTTGGATCTGCCTCGTGTATCAATATAATTATATCTATCAAAGGTCATTGATACACCATTGGGATTGTTTGAGGTGATGGTTCCTTTTGGTTTCCATTCCCAACGTGCTGATGCCTTAACAGCATTTCCCATATTTACCCTTTTCTTGTTAACAGACCTACCAGTGGTAACCTTTGGCCTTGCAGTGGTAACTGCTGGCTTAGCAGTGGAAACTGCTGGTTTTAAAATTTTGGGTACCCACTTCTGATTATTGTTAACTTTCTTTACAAAATTAGTCTTTTTCCCGGTTTGATTAGATTTAACAAAATTTGTGACAGGGGACTTGGGGTAAACTCTGTTTTTGTTACTGGCAGTGGTAACTGCTGGTCTAGCAGTGGAAATTGGTTTTATGCCAGAATGAAGCAAAACAGATCGAGGAATCATCTTGCTAAGTGGATTTGGGTGAGTTAAGTTATTAGCATTGTGTCCATTCACCCAAGTATTCCCAAACACATCCCTTCTACCCAAGTGGTAGGTACAGCTATAAGACAAATGGTCAAAGTTACCACATATATGACAGGGTTTGTTATTGAACACAAAATCACTACCAAATTGCCTAGACTTAACATGATTCCAACTCCTGATATTACCCCTAGGAGTTGGTGACTTATTTCTGTACATCTCTGCATATCTAGTAGTGGGCCTAGTGAAATTAGGTTGTGACCTAGGCTTCTCTTTGACTACATCAGGAATACACTTTTTAACCTCCACTTAAACATTCTCAGGAACACTAGGTTTAGACTCAACATTCAAATTTTCATCTTTAAGAGATGAGTCACTAGCACTATCAAAAATATCAACCTCAACCTGAACCTTTTCAATTTCAACTGGTTTAACAAACTTTGGTCCATAGGTCATAGGTGGTTCCTGGAATTCTTCTAATCCTGTTTGAGCAAAGTCAATGCCAGGAGGTGATGGAACACCTCTTAGAGGTGGTGGAACTGATTTGTATCCAACTCCTGATTTGGGTTTGTTCACAACTTGGGCTTCCCAAATTTTGTCAATACACTTGGATTGGTGATCCAATGTTTGCTTAGTTATCATTATATTCTCACTAGCCATCTTAACCTTTTCTAGTTCTTCTCTAAGAACCTTATTTATGGCAACCTGATAATCTAAATCTCTTTTCAACGGTGCAATATCATCATTGAACTTAGATTCATTTGCCCTATAATGCTCTAATTGAGTTTCTAAAACACCTAGGCCTCTTTTATGATTTGCTAAGTTATAGTTAGTATGATTTAACTCTAGCAATTGTTCATCATATTGTGCTTTAATTTTCTCATACTCTTTTAAGGCCTAACAAGATTTAGAACAAGCATTATTAATTTGTACCTCAGAGTCAGAAAAAGCCATTAGTACAAGCTCTGTAGCAACCATTGCAGACTCTGAATCATCTTCCTCATCCTTAGTCATAAAGCTCCAATCAAAGCTCACTCCATCAATGGCCAATAGCCCCTTTGGCTCATCAATAGTAGGTTCCTTCTTCTTGTCCTGCTTATACCAAGTTGACCTGTTGTCAGACTTCCTTGGCTTTCTGCACCCCCTGGCAAAGTGCCCCTTCTTATGGCAATTATAGCACTCCACCTTCTTTTTGTCAAAACCTACTATTTCATTGCCACAGATGTTAATCTTTCTTCCAGTCTTCATCCAAAACTTCTGTGTCCTTAAGCTTAGTAATGCCACTTGCCATTTAATGTACATCTCCTCCATATCATCCTCATTAATTTGATCCAAATCCTCATGATTGAGAATTGAACCACCCACTTGACTTGATATAAAGGCATAAAAAGTAGTATCACTAAGTCCTGCAATATGTCTCTTTGAGCTACCAGCGGAAACACTTCCACTACCAATGGAAACAACAATATTAGCACTGGCATCATCACTATCACTTTCTTCCTCTGAACTACTATCATCAAGAGATGATGATATGAGTGCTACACTTCCTGAACTTGAGCTTAATTTGCCAGCTTTCTTCAATCTTTGTTCAATAACCTTGAAGTTATTGTACAAATCATTGAGTTTCATGGTCTCCAAATCTGGCTTATCTTCCCACACAGCAACATTGGTTCTAAACTCAGAGGGTAATTCTTAAGAACTTTAGATTAAGGTCTTCTCTTTCCACCTCAATTCCAAAAACAGTGAGTTGAGTAACAATCTTTTGTAGCCTTGTGAAGATGCTATCAATTGATTCATTACTTATTGAACCAAATTTTTCATAGGTCTGCTTCAGCAAGGTCTTTTGAGTCTTCTTGGTGGAATCATTACCACCAAAAACATTACAGATCTCCTCCAAAAGAGTCTTTGCAGTCTTGTACTTGCTGAATGCTAGAACTTGGTCTCTGGGAAGTGTCATTAGCAACAAACCTCTGGCCTTCAGATCATTCTTCATCTGAAGTCTTTCATCATTAGTAACAGGTCCAGTTTTCACCTTAATTACTTCCTCGCCACCAACAATCTCTGAAGTAGAACTTGGTTTGAAGGAGTTTCCAACCATGATGATCTCCCAGAGTGTATAGTCTTGGACCATAAAGAATTGTTCAATCATCAGCCTCCACATCTCAAAGTCATTCAACTTAAGCTTTGGAAGCTTAGCAGCAATGTTTGAGTTACTTGTTTCTGTCTCCATTGATTCTTCTGAGTGAACTAGAGTCTTCTAAATCAAAGTATCAAAGCATGGCTCTGATACCACTTGATGGATCTAAATACCTTGAACCTGTGTTAGATTGATACTTTGAGTTATATCACTAAGTATGCGGAATCTACTTAGTAACACTTAGAAGTTTGATTGTGAGTAAGACAGTTGTTTATGAACAAGAACAATGTATGTAAACAAACAATTAGCTCCAATATTATTAACGATAATAATACGAGTGATCTTGATATCACTAGGGTTACACCTTGAAGCTCTAGAAACGTATATAAAACATATATCTAACCTTTAACCTATGATCTCCTTTTATAGCACAAGGAGTCCTCTTCTACAAGATAAGTATAATGCTAATAGAATAAGATATACACAAGATCTATTCTATATTTATCTAAACGTGTTTCCTAACAGTTATCTAATAAGCAGTGGTAATATATGTTCTTGCAGTGGTAATGAGTTTCCACTGCAAGTACAATCTTCAGCAGTTGTAACATCTTCACTTAGCCGTGGTAACTGTTAGTATAATTCCCAACAATTTTATGAATAAGAACAATGTATGTAAACAAACAATTAGCTCCAATATTATTAATGATAATAATACGAGTGATCTTGATATCACTAGGGTTACACCTTGAAGCTCTAGAAACGTATATAAAACATGTATCTATCCTTTAACCTAGGATCTCCTTTTATAGCACAACAAGTCCTCTTCTACAAGATAAGTATAATGCTAATAGAATAAGATATACACAAGATCTATTCTATATTTATCTAAACACGTTTCCTAACAGTTATCTAATAAGCAGTGGTAATATATGTTCTTGCAGTGGTAATGAGTTTCCACTGCAAGTACAATCTTCAGCAGTTGTAACATCTTCACTTAGCCATGGTAACTGTTAGTATAATTCCCAACAATCCTAACCTAACTTATGATTAATAAATAAATCAATAAGTTTCTTCAAGTATTCAGCAAACATGAGGATATGGGAATTCTTCTAAACACTTATTTTCTTTTTCTTAACTCTTTATCAGCTCTCACACTTTGATCATAAATCCTTTGTAGCAAATCATCTATAACTTCAGTTCTTTCCCAGCACCTAAGCTTCACTGTCCTCATCACATCCAATACACCAGCTCTTAATGGATATTCTTTCTCAGCCAGCATAAAGACATCAACTCCATCTTGAGTAGAAAGATGATGCACAGAACTTGAATCATAGAATTTCCACAAGGTTCTCATGTCATGAGCTTCAAATCTCCAATATCTATCACTTGGGTCAGGTTCATATAATCTTCTGAAGTGAACCGCTAACACCTTCGCCTTAACATCAACAAGTTCATCCTTCTTGAACTGATCTTGAACAATCCTCCACAAAGTATCCAAATCTTCTCTATCACAAGATCTAACAATATCTTCAAAATATTTGCAAATGCTTGTGACACTTCCAGTTCTGATGATCTTCCAAGCTACACCAAAATTATCAGAAAAGATCTCCCAACCAACTACTGGATATTTTGCTTGTAGAGGTTCAATATTAAGTACATCAGTCTCTATGAACAACATGTTTGTAACTTGCTCTTCTATCAACTTGCTAGGACCCTCTTCTGCTTGAGATGATTCCTGAGTCTTCAATTTCTTTGCATCTTTTGATCCAAGACTCACTCCAGACCTTTTTGTTTTCGTTACTATAGGTTCTTGATCCATTGGAATGAAATTACTATCTCGTCTTTTGATCCTGTAGTAAATACCTTCAATCTGATCATGTGACATTCCTTTGAATTGAGCCATCTTCATATTACCAACATGGCAACAAAAAGTCTTCATCTCAGCAATAATCTGTGCCTTTGTAAGTTTCCTTGGTTTCTTTTGACCTTTTCTAACATCCCCAATGATTTCATCAAGAGCCTGCTGATTCTTCATTTGAATAAAGTCTTTTAATTGAGCAGACCTTTGTTCTTCATTCAAGGTTGTATTTGCAATAAGTTCAATGGCCTTCTTCCTGATTATTTGATCATTGTTAATCATGTAGTCAATCTCTTCTTCTGTAGGCACATAAGTGAACAATGGAGGTTTCTCATGAATGATAGTTGGTGAAACACTTGAAATTGGTTCTGCCATAACAGCTTCATGCTTATCCAACCTTTAGCTTCTATAAAACTAGCAACTTCATCTTCCTCTAGCTTTCTCTTTCTTTCATACTCTGCTGCTTGCTCATGCTCTGCCAATCTGGCATCAAAGTTAACCTGAGCTTGATCTTTCTTAGAAATCTTTCTTGTTTGTTCTTGATCTGAAGCAATCACAATAGCCTTTCCTTTGACTGATCTTATTCTGCCAGCATCTTCCTCTGCAGTGGTAATTACTTGAGTAGCAGTGGGAACTTTTTCACTTGCAGTGGAAATAGGTTGATCAGTGGGAACTTGTTCTGCTTCAGCGGAAATTGGTCGAGCAGTTCCAACTATATCATCAAAGTTAAAACCAGCATCAGCATCTATATCTTCAAAATCCAATTTCCTCCACTCAGTCTCAGCTACATCATCTTTTGCTTGAGCATTGTCAGAATCATTGAGCTCAGGAAACTCTTTTTAAAAATGAGTACTCCTCCCCTTAAACTCTGCATCTGTTTTCCTCCCCTGTTTGTAAGAATCTCCCAAATCTTTAGTAGAACTTGCAGAAAACTCATCCTGAGGTGAAGATAATGAAGATAAAACAACTTTAGGTCTTTTCTTCTTGAGATTGTCAACTTCATTCTTTAATATTTGAATCTCAGCCTTCAATTTATTCAGCTCTGTGGCATGTTGTTCTTTGGTCTGTGCCAGATCTTTCTCTAGAGCTTGAACCTGCTTGACTAATTTGGTACAAATGTCCATCAATTCAGGTAGTTGCACACTGCCTTCATCACTTCCAACTGTGTTACCTGTTGGGAGAGGTGAATCATGAGGCATTGATTCAAGCTCTTCCCTAGTTGGACTAGGATTAAGCCTTGTACCACCACTGCTTGTCCCTAAACCAAAAGGTTCAGCAACATGCAATGTTGAGATGAGAGAAGTTGGTTGTTTATGCCTTCTCTCATAAGTGTGAGTTACAACAAGGGTATGGTGAATTGGTGGAACAATAATAGTGGGTGTGTTATGGGATACAACTGGGATGGTTGCATCTTCACCCTATACTTGAGCAATTTTAGCAAGCATTTGAGGAAAAAGTGGAAGAACCTCCCCATTCCAAAGATCTGAAGCCTTACTCATGTTTTGAAAAACTTTTGGCTTAAGGCTGGAAGGTTCATAAAGTCTATTGTGAGGTTGCAGTTGAAACTCATTTAACACTGCTTGCACAAACCTTGGATACATCAAAAATTTATATTGACTCTTTACATTGCCTTTCATATTATTGAAAATAAACTTTGAAAAATTGAAAGTCCTATCAGTTGCCAAACAAACCAAAGGATAAGCCATGGTTGATGCAAATTGTTCATAAGATGTTTTCTTAGGACTTAGGCAATGTAAAAGAGTGTGAATTAAAAATCTCCAATGGGGACAAAAACATCCTTTTCTGAAAGTTACTTTTTGTTTAGATGTATCATACCCCATTCAAGCAATATTAGTGAAAATTTCTGAATTAGGTAATGTGATGATACCATTCAGATCATCCAATTGGAGAATTCTCCTCAAGGATGACTCAGTAACATCAATAGTTACCCCATCCACTGTGGCTCTTAGAGCATCCACAGATTCATGTGTGTCTCCCTGTTCAAGAGTTATGGACTCCACAGTGTTCCAGAACTGTTTGATATGAGAGACATAGATTGTGGGATTAATAGTTAAGGCATACCTTATATGAGTTGTATTTAGAAAATCCACAATCTGATGAAAAACAGGGCCACTCTTCTCGTTAGACTTTTGTAGGTAGGCCACTTGGTTGTGCTCCTCGACAAATTTTAGAATCGCCATGATATTTGTGAAAAAGAGAGTAAAAGTGTTAGTAATCAAGATAAAAATCAAGCCGTATGATGATCAATTTATACTAATAGGGTTTGAGGAGGTTGCGCAATGTGAATTATCTTTAGAAAGAATTATCTTTGGAAAAGAATAATTTATAATAAGTGAGTAGATAATTCACAAAAGATTTTACCCTATTAATATGGAAAGACGGTTATATTTACAACGGCTAGTAAAAAATAGATTACTGACACAACAGTTGTAACGGCTAGTTCATCAGTCGAAAAATTACTCTTGCAGTGGTAACTAATGAACTAGCAGTGGTAAAATTTTCACAACATATCAAAGAGCACTGGTTAATAAAACATGAAAATTAGCTGCTCTTATCATAGTTTTTAGCAAACTACCAGCTATCAACGGATTTGATATGTCTTTATCATGAGCCGTTTGCTATGGACTAGCCAACTCTTGATCACTTGGAGTATGGTGAGTTGATAACCATATAGTTTATGGTAAACTATCAACCATAAACGGATTTGATAAATCTTTACCAGTAGCCGTTTGCTCTGGACTAGCTGATTCTTATGTGGATTAGACATGGTGAATCAATAACCATTTGTTTTGTGTCTATGATACACACCTTATAACTTCAATGACTCCAATAATATGGGTTGTATGCAGCAACACAAAGTAATTCTCAACTTAACCCATAAAAATTAACCCAAAGTAACTTTTTAACCAAATATCTTCCAAAAGTCAACCCGATAATAACCAAATTTACTCCTCCAACCTACCAAAACACGTAGGAGTAAATATTCTTCATTAATTAGAATTCGACCTTGACTTTGCATATAAAAGGGGGCTCAAACCTTTTATCTCTCATCAACAAACAACTTTAATAACACAAACCCGAAACATCATCATGAGTTGGTTTCCTTTAATCTACATCTCATCTGAAGACACATCTGATGATGAAATCAGTGACTACTCTGACTTTGAAGAACTTGATGTGTGTGTCACATTGTAAACTTAGAAAGGTGTGTGTGTGTAGAGACGTTTTATGGGAAAACGTCTAGGGTGATTAGTGTTAAGCCTCAACAATCTTAGATCGTTGTTAGAGTGTAACCGTGCTACACTTGATCACCAGGGGCGGAGCTACTTTAAGAGTACTGGGGGGAGTTGCCCCCAACAAAGCTCCCGTAGACACACAAGATAACATAGAAAAAATATCAAATTTGTAGAAAAAAGGTTCAGTGCCCTCAGCTTGATAGCTCAAGTGCCCTCTTCGTTCACTGAGAGCCAATAACCAAAGTGTCATTTAAGCTCCAATGCCCAAAAACCATTTTTTCCGGTGCTCTAGTTTGGTCAGAAAAAGATAAAAGAAGGAAGAGGGAATAGTAAGAGGTGGATGTGGGCATGTGGGAGATTGTGTAACAAAAAGACAAAACTTGTAATGTTATTTAATGCTCTACTCCGTATAAAAATTACAGTATTTATATACTTCACTGTTAGTAATGGCATTGGAAATGTAGGAATTAGTATATTTCATGTAATATAATTTTGTTAAGGGGTTAATACACAAATGTTTGATTAAATTTTTTAAGAAAATGTACTTTCACTTGAGTTGCTAAAAATGTTAAACATGACATTTGATTAATAAAATATAACATTTATGTTATTTAACTTATTAAAAAAATGTGTTCTCTTTTATAAGTTAATTAACTCAAATAAATAGAATGAAAGTTCATTAATTTAAGCGCGCCTTTTGCGTGTTAACTATTTGTAAAGTGTCAAAGTTATGTTTCCTTTGATGATCACATTATGTGTAATTACATTATTTATAGAACCGATTTGTGCATTGCTTAGCATCTTGAGTTTTTAGTTAAGTATTTGTTGTTAGTTGCAATGAAATGAAGTAGAGCTGTTTTTCTCTTTTAATTAAATCCGACCCGACTTTAACATACACTAAAAAAATAACGCTTCCTAACGTGCTATTTCACCTACTTGTTGTTTTTCCACTTTTTAGTGAAACCCGACCCGACATCAATTTACACTAAAAAGGGACATTTCTTAACATGGTATTCATTCTCTTCTTGCTCGATGCCCCCTATTATCATTTTTTCTGGCTCCGCCACTGTTGATCACGTAGCATTGGGGCTTTGGTGTATGTTAGTTTAGAGATGATGACGAGAAACCTTGTTAATAATAACAATTGTGTTTTGATTATTATTCCGCTGCTTATCGTTATTGTTATTATTATGTCCTACACAGCCTACATTAGTTTATCACAATTGGCATCAGAGACAGGTTAGCTCGTTACCTAGGGATTTAACAAGGTTTTTATGATGGGATAATTCCATATTTACCCAATTTAAACATGAAAATGTCATATATACCCAAAATACAAGTTTTGAATGCATGATTTACAATGCACTTAAAGCATGTTTTGGGTAAATATGGTATTATCATGTTTAAGTTGGGTAAATATGGAATTGCCCCTTTTATGATTGCGTTTATGAAGAAAAAGATGGTCGAGTGTTCTGTTTTGAAGAAGGTTTAAAATCGAAGAAAGTAGCAAATAACTGCTGTCGACAAACATGGTACTTTCGATTTTCTATGTTAATTTTCGATTCACAAATAAATCTCATACTACAGATATTTAATAAATGGGTCGAGAGGTTGTCGTCATGTGCTAATTAATAGCCTCGTACTATTGAATTGCAATTTATTGAGAGTTGTTGTTATGCTGCTGCTACAATTATGATTGGTTGATTTCATAACCTCATATAATATCTTTGATTGGTTGGATCAACAAGTGGAAATCAAGTGGATTTACTAACCTCGTACTGTATTTATTATGTGTCGAATATTATTGGTTAAGGATTGATAATTGTGGGTAAGTAGCATTAAGTTTTATTAATTAATCATTCAATTACCTCGTACTGTCAATAATGGAATTAATTGGCTGATTCTTCAAGTTATCAAATTTCCGATTGTGAGTAAGAAAGTTGTTTATGAATAAGAACAATGTATGTAAATAAACAATTAGCTCCAATATTATTAATGATAATAATACGAGTGATCTTGATATCACTAGGGTTACACCTTGAAGCTCTAGAAACGTATATAAAACATATATCTAACCTTTAACCTAGGATCTCCTTTTATAGCATAAGGAGTCCTCTTCTACCAGATAAGTATAATGCTAATAGAATAAGATATACACAAGATCTATTCTATATTTATCTAAACGCGTTTTCTAACAGTTATCTAATAAGCAGTGGTAATATATGTTCTTGCAGTGGTAATGAGTTTCCACTGCAAGTACAATCTTCAGCAGTTGTAACATCTTCACTTAGCCATGGTAATTGTTAGTATAATTCTCAACAATCCTCCCCTAACTTATGATTAATAAATAAATCAATAAGTTTCTTCAAGTATTCAGCAAACATGAGGATATGGGAATTCTTCCAAACACTTATCTTCTTCTTCTTAACTCTTTATCAGCTCTCACACTTTGATCATAAATACTTTGTAGCAAATCATCTATGACTTCAGTTCTTTCCCAGCACCTAAGCTTCACTGTCCTCATCACATCCAATACTCCAGCTCTCAATGGATATTCTTTCTCAGCCAACATAAAAACATCAACTCCATCTTGAGTAGAAACATAATGCACAGAACTTGAATCATAGAATTTCCACAAGGTTCTCATCTCATGAGCTTCAAATCTCCAATATCTATCACTTGGGTCAGGTTCATATAATCTTCTGAAGTGAACCCATAACTCTTTAGCCTTGACATCAACAAGTTCATCCTTCTTGAACTGATCTTGAACAATCCTCCTCAAAGTATCCAAATCTTCTCTATCACAAGATCTATAAATATCTTCAAAATCTCTACAAATGGTTGTGACACTTCCAGTTCTGATGATCTTCCAAGCTACACCAAAACTATCAGAAAAGATCTCCCAACCAACTACTGCATATTTTGCTTGTAGAGGTTCAATATTAAGTACATCAGTCTCTATGAACAACATGTTTGTAACTTGCTCTTCTGTCAACTTGCTAGGACCCTCTTCTGCTTGAGATGATTCCTGAGTCTTCAATTTCTTTGCATCTTTTGATCCAAGACTCACTCCAGACCTTTTTGTTTTCATTACTGTAGGTTCTTGATCCATTGGAATGAAATTACTATCTTGTCTTTTGATCCTGTAGTAAATACCTTCAATCTGATCATGTGACATTCCTTTGAATTGAGCCATCTTCATATTACCAACATGGCAACAAAAAGTCTTCATCTCAGCAATAATCTGTGCCTTTGTTTTCCTTGGCTTCTTTTGACCTTTTCTAACATCCCCAATGATTTCATCAAGAGCCTGCTGATTCTTCATTTGAATAAAATACTTTAATTGAGCAGACCTTTGTTCTTCATTCAAGGTTGTATTTGCAATAAGTTCAATGGCCTTCTTCTTGATTATTTGATCATTGTTAATCATGTAGTCAATCTCTTCTTCTGTAGGCACATAAGTGAACAATGGAGGTTTCTCATGAATGACAGTTGGTGAAACACTTGAAATTGGTTCTGCCATAACAGCTTCAAGTTTATCCAACCTCTTAGCTTCCATAAAACTAGAAACTTCATCTTCCTCTAGCTTTCTCTTTCTTTCATACTCTACTGCTTGCTCATGCTCTGCCAATCTTGCATCAAAGTTAATCTGAGCTTGATCTTTCTTAGAAATCTTTCTTGTTTGTTCTTGATCTGAAACAATCACAATAGCCTTTCCTTTGACTGATCTTATTCTGGCAGCTTCTTCCTCTGCAGTGGTAATTACTTGAGTAGCAGTGGGAACTTTTTCACTTGCAGTGGAAATAGGTTGCTCAGTGGGAACTTGTTCTGCTTCAGTGGAAATTGGTTGAGCAGTTCCAACTATATCATCAAAGTTAAAACCAGCATCAGCATCCATATCTTCAAAATCCAATTTCCTCCCCTCAGTCTCAGCTACACCATCTTTTGCTGGAGCATTGTCAGAATCATTGAGCTCAGCAAACTCTTTTTCAAAATGAGTACTCCTCCCCTTAAACTCTGCATCTGTTTTCCTCCCCTGTTTGGAAGAATCTCCCAAATCTTTAGTAGAACTTGCAGAAAACTCATCCTGAGGTGAAGATGATGAAGATAAAACAACTTTAGGTCTTTTCTTCTTGAGATTCTCAACTTCAGTCTGCAATCTTGGAATCTCAGCCTTCAATTAATTCAGCTCTGTGGCATGTTGTTCTTTGGTCTGTGCCAAATCTTTCTCCAGAGCTTGAACCTGCTTGACTAATTTGGTACAAATGTCCATCAATTCAGATAGTTGCACACTGCCTTCATCACTTCCAACTGTGTAACCAGTTGGGAGAGGTGAATCATGAGGCATTGATTCAGGCTCTTCCCTAGTTGGACTAGGATTAAGCCTTGAACCACCACTGCTTGTCCCGAAACCAAAAGGTTCAGCAACATGCAATGTTGAGATGAGAGAAGTTGGCTGTTTATGCCTTCTCTCATAAGTGTGAGTTACAGCGGGGGTATGATGAATTGGTGGAACAACAATAGTGGGTGTGTTTTGGGATACAAATGGGATGGTTGCATCTTCACCCTGTACTTGAGCAATTTTAGCAAGCGTTTGAGGAAAAAGTGGATGAACCTCCCCATTCCAAAGATCTGAAGCCTTACTCATGTTTTGAAAAACTTTTGGCTTAAGGCAGGAAGGTTCATAAATTCTATTGTGAGGTTGCAGTTGAAACTCATTTAACACTGCTTGCACAAACCTTGGATACATCAAAATTTTATATTGACTCTTTACATTGCCTTTCATATTATTGAAAATAAAGTTTGAAAAATTGAAAGTCCTATCAGTTGCCAAACAAACCAAAGGATAAGCCATGGTTGATGCAAATTGTTCATAAGATGTTTTCTTAGGACTTAGGCAATGTAAAAGAGTGTGAATTAAAAATCTCCAATGGGGACAAAAACATCCTTTTCTGAAAGTTACTTTTTGTTCAGATGTATCATACCCCATTAAAGCAATATTAGTGAAAATTTCTGAATTAGGTAATGTGATGATACAATTGAGATCATCCAATTGGAGAATTCTCCTCAAGGATGACTCAGTAACATCAATAGTTACCCCATCCACTGTGGCTCTTAGAGCATCCACAGATTCATGTGTATCTCCCTGTTCAAGAGTTATGGACTCCACAGTTTTCCAGAACTGTTTGATATGAGAGACATAGATTGTGGGATTAAGAGTTAAGGCATACCTTATATGAGTTGTATTTAGAAAATCCACAATCTGATGAAAAACAGGGCCACTCTTCTCATTTGACTTTTGTAGGTAGGCCACTTGGTTGTGCTCCTCGACAAATTTTAGAATCGCCATGATATTTGTGAAAAAGATAATAAAAGTGTTAGTAATCAAGATAAAAATCAAGCCGTATGATGATCAATTTATACTAATAGGGTTTGAGGAGGTTGCGCAATCTGAATTATCTTTAGAAAGAATTATCTTTGGAAAAGAATAATTTATAATAAGTAAGTAGATAATTCACAAAAGATTTTACCCTATTAATAAGGAAAGACGGTTATATTTACAACGGCTAGTAAAAAATAGATTACTGACACAACAGTTGTAACAGCTAGTTCGTCAGTGGAAAAATTACTCTTGCAGTGGTAACTAATGAACTAGCAGTGGTAAAATTTTCACAACATATCAAAGAGCAGTGGTTAATAAAACATGAAAATTAGCTGCTCTTATCATAGTTTTTTGCAAACTACCAGCTATCAACGGATTTGATATGTCTTTACCATGAGCCGTTTGCTATGGACTAGCCAACTCTTGATTACTTGGAGTATGGTGAGTTGATAACCATATAGTTTTTGGTAAACTATCAACCATAAACGGATTTAATAAGTCTTTACCAGTAGCCGTTTGCTCTGGACTAGTTGATTCTTATGTGGATTAGACATGGTGAATCAATAACCGTATGTTGTGTGTCTATGATACACACCTTATAACTCCAATGACTCCAATAATATGGGTTGTATGCAGCAACACAAAGTAATTCTCAACTTAACCCATAAAAATTAACCCAAAGTAACTTTTTAACCAAGTTACTTTTCACAAAAATATATTCCAAAAGTCAACCCTATAATAACCAAATTTACTCCTCCAACCTACCAAAACAAGTAGGAGTAAATATTCTTCATTAATTAGAATTCGACCTTGACTTTACATATAAAAGGGGGCTCAAACCTTTTATCTCTCATCAACAAACAACTTTAATAACACAACCCCTAAACATCATCATGAGTTGGTTTCCTTTAATCTACATCTCATCTGATGATACATCTGATGAGGAAATCAGTTACTGCTCTGACTCTGAAGAACTTTCAGCTGGATGGAGTGGATATTTTCCACCAAGTGCTGCAACTGCTATATCTTCAAGCATGAAGCCCAACAAGAAGATTTCAGCTGATCCTGCTCCATCACTAGAGTTTTATTCAAGCTCTTCATCTGATGATGATAATGATCCAACCTTTGATCTTTCCAAAGAGCTTCCAAAGGCCCTCACCATAGCATTGACAACTGCTATAAACAACATGAAGTGGCCTGCTGTTGAGAAGCCTACCCAAGCACCAAGGCCTCCCAAGCAAGTTCTGGGACTTGCTTGTCCAAGAAAACAACTTTCTTTTGATGACAAGAGAAAGAGGGCTTGTCTTGTTATGGTTTTCTGTTTTGGTGACTATGATTTCTGAATGGTTGTGATGTACTTCTCTATAATATCAATAAAAGTACTCTTTCCTTATGCTTTTAGTCACCAATCTTTCCACTGTTGTATGTTAATTTCCACTGAGCTCTTGATAACTCTGCATACAAGTTAGTAGAAAACCATACATACCATATAAACAATATTAGTACCTAAAAACTATCCTGCAACACTGAAAAGTATTAGACATCAATAATTTATGGATTGAGCATTCCAATACCTGTTACCAAGTATTGAAATCTACCCACATCAAGCCCTTTTGTTAATAAATCAGCATAATTGTCATCAGTATGGATTTTGACAACATTAATAAGCTTTTACTCAAAACAATCTCTAATAAAGTGATGTCTAATTTCAATATGTTTAGTTTTAGTGTGTTGCACAGGATTTTTAATAATGCATATGGTACTACTATTGTCTATATAGATAATGGTGTTCATGAAATTGTACCCATAATCCAATAATTGATTCTGAAGCCAAAGGATCTGAGCACAACAACTAGCAGCTGCAACATATTCTGCTTCAGTGGTTGAAGTAGCAACCATAGTTTGCTTCTTGCACTGCCATGACACCAATATACATCCAAGAAATTGACATCCTCCAGTAGTTGATCTTCTATCCAAACTTGCTCCAGCATAGTCACTATCTGAGTATGTGATCGACTGTAAAGCCCATAAATGATGCATAGGCTAGAAACAATCTAATAGCCTCAATCCTTGCAACAGGAGCAAAAACTTCTTCATAATCAATACCCTCCTCTTGAGTGTATCCTTGAGCAACTAATCTAGCTTTATTCATTATTACAATACCTCTTTCATCTTTCTTGTTTCTGAAAACCCATTTAGTAACAATGACCTTCATCCCATCAGGCAAGTCACAAAGAACCCAAACCTTTTGAAGTTTAAACTGCAGCAACTCTTCTTGCATTGCTTCAACCTAGCTAGATTCTCCTAGAGCCATATAGACATTATTAGGCTCCACTTGTGAAAGAAAACAGAAAAACAAACACTCATTCTTCTTACTAGGATTCTTGGACTCATACACTTCACTTATGAACCCATGAATATCATCTTTCTTTGTCTGTCTTCTAGTCTTCACACCTGATTGAAGTTCACCAATAACATTATCAAGTGGATGCACTTTGTGAATTGAAGTCTGTGATGTGCTAGGAATAGCATATGTTGTAGGCATGTTTGTAATCTCTACACCATCACTTGGTGATTCATGAGAAGTATGTTCCACATTTGGGCTGTCAGTGGAAACTTATAGTGTAGCAGTAGGAATTGAGTTACCACTGCTAGAAGGAATTTCTTTATTCAGTTCATCAAAATTCACACCATTTGCATCTCTTGGCTTTTCAGAATTGTCAACAAAGTCCCAAAGTGGCATAACAATTTGATCTTCATCATCTTTACAAGCTTCATCTTCATCAATGAATTCTTCTGAATCTTCAAGATCTTTGTCTCCAGTGCTTGAAGTGCGAGGTACATAATTCATTGTATTGGATAATGTTTCAAGATCAAATAGCCAATCTGGTCCTGAACCTGCCATGTTTGCTTTATTTTCAAGAAACTGAACATGCAAGTTCTCTTCAATCTTCTTTGTTCTTAAGTTATAGACTCTAAAAGCCTTGCTAATCATAGAGTATCCAACAAAGAAGCCTTCATCAGACTTTTCTTCAAATTTACCCAGATGATCAATGATATTGAGAATAGTAACATGACATCCAAATGGCCTCATAAACTCCAACGTAGGAGGTCTTCCTCTGAATAACTCATAAGGTGTCTTGTTCTTTGTTTTGACCACTAAAACCCTGTTCTGAATATAACAAGCAGTGTTAACTGCTTCAGCCCAAAAAGTCACTGGAAGCTTGGAATCAGCTAACATGGTTCTAGCAGCCTCAATTAGTGTTTTGTTTCTTCTTTCTGCAACTCCATTTTGTTGAGGAGTTCTTGCAACACTAAATTCTCTTTTAATACCTTTGTCTCTACAGAAATCATCCATTACTTTATTCTTGAACTCTGTCCCATTGTCACACCTAATGATCTTTATTTTCTTTTCAAATTGATTTTCAACTTCAGTGATGAATGTCTTAAGGATGCCAGTGGTTTCATCCTTGGTTCTTAAAAAGAAAACCCATGTGAATCTACTGAAATCATCAGTTACAACAAGACAATACTTCTTCAAATTGATGCTGCTCACAGAAGTAGGACCAAACAAGTCCATATGCAGCATAAAGAGTGGATGATCAATAGAATTGAATGCTTTGGTCTTGCATGAAGCTCTGTGTTGCTTTCCTTTGAGACAGGCAACACAAGTTTGGTCATTTTCAAATCTTTTCTCTGGTAGACCTCTAACAAGTCCATATTTCACAATCTTGTTGATGGTCTTGAAGTTAACATGACCAACTCTTCTATGCCAAAGCATTGATTCATCCATAGTGGCTTTTGCAAGCAAGCAAGTAACATCATTATTAGCCACAATGTTCTTCATGTCAATGCTATATAGAGTTCCTTTTCTAGGGATTTTAAGCAAAATATCATTTTCATCAGGGAGCTTATAATCCTTAGATAAGATATAGCATTCATCTTCTGTGAATAGAACTCTATGCTTCTTGTCACACATCTGTGACACACTAAAAAGGTTGTACTTGAGTTCTTTCACATACTGCACATCTTCAAAGTCAATGTTTCCAGCCTTGATTATTCCTTTGCCAGAAACTTTGCCACCAATTCCTCCTCCAAAGCTGACAAATTGTCCATCATAAGGTTGAAAGTCTGAAAGATAGGACTTATTGCCAGTCATGTACCTGGAACATCCACCGTCTAAGTATCCTTGATCATTTGTAGTTTTTGAATGTTCCTGCACACAAAATATAGGAATTGGTTCCTTTTGGGGACCCAAGCTACAAATGACTTGGATCTGCCTCATGTATCAATATAATTATATCTATCAAAGGTCATTGATACACCATTGGGATTGTTTGAGGTGATGATTCCTTTTGGTTTCCATTCCCAACGTGCTGAGGCCTTAACAGAATTTCTCATATTTACCCTTTTCTTGTTAACAGACCTACCAGTGGTAACCTTTGGCCTTGCAATGGTAACTGCTGGCTTAGCACTGGAAACTGCTAGTTTAGAAATTTTGGGTACCCACTTCTGATTATTGTTAACTTTCTTTTCAAAATTAGTCTTTTTCCCTGTTTGATTAGATTTAACAAAATTTGTGACAGGGGACTTGGGGTAAACTCTGTTTTTGTTACTGGCAGTGGTAACTGCTGGTCTAGCAGTGGAAATTGGTTTTATGCTAGAATGAAGAAAAACAGACCTGGGAATCATCTTGCTAAGTGGATTTGGGTGAGTGAAGTTATTTACATTTTGACTATTTACCCTAGTATTCCTAAACACTTCCCTTCTACCCAAGTGGTAGGTACAGCTATAAGACAAATGGTCAAAGCTACCACATATATGACAGGATTTGTTATTGAACACAAAATCACTACCAAATTGCCTAGACTTAACATGATTCCAACTCCTCATATTACCCCTAGGAGTTGGTGACCTACTTCTATACATCTCTGCATATCTAGTAGTCGGCCTAGTGAAATTAGGTTGTGACCTAGGCTTATGAGGAATACACTTTTTAACCTCCACTTTAACATTCTCAGGAACACTAGGTTTAGACTCAACATTCAGATTTTCATCTTTAAGAGATGAGTCACTAGCACTATCAAATGTATCAACCTCAACCTGAACCTTTTCAATTTCAACTGGTTTAACAAACTTTGGTCCATAGGTCATAGGTGGTTCCTGGAATTCTTCTTATCCTGTGTGAGCTAAGTCAATGCCAGGAGGTGATGGAACACCTCTTAAAGGTGGTGGAACTGATTTGTATCCAACTCCTGATTTGGCTTTGTTCACAACTTAGGCTTCTCAAATTTTGTCAATACACTTGGATTGGTGATCCAGTGTTTGCTTAGTTATCATTATATTCTCACTAGCCATTTTAACCTTTTCTAGTTCTTCCCTAAGAACCTTGTTTACAGCAACCTGATAATCTATGTCTCTTTTTAACACTGCAATATCATCATTGAACTTAGATTCATTTGCCCTATAATGCTCTAATTGAGTTTCTAAAACACCTAGGCCTCTTTTATGATTTGCTAAGTTATAGTTAGTATGATTTAACTCTAGCAATTGTTCATCATATTGTGCTTTAATTTTCTCATACTCTTTTAAGGCCTTACAAGATTTAGAACAAGCATTATTAATTTGTACCTCAGAGTCAGAAAAAGCCATTAGTGCAAGCTCTGTAGCAACCATTGCAGACTCTGAATCATCTTCCTCATCCTTAGTCATAAAGCTCCAATCAATGCTCATTCCATCAATAGCCAATAGCCCCTTTAGCTCATCAGTAGTCTGTTCCTTCTTCTTGTCCTGCTTGTACCAAGTTGACCTGTTGTCAGACTTCCTTGGCTTTCTGCACTCCCTGGCAAAGTGCCCCTTCTTATGAAAATTATAGCACTCCACCTTCTTTTTGTCAAAACCTACTGTTTCATTGCCACTGATGTTAATCTTTCTTCCAGTCTTCTTCCAAAACTTCTTTGTCCTTAAGCTTAGTAATGCTACTTGCCATTTAATGTCCATCTCCTCCATATCATCCTCATCAATTTGATCCAAATCCTCATGATTGAGAATTGAACCACCCACTTGACTTGATATAAAGGCATAAAAAGTAGTATCACTAAGTCCTGCAATCTGTCTCTTTGAGCTACCAGTGGAAACACTTCCACCACCAGTGGAAACAACAATGTTAGCACTGTCATCATCACTATCACTTTCTTCATCTGAACTACTATCATCAAGAGATGATGATATGAGTGCTACACTTCCTGAACTTGAGCTTAATTTGCCAGCTTTCTTCAATCTTTGTTCAATAACCTTGAAGTTATTGTACAAATCATTAAGTTTCATGGTCTCCAAATCTGGCTTATCTTCCCATACAGCAACATTGGTTCCAAACTTAGAGGGTAAGCTTCTTAAGACAGTGAGTTGAGTAACAATCTTTTGTAGCCTTGTGAAGATGCTATCAATTGATTCATTACTTGTTGAACCAAAGTTTTCATAAGTCTGCTTCAGCAGAGTCTTCTGAGTCTTCTTGGTGGAGTCATTACCACCAAAAACATTACAGATCTCCTCAAAAAGAGTCTTTGCAGTCTTGTACTTGTTGAATGCTAGAACTTGGTCTCTGGGAAGTGTCATCAGCAACAATCCTCTGGCCTTCAGGTCATTCTTCATCTGAAGTCTTTCATCATTAGTAACAGGTCCAGTGTTGACCTTAATTACTTCCTTGCCACCAACCATCTCTGAAGTAGAACTTGGTTTGAAAGAGTTTCCAACCATGATGATCTCCCAGAGTGTGTAGTCTTAGACCATAAAGAACTGTTCGGTCATTAGCCTCCACATCTCAAAGTCATTCAACTTAAGCTTTCGAAGCTTAGCAGCAATGTTTGAGTTACTGGTTTCTGTCTCCATTGATTCTTCTGAGTGAACTAGAGTCTTCTAAATCAAAGTATCAAGACCTGTCTCTGATACCACTTGATGGATCTAAACACCTTGAACTTGTGTTAGATTGATACTTTGAGTTATATCACTAAGTATGCGGAATCTACTTAGTAACACTTAGAAGTTTGATTGTGAGTAAGACAGTTGTTTATGAATAAGAACAATGTATGTAAACAAACAATTAGCTCCAATATTATTAATGATAATAATGCGAGTGATCTTGATATCACTAGGGTTACACCTTGAAGCTCTAGAAACGTATATAAAACATATATCTAACCTTTAACCTAGGATCTCCTTTTATAGCACAAGGAGTCCTCTTCTACAAGATAAGTATAATGCTAATAGAATAAGATATACACAAGATCTATTCTATATTTATCTAAACGCGTTTCCTAACAGTTATCTAATAAGCAGTGGTAATATATGTTCTTGCAGCGGTAATGAGTTTCCACTGCAAGTACAATCTTCAGCAGTTGTAACATCTTCACTTAGCCATGGTAACTGTTAGTATAATTCCCAACAGTTTACCCTTAAATGTTTTGTTTATATTATGTGACCTTGATTTGTCAAAATGGAATATTTGTGTCAAATGGAGTGGAAAGGTTTTATGATTATCATGACATTATTGTATATACCTTTTTGAACATGTCTTTATGGTATTTTAAGAAAAAATAGTGAGTTGTAGTTCATGGAATCTTAGGGTCTGTTTGGTTTGTATGTAGGTTTGGGATTTGGATTTTGATTAGGATTAGGATTTAGATTCGGATTTGAATTTGAATTTTGATTTGATTTAAGTGAGAGAAAATAATTATAAATTTATTTTATAAAATTTGTATTAATAATTTTATTGTTAATAAATAATAAAATATAACAAAAAAAAGTAAAAGAAGGAAAACTAGTGGTTAATAATTGTCGTGGGCCTACAAAGAAGATGGTAATTGTTGTAAAGGTATCATGTGTGAGGGGATTTGTAGAATCCTTTAAGGCATCTTTCAGCTTAATTCTTGTAAAACTAAGGGTGTTGATGCGTTTCGAAAGCTTTATATTTATTAAACTAGTTTCACCATTTCCTTAATACACAAAACACATAGGTAAAAGTATAACCCCCATTTATAGAAAAGGTTTGAGGTAAGACCAGGTCGTCCCAAGAGAAGATGTTGTTTCTTATTGCTAGTTATAGATAACAAAATTAGATTTCAATGATTGTCACTTATCACTAAAACTGTTTTTGTTGGATTTAAGTTCTTTGAAATGTTTTCCCAATTTATATTAAAAGTGTGTTTATTCAAGACAAAGCACATGAGAATCATGAGAGTTATCACAGAAGTTACATGGACAATGTATAAGAGTAAGACGTGATGGTAGATCATGTTAACTAGTATATATATCCTATGTAAAAGAATCTCCTTTCGGCCTTTGATTCTAGATACACAGAATGCATAAAGTGTGGTCCAAGTATGACGTATTGATGAGGTGAAAAGTGTACTACTTTTAAGGGGTCATTTAAGCCCGAATTCGATATTATTTGATCAAATATTGCCCTAAATCGTTCCTTTTGTCATTTTAGGTACTTTTGGAGAGAAATCTGGAAAAGGAAGCATTTTGGACGTTTTTGAAGCATAAAAGTGAAGAAAACGGCAAAGTCTCAAATTCCTTGCTGGAACAATACCTGACGACATCAAGGTTTTACAAGTGACGGTGTCAAGAGTGATAAAAGAGGTGGATGTGAAACTTATAACGTGACGGCCCAGAAAGTTTTCAAGCTTATTGGCCTGACGGCGCCACCAAGGCCGTCAGGGTCCAAATACACTTGACGGCCCAAAGTGATTTTCTACAGAAGTGGATCTAGGCAATACGAATTTCATCATGGCGGCGAGTTGACGGCGTCATAAGTTAACACATGACGCTGTCAAGGTGTAAAGTCTACATATAGTTTTCTAATTTTCATTCATTAGTGTGGAACTTTGTGTGGGATATTAGGGCATAAACCCTAAGATGAATTTACAGCTTTTTCAAGGGTTTCAACCCCTTGATTCTTCCATGTTCAATTGAAGATGAGTACTTATTCAAATCATTCAATATGTCTATGTGTTGTATGATTATATCTTACGCTTGTCTTCTCTTTAACATGCTAGGCTAAATTTTTATTGTGTTTGCTTAGATGTAGTGAAACCTATATGTTGATTATGGGTTGATTGTTTGTTTATAATTATTACGGATGATTGTATTCGACGTTAGGCTTAAGAAAACTAGCAGACTTCCATTGGTAACTTGCTTGAACGTCTTAAGAAACATGATCGGAATTGTACTACGATTTTTGGTTGTATTTAATGCGTAAGAGAATTCTAATGATCCCATGTTAGGAGCTTCTAACGGCTCGACATAGGAGTGAAGTAGGATCTTATAGAGTTAGGGAATATTGTACACGGCCCTACGACTAGTATTAAGGAATATGACCCGTCATCCTTGCAATTTTAACAAGCTAATCAACATATAAAAGATATCTAGGGAGTAATGAAATCTAAGTTAAAACAACTTCTCTCATTATTGTTTCCACCACATTAGTATAATAGTTTAATTTTCATTGTTGTTATTTTATTTTGATTGCATCTTTAGATTAATTGGGTTAGTTGGCTAGCAACTAATTCCGCCCACTCCTTCAAAACCTGGGATTTTAATTGCTTTCCATAAAATATAAAAATACAAAAAGAATCATCCCTCACCTCTAGACCTAGTTTAGTAGGCTTTCTAATCCTAGCGACACTATTCTTGAGTTGAACGATCAATCCCCCGGTACTTGTCACTATACTATACTACAACGATCAGGTACACTGCCTAGTGGGGGTTGTAAGCTTCTCAAGATCCCTTGAGAGGTAAAACCTGTTGCGAGGGCGCAATTCCCACGTATCATGTATATAACATGCCTTTCCTCTAATCAAGCCGTTAGACATTAGACTAGCCATTAAACGTGTCATAAGTCAAGGTTATCATTTGTTTTACTAAGCAGTTCTCACATGCATAGCAATGAGTTGTTATAGACAGACAATTCATAATATAACCAACATGATTGAATCTTTCGACCTTTAATCAATCACTATGACCAATCAAGACAAACGATAAGATACTAAACAATGACATATCAAATGCAAGTAACATAGATTCAATATTCGTGATATTAATCTCATATGGCTCAAATGCCTCAAACAAACATAAGGTTACTACTCCATATTATTCATAAAGTTAAACAAGTCCACAAGTATTTCTAGCATTATAACGAATTATACCGAAAGTATTCGAACTCCAAGTGGTTCTCCACGTGTGGTTCTTACTACTTAGCTAGTGGTTTTGGTACAAACCACTACTAACTGCTTCTATGATAAAGATTATTTGTTGTTGTTGTGTTGTGTCTAAACCTCCGTTTTGAGCTCCTATTTATAGCGTGAAATGTTGCCCTAGCACGTCCAAATGAGTTATGATAGGCAAGTGATCGGCCTCAACATTAAAGTGGCTCATTAATGTAGAAAACATAACTACCATGTGAAGTACGCCGAGCATTTGGTGTAAAACCGGCGAGCTTTATTTCACGTAACCGGCGCTTATGTTGTATATAACCGGCGTACTTTACATTTGACTCGTGATTATATAGTTGACCAAAGATGCCCGTAAGCGGCGCTCATCTCGACTGCATAAAAGTGGCGTGCTTTAATCCAAACTAAGTCTTTTTCCTTTTATGTTTACAAAGTCATCCAACTCGTGCTTTTCTCGTTACTTTCACCAGACTTATATCCTGCAAATATATTCTTATATTAAGTATCAAAAGTCCTAATAATGTGGTTATTTTATCCTATAATTCATATAATATCGGGGGTATAAACATGTATAATACGAGACTCATCAAACTCCCCCATACTTAAACCAATGCTTTCCCTCAAGCATAAAAGAAATGTATTTTTTAAAAACTAAGTCTCGTATAACTTTCAAAAGTATATATTTGTTATGTATCCAAGACAACCAAGAATAACATGACATGCTCCTCACGAAAGTATAAAATTTTCATATTCACTCAAGCACTCAAAAAAATAGTTTCGGTATGGAATCACTCTCAAAGCTCAGTCATAACTTATGGATTAACCATATGCTTGTAAAAGAAACAAAACTGCACCGACGTGGCGTAAGCACCAAGTATAAATATCAAAGAGGTCTTTTATTGGGTTTAAGGGTTATAAGGTATGTATTTAGATATGGAATAATTTGTTAAAACTTAAGTCGGGAATTTATACTTCTTCTTTTTTTAGTTTTTCTCTTTTTCTCTTTAATTTTATTTTGATTTATTTATTTTTTTTACTTTTCTTATTTATTTTTTTTTTTCATTTTCGACCACATTATAACAAACATAAAGCGTGCACTCTTCATACTAATCGTAATAATTGGTATACAACCATATTTTTTCTCATATATACTCCAATTCTTATATTCCTGACTAAGCAACATATTTTTGATTATTTTCTTGATAGATAAATAGAACCGAAATTTCAAGGCTTAGAAGGGTGTATCTAATGGATAATAGCACTAAAAGTGAGTGCTAAAGGGTTCTATTTCGATTAGAAAACGGTTGGCTTATATATGGTGTAATTCCTTTTTTTTTTTTTTTTTTTGCCTCTTATCATGTAAAAATACTTATATCACCCGAATGTGATCTCACTGCAGTCTCATAATGATTTCAAATACAAGTTGTAGAATCACATAATTTATCGGCACACTCATAAACAAAGAAATCAAGCATAAAAGGTATATGCTGATATAGGCTTGAAATCCTCACATTTATAGTGGTAATGGTCACACAATGTGCAAATAATGTCATTAATCCCGATTCAGACTTCTTATAATTTTTTTGTGTAGGACCTTAGATATCACAACTTTATCACAAATATAGAAGATTAGAAGAAGAAAGATGGTGACTTGGTGACTTATATGTGATTCGTATATATAGAGAGAGAGAGATGGAAAAGATGAGAGCTTTTTATTCAAAGAAAACACACACAATACACACACAAGCACACACCTCAAATGAGCCTTTGAGGTGTTTAAATAGTTCATAACATGAGATGCCCTATGGGCTTTCTATGGGCTTGGGCTTGGACTTGGTTACATGATTGGATAACTAGGCTTATGAAACATAGCACATAACATATTAGCTTGCCAAGTCTAAGGCCCAATGACTAAACTATTACTAATCTTAACAAACGACACAAAGTTACAATATGAGAATGACCATCACTTCATAATACATTTTTTTAATGCTAACAATCTCCCCTTAAGGGTTGGTCATTCGAATGATGCTCCACGTGAGTGGGTCTTCCGTGTACTTTGTCTTTAACTTTGTGTGTCGTTGTAGAATAGTCTTTAGTCTTTGTTCCTTCATGCTTTGTGATCTTTGATAACTGATTTTTCATCGTTCTTTGTTCCTTTGTGATGTGGAGTTATCTGCCATTCGTCACTTCTGCGTCTATGGTGGTTGTTTGCCATTCCAACATGCTCATACATCTTCAGTTTTTGTGATACATGCATTTTTTGGTTCCCGTTCTTTCACACAGATCTTTGTCACTTTACTTCTGTAGGTTCTTTCACATTGCGAAGAGTCTTTCTTTGAACCTTTATTTGCTTTGATCTTTGTGAGAACTTTCCTTTGACTTCGAGATGCATGTATGAGCATGTGGAATCCGTCGCCATGGAGATGAAGTGTCCCTGCATATAAACAGTTAGCAATAAAACATCTGGTACTTACAGATAAGAATTAGAGATCGTCAACAGCATAGTGTGAAGACTCCTTCTAACCCTTACCAAGGCCGTTCCCATGTCAGATACTCTCGAGAGAGCTTACGAGACCTACTTAGTAGCTCAATGACTGGGTGAGTCGCTGGGGATCACTCCACGACTGTAGACCGTTTGAAACCACCGCGAACACTAAGCGTAACCCATAAAGAATTACCGAAGTGACCTGCTGTCAGGGCTGATTGATGTTGACCCTGGCAGGAATTTCCATTCAATCATTGAGAAACACTTGTGTGAATTCTCTTAAAAATGTTCTGGCAGATTGCTAAGATCTGCGTAGGACTCTAAAGTTTACATCTGGCATCCTTAATGTTGGACAACCAGTGTAGAAATATCATGTGTTCCTATGAGATCTTTTGATGAATCTCGGGGCTCTAGACTCGATAAGTGCACATTTGGTTTCTTATGCGGAGATTAGGGAGAGGTCTCCTGCTTCAATATCAACCATCTCTAAGAGACAAGTCGATAGATTACACTGGTTCCCCGTGAGAATGAAACAAATATCTTTTAAGAGATACCTGAGTGGCTAGAAGGTTTAGTGCATTGCGTCACTGGGTCCATGACGTCTTTGTCTTCAATACCAGTGTCACCTTAGTAACAACCAGTAGCATATGAGTTGAACCCGGTGTCTGCCCTAAGGTTGAACATTTTGAGGGCTATTTCTTTTCACCCTTTTTCATAACTTTTCTTTTTAATTCTTCAACCCCTTCTTTCTCCTTTCTCATTTTCTCCTTTTTTCAATCATACCTAAAGACTTCTAATTCTAATCTATTGGAATTGTCCTTGGGTAGATCCCTCCAGCTCTGGCGGATCATAGGACGGTTTTTCCTAACCTTAGTCACCTTATAACTCCATGACTATCCTATCATTGCCATAAAACCATTCATTTGAAAATCTCTCAAAGTGTTTATGATAATAAAACACATTGTTGACACTTCGAGAGTTTTACATTTCTTTTGAAGGACTCCCCCTTCACATGTGCTCATGTAATTTTTAAGAAATTTGCACATGTGGGAGGAGTTTGCACTTTTTGAATTGATCCACTTTCAGCGAACATGACCGATTCGAGACACGCTTACATCACTAGTTAGACTAGCTTGAAATTATTACCCGTCCTGGTCAAGTCCAAAGAAAGTCTCTCGATACGGTACATTCTACTCAGACAAGTCCTATTCGAGACACGCTTACATCACTAGTTGGACTAGCTTGAAGTTATTACCCGTCCAGGACAAGTCTTTTCAATTACTGACATTTTAAGCTTCGTCAATTCATTGGTACTATCTGAGTCTAGCTCTTTTGAGATTCAGTCACAAGCTTTAAACATCTTTGATCACATTTTAATCATGTCTTCTCCCCCTCAAAAATAACATAGCGTGATATTTTTGATATCAACTGATTAATAAAAGGCTTTTTGGAGAGAAAGACAGATTTGCATGAATTTGGAACATTTTTGTTTATATGAAATACTCCCCCTCAAAACTCGCATATGTTTTTGAGAATGTTAAACTTTTTAAAGTTTAGAGGGAAGGAGTCTTCTCGAAGCAAAATTCTGAAAGAGAGAGAAGTTTCAGATTTGTTGAATTTTGCATCAAGGTTTTTTGAAAAAACAAAGACTTCTCTTTGTTTGAATAGGAATGTCGCACTGAGGCGTACAACAATGTCCGTTTTTAGGATAAGTGCACTTTGTTGATGAAAATCATTTTTGCGTAGCACTTTCCTTTCTTTGAAAAATTGAGTTGTGCACTGTAAGGTGTACACAAGGCATTTTGATGATGAGCACCGATTTTGATAGATTTTGAAAAATCTTGAAAAAGTGGTGCTCAGAATGTAAGAGAATTTTGAAAATCTAATTTATCATTAGATCAACAATCATGGTCTTGAGCTTAAAGATTTTGAAAGTTTTTCTAAAGAAAACTCAAGCCAGATAAGAGTTTGGTTTATGTTTTAGGATAAGTGCTCGAAAAATTTGAAAACTTTGTTTTGATTAAGCACTTTCCTTTCTTTGATGCACGGGTCCTGAACTGATATGTCCAGAAGCCATTCGATTAAGTTTGGGTTTCGTACTAAAGTATACGAAAGCCATTGTGAAGAAACTTTTTGAGAAACGACATGTTTTAGAAAAAAACATTTTAAAGAACTCTCGCTCAAGCATCTGTACATATCCGTATCATTGTTGAATGACATTTCTAGAAACGTACAGAATATCGATTATACAAGAGACATGTCGTGAGAAGAATATTTTTGGATTTTTTGATTTTATAATGTTTTTGGATTTTTGAAAATTTTATATTTTTGTATTTTGTTTTTGTTTTTATAAAAGAAATGGAAAATCAAAAATAGAAGATTGAAAGAATGATTTTATAGAATTTACAGAATTTGAACCCTCTGAAGAACTGGGTTCTGAGATAGTTAAAGCACCTGCAACCAAAGATGAAGAGGTTTCACAAATAACAGTGTTAGAAGTACATGAAGCATCACTCTGCGGGTGTTGACTATCAACGGTTGTTGTGGTTTCTACTTCCTTATCCTGAAGATTATCACTATTATTTGTCTTGGTGCAACTATCAAAAATCTTCCCTGTGGGAATCCATCTAAGACCAACTGTTTTAAAAACTTTCCCGGTAGGAATCCACCTAAGGTAAGATCTAGATGTAGTTTTCTTACCAGATGCAGCGGAAGTCTCAGTCTTGGAAAAACTACATTCTTTAGATATCCACCTATTAGGTTTCTTAACCTCTTGCTTCTTATCAACGGGTTTGTTTCGATTTGGTGTCTTAGTGGATTGTGTCTTGACACTTGATTTGGAATTCTTTGTGTTGCATTCTACGTTCCTAGCATACTCTTTTGTGTCACTACTCTTAGATGCAAGCCAATCCCTAGTATTTTGTTGAAAGTTCCTAGGTAATGGTTTACTACTACTAGCGGTGCTTTGGAATCTTGTAGAATTTATCACACTAGGTTTTGCACCTAAAATTCCGTTTTTTCGATGTTGTGCCTTTTTTCTAGCTTCTTCTAGATGATGACTGAGGACCATGTCATTAGAACCGACAGACTCTTTAACAGTTTTTATGGTCACATTTGGTGTACTATTCCTAGAAGAGCCAGGTGAAATCACATTTTTGTTTCTTTCAACAAACAATTTTTGTTTTTCAACAATCTTTTCCATTACCTTTTCCTTGGGCAAGGATTGTGGAGTGACTGGTTTTGACAAATCCTTTTTCTCATCGACTTTTGGAGCAAACCGTGAAATTGACATTTTTGGTTTTTGAACCGTGTTTGAAACATTTGGTTTCTCCGAAGTCGATGGTTTTGCAAACTTAGTATCCACAGCCTTCCCTTTTATACTTTCAAGCTGAGCCCTCAAAAGGTCATTTTGCTCTTTCATGTTCTTGAAAGCACGCTCATATGACAGTTTGTCATACTTGCATTCTTCCTTTTTTCGATCAAGTTGTTTAAAACATGACACATTTTCTTTTTCAATCTTTATAAGAGCATTTTCATATTTGGAAACAATTTCGGAGGTCTCAGCTTTCAGTCTTTCATCGTCTTGAACCGAATATGTTTGTAAAATGATGGACATAATGTCAGTCGTCATAACAGCTTCGAAGAGAGAATCATTTAGGTTTTCCAAAACATTCATGTTTTTACGAGTATCATTAGCTTCGTTTACCAGGGATTTGTGGTCCTTGACAAAGTCAGCCGTTTCTTTTAAAAAAGCTAGTTCAAAATTTTTTACACTCGCGCTGATGTTATTCAGTGGAATAGTAATTTCGTTTTGAAACACCTTTTTCTGTTCGATGTGATAACTAGAATGCCAGTTGTTAATATCGATGGAAGTTTTAGATTTAACTATGTTTTGAAGTTCTTGAATTCTCATTTTAACGTCATCGAGAATGTTTCTAGCCTCACTTGTTTTAAAAGTGTTGTTAGAGGACATTTGTTCTAATTTAGAAAGAGATTTGGAAACAACTTTCTTTTTAGACAAGAATTTCGCAAATGGTCGTTTTATGGAAAACGCAGATGGTTCTGTTTGTGGAACAAAAGTGATTCCCGAAAGTTTGTTCAATTTGTTGTAATCAATGGGTTTCAAATCCTTTTGTTTCATTTTATTAATGCTCTCTTCGACATGTTCAATCGTTAGCACAGAATCCCGAACGACGGGAGGATCATGTTTGGTATAAATCACATTACCATTGTACAAAACATTCTGTTCTTGCTGAGCTTTCTTGAGATTACAAGGGGTGTTGTTATCGAGAGCCATTTTATTTTTCATATGGTAAATCGGATTAGTTTGATTTGAAATCATTTTCATTGTTTGACTCGACTGCCCCGACTTAACCACTAACTCTTCTAAATGAGCAATCATGTGTTCTGACTCTACGATTTCTTCCAAAAGTTTGTCTTCTTTCTTTGCAAAATCCTTTTTCAACTCATCCATTTTTTTTTCAAGATTGGTATAAGCTGTTTTTTGTTTAGAAAGTTGGTTTTGTAAATCAGAAATTTCCGCGTTTAAAGATTTTATCTTTTTGAAAGAATTAACATCAAGTGTATCGAACTTGAGTTGCAATTGTTGTTTCTCTGAAACGGAATTTTGATAACCAGTTTCTAATTCAGACAATCTTTTGTTATGAAATTCAAAAGCTTTAACGGTGGATTTGTAACTCTCAAGCTCAGCGGTCAATTTAACATTCGCGGCCTTAACATCGCGATTGACCTTTTTCACTTTCTCAATTTCAATACCACAGTTATTTAATAATGATTCAAATAAAGCACGTGTTTCCTCATCATTCTCAGCATGCTGTGAAACGAAGCCTCCATTATGATTCATATCTGGAGTTGCTGAAGGAGTATTGCTACTACTTGGCGTGTCCAGGGATGTATCATAAGTGGGTGCTTGCTTCTCAAAATGCTGTTCCTCATGAGGAGACATATCAAATATATCATTATTGTGACATGTGTTAAAATTAGATACCTCAGATGGTGCATTGGTGTCATAGACAGGAAGTGTGTCAGAATCCGTGTCATACTTAGCTTCCTGAAGATTCGCCATGAATATGCAGTTCGCATCGATATCTTCTCTATCTTCCATGTCATCCATAAGAGCCATAAAGTCATTCTCCTCTGCATTCAACTGAAATCCTGCCTCTGCCTTTTGTGCCAACATCACTGCTTTCTGCAAGTACGCTAGATCTTTCTTGTTTGGCTTAGTAGGACAGTTCCTTGCCATATGACCTACACCCTAGCAGTTGAAACACTTTACCGGATTACCCTGATTCATATTTCCCAAATTCCCAACTACTGGAGCTGCAACATTTCTATTCTGATTACCCATTGCCTGATAACCAACATTCTGACCCCTCTGATTTCCAACAAACTGACCCAACTGATTCCCTGCATTTTGACCATACTGATTCCCTGCATACTGACCTGCATTCTGCATATTCTGATTTCCCATATTAAATCCCGTAGCATATCCTTGCTGATTCCAATAAACTCCAACCATTTGGCCTCCGTTGCCCATATTGAAACTCGGCTGAGCGATCTGCCTGTTGCGAGTATTCGATGAAATCCTTTGGTTGTTGTTTGTTGGTGTAGAATAGCGTCCTTGGAATGCCTTTGACAGAAAAGCAAACGCTTGAGTCAATGTTGCAGCAGCTTCATCATTGTCAGTGAATTCTGGTTCTTGGAATTGTGGGTAGAATTGTTGTTGGTAGACCGGTGTTGGTTGTTGAATGTATGATGGTTGCATGTAGTTGTGAATGGATGATGATGGTTGTTGAGTGTTCACTTGTAATGGTGTTGGTGTATTAGCAATTAATGCGAGAGGATCATGATTCTTTGCCAATCTTTCTTTCCTAACTTCATTAGCCTCAGCTTGGTTTTGCTTCAGAAAGTCATAGAGTTGATCATAATTCACCTGATGTAAGTCCTTTGTCTGATTAACAATTGTAACATAACGACCCCATTCTTCTGGAAGGTTATTGACGAATTTGATGTTTGTTGCAATTGTTCGAGGTGTCAACTTGTTTCTGATTAACTCATTCATCAACGTGCAAAACCTTGTGTAGTATGACTCAATCTGTTCACCTTTAGTGGATGTGAAGTTCTCCCATTTAGTAAGAAGTTTGTTCTCAACGTCTTGTTGTCCAATCTCTGTTCCATGACAAATCCTTCTAACACGTTCCCACATAGCATGAGCAGTTTCACAGCTGTCACCGTAGCAAAGATCTCCCGAGGTAATCCAAGTTGGATTAGATGCATTGCCATATCATCAGCTTTGATCTGCGTCTTGTCTTCATCTGTGTAATCTTCTTCTGTTTGTAAACGCATGTATGGTTCAGTAGGATTTGTTGAGTTTGGATCACCGGTAATTTGAACTTGCCTTGGCTGAAATAGACCATTCTTAATGGAGTTGATCATGAGGTTACCAAGATCTTTAGTTTTGATGTAACGAAGCATGCAGCTTGTCCATGGGAGATATCCACCTTTTTCAAGCATAGGAGGTCGGTTTTCCGCACCGGCTGCATGAATATCTTGCTGAGATGCCATTTGATGAAGTTTAGATGGATAAAGTTGATTCTTGGATCGTTCCAACGAAATAGGAGTTGAGTTGAGTTTGGTGAAGGTTATTCTCGAAACTTTGTCACCCGGAAAATTCTCGAAACTTTGTCACCCGGAAAATTCTCGAAAAGTCACGATAAAATTATCTAGAATTGTTCTCGATAAAATTATCTAGATTGTGTTTTAGATAAAATTATCTAGAATACGTTTTAGATAATTTTATCTAGAATATGTTTTAGATAAAATTATCTAGAATGTGTTTTAGATAAAATTATCTAGAATATGTTTTAGATAAAATTGTCTAGAAAACGTTTTAGATAAAATTATCTAGAATATGTTTTAGATAAAATTATCTAGAATATGTTTTAGATAAAATTATCACCCAAAACTTTCTAAATTATACAATTTAGATAGTTATCCCAAGTCGAAGTGTTTTTACTAACTTATACAAGTAAGAAAAACACCGAGTAAACCACGGAATCGTATGATGATAACTAGAGTGAGGTTCTCGATAACTAGGGTTTGAGTTTCTCGATATTAGGCAACAAGAATCGTTAGACTTAAAGGATTCCAAAATCAAGTTTGTGTTCCAAGATTCTTGTACTTCTATGCTAAAAAACACCAAAACTTGAAGAAAGTTCAAAACTTGATGATTTTTATGAAACTTTTTCGAGATCTAGAAAACAAGTACAAAAACCAAATCGAATTTTTAAGCTTGAAATTTTCAAAAAGGTTGAAACTTTCTTGTTAGAAAAGGTTTATAACACTAGTTTGTAATCAAAAAAGTGTTAAAGGCCAAGAAAAACAAGAAAAGTAAGAAACTTTTATAAAAATAGCGTGATAAATAGCTTAAAAACATGAAAAACACAAACACCCAACACTCCTAAATCATTGTTAGGCGATTGATACCACTTGTAGGACCTTAGATATCACAACTTTATCACAAATATAGAAGATTAGAAGAAGAAAGATGGTGACTTGGTGACTTATATGTGATTCGTATATATAGAGAGAGAGAGATGGAAAAGATGAGAGCTTTTTATTCAAAGAAAACACACACAAATACACACACAAGCACACACCTCAAATGAGCCTTTGAGGTGTTTAAATAGTTCATAACATGAGATGCCCTATGGGCTTTCTATGGGCTTGGGCTTGGACTTGGTTACATGATTGGATAACTAGGCTTATGAAACATAGCACATAACATATTAGCTTGCCAAGTCCAAGGCCCAATGACTAAACTATTACTAATCTTAACAAACGACACAAAGTTACAATATGAGAATGACCATCACTTCATAATACATATTTTTAATGCAAACATTTTGGATACGTTTAAAGTTCTTTAGTTATTTCCAATTTTACTTCATTTTATATAACCCCGTAATCGGCGTACTTCAATAGAATGTGTGTCGGTTTTTAGTTATAAATACGACGTTTTTCTGCCAAAAGCGGCGCTTTTCTTAAATTTTTTTGTCTTAACAGATTAAAATTTTTCATATACTAGCATACGTTTTGTCTTTATTTTTCAAGTTATCTTCCCCCCCCCCCCCATACTTAAATTAAGAATTGTCCCAAATGCATTAAGAATTAAAAACAAAGTATAACGGGAAAAATAAAAGATAACGGTACTTCCCGGGTATGCTTTGTTATTCCCCGAGAATTCTCCACGTTCTTGTCCTTCTTTTGGACTATAATCTCATTCAACAAACAATATCCACAAAATAGTAGATTTCCATTGCCAACTACGTTAGCATTAATATTATAGCATAGATAGTAGTTAAATTGTTCAAATTGTTTTGAATGGCAACCATGGTGTCAACGTGGTCTTGGAGTGGTGCAAGTGTTCAAACAGTTTAGTTGTGGGTACCAACAAAGGTACCCTAAATACAGACCATAAATTTGTTTAGAACATTGTTTGAAATTGTTTTTAAATCCATGACCAACACCTGGCCATCAAATCATCTAACCACGCCGTGTATCCAGCCAAAACCCGTCGGGTTTTACTCTTGACCTTCACCTTCTTCTTCTTCACTGCTGCTTCCAATGTCTTCACTCCCATCACTTCCACTCTCACTTTTATTCCTACTGCTGCTTCCTTTCTCTTCTTCCTCCTCAACCTGTTCAGAAACACTAGGTGGACTATATTCTCCCATGTTAATGTTGTGAATCTTTCCCAATTCCTCAAACACCAAAGCATATCTGTCAGAGTGGTACAGGATCCTATCAACTTTCTTTTCCATCAGTTCCAGTTTTGTTTCCATAACTTCAACTCTCTCAACCAAACTGTTTTTCTTTCCTTTGGGGGTGGTGGTGGTCTTACATTCTCTGGACCAGCAATATCAGGCTTCAACTTTCCCCTGTCATCTACCAAATCCCTCAAAGTGACATGATCAAATGTTTTGCAAGCTGTTGGTGCAGAATAGGTGGCCATATTCTCCTCAGTGAACACTTTTAACCTCTTAGACAACCTTGTAATCAAATGGCCACACACCAAGTCACTGTCACTCTGGCTTCCTTTGCCTTTTTTCTTCAACCAATGTGCCACAACCCAGGCCACATTTGCATATTCACCCATGTTCTTTCTTTCAAACAAACATAACAACCATCATTCCATCCTATGTATTTTATCAAACCCTGTGGTCCTCTGGCAAAGTAAATACACAATCATTTTGTGCAAGACCTTCAAAACATTCCTCTTAATTGTACTCACCTTGCTCTTTGACAAAATTAAACTATCTTCTGAACTAACCCTAGCCCAGAATTCATTCAATGCTTCATTTGTTATTTTTACCTCATTCCTTACACCACCTTTGAAATATTCCTCAAAATACTCTTCTTCCACAGCTTCTTCTGTGTACAATCCCAAAGATACTCTAAATTCTGCCAGTGTCATAGAATGCTTCTTTCCTCCCAGCCTAAAGAAAATGCTTTTTTCTGTCATAATTTTGTCATCACCAACTGTCTCATCAAAACCAAATGTTGAATAAAACTCCAGACACAACTCCTTGTATACATTCTCCCTAATGTCAAACACATTCCTCCAAGCATAAGAAACAAACAAAATTTCATCATCATCCTCTTCATTTACCAACCTTACAGTTAACATCTCTTCTATCTCCTCAGCACAACCAGCCTTATTTAGAACTTCCCATTCTAATAGATATGGAGCATAGGGGCTCTTCTGGTACAAGGTGCTTAAAACCTTGTTGTAATCTTTCTTTGTCTGAGTGTTACATGTTCTCCACAGTAGATGAGGGTGAGAAACAACTGTCAAGCTCATAAGCCCTCAAATAGCTTATTTTTAAGCTCCACAACATTTGTTTTACAAATTTTTTCTATTTTTAGTTATAAAATAGTATTGTAAAAGAAAAATCAAGAAAAACCAATTTTAAAAATAAGTGATAGTTTCTATTTAATGTAATTTAAATTTTAGTTTTCATTTTTAGATTTTTGTTAAGCACTTAGTTTTTTTATATTTTTATTAATTACCTTTTATATTAAAGTAATTTTAGTAAATTTTTCAGATTTTTATTTTGCCATTTATTATTTATTAGATTTAATGTTAGTTTTATTAATAATAAATTAATAATTAAGTTTTAAATAGCATAATTAGTTTTTATAAAGTAAGACCTAGTTTTTATATTTTTCCTAGCTTTTATATAATGTAAAATAATTTTAGGAATTTTTCTAGAATTTTTACTGTTCATTTGCTATTTTTTATAATTTAAAATAATTTAATTAGGTAATTAATATTTAATTAGTAATTAATTAATAGAAAAATCACAAAAAGACAAAAATACGTATTTTTAATTTTAAAACTTATTTTTAGTTATTTTATAATTTTAGAAATTTTATTTTCATTTTTCTAGTATTAAATTAATATTATATTGTATTTAAGTATTTTAAATATTAATAATAAATATTAATTAGTATTTAATTAATAATAAATAATTAAATAGTGTAAAAATTAATTTTAATTTTCTAAAAATTTTCTTTTATCTTTAAGTTTGTAAAAAAGTCATTTTCACCCCCTGTGGGTTTTTAGATTTCACTTTTCACGTTTTATTTTGTACGTTTACGTTATATAAAACGTGAACGTACGCGTTTTAAGTTTTAAACGTTTCTGGTTTTTCCAAACTTCCAGTCTTGTTCATATAGCTTATTTAAGCTATTTCATTGTATAAATCAGTAGTGTAATCAAACACAAACCCCTTTCCATCCAAATTCACCCGATCACAGACCCGTTTAATAACCATCACACCTCGTCGGGACATAACGACCCGGGGAAACCCTATATTCCATGGAGCATTGAGCCTAAGGAGTTTGACTATATTGACCACATCCGTGGTTGACTTTAGTTGACTGCTTTTGCCTCAATCAAATTTTGGCGCCGCTGCCGGGGAGGTGTACGCGCTATTCTAAACGGTTTTTCTGATTAGTGAATCGGGATATACACTCACTGTATATTTACCCATATTTGTTCATATTCTCTTCTTATTTTCATATAAAAACAAAACCGTTCCCGAAAACATTTTAAACTCAGTTTTCAACGAACACAAAAACACTTTCTTTCTTATTTGTACAAAATGTTTATTCAAAAATCCAAAAATAATCACCTTTACCCTCTCACATCTTTGATTCTTCATTCCTTACCCTCCCAAACCTTTTTATTCTTTCTATGTCTCATCCACACCTTCTTATTTGCCATTGGTGTGGTAATCCTTATAATGGTGGCAATTGCCCCAGTTGTGGCATGGTAGAGTCAGGAAACGAGTCTGTCTATAACCAAGATCCCTATTCCTACCATGACACGACTGATTCATTCTATCAGTTACCACACCATGATACTCAGCAGTTTTACTGTTGTGAGTACTGTGGTGGTTCACACTACAGCTCTGATTGTCAATCGGGAAACACGCTTGTCTATGAGCAGTTTCCTGATAACGATTATGACTCTAGCACATACAACCCACAGCCACATCAGTTTCACTGTTGTGATTACTGTGGAGGTCCACACTCTAGCTCGGATTGTCAAACAAGGAATCCATTTCCTTGTAACAATTACGACTATTCGTTTTCAGACCCACCTCCACAGTACCATATGATTCACACAACTCCTCATGATACTAAGCAAGACCTTTTACTAAAGGCTCTTGATTTATTAAAAGAACTTAAGGAGGAGTTGGTTAATACATCGTTTCAAAACTCTCGTGAGAAATCTATGGCAGAATTACTTGCTGAAAAACGAGAGGCTAGAAACGAATTGAGCATGGAAGAATTGCTAGTCTTAGAACAAGCAGCTATAACACGTGCCAAATTTCGTAAAGCTGCTCTTCTAGACTGTGATGATGATAGTGATAATGAAGACACCCTTGATATCCTTCAATTTTATAAGGGTCCGTCAGATTCATCATTGGTGATTCCTTCCATTGAAAATCAGGGAGAAAATAATGTGACGGAGAAATTACTAGCAGAAGATCAAATGGAACTTGTACAATCCATGAATGCTAGCTCCTCTCATCTCCCTCAGTCTGTTGTTATCACACCCGAAGTTCACACTCACTCTCTAAACATGGGGGATGAGCATCTTAGCACTGTTCCTAATAAGGAATCGGACGAATTAATAAAGTCTAGTGTTGAGATCCTTGTCCCAATCCCAGGAGAGTCACAGGGGACTTTTGATCAAGTGTGTGATATTCCTTCCACCCCTGATATTCCAAATGATCAAATTGAGATTGTCTCTGATTCTAGTGATGATTGTCTATCCTATGGAGACATTGAGTATGTTGATGCATCCTTTCCCCACTCTAATGTTGACTTTCTTCTCGAGGAGTTCGCCAATGAACTCACTCACACCAATCCACTTCCATCGGGATGTGATGATGATCTCTTTGATTTCAAAGATGATATGGAAGAAGTCGAAGCATTCCTTGCCCTAGATAGTTCAACTTCGTATGAAGTTGATGATAACTATCTTGATTCTGAGGGGGATATTCTTTTTCTTGAAAGCTTATTGAATGATGATCCATCACTCAATTCCTATCTCAATATCGGGCATAGTGATTCACCCACTGATGAAAATTCTTTATCTTATGGAGACATCAGTAATGTTGATGAAATTCCTTCTGAGCCCATCATTGATCACCTTATCATGACTCCTCCAGAGTATGATAGCCCGAGGGGAGATACACTCAATCATGAGGATTTGCAAATTCCAACCCACCCTCCTGGGATGTTTTTGAGCTTAACCCTTAAAATCCAAACTCAGGCTAATGAGCCTGCTCTCGAGGTGCCTTTCTCTCTTCTTCACTCCTTCGGGAATGAAGACACTATATTTGATCCCGGCATTTTCATGTATCATTATCTTGAGCCGGATACTTATCTCATCGGTGTGGAACTTTCACGTGCTTCAAATGTTTGTCCAAACATCTTGAATGAAAGTCCGATTGAGATTGTTTCTTCCATATCATGCTTCCCCAAGGACAAATGAATTCGGGGTCGAGTCAAGTTAGCGACTCGGTAAACAAAAACAGTAGCATGCTTATAGGGTTTTCACCCTAAGTGTGGGGGAGTCACCCATGCTATGATTACAAAAGTGAAAAACAAAATGGTGTTTTCCACGCTTAGCTTGTAATGTTGCCCTTTTACGTTCAAAGAGTCGGCATAATATCCGGAACTTTGAATATTGAGGACAATATTCATTCTAAGTGTGGGGAGGGGGGGTATTCTAGCGAATTTTATCACATTTTACTATCTAGTACCCCCGTTTTGGCCAAATTTTCAAAAAAATTTCAAAAATTTTTCACTTGTGCTTCAAAATTTTTGTGGTTATCAGTATGCCATGTCTAACCGACAAAAGGATTGGCTAATCCAGGAGCAAACGGCTCTTGGTAAAGATATATCAAATCCGTTTATGGCTTGCAATTTGCCCAAAATTGTATGGTACCTCAACTCGCCATATCCTAAAAAGCGAATGAGTTGGCTAGCCCGCAAGATTATGGCTTGTGGTAAAGGCAGTGGAAAAACCATAATTGGTAATCAGCTCACCAAGATGTTGACTATTCCATCAAGAGTTGGCTAGTCCAGAAGCAAACGGCTTTTGGTAAAGACTAATCAAATCCGTTGACAGCTGGTGGTTTGCTCAAAATCACATGGTTATCAGGTGGACCATAGTTCTTACTTGAATCGATACATCTGGCTACTCCAGAAGTGATGGATTTTGGTAAAGAGTTTAAAATCCATCAAATTTTCAAAACAGTTATTGCTAGGGACTAGCAATATTTTAGTGTGGGGATTGATGAGTGCTCAAACACTCATCATTTTTGGTCAAATCTGAACTGCAAAACATACAAAAACACTCAGAAATGCATCAAAATACTGAAAATATTTCAAAATTGTGTTTTATATGTTTTAGATGCAAAATGAGTAAAAACAGATGAAAAACGTACAAAGTTTGCAAAATTAGCAGTTTCAGTCCCCCAACTTTCAAAAATTGGCAAAAATAGTCCCTGAGCACTTATTTGGAAAGAAAAGTCACCAAAGGTCATTTTGAAATCATAAATTGTCATATTTAGTCCTTTGGTGAAAAATTGGAAAAGTTTTGGAAATTTACAATTTTGGTCCCTAGAGTTTCAAACTTTGACAGATTTGGTCCCTGGCGGGATATTTTTGAAAGAAAAATCATTTTTGGTCCTTGGAAACTCAAAGGTTATCACAAATAGCCTTTTGATGGAAAGTTTGAGAAAATTGCAAGTTTAGTCCCTGGACTTTTCAAAAATGACAATTTTGGTCCCCGGGTGTTTTATTTTGGAAAATTGCAACTTTGGTCTTGGTGTTATTCACATGTGGCAATTTTGGTCCTCATTATATTTTGGAAAGTTTCATTTGCAGCCCCTCAATTTCAGAATAATTACAAAAATAGTCCTTGCAATACTAAACCAAATGGACCAATGTTATTATTACAAACCAAATCCAAAACAAATAAAAAACCCAATCCACCCCACCAAGCCCAACTACAAAATCCGGCCCACTCCCATCCCTTAGATATTAACAGGGTCAAACACCCAGTCAAACACCACTGTTCACCCTCCACTCTTCCCCCGTTTTCCTGCATCACAGTCTCCCCCCTCCTCTCCAAACTCCACCAACCTCATCAAACCTTCAATTAATTCCCACACCAACCCACACTAACCCCCCCCCCCCTCTATTTATTACCCTTACCAAACCCAAACCTGCCTAATTGGCTTTTCCCGCCAAAACAATTTGAAGGGTTGTGATTGATTCTAGGCCATCCAAAGGCTGTAATTGAAGTGGGAAAGGAATAGAGATGCTCCAGGGCTTATAAAAGAAAAGAAAAAAGAGAAGAAACTGAGTAGTTAGTGTAGAATAATTTTTAGTTTAGTTTTTAAGTTGATTTAATGTAATTTAAGTTTCTGGTTGATGGAAATTAGTTTGAAAGACTTGTACTCAGTTATATAAATGTAATTCCATCTTTTTTTAAGTTAACTTTCAATTTATCTTTGCAAGTGCAGTTTTCCTCATTTTCATTCAAAATCTCAAATTACTCTTTGGTTATTATAAGTGGTTGGTTACTGTTTGTTTAAGCTTACTTAGCCTATTCACAAGGTTTATAATGTCCTCTAAACAATTTAAACAAGTTTGGTTTGTATAACTCAAAGATAAAAAAAAAAAATAAAATAAAAAAAAAAATAAAATAAAAAAATATCAGAAAAGAAAAAATAGATAATGAAAAATCAGTTTGGGGATGAATTGAAGCTTGGTTCAGGGTTGATCTTGGGTTGCAGAAGCTCTAATACCTCAAAGGATGGGTTAGGTTGGTTAACTTGATCTTGGATCTCAGTTCTTTGCATTGGACAATTTGTAAGCAACTTTGTGAGAATTTTTATTGGAATTGCAAATCTGAGTTTTTGTTGTTATTTCTGGTTTATTATTGTTCAATTATGTTTGTTTGATGCTAGGATAGGTTAAGGATTCAGATTAATTGTTTAAATTGGAAGTTTGTTTTACATAAGTTCATTATCAGGTTCTATCAGGGGTGTTTGGATTTTCAGGTTTCCCTGTGTTGTTGTTGTTATTTTGTTGTTATCTTGGTTTGAATACACTGCATTAAGTAATTTTAGGTTGAGTTAGGCTTTAAAATTTCACCCCTGAGCAAAGAAAGTCAAATAGCATCTTGATCCATCCTCATTTGTTAACTGTCAAGGCTTAGGTGTGGCATAACCACCATTTAGGATTAGAACTTGTTTATATAGCTTATGTTAGTGTTATTATACCTTAAAACACCCATATCATTCAGTAAATTAGGATTGAACCTCAAAAAAGTCAAAGTTCATGTTCTTGTTAAAAAGTCAAAAGCTACCTTTCTCAAATTTACCTAAAATTGCATGATTTTTATGGATTTTTGTATTTGATTTTGGGGCTTGTGCTTTTCACCATTTGTAATCTGCCAGCTTGGCTTTAGAATCCCATAGAGTGCTTAATTTTCAGATTTTTTTATCATTAGCTTATTGGTGCTCAAAGTACCTTGCAGGGCAATGTGATGCCCTGCACACAGGCCATCAAGTCTCAGACCCCAACTTCCATGCCTTCCCCTGGCCTACATAGTGGGCCCCACAATGAGCTTATTGGCTTTTTGAGAAGCCAATATGCTCATCTTCAGGTTCCAAAGCTTAATTTGGGTTTTGCACCTTATTTACTAGGGTTGCTATGCCCCTCAAGCTTGTCCCTTTTTCTGAGTAAGTTTTGGTTTTTGGGATTGCTTATTTGGGCTTATAAGCTTATCCAGGGACAAATTTTTGTTGTTTTACCCTCACACAAGTCCCTTGAGCTTGTTTGATCCTAAATCCACCCCTGTGCATCAGCTTAAAGCTTATTTCCAAGCTTTTGGCCTTGACAGTTAAACAAAGTCAACTGTCAAGCTCATAAGCCCTCAAATAGCTTATTTTTAAGCTCCACAACATTTTTTTTTACAAAAGTTTTCTATTTTTAGTTCTAAAATAGTATTGTAAAAGAAAATTCAAGAAAAACTAATTTTAAAAATAAGTGATAGTTTCTATTTAATGTAATTTAAATTTTAATTTTCATTTTTAGATTTTTGTTAAGCACTTAGCTTTTTTATATTTTTATTAATTACCTTTTATATTAAAGTAATTTTAGTAAATTTTTCAGATTTTTATTTTGCCATTTAGTATTTATTAGATTTAATATTAGTTTTATTAATAATTAATTAATAATTAAGTTTTAAATAGCATAATTAGTTTTTATAAAGTAAGACCTAGTTTTTATATTTTTCCTAGCTTTTATATAATATAAAATAATTTTAGGAATTTTTCTAGAATTTTTACTATTCATTTGCTATTTTTTATAATTTAAAATAGTTTAATTAGGTAATTAATATTTAATTAGTAATTAATTCATAGAAAAATCACAAAAAGACAAAAATACATATTTTTAATTTTAAAACTTATTTTTAGTTATTTTATAATTAAGTATTTTAAATTATTTCATTTTTCTAGTATTAAATTAATATTATATTGTATTTAAGTATTTTAAATATTAATAATAAGTATTAATTAGTATTTAATTAATAATAAATAATTAAATAGTGTAAAAATTAATTTTAATTTTCTAAAAATTTTCTTTTATCTTTAAGTTTGTAAAAAAGTCATTTTCACCCCCTGTGGGTTTTCAGATTTCACTTTTCACGTTTTATTTTGTACGTTTACGTTATTTAAAACGTGAACGTACGCGTTTTAAGTTTTAAACGTTTCTGGTTTTTCCAAACTTTCAGTCTTGTTCATATAGCTTATTTAAGCTATTTCATTGTATAAATCAGTAGTGTAATCAAACACAAACCCCTTTCCTTCCAAATTCACCCGATCACAGACCCGTTTAATAACCATCACACCTCGTCGGGACATAACGACCCGGGGAAACCCTATATTCCATGGAGCATTGAGCCTAAGGAGTTTGACTATATTGACCACATCCCTGGTTGACTTTAGTTGACTGCTTTTGCCTCAATCACATACGCTATGTATGGCCTTGTGCATACCATTAAGTACATTAAGCTCCCAACCGCATTTGCATATGGCACCCTACTCATCCTTTCAGCATCACAATCACTAACCAGACAATCCTTCAGCGACAGCTTGAAGTGCCCACCCAATGGCATCTTAACCGATTTCCCATTGTCTATTCTATAATTATTTAAAATCTTAGAAACATACCCGGATTGTGACACCCTCAGAATCTTGCGACTCCGATCCCTGATGATCTCCATACCAAGAATCTTCTTTGCTTCCCTGAGCTCTTTCATGTCAAACTCCTTTTTAAGCAAAGACTTGATAGACCCAATCTCAGCCTTGCTTTTACAAGCAATCAGCATATCGTCTACATATAACAGTAGATAGATATACTCACCTGGTGCATAACTCCTGTAATATACGCAGCTGTCGTAACTGCTATGCTTGAACCCGTTGCTCAGCATGTACTCATCAAACCTCTTATACCATTGCCTAGGTGACTGCTTCAAACCATAAAGGGATTTCTTTAACAAACATACCTTGTTACCTTGTTCATAACCCGGTGGCTACCTCATGTAGATCACTTCTTCAAGATTCCCATGTAAAAATGCCGTCTTTACATCAAGCTGCTCTAGCTCATAATCTCTACACACAGTCAATGAAAGTATAACCCGAATAGATCTGTGTCGAACTACCGGCAAAAATACTTCATTATAGTCAATACCTGCCCTTTGAGTGAATCCAAGAGCCACCAACCTTGCCTTGTACCTAGGCTTTTGAACACCTTCAATCCATTCCATTATCTTGAACAGTCGTTTGCAGCTCACCAGCTTTTGCCCAGCTGGATGATCCACTAACTCATAGGTCTCATTCTTCTTCAGAGAATCCATCTCTTCATCCATAGCACCTTTCAACTTAGATCTTTCTTTACAAGCAACTGCCTCCTGGTATGTCAGTGGTTCATGAGTATCTTCTTCCTCTGCTGCAGCAAACGCGTAAGCAGCCATATTACTTTCATCTCGAAACCTCAAAGGTTTCGTTCTTGTCCTTGGCTCTCTATCCCGAACCAACTGATAATCTGTGAGATCCGGTGTTTAATCATGATCCTGATCCCATGCATCTTCATCATCGCCATCTTCCTGGCCATCAATCAGATCTTCCTCAAGCGAATGATTATTTAACCTCTGTAGTTCCACCTCAACCTGTAATTCCTCAACAGACTGCACCAGAATCCTTCAACGTATCTTTGTACGTGACACTTTCATTGAAGACCACGTTCCTGCTAGTGACTATTTTAGGTGATTCATTATCAAGCCTATATAGCATGTACCCCTTCACACCTTCAGGATACCTCAAAAGAACGCATTTTACCGCTCTCAGCTCGAGCTTACCTTGTTTAACGTGTGAATATGCGACACAGCTAAAAATCCTCAACATCCCATAATCACTTGGATGTCCCGACCACATTTCATATGTGTCTTTTTCTCAATCGATGTCGATGGTGACCTATTTATAAGATAGGCGGCCGTACATGTCGCTTCCGCCCAGAAGGTCTTGGGCAATCCAGACTGAATTAATAAACATCGTACCTTATCCATGAGAGTTCTATTCATTCGTTCTGCTAATCCATTCTGCTGCGGCATCCCGGCAACTGCCAAATGTCTAGCAATCCCATTCTCAGTACATAGCTGCTCAACTCCCGGTTACAAAACTCAAGACCATTATCTGTCCTTAGCTTCTTAACCGTCCTCCCAGTCTGATTCTCTACTAATTGCTTCCACTCTTTGAACTTTCCAAATGCTTCGTGTTTGAACCTGAGAATATAAACCCATACCCTCCTGGAATAATCATCAACAATAGATAAGAAGTACCTCTTACCTCCCAATGATTCCACCTGAGACGGACCCCATAAATCTGAATGAACATAGTCTATCACTCCCTGAGTAGTGTGCCTTCCTACACTGAAACTGACTCGATGTGACTTTCCCAGAACACAATTCTCACAAAAATCGAGCTTACCTAAACTTTTCTTTCCAAACAGCTCCTGCTTTTCTAGCACCTGAAGTCCCGCCTCACTGATATGTCCCAGTCTTTTGTGCCAAACCTGCGCAAGACTGTCTTTTTCTTCAACACTAGCATTAAGCTCACCCGCCACTGCATGGCCATCCAAAGAGTATACGCAATTATCCCTTCGGGTTCCAGATAAAATAACCCTAGAACCATTAATCACCTTGATTTTGCCCGACTGCATTTTTACGGTATATCCTTCTTTTTCAAGAGTTCCCTGCGATATCAAGTTTTTTTTCAATTCAGGAATATACCTGACATTGTGTAATACAAAACTTAACCCATCTTTCAGTTGTACCCTTACCTTGTCAATACCTCTGATCTTGCACTCCCTGTTGTCACCTAACAGTACACTGCCCCCATCGCATTCTAGAAAATCAAAAAATATATCTAACTTGGGTGTCATGTGGTATGAACCTCCTGAATCCATGATCCAATCAAGCAAAGCTTCTTCACTCATAACCATCATCACATCATAGCCGTCATAAATCGAACCACTAGAGCTTGGCTGATCATCTTTCTTGACGAAACCATTTGACTTCTTGCGATTATTCTTCGGACAGTTTCTCTTCAAGTGCTCCTCAGACTGGAAAATACAGCACTTGAGTCTTCCACCTCGAGACTTCGATCTTGACTTTCCCCTAGACTGATGCGAATTCCTGCGATCAGTTCTTCCCCTCACGTATAACCCTTCACCATCATCCCCCTTCGCCTTAGATCTTTCTTTGATTTCCTTTGAATTCAGTGTGGCCATCACATCCTCCAAAGTCAAAGCTTCCCGTCCATAAAGCAATGTATCCACAAAGTGTTCGTATGATGCTGGTAAAGAAGTGAGTAATAATAAAGCAAGATCTTCATCCTCGAATTTTACCTCAATATTTGCTAAATCAAGAACGATTTTGTTGAACTCATCTATATGCTCGGAAATCGTACGTCCAGCCGACATGTAGAATGTATACAACTTCTTCTTCAGGTACAACTTGTTGGCCAAGGACTTTGTCATGTACAAAGTCTCGAGCTTGGACCAAACCCCGCTGCAATCGTCTCCCCGGTAACCTCTCTCAGAACCTTGTTACCTAAACACAAAATCATGGCACTGTGAGCTTTCTTGTTTAGCTCAGCTTTCGCTGTAGCATCCATATTCGTGGGTAAAACCTCCAGAGCTGCTTCACATCCATGTTGGATTAATAAAGCACACATCTTGACTCTCCATAACCCGAAATAACCAATTCCATCAAATTTTTCGATCTCAAACTTGGCTCCCGTCATTCTTTAATTCCTTTGTTAATTTTCTAAATCTTGTGATATATTAAACTTCATAATCACAAATTACAAAGTCCCTTGTGCACCAATACTTCAAATTAATAATCTTTTATTTTTCAAAAATGAAACAAATAATACTAATAATCGGATCTCTAAAATATTTGGAATTATCTCCACCAAGAATTAAAAAACCAATTTAATAATATCCCTTCAAGGCTAAGTGTTGACTTTTTAGATAAAAGAGAACAGATCCTGTTTTTCTTCTTCTTCGTTTATCACCACAACAAAAACCAACAAGCCGGAAAAACCACCAGAAAAACACCACAGTTGATCTTCGATAAACCGGAAAAACCAACAAACCCTTAAGCCTCCTATACCTTGTCGCAAACTTGGACAATCGGAGAACTCAAGAACCTTTTACTGTCGATAACTTGGTAGCCCAAACAGGATATAACCTCCTGCTCCTTCCAGAAAAACGAACACCAAAGAACCCTTCAATCGATCGACCAAGTAACCAGAAACCTTCGCGAACCAAAGCTCTTGATACCACTTGTTGATATTGCCGATCAACAATCCTAGTTACTAGCACGGAATGACTTCGATCTTGAAGATAACTATCGACAGAAAAGAAGAAACAAGCACAAGGTAATTATACCTAATCGTTTCCTTTGATTAGTAAAGAAAGAATGCGTACCAAATCCGTCCCCCCTCACCTCCTTTTATAAAGATGAGGGGGAGGGTAAACCGACTCTAACAAGAGTCCTAAGTCGGCTATTACAATGGCACGCGTTGAGCTTGGGACACAACCTACCCGACTCCTACTTGACTAATAATAAGTTTAAGCTTAACACTCTAACCCCTAGACTTAGTTATAAGCTAATATGAAGACTAATTACATAACAGATATTAAGCTCCTGCTATAATCCAAATCAACCACGGCATCATTAGCATAATTGTTCTCAACAAAGCATGAAGTAATGAACTTCATGTAACATCCTTTAGTTTCCATCTTAGGAAAAACATGAACCCTTTGTTCATTTTCCTTGTTATCAGTTGTAATCTCAAAAGTGACTTCTCCCTGCCAAGTGTTCTTGCTTTCCACTTGGTCTTTCTCATCACTTACTAGTCTTAAATTTGATTTCTACTCCATTTCTATGGCATTATAGCACAACATTAAATTAAACATTAGTAGGTTAGTCAAATAAGTCATAAGTTCATAATCATATTCCAATATCTTCATATAATTCATATATGTCAAGATATGAATCTGTTTAATCATCATAGATAAGAAACAAGCTTTCTGCAGAGATTTTTGTAGAAAAGTTAGGCGAGTTTTTATAAAAGTACGGCGGTTACGTGGTATTTTGGCCGTTATATTTAAAATTTTCCAGAAGTACGGCGAGTTTGGGTAAAACATTGGCGTGTTTCTGGATTTTTACAGTCTTCCATAAGAGATATTATCAATCATTAATTTAGATATCATTTGAAAACATATTGCAATTATTTTCTCATTTATAATAACAATCCAATATAACATTTGCAAGCAAACAATTAAAAAGTAAAAGCAAAATATTTTTGTATTTTTGATTTTAATGTGCATTATATACTTATGCCACAATTCAGATAGTAAAAACAAGAGTCCTATGTTCTCAAAATCTGGAAAAGACATTATACAAGTTTGTTTTTGGGGTTTTGTGAAATCAAATCCAAGTACTCTTCACTGTATCAAAATCTCGACGGTTTTTATCTGAAAAACCGGCACTCTTTTTATCTCAGAAACGAAATTTTCTAAACTTCTAGTAAGAATTCTTGGTATAAAAGTAAATTTTCTTTCTGCAAAACTAACAATACGATTCAAACTAACCTCCCCGGCAGCGGCGCCAAAAACTTTGATGTGTTTCGAAAGCTTTATATTTATTAAACTAGTTTCACCATTTCCTTAATACACAAAACACATGGGCAAAAGTATAACCCCCGTTTATAGAAAAGGTTTGAGGTAAGACCAGGTCGTCCCATGAGAGGATGTTGTTTCTTATTGCTAGTTATAGATAACAAAATTAGATTCCAATGATTGTCACTTATCACTAAAACCGTTTTTGTTGGATTTAAGTTCTTTGAAATGTTTTCCCAATTTATATTAAAAGTATGTTTATTCAAGGCAAAGCACATGAGAATCATGAGAGGTATCACAGAAGTTTCATGGACAATGCATAAGAGTAAGACATGATGGTAGATCATGTTAACTAGTATATCTATCATATGTAAAAGAATCTCCTTTCGGCCTTTGATTCTAGATACACAGAATGCATAAAGTGTGGTCCAAGTATGAAGTATATAACATGCATTTCCTCTAGTCAAGCCGTTAGACATTAGACTAGCCATTAAACGTGTGATAGTCAAGGTTATCATTTGTTTTACTAAGCAATTCTCACAAGCATAGCAATGAGTTGTTATACACAGACAATTCATAATATAACCAACATGATTGAATCTTTCGACCTTTAAGCAATCACAATGATCAATCAAGACAAACGATAAGATACTAAACAATGACATATCAAATGCAAGTAACATAGATTCAATATTCATGATATTAATCTCATATGGCTCAAATGCCTCAAACAAACATAAGGTTACTGCTCCATATTATTCATAAAGTTAAACAAGTACACAAGTATTTCTAGCATTATAACGAATTATACCGTAAGTATTCGAACTCCAAGTGGTTCTCCACGTGTGGTTCTTACTACTTAGCTAGTGGTTTTGGTACAAACCAACTAACTGCTTCTATGATCAATATTATTTGTTGTTGTTGTGTTGTGTCTAAACCTCCATTTTGAGCTCCTATTTATAGCGTGAAATGTTGCCCTAGCACGTCCAAATGAGTTATGATAAGCAAGTGATCGGCCTCATCATTGAAGCGGCTCATTAATGTAGAAAACATAACTGCCATGTGACGTACGCCGCACATTTGGTGTACAACCGGCGAGCTTTATTTCGCGTAACCGGCGCTTATGTTGTATATAACCGGCGTACTTTATGTTTGACTTGTGAATATATAGTTGACCAAAGATACCCGTAAGCGGCGCTCTTCCCGACTGCATAAAAGCGGCGTGCTTTAGTCCAAACTAAGTCTTTTTTCTTTTATGTTTACAAAGTCATCCAACTCGTGCTTTTCTCGTTACTTTCACCAGACCTATATCCTGCAAATATATTCTCATATTAAGTATCAAAAGTCCAAATAATGTGGTTATTTTATCCTATAATTCATATAATATCAGGGGTATAAACATGTATAATACGAGAGTCATCAGGTGTCAATTCTCGACACGACACGATAAATGACATGAACCAAACACGAAGTTAAACAGGTTTTGGTTGAGGATAAACAGGTTTGGGTAAAAAAAAAGTCAACTCGTCTAAACTATTTAATAAACGGGTCGTGTTTGGGTTGAGTAACTATTAAACAAGTCAACCCATGAACCTGTTAAGTATATAAGCCATTAAAATTAAAGTATATAAGCCACTAAAATTAAAGTATGTAACTTGGATTTTATGCTAGATTTGGATTAAATGTATTTTGTTATGTACTTAATATACGAGTGAATTACGATTATATTCAAATATCATTGAAATTTTCGTGTAGTTATTTGTATGTTATTTTTATCATTTTTTAGATCCTTATATAATTTTTTGCATTTTAACTAGTTAAAACGACAAACCACTAACATTATTCACCGCTTGACCTATTTACTTAAATAGGCTAAACGGGTCACAAATGGGTTACACATGTTATGCAAGTTTGGGTTATGGTTGAGTTTCTTGACACGATTAATAAATGGGCCGTGTTTGGGTAGAGGTTAAAATAACACGTTGTTAGGAATTAAATATTCCATAAATTTGATGATACAAAGCAAGAAGAATGAAACATGAAGAATACTAAAATGATAAGCAAAATATACTAGAATGATGGTACTGCTAGTTCATTCTTAAGGTACTGCTAGTGTATTTAAAGGTACTGCCAGTTCAAAGAAGGTACTGCTAGAGCAAAACAAGGTACTGCTAGTACAAAGAATGATTCTGCTGAAGACAGATTCTGCTGAAGACATATTCTGCTGATGGATTCTGCTGGATCAATGAGTCACACTGCTGCTACAAGGATAAGATCGAAGAAGATATTTATTTTGTATGAGTCATGATTATACAAAATATAATATCTAGATATTTTATGAAGTCATCAAGTTGAACACTCAAGATACAAGTTGTATCTTATTGACTTGACACATCATGAAGCAAGTGGATGACTAAAGCTTATCAAGTTGGACACTTAAGATACAAGTTGTATCTTATCTCCTTATGTTATAAAAGGAAGATCACACCCTTAGATAAAAAGTGTGGTTAGATGTTAATCACCATGGTGCTTCATACTTACATATCACAACAACACCAAGTGTGTTAAAATGTAAAGCACCAAAATGAGTGTGTGTGGGAACATCATACGAGGGGTATGATGAACATTAGACATGGGGTCTAATGTTGTTAGGTTTGTTTAGTGATTCGCCTCAAACAGTCAGATAATTATTGATCAGCCACTTGTGAATGGCCAACTGTAATAGTCAAACAGCTGAGGCAAATGCTTCCATGAAATACAGTGTTTTCCCGGGTCGTAATGTCCCAACGAGGTTGCCTCAAGGATCTTCGATCCCTGTTATTGTTTTAGAATAACCGTGCTATATTTGATCAAGTAGCATTGGGGCTGTAAGTGTAATAACACTGAGAAAGTTTGGCAAAAACCTTGTTGTGATAGTATTATTTCTCTCATTAGAATATTCCGCCAATATCATCATGCTTTTCATAGCCAAAATCCTAGATCAAAGGTGTAACAACCTTGAGCCCATAAACGATCTCTTTAACTTATTTTAGAAGATCACGAAAAAGGTATTATGTAAGTTTAAAATAAGTCTTTCCACACACGTCAACCCGTGAACCCAAATAGGTCAACCCGAACACGACTCGATTTTCACCCCTATGTAAAACCCTTATACCAAACGGAACCTTATTTAGAGATGAATCATTAGCTCGTTGTTTTGAAAGTTTCTTAATCATAATGTAATGATGGAACTATAGAGTGTTTTAACCAGGTTGTTTGAAATCTCGGTATGCTACTATAAGCATGTTGTTTGAAATCTCGGTGTGCTACTAATTTGAGTAACTAGTATTTGTTTCATGACCGGATATTTGAATAAAACTCAGTCACTTGGATTTTTTTATTTTTTTTATTTTTTTATTATTTTTTTTGAGTTATTTGGACTTCAAAACATTTGTTGTCACAGCTGCGCACTCATGAGTTAACACGATATTTTCATAGTAAATAAGGGAGTTTTGATCCTAAATTTTCCAGTACCTAGCTAAAACATTAAAAAATTGATTTCTGGAAGTTTGAGCTTAAATGGGTGAACCATTTAGTCACACTATTTATTTTAGTACAACAACATTTTTTTGGACAATTTTGCTGTCACAACTGCATATTGTAAAAAAGAAATAATAATAAAATAAAAATAAAAGCGTTGTTCGCATAGTGAACAAATGTGTTTTGCATCATATATATATATATATATATATATATATATATATATATATATATATATATATATATATATATATATATATTTGGATTGGTCAGGTAACATCTTACACTTGATTTATGAAAGGAAAAAAAATGTTTAGCTTAAACGAAAGTATCATTTGATCGTAGTTTGTGTTTTAGTACAACTGTTCTTTCTCTAAGCGGTTTAGTTTTTCTTGTTCTGAAATTTGTGTTGTTTGGATGCATGACATAGTAGCAAAGGAGTTTGTGACTGAAATGTGAAGTGTCTAACTCTAAAGTTTAATATTTGCTAGTTGTAAATAATTCAATGATCACACTAATCTTTAAAAAAAAAAAAAAAAAAGAGTTTTATATGATTTAAATATATGTGAAGATGAGTTGAAAACTTATAAGTTAATGGGAAACCATGTTTACCATTAAAAAAAAAAAAAGAAAAAAGAAACATCAAAGATTATGTCGGCGAATTTAAAAATAAAAAAAGGACCACTAATATTGTCTTATACTACATGAGAGATCCCAATTAATTATATGGCTGGCTAACTCTTTCTAGCAATTTTTGCGTTCTTAAGCAGTCTCTTTATAGTTAAAAATAAAATAAAATAAAATAAAATAAAAAAAGTTGGTCTCTTTAAAAATGTTGCATATCTAATACTCCCTCCGTCCTAAATTATAAGTGCATTTTTGTACTTTTGCTTGTCCCAAAATACTAGTCCACTTTCTTATTTCAACCAATCAAATGATATTTTAGTGGACAAAGAAGATTTTTGATAGGTGAATAGATTAATTAATGGGAACTTCTTAAACTTTATGCAAAATGAAAATAGACTTACAATTTGGAACAGATGGAGTATGTTATAATCAATACTCCGTAGAAATCATATTATTATGTCTAACTTCGTTATCAAGCAAAACAACTCGCGATCTATTTGATGCAAAGGACTTAATAAATATCATAATATGTCACCCTAATCATATAATATAATATGGTTAACTTGTCAATTTTCAAACATGATTATGACATTTAGCATGATGCAAATCATCCAATCATCCATTTCGGAGTCTAAATTGAAAAATACGTGAACAAAATCACGTCGAGAGATGGATATCTGTAAAATTAAAATGTCGTAACAACCTTTTAAAGATATATATTATGAATAAAATGTTTTAATGTTATATTGAGTAAGATCTAAGTCGATTAGTCGTTTATTTTTTAAGATTGGGCGTATTGAAGAGGTTTATCACGCGTGATGATGGTACCTTGGCTATGGTTTAATGGTGAGCACCACAAGACGCGATGCATACCATTTCCTCCCCAACGGTCTAAAATAGACGTCAAGTTATATAAAACAAATTATTTAATGGCGACATCTTGAATGTCAAAAATGCAATAAAAAATTGTCAATGCAAATGATATTATTGATCATGAGGGTGAAGCTAAACCCAAAGACCAATAACAAGCACGATGTGTGGTGGTGCACTGCATGTGATATGGAATGCTCCGGCTTCGTTTTCATTTACATTTAAAAAAAATATATATAATTCTTATTATTTATGCTCCAACAAATAAGGTTTTCAAGATGATTAAAGATCAATAACCCTTCCTGGTGTGGAAGTTTTCTACTTGAGTTGTGACAGTAATTTCAAATTGAAAAGTGGTACAAGTATAAATGAATATTTTTTCTCATGGTTTAAGCTATTAAATAGCCACATATTTTCTCAAATTTACTTAGATGGCACGTGTACAAAATTTATTATTTTTATGGTATGTAAACTTTTCAATTCATGCTAATATGATCGTATTTTTAACGGCAACTGGTATAACCAACTAATTTTTTTAGATAGTGTCACTTGTATTTTTGTTTTGTTTTGATTATAATTATTTATATGATAGGGTTTAAGGCATTAAATAGTCACGTACTTTCTCAAATTTACTCATATGATACGTGTACTGAATTTATTGTTTTTATATATTTTTGTACATTTTCATCCGTTTTCATACGCTTTTGTATATTTTCATCCGTTTTCTTACGCTTTCGCACATTTGATACGCTTTCATACGTTTTCATATTTTTTCACACACTTTCAAACGTTTTCATCCGTTTTTATACGTTTGCTTGTGTTTTTATACACTTTTGTATGACTTATTTTGTAAAATATTTTCATACATATTCGCACGTTTTTATACGTTTTCATAAGTGTTCTTACATTTTCGTATGTTTTCACATGTTTTAATAGGTTTTGGTATGTTTTAATACATTTTCATATAATTTTCTACGTTTTTGTACGTTTTCATACGTTTTTACGTTTGTGTATGTTTTTATACGTTTGTGTATGTTTTTATACGTTTATGTGCATTTGTACACGTTTGTGTACGTTTTTTTGCGTTTATGTATGTTCGTTTACGTTTTTGTAAGTTCTTTTTGACGTTTGTGTATGTTTTTATATGCTTGTGTATGTTTTCACATGTTTTTATACATTTCATATGTTTTATACTTTTTTGTATGGATGAAAACATATAATAACATACATAAACGTAGAAAATGTACAAATATTTAAAAAAAAAAAAAAAAAAAAAAAAAAAAAAAAACGTACAAAGGCATACAAAAACGTTCAAAACGTAGAAAAGATACAAAAATTGGTAAAGATGGATAACAACGGATAAAAACGTAAGAAAATATATGAAGACGTACGAAAACATATGAAATATAATATGCGTACAATATTAGCAAGTAAAATAGGCTTCCATGTATCATATTAGCCGGTTTATGAAAGTTCACGTACCATAAAAATAATAAATTTTGTATACGTACCATATGAGTGAATTTGATAAAGTATGTGGCTATTTAATGGCTTAAACCCTTTTTCTCAACATAGTTCATAAACGTGTTTTAAAATTTTCGATGTTCCCAACCAGAAACTCATATTAAAAGTATGTGTTTTGATAATGCTTCTACATAATGTTGACCAATCAAATGGCTTATGTAATGGAATAAGACTACACGTTATGATGTTGATGAATACTTGCATCTAAGCAAAGATAATCAAATGCAGCCATTTCGAAAAGAGTGTTCATTCCAAGGATGCGCAGAACACCATCAGATAAAAGATTACTATTGAAGATAATGAGGAAACAATTACTTCTGTCAGTTTCTTGTGCTTTGAAACTTAACAAAAGTCAAGGTCAGTCTCTTGGGCAAGTTTGGTTGTATTTGTTATGTCCTAATTTCAAACATGGATAGGTACATGTTAACTTGTCGCGTGTAAAATAAAAAATTGAAAAAAAGGAGGCTCTAGAATTGTTACATGTGATTTGGTAGGTAAACTCTTGGACACGACCATCAACGTAATCAACAAAGTATAGAAAGAAGTGTTTCAAAATCTATGATCACACGTAACCAAAGTTATATGATTCCCTAATCATATTATATCTTTATATGCTATTTAATATGATTTACGTTTGTCTAATGTATTTACGTTTGTCTAATGTATTTTAGCAACTTCATTTCAAGATTTGGATTCTCGGATTGTTTAAACTTCTCAAGTGTTTCATCCACACATAAGAGGATTTTTTTTCTTCTTTTTTTTTTGGAACAGCAAATTATATTAGAAGAGAGCAACTAGCAAGGAGCTAGAGCGAATTACAAGGGATGTCTAAGCCAATCATTCCAATAAAGAAATTTACAACTTCTAGACTTTAACAAAGAAAAAGAAAAAGTCTGATATTATCAAAAATGTCACTTTTTCTCAGATTTTAGGAGCCAAAAATGACATCATTACATAAACGCCAAATCCACCACAAACTTGTAGCGATGATACCATGCAAGTGATCTTTTTTGTCTTTTGAACCGTTCCAAGAATCCAACCACGAATAAAGCTCGTCAGTAGACGTACTCTCTGGCCAAGGAATATCAACCCAAATGCGAATGAGATGCCAAATAGATTTCGCGGTTTGGCATGCCAAAATAAGATGATCTGTAGATTCAACACCCACGCACCAAAATGGACAAATAATGGAATTGATCTCGATACCTCGGAATGGGAGATTTAAACGAGCAGGAAGACGATCCAAAAGAAGACGCCATGAAAAGATGTTTAAATTTCGAGGCAAAAACTTGTACCATCTTGTTTTAAACGACAAAGATGGTAAGAGAAAGTTATCAATATGTCGTCTAGCACCACTAACAGTGAACCGCCCATCTACATCCAGATTCCATTGCCAAAAATCAATATGAAAATCATGGTGATCACTTAAGAGCAAGGATAAAGAAGTTGTGTTATTACCTCCCGATGATTGCCTACTCCAACTCCATTGCCATGAATCATTAACAAAACGGTCACTAATGAAGAAATTTGGATGAGAATCCAAACGAAAAAGTCTATTATAACGGACTTCTAAAGGAACATCACCTAGCCACGTATCCTTCCAAAATCGAACTTTAGAACCATCTCCCACTTTGATCTTAAACGTACCATGTGGAATCACTCCCCTTGAGTGGAGATGATTGATAGAACCAACAATTTTATCCCAAACACCTTGAGTTTTGCAAGCTTTAAAATCGAAGCCTGCTTGATCACCATGGATGGCTTTAATCAGACGAGACCATAGAGCATTCGGATTGTTAACAAACCTCCAATGCCATTTGAGGAGAAGAGCTAAGTTGAAAGCTTTCAAGCTCCCCACTCCTAATCCACCATTATCTAGAGAAGCAAAAACCGATTCCCATTTGATCCAAACCATATTTTTTCAATCTTCATCACCTCCCCAAAAGAAAGAAGCACGCCTACGTTCTAGTTTTGGTTCTCCTATGTTAGATAAGAAACAATAATACAATATTATGCGTGTGTGTGTATATATATATATATATATATATATATTTTAAAATATCGGTGAATTTCACGGGTCTTTTAGCTAGTTATAAATATAACTTTCTTTTAAAATTTATGGCTTGAGATGGATTATATTGCCTTGCGCACATGTATTTTATAAGAATTTCTAAAATATTTACAAAGACAATTAATTTAATATGGTAATTTGATATATTTATAGTGGGTTAACTAGGTTTATTTTAAGTAGTTCAAGCGAGTCAAACGGGTCAAAATATCATGTTATTCATGCATTTCTAATACATGCAATTTTGTAAACGAACATTTATAACTAATTAGTTTATAAATATAGTTGCAAATTTTAAGTATTTAAAATGATATATATATAATTTCTCTTATCTTTTGTTATATGAAAAATCCTTTCCTATAATAAAAGATAATACCATAAAATGTATCTATAAACCTAAATTATTTGGGAATGCTTTCATATTAGATTTTCACCCTTCATCTTTCTTTTGGAAAGTAAAGACTTTCAGCTATCACCTAACTCATTTTGGCTCGTAAAACGTTATCTACCTCTTGTAATTCAACTACTTTGACAAATCTTCATGTAACATGCTAGACAAATGCCAGCCTAAAAACCGAACCTTTCTAAATACTCCAATAAAATAAAGATTTAGGTTAAAGCCCTACACTACCCATGTGGGGTAGTTAAGTCCCTTAGCTATAAATTGCAATATAACCATCATCTAACAATACTTTCATATCACGATTGGTACAAATAGTAAAAATTTCCTTCTTCGTCTCAACCATATAAAGTAATTGTACCTTGCCTTTTTGACATATAAAGTAACGAAATTTAACATGAAATCCCTCACATTTCCACTTTTTAGGTTTAAAGGGTAAACATTTGACAAGTCAAAATGATATCATATAATTTGGTAATATTCAAAGTAGCCTTTTTTACTTTATGATAAAAGCGTATAGGCTTATTTTGTGAAACAATAACAACATCCTTTACAATGAAAATCAAATCTTTATACAAGATACATTGATAAACCATAAACATAACTAATGGACTATAGCCATGAAATACTCTTTAGCTACACGGATAATTGTTCTTACCCGATGAACCTCAGTACTTGGCCATCTCACGATGTCATCTAACATCTTATTTGCACTTAAAATGAATACGTTATTCGTCTTTTGAAGGAAAAAAAAAAAAAAAAAAAAAAACCTTCCTTTCTAAATTACGAAAAATATAAGTATTTAGCAACGGATCAGATATAATTCCGTTGCTAATTATTGACTATACCGTTGCTAATTATTGACTATACAAAGTGAAGGTGGAGTAGAATCCCAATTAAGCAACTCTTCTATCATTTGCATAACAACCCTATTTTCTTCATCGATTTCTTGATCACCTAAACCACCGTCTTTCACCACCGGAGACGGGGGTTCTACCACGATCCCCTCTTTCCTTTTACCACCAAGTTCTACTTTCATCACCCAACCTGACCCTGACCCTTTACCGGGTCGTTTTTGCCATACTCCAATATGAGAGCTATCACTATCAAGACGTAAGCATGTTAAAGAAGGTGATGGATCTTTACAACATTTACGTAGCTTGGCGGCTAAGATTGCAGATGGAATCTCTGTCTGGGATGACTCACTATTGTTGTCCTCATTGTTGTTAATGTTGTCCGAATGGTTTTTGTTTGTCATAGGAAAATTTGTCTTTGCACTTTGTCCATTCATCAAGATGGCTGCTTGATCATATGCTCTTGCTGCTGCCTCAGCTGTCTCAAATGTTCCAAGCCAAATCCTTCTTTTTCTATTGTACAATATATACATTAAACGTTATACATTATACATCAAATATGTGGACATCATTTCATGACGGTATAGTAGTTAAGCAACATTGAATTATAATTTTTTTAGAAAACATTCAAGATCAACATGTGGTTATATTCTTTGAACAAAATCATATGCAAATAAACCAATATACTCATGTTCATATTATACTAATTTTATACGTGCATTGATCATTGATCAATGATCTAGGATCATATTACCTAGTTAGCTAGCTAGCTAGATATTAGAAACAAATGGGCTAAAACCTTTTCTCGTGATAAACTTTTTTTCTCTTTCTCAAACATGTCGTGAAGCTTTTGTACTACATAAATAGCTATCATCAAGTGATGATCAAGTTTCATATTTTATAAGTAAACATATACAGTATAAAATTTATTTTTTTGGTGAACTTACAAGAGTGGGTGCCGGATCTCTGACACCCAAGAGCCCCATTGCCTTTGCCTGACACCTCTGAACTTCTTTGAATGTACCATGACAGAGAAATGTGTTTATTTGTAGCTTCACTGACACAATTATTTATATATAGAAGAAAAGAGGGTCTACGTCATCAAAGATGGTATTATTATTGTATAAGGAGGGTGGGGTGTTAAGTTGTTGGGGTTGGGAAAATAGAGATCAATAAATATGTGGGCATATGTATAAACCAAGCATGTTGTGTACGTATAATATATCTATGTTCATTCGTATGTTAATATATACTATTGTATCTTAGCACATTAGCTAGTCTACCAAAAGCTCATGTTAATTCGTGTGTTCTATACTAGCTGTTGTATAATTCTCGGCTTTTGTTGGTCTTGAAATTTGAGTAAAACAAGAATATGTTTAAAAAGTTAAGAACAAGCTTTGTACCATTTTGACACTAATAACTTTAAAAGCTTAACAACAAAATATAAAAGTTTAAAAGTGTTAAGCAGTGAACACCTTTATACTTTGCAATGTATATATATAATTCGTATTAGAAATAAATAAAAGAATTACAAGGATAGTTTCTGAACACTATTTGCTATTAAATGACAAATGAAACTCGATCTCCTAGAAATGAATCAAAAGCTACTAGCTTAGCTTATGATTCTTAAGAGATGAGGATACTTTTGACTACAATACATTTTGTATTATTTTTGTGTAAAGACTTTCAAATCTTTTGACTAACATTTGCTTATATATATGAGGAAAAGTGAAGTCACATGTTGAAATAGGTTACATGTTAAGCCTTTGGTTGAAGAAAACATCTTTCATTTAGTGATTTCTTCACTTCTTAATGTACTTAGTAAATAATTGAGTTAATTATTCACTAGTTTTTAATTACTCCTGTATTTCGGTTGACTTCTTTGTAAAATTGCTTTTTCACTTCTGGTTGAAGGAAGTTGCATCTTAATATCCATGACTCAGAGAGAGTATATTCATTGGCATATCGTACTAACTCGAATGTTGTTTTTTAGCTTTGGTACTTTACATGTTGATACCACATCAACGAGGTAAAGTGTTTTTTCATATAGTATTCGACATCCTTGAAGCTGGTCGTTGATAGAGCTTTATACAACATTTGTTGACTTCATATAAAAAGTAAACTTAACTTAACGTATTTTATGTTTAATTTTTTTCAGAGATAATCGGGAAAATTATATTCTTGGCCCAACATCTTGTATGAAAAAGTAAGCAACTGAGATTTTGAAGTATATATATTTGCATACTACGTTGGTTAAGTTTGTCATAACAAGTCCTTGCATGTCACATATTATTAGTATCTTCATATGCACCGTCATGGGCGTAGATAAGGGGGTCACAAGGGTCACGTGCCTTCTACGAAAAAAATTGTAATGTAAATTTTCTAAAATATCCTTTTTTTTTTCCTTCAAAAACTAATTTGTAGTTTAGTTTCTAATAATTATTAAAGTGTGTCCCCTCGAGAAAAAATAATTTCTGGCTATGCCCGTGTGTACTGTGCTCTATACTCAAGATAAAACAATATATAATTGCTACAAACCAAGATTATTTTGACAGGGTAAAAAGAGTGGTAGCATGGCATAGGTTATTGGGACACTTCCTAAAAAATCTTCCCCAATTTTTTTACTTTTTATTTTAATTTTTTTTTTATTATAAAACTACGATACAAAAAATAGATAACGAAAAATATAAAGTTTGATAAAAAAATACGAAACAAAAACTAATAAAAAACAATATCAAACATAAACTAATAAAAACTATTTTATGCTGTTAACAAAAGGAGTAAAAGTGAGTCAGGGATGGTTAAAAGAAATGCATAACAACTACCTGGTATGAATTCGAAACATGTGTTTCAAACATGTTGATGTGTTAGTAGACATGTAGATGCATGTGTTAATTAGCAATCCGACTTTCTAAAAAAAGAGAACAATCATTGTATGAATTCGGCCTTAGTGATTAAACATAAACGATCATTTTGGGGTTTATTTTCTACATTTATTACCTATACACGGCGTAACAGTATACAATTATCTTTACACAGAGTTTTGTAAATTGACAAACACATACATGCATAGATCATAGTGTTGACTTTGATGAGATTTTCGCGGTTACTCTAACAATATGACATATTGACATGCATGTGGTCATTTTTAGTTTGAATTACTTATCATGTACAATGGGCTTTATACGTAAAAAGATCGACAAAGGTTTACTGAAGTTATAAATGCGGGTTAGATTAAGGACGAAAATAGACTAGAGAGAGCAAGGTAGTTGGGGGAGGTACCATACATGGCGTAAGGAGATGAGATGAGAGGGTGTGGACATGCTAATGTCAATAATTCATCTATTTATGTCTTTTTTTCTAATTATTTTTTTACCTTTTTTCTTTATTTATGTTGCATGAGAGAAAAGTTTGCAATGTGAATTACTATGTTTGTTATTTGGTGAAGTTAATAGAGAGAAAATTAAAATAATTTAATAATTTGTGTATCTAGAAAAACATTTCAGACGTTTTAACTAAATAACTAATACCCGAACCTTAGGTAGATAATCTAATAATTGCAATATTTTTTTGACATTGTATGAAAGAATGCTTTACTTATTCTTTAAATAATCTAAGAATTGCAATAAAAGTCATTTAACTATCCTCTTGTAAATTGTTGGTCCCGTCCCCTCCTAAAGTTGTGGAGTTTTTTATAAATATCAAATCAGAAGGGAAATGTGTGTGTTTGTGAAAGCCATCGCAATAAAAGTTTTCACCTACATAAAGTGTGATATTTAAGAGTACATTTGGACTTCATAACCACCATGAGTAAATGGCATAGACCATTTAGGACCTCACCAATTCTTGTGTCCCTTATTCTCTATCAACACTCTAATCAATATATTGTCATTGTGATTTACCTTATTACCTTTATAAACATAATTCGTCATTTGGTATTATTCATAGAATGGTTTTGCTAATTTGAACTTTGTGTTGAATATGTTGAGTGTCGTCGACGGAATGAACAGTTAAGATTGACAATTTTTGTAAATTGCTACTTGCTATAGTTAGCAATTTACTAAATATGAACGACATAGATATGTCAAAAAGACACTCACAATTACATTATCTGAAAAGTGCAGTGGTTGGTAACTTGGTATTTTAGTTTTGGCCAAGTTCTCATTTGTGGATCTGTCTAAAATCTATATTTCTGGAAACCTATTACAATATGCTAGATATGTAGAAAGGGTTGGGCTATATGGGGAACTTGTACGGATTGTTAAGAGGACCATTTAGATTACCTCAAACTTGGATTACTTGAAAGAAACTAATATGCATGCATGTGGTTGTTTTGATAAAGAAAGCCAATCATGTTTGTAAGATTGGTTCTCAACCAAACTAGCAAGTTAAGATCTAATGTGGTTTTGAAACAACTTTGAGGGAAAAAAAAAAAAAGTGGTTTTGAAACAACTTAACCTTTTGTGTACCACGTTCTCAATTAACTTGAACACAACCTCAACAACATGGAAATAGGGCACAATCATCAAAACATGGATATTTGGACATGCAAATAGACTTCATGTTGTGAATTATGGAACAATCAAAACCCAAAATCGTTCAAAGACGTGATAAAACTTCAAAATAAAACGACATAAGTTAAAGAACCCAAGAATCTTTGGATAAAAAGAAAGATAGAAGCTCTTGAGTGTTTGATTAATGTAGTTGTGAATTATTGTATAACAGTAAAGGCTAATAAATAATACCTACTTCACAAATTTGAATTTGTGTTTGCAGATTTCTTGTTCTTGTGTTTTTTATATTGAAGAATCTAATACTATCACAAAACAACCGTACTCAGGGGTCAACGACTCAGGCGGGTTAGTTTCATGTTTATCGCTGAACGTGCTGAAAAAGGATGACAAAAGCCCAAATGGATAACGCAGTATTCAAGCCACGTAAGTAGTATAAATAAACCCAACCACCCAGTGGTTAGACACTGAATTCATGGTGGTCTTACCCGAATGTGCATGTTCATCTTAGTGCTCGTTCATCCCACCTTAGTGAATGTTCATCTTATCGCACGTTCATCTCACCTAAGTGCATATTCATCTTATTGCACGTTCATCCCATTTTATATAAATATTCATTCTCACACCGAAGCCGGGTCTCAAACTAAACAATTAGTGTGAAACTAATGTGTGTTGCTTATCTTGTTGTAACTCGGAGCGCAATACAAGATCTGAATGTGTCTCATGGTTCAAATCTCATCTTATACGAAAGGGGGGAAAGGATGAACGTGTCGTAAGAAGAACATGCACAATTTGTTATCTTTCTGAAATTAGGTTTCTAGATAACAAACAAAAAAGTTATGCATCTCTAAGAGTATCTTCAATACTCAAGTCATAAAAACTTTTTATTATTCTAAGAAGCTTTATTATTATTATTATTATTATTATTATTATTATTATTATTATTATCATCAATTGTGGTTTAAAGCATTTTCAAAAGCTTTTATGAAAGAGTTTTAAAACTTCAAGTGTTTGATGAAAAGACCTAAAGTATTTTTGTATAAATAACTTTTTTAAAAGCTTTTTGTATTGTAAAAGCATGTTTAATAATAGTTTTTTGATAATTAAATATGCATAAAAAATATCAATAAATGCAATAAGTTGTTAAATGACTTATGTGTTGACACTATTTGTGCTTTTAAATAACCAAAATTTGTCCCAAAACCAAAAAAGAAAAAGGTGTTATTGGTGCCTGTTGAAATATAAGCTAAGGGCTTATATTGTAACCTTTTATTTCTTGTTGCTATTGTTTTCTTATGTGCAGGTTTGAAATAAAAGGATAGCTAAAGTTCAAGGACTTAAGCTGTTACAAGTGAAGAATTCAAGGGTGTAGTTGTCCAAGCTGAAAGTCTCTTTGGTCAAGGCTATTTAAAGACTTATTCTCTCACATTATTAGTAATCGTTTTAGGGTTTACTGTGTGTTTTCTGTCACCCAGTCTTGATAGCTGTTAGGTTCTTGCTCTTGTTTGTAATCAAACTCTTTTAATCTTTTGTATTGTAAAACAATAATGGATCAACCAAGGGGTGGTTGGTTGGGTTGATTCCTTTTAAATCTGGTAATCTGTTTGTGTTAATTAATCATAACTTTGTAGTTTTAACATGGTATCAGAGTCAGGTTGGCTTTGATACAAAGTTTTGATCTAAAAATCAGTTTTTTTATAAAATTAGGGTTTCCATAAAATTTGGGGGTTTCTTAAATTGAGTTCAGATCTTACTAGATATGTGTGTTAATCGGTATATTAGTGGTTGTATTAGTGTTTTAGGGCACCAATTGAAGGTCAATTGGTGATTTTAATTTTTAAGATTTTCTAACAATTGGGGGTTTTCAATTCTATGTTCTTTAGAGTGATTAACGTGTGTTAATCAGTTGGTTTTGATCAAGATCATATAGATCTTGATATTGTGAGCGTGTCATCAAAATTAGGGTTTAGTTATCAAACCCTAATTCAGGATTAGAGTTTCTTATCTTGTTCTTTGTTAGTTATTAGTTATCTTGGTTTTTATTTTTGTTGTTTTTTGTACACACAACTTCTTGCTAACTTTGATTTTTTTTTATTATTTTTTTTGTTTCAGGTATAAAGGTTTTGGTTCCGCTGCGTGTCGCTATTTGTTGGTCTTCTTGATCACTGTTTCTTGGAATGCGTACATTGTAACACCTCATATCACTCTTTCTCTTTACTAAAATAATTTTCTAGTGTTCTAGTTTGATTGGCGAAATGTAGGTTAAGGGATTTGTTTGTGTTGAAGTTGTTGGTTATTGGTGGTTGCTTGTGATTGTAGGCGATATAAGGTGTATTTATTTGTTTTCTGTTTATTTTTTTGATTTTGTTTCATCATCATGGTTGGGAAAAATGATGAAGAAGTTGGGGGATTAGGTGGATCAGGTGAGAATCACCTTGATCAGTTTAACCCTATGTTCTTGCATAGTAGTGATACTAGTGGAATTCCTTTAATAAGTTTTAAATTGGAAGGTCCTGAAAATTATAAAGTTTGGTCTGCTACTATTAAATTAGCTATTCACACTAAACATAAACTTGGTTTCATAAATGGTAAAATTCCAAGACCTATTCAGGTTGGTTTTATGCAAGAACAATGGATAGATGTAACTCTATGGTTTTATCTTGGATTCTTGGTTGTGTTTCCTAAGATGTGTTCCCTGACCTTATTCCTGATGTTAAGAGTGCCTTTGCTACTCTGTCTAAAGATGAGTCTCACAGGAATACTCTATCTCATTCAGGTTCTAAGACTGATAACTCTGCATTTGCATCCAAATCTAATCAAAGATATAATGAGTGGTATGTGAACAAAAATGTTAATAATAATACTCAATCTAGATGGCTTAATAGGCCTAATCTGGTCTGTACTCATTATAAAAGAAATGGTCATATTGCTGATATATATTTTTAGCTAGTTGGATATCCATCTGGTTTTCACAAGAAAAACGGCACTAATCAAAACAATGCTAGTAGCAATATTGTTTCAGGGCATAAGGATAGGCCTGTTGGTTCATCTAACTCATTTACAGATGAATAGTATACTATCAAAGGCTAATGACTTTGATCAGTGATAAATCTGGGTGCAGCCGTATGCCTGCAAACATTGCAGGTATTAATTGTGTTATTAGCTTTAGTCATTCTAAATTCTTTAATCATAATACCAACATAAGTACTTATAACATATATATTGGTTGGATCATTGACTCTGGTGCAAGTCAACATATGACTTACACAGTGTTAAACATGTTTAATGTGGTTGATGTATCTAACCTAAATATGACTGTTGGTCATCATAATAGTACTAAAGCTAAAGTTACCCATATTAGGAGTTTAAAATTGACAGATAAATTGATCATTAATGATGTCTTGGTTGTACCTGGATATCAAGTTAGCTTGTTGTCTGTTCACAATCTTAACAAAGATAATAAATGCAAATTCATTTTTGATGAAGATGTTTGTATTCTTTAAGACTCTGTTCTAAAGACCAAGATAGGGACTAGTTATTGACTCCTCCCAAACCAACCTCACAGGTCAACCACGAATGGTCAACAGGTCAAGCAGTAAGGGAAAGGAGTGATCAATTTATGATCCGGTGTAAGCACAGTGTTTTCCCGGGTCGTTATATCCCGACGAGATTGAAATTGTATTTTTGAAACGTTTGAGCGATTCATTGATTGGAAAAGGAATCAGATAAAGATTTGGATTAGATTACACTACTAGAATTGACTGGGATTAAGCTAAATAAACAGTATAAACAATTATAGGAATACATATATGTATAAACATAAACTGAATTTAAAACAATTACGATTGCATATAGAGAAAAAGATGAGTTTTAAGCAAAATTAAACTAGAGGGGGTGAAAATTACTTTTTTACAAACTTAATATTAAAAGAAAATTTTTATAAAAAGAAAATTATTTTTTTGATTATTTTAATATCTAATATTAATTAAAAACTATGTAATAATTAATTAAAACTAATTTAAATTAAGAAAAGTACTTAAGTAACTTAGAAAATTATGAATTTTTTTATAAAACTAATTAACAATCACAAGAATCCTATAAATTTATAAAAAGTTTATAAAAATTATATTTAAGCTACTTTAATAATTATTTACTTATTTAATAATTAAAACCTATTTAAACTAATTTAATTATGAAAAATACTAAATTAACAGTAAAAATTATGAAATTTTTTCTAAAAATACTTTATTAATTATAAAACCTAGGAAAATTTAAAAAGATACTATTGCTTGTAAATAAGCAGAAAAGAAATTTATTTTTGGCTTTTTTTAATTAAAACTAATTAAACTTAAATTAATTATTAAAAATACTAAATCTACTCAGAAAAATATAAAAATTTTTCTTAAACTATTTTAATATATAAGAAACTTAGGAAAAATATAAAATTGGAATTTGATTTTTGAAAAAGCAGAAAAATAAGCCTAATGGCTTAAATAGAAGCTATCACTTCTTTTATATTTTTTATTTTTCTTATTTTTCTTTTACACAACTAATTTAATACTGAAAATGAACAATTTTACAAAAACAAATTCATTGTAGCTTGAAAATAAGCTGTGTGCAACTTAAAAAGCTTGACAGAAGGCTTATTAAAGATTTTTATGGATTTTTGATTGTATTAAGCTACAAACAAGCTACACAGGGTACAATAAGCTATAAACACAAGAGATACACATAAAACGAACCAAAACAATTGAATAAGCACTTTGAGTAAGCCAGGAAAATCAAATACGTACTAAGCACAACCCACATGCCAAACAGGCCAAAATGGTAGATTTGCAGCCCTATGTGGGGCCCACAGGATAGATTGGATGTTCAAACTAAAAGTTGATCTAAAAAGATGGGCTGAGGGGCTTTCCAAAAAGCTAATAAGCAAACCATGAGGTTCACGAATAAGCCAAGGAGGGGCTTGTGAAGTTGGGTGGTTGATCTTGCTGATGAATTAGCAGGAATGGTCAGGAGAACTTAAGAGGTGAAATAAGCTATGGGCAAGATTAATGAAATCCAAATTAGGTTTAAATCCAATAAGCTAAGATGATAAGCTTCCTAAAAAGCCAAAGGTTGGGGGTTGGGGTCCACAAAGAAGCTCAGGGTGAGCTTAGGAAAATGGGCAAAAACTGTGGTGCAGCGGAGGTCTTATCGCTGCAGGCCTAAATAAGTGCTTGAATAAGCACTTAAATAAAAACCTAAAAATAATAAAAATTAAGATTCCACAAGTTCACCTGATAGACCTTATACTCTAAAAAGCTCAAGGGCTAATCTTGAAAAATAAAATCAGGAAAAATCTTGAAAAAAATGGAATTCTATGAAACCTAGCAAATTTGACTTTTTGATTTATGAACTAAGATTGACCAAAATGGATTTTGATTGCTTCCTACTGATTTATGATGAAGTTTTAAGCTATAATGAACCTAAATCTAGCAAGCTTAACGAGTTTTAAAGCTAAAATGGTGATTATGCAAGCCAAAATTCCAACATTTAAGTATATGAGAGAGATAACACTAATTTTGACTTTTATCAAAAGAACACTGAGATTTAATGACTCACTTATCCTAATATGACCTACTGTGATTTGTATGAACCAAGAGCAACAACAAAAACACCTTGAATCTCAGTGAATCCCACTGATCCAAACAACCCTTAGCTTAACTGATTTTGAGATTTTTTTAAGTAAATAGAAACTAAGGATTATGAAACTGCTTCTAAACAACTTATTTAGATCTAATAAGCCTAAATGAGTACAGAAATAAGGGGTTGAAACACAAATACCTAGGATACTTACGAAAGACTAAAAACACAGTTTAAACTAAGATTTTGAGTAGAATGGGTTCTAATAAGCTACCACCTGATTTTAAGCTATAATATGATTAGATTACACTAAATAAGCACAGAATCACAGAAATAAGCACTAAATAAGCAATTGAACTGTAAAAAGCCAAAAAGTGAGATTAGCTTACAAATTGCAATCCTGCTATTACCCAAGAACCAAGAACCAATGATCAATCATATTGCCTCCCCTGAGGCTCTAAACCATAGCCATCCAAGATACACCATGCTCCTTGCAATCTACCATCTTCAAACTTGTTTTTTGATCTTTCATTTAATTTTTTTATATTTTTTTGTATTTTTGAGTTTTATGATTGTAACTGCTTTTAATACTTCTAATAGCTTTTACAGGCTATATAAGGAGCTTATATGAGTTATTGAGTCTCTAAACAACAACCTTGAACACAAATAAACTTATCATGAGATTTTGAACTAAGTTTTGAGTAAAAAAATTGATTAAAGGATGAAAACTTGATTGAGTGAATCAAGTAACTTTATATTGCACTAAATAGCTTGAAAATACAATTTGAAAGTGATTTTACAAACAGAAATTGAAAGGTATACTAATTCGACATACAAAAACTAAACTAAAACTATTAATCCTTCTCTCTTGCTTCTTCTTCAATTTGTAGCCACCAATTAGGTTTTCCTGACCCTTGTGTATAAATCCCACTTTAAATCCTAGCCCTTGGATGTCTGAAAGCAATCCTAGCCTTTGATTCCATTTTGGCGGGAAAGTCTGTTTGTCCCTTTGCCTGCTTAAATTGCAACTACGGGGGCATTAAATATGGAGGTGATGGTAGGTAAGTAGTGGTGTTTGGGCGGTGGAAGTGACAAGGATGGTGGGGGGAGGTGGATGTGATGGGGTGCAGGGCAAGTTGGGGACGAAGGGGGAAAAAGGGTGGTCAAATGGTTTGACCGGGGGTGTTTTATTAATAAAAAAGGGAAAATGGGCCTGGGTGCTGGATTGGGCTTGGGGTTTTGTGTGGTGGACTGGATCGGAGGTGTTGGTTTGGATTAGGTTGTGTTTGGATTGGACTTAAATAATACAAAGGTCCGTTTGGTTGTAGTATTAATACAAGGACCAACTTTGTAATTTTCTGAAATTACAAGGACCTGAATTGCAACTCTTCTAAAGTTGTTACAAGGGTGTAACTTTCCAAGCTTGAATAATACAAGGACCACATTTGATATTTTCCATATTTGAAATTCCCAGTGACTAATTATGTCAAATCTGAAACTTTAGGGACTAAACTTGTAATTTCATCAAACTTTTCACCCAGGGACCAAACTTGACACTTGTGAATTCCTAAGCACTATTGTTTACTTTTTCTTCCAAAATCCAATGCTTAGGGGCCATTTCTGCCAAATTCCAAACTTGAAGGACCATTTCTGCCAATTTTGCAAACTTTTGCTCCAAGGACTGTTTTTGGCATTTTGTGATTCTCCAAGGTGTGTTTTGACAATCTGAGCTCAAAAGTGGTAATTTGCTTCCCCGGCTTTGGCTTTTGACACGTTTTCCAAACTCGTGCTCGTTTTTGTCCTTTTTGCCCTGATTTTTGCCAATTTCTGAAATATCCGTTCCTGCACAATCAAAAACACAAAAACACAATATCTTTGGCAATTATGGTTAGTTTGTGTCTGTTTTGGTCTTAATATGGCCAGAAAAAGGTGTATGAATACGCACACACCAGTAATAAAAGTAATGGGATGTATTTTCTTAATACATGTAAAAAGTTAACCAATAATAATATTCAAGTTTTCTGTTTATCTAAGTGTATATGGCATAATAGACTTGGTCATCCTTCTGACCAAGTTCTGAATATTCTTAAACTCAAACTTTAGATTGATAATGACTCTAAGAATAATCCTTGTGATGTGTGTCACAATGCTAAACAAATCAGAGATCACTTTCCTCTTAGTGAATATCAAACCACTGAAGTTGGACAAATTGTTCACTTAGATGTGTGGGGTCCCTGTAAAGTCCAAAGTAAAGAAGGGTATAAGTACTTTCTGACTATTGTTGATGATTTTTCTAGAGTTGTTTGGGTGTTTTTGTTAAGGGGGAAAACTGAAGTGTTTTCACATATTGTTACTTTCTATAACTTGATTAAAAATCAATTTCATAAAACTGTGAAAGTTTTTAGAAGTGACAATGGAACTAAATTTGTGAATCAAAACATGGATAAGTTTTGCAAACATAATGATATTCATCAATAAACTTCATGTTTTGAAACCCCTCGATAAAATGGTTTAGCAGAAAGAAAAAACAAAGACTTGTTAATTGTAGCTAGAGCCCTCATGTTTCAGGGGGGGGGGGGGGATTCCTTTGAATATGTAGAATGAGTGTGTTCTTACAGTTTTTATTTAACTAACAAGACACCTACCTCTGTTTTGTCTGGAAAATCACCATATGAAATGATCTATAAGTGTGAACCAAATCTCTCTCTATTAAAAGTTTTTGGATGTCTATGTTTTTCAACTGTTTTAAACAATTTTGATAAGTTTTCTTCAAGGTCAAAGCAATGTGTTTTTATTGGTTACTCTTTTGATAAAAAAAAAAAAAAGGTTTTAAGTTGTTTAGTTTAGAAACATAGAAAATTTTATATTAAAGAAATGTGAAGTTTTATGAAACAGTGTTTCCTTTTAAACATGGTTCTAAAAACAAGGATTATGAAATTGAATTTCAAAACACAAATAGACAAAACTTTTTTAGCTCTGGCCTTGTATCATCAAATGATCCCTATGATGATAAGAGAGAGAATGATTCTGTTAAGACTCATGAACAAAGTGATGTCATAGACCAGTCCTCACTTGGAGGTACTCTTGATGGCATTGTACAAGATGAGGTGGAGCATCCTGATGTCAAAGGTGAAGCCATCAATGATGACTTGGAGAATGAAACATTTGTAGATAATGATAAAATGTCTGAGGGTGATGGTGATTACTATCAAGAATTTAATAATTTGTTTCATGATGTTGTTGTGACACCGGACAGACAAGTAAATCTTAGAACTTATACTAGAAAGTCTAGTAGAAAAATAAATCAACCTGTTAAGCTAAATGATTATGTTTTGGATAAAAAAAGTTAAATATGGCATTGACAAATCTGTTAACTATAGTAAGCTAAGCAAAGAAAATTATGTGTTTTTTACAAATCTTAAAAAGGTTATTGAACCTAAAATATATAATGAAGCCATTACAGATAACAGATGAATTGATACCATGAATCTTGAAATGGAAGCTCTTGACATAAATAACAAGTGGGTTATTGTTGAACTCCCTGCTGGGAGAAGAGCAATTGGCTGCAAGTGGGTTTGGAAAATTAAATATAAGTCTTACGGAAGTGTGGAAAGATATAAAGCCAGGCTTGTTGCCAAATGTTTTAATCAAAAAGAAGGAATAGATTATGAAGAAAAATTTTCTCCAACAATTAAAATTGTTACTATTAGAATTATCATAAGCATTGTTGTGCAAAATAGTTGGCCATTGTATCAACTTGATATTAATAATGCTTTTTTGTATGGTGAGCTTGATGATGTTTACATGCAATTAACTCAAGGTTACTTTGATGAAAATAATAAAAGGGTTTGCGAGTTAAATAAATCTTTATATGGTTTAAAACTAAAACCTAGATAGTGGAATGAAAAATTGATTTGTGTGCTGAAAGAAAATGGTTTTTGTCAAAGCAAAAATGGTTATTCATTGTTTACAAAGTCTGGTAACAATGTTAATGAGATTGAAAAGGTTAAAGAATTTTTAAGAACTAAGTTTCTTATTAAAGATCTGGGAAAATTAAAGTATTTTTGGGAATTGATGTATTAGAGGATAATACTGGTTTATGTCTTACCCAAGGAAAGTATTGTCTGGAATTGCTTGCAGAATTTGGTATGCTTGCTTGTAAACCAAGTAAGACTCCAATTGAGTCTATTAATGTGTTTGAAGAAAGTAAACAAAAATGTGGTATTAAAGATGAACCTTTGGTTGGTGTTACTAATTACCAAAAACTTGTGGGTAAACTTATTTACCTAACCTTGAATAGGCTTGATCTGTCTTATGCAGTTCATTGTTTAAGTCAGGTTATGCATAGTCCAATATGCAATCTCATTTAAAGCTTGTGTTTAGAATTTTAAGGTATTTAAAAGAGTCACCAGGAAAAGGTATTACCTTTGGTAGAAGTGGTCATTGCAATATGAAAGTGTTTGTGGATTTTGATTGGGAAAAATGTAAAGTGACTAGAAAGTTTGTTACTGGCTTTGCTGTTTATCTGGAAGATAATCTTGTTTCCTGGAAAAGTAAGAAACAATCTGTGTTAGCTAGATCTTCTACTGAGGCAGAATTTAGAGCTATGTGTAATGTTATCTGTGAGATTATGTGGATTTTAAAGGTCTGAAAAGATCTTAAAGTGCAGGTTGTTACACTTGTTGAGATGTTTTGTGAGAATAGTAGTGGTATGCAGATTGCCGCTAATCCAGTGCTTCATGAAAGATCTAAACATTTTGAAATTGATCTCTTTTTTACTAGAGAGAAAATGTGTAAAACCCAGAATTTTTGATCATGTGAAATACCCAAATTTTAAACTTTTGAAAAGATGATTAATAAATCAAGTCATAACGATATGTTATAATCTAAGTTATGAAACCTTATAATTTGATAGCTACAAATATATGATCTCTAAGCTAAGTATGATTAAAATTTGACACAAAATAATGTTCTTAGTTAAATATATCACACGTTTAGGGCATGTGCTTGGACCGAACTCATATAGTAATTTGTAGCGCTCTTTAATGTGAATTATGATAACACTTATATGGATAAATATCTCTTATTTTTTTTTCTCCTATAAATCACCTCCACAAACACCATAAATCTCGGCTACAATCAAACCATAAATCACGACTTGCCTAGTTTAAACAATATACTCCCATATTTTCTACTATTATGATCTTTGAAAATGAATACAACATATGCTCTTAAATATCATCACACGACTATGAAAATATATATATGGGTCTGATTTCTTTATTATTGTACGCAACATATATACAAGTAGAGATATGAGGATACGTTAGAAACATTTGAAGAATGAAGATTTGATCTTTTGACTATCCCATAATGCTCGGCTGCACACCCCATTTAATTCCCTTCCCATCTTATTTCTTAAACCAGATAACGCATTCTAAATCTCACACTTAACCCTAATCTAAAAGAGTGGCGGCACCATTTCTGTCTTCTTCCATTCGATCACCAGGACATGTACAAAGTTTTGTCTACGAGGGTACGAAGGTGGTGTATTCAAGTTTTGGTCTTGGTGATCGTCGGGTTATCCGTTTTGGTTTGCTCGTGTGATCTAAACTCGATAAGGGTTGGGTTTTGTACGAAAGAGGTCTAGCAAGGTGGTGAGTGATCGTAGTTAGATCGGGTTCGAAAAAGGTCTTGCTCGATCAGTTCGAATATAACTTCTGGTTGGGGTTCTCATTTATCATTTCGTTCATCATTCCGACTCATCATTCCGACCCAAGGTATAATCTACCTTCGTCTTTGTTTTGCTTCGCGACATGAACTCATATAGATGTATATATAACATGTAATCTAAAACTAACCTGAGCTTTGTTTGTTTCAAATAAGAATAAGTATGAAACGATTATGTCACATGAAATGATGAGTTATTGTCGCATAAAATGAAGAAGAGAAATCGCATGAAATAATAATAAACTGTTTGGTCGATCTTGATATAGTTCTGGCTGTTTGTATTGGTTAAAACCTGGTAATTACCTAATCAAAAATGACTGATGCATGCAAGCTAATTTCGTATATAAAAAGGGTAGCATGTGGTTAACTTCATGAAACCTTATATATTAACTTAATATGGTTGTTGTCTATTTTTCTGATTGGTTTTATAAGTGAGTCTTGATCTTTTAATACGCGACAATTGCATGTCTTGAACCTAATATAATATGAGCTAAAATGGACATATGCATGCATATCAATAAGGGTGTGTGTCGCGGCTTATTTAAACAACAAAAGAAGTAATTGTCTCGGCATATTTTAACAAGAGGGTGTCATGAACTTGTTGTTTTCAAAATAATAAAAATCCTGAGTCGTCAAGACAGGAATATTTATATCGTGGGTACATTACTAAATTATATAAAATTATAATGACGGGGTCCAAAATTATTATCTTAATATTAATTTATTAAAATAAGTTTTAAAATAATTTTATTTGACTTTTAATATTTAATTTTAATAATTTGCATTTTAGACCCTAAACTTATAATATTGACATTTTAAAACCTAAACTATTATATTGGTCATTTTAACCTTAAATATTATCAATTGTCCATTGTAACCTTTAAGTATTAAATTACAATTTATGGAACTTACTAAATTTGAAAACTTACTAAATTGGAAAACTTGCCTAAAATAGAAAGTCTTCTAAAATGTTTAAACTACTTAAAGTGGGAAGTCGCTAAGTATGGAAACCAACAAAAATTGGAAAGATAACAAAAAGAAGTAATTTGAGTAATTCGGACTCGTCTTGATTCGTATCAATTATCTTCTAGGTTCGGTGAAGCGGGAGTGACCCATTCTCTCTTTGAATTGTGACTTTGCTTGTGCAATTGGACCGAGGTACAGATATTCCGTACTCTTTCTGCAAGAGTACAACCTACTTCTCTCATGACCTTTCTCTCTCTTTTATATTACTTATTATTGAACCCTTGAGATTGAACCCTTGATATTGACACTTGACATTGACCTTGACATTGACCTTGATATTGAACCCTTGATATTGAACCCCTGTTGTTGAACCTTGACTTGAACCCTTGATCATGACTTGACCACTTGTACTTGATATTGAACCTTGTCCCTTGACCCATCAGTATTTTACCCAGGAGCTACTTGTTGTGGAGTAGCCACAACCATAGCATTGATGCACCAATGTTATGTACTCTAGTGGGGCTAGAGAGATGTCCCCCACCGTCCCTGATTCTTGTGATCTACTGCTGCTATGATTATTATGATTATTGTTATTGGCCAGCAGGGGCGTATGGATGCATCCTAGATTTGTCTTGACTTGTCTTGGGCTACGGCCATCTTGATTATGATGTGGACTACATGATATATATTACTTGGTGATTGGGCGTGTGTGCATTGCAGCCCCTCACATCTTGGGAGTTGATCACTCCATCTTGGGATACTTGGCTTGATATACTTGACTTGACTTGTGTGCCTGGGGTTTAAATACTGATAGCCTTAACACTTGATACCTAATACTTGATAGCCTTGATACTTGACACCTGATAGCCTTGACCCTTGATACTTGACACCTGGTAACCTTGACACTTGATACTTGACATTTGACACTTGACACTTGATACCTAATTCTTGGTACTTGACACTTGATACTTGACCTTGCAAACTATTGATACTTGACCTTGCTTAAACCTTGGAAACCTTGGAATTTGGTAACCTTTGATACTATACTCAAACCTTGACATTATACTTGACGATCCTTGAAACTAGTTAACCCTTACTATTACACTTGACGATTCTTGATACATAACCTCGATGACGTTTCATATTAAACCTTGAAATTTCCTTGATATACCTGGTGACAACATATGTAATTTCTATTCATACTCTCTTATCTTATTACTTGATGTGCTTGTTATCTTCATATCTGTTCACTGAGCTTTTTATGCTCAGCCGCGTTTTCTTTTCCATGCGGCAGGTACTTAAGCTAGGATGCGGGGTTTTGCTTTGGGATGAGAGAATGTGGACCAAACCTAGAGTTCCTTTATATTATGGACATTGTTTTATTATTGAAATTTCCTTATCTTGGAATTCATTGGTAACCTTGTACTCGTTGTATTGTTAAAGTATAAAGCTTGTGTTTTGCTCTATTGGACACTATTTATTGTGATATCTTTACCCTTGACGGGTTGGGGTGTTACAATTTATGGTATCAGAGACCAGGCTGACGACTTATAATACATAACCTGGACCTGTGAGTTTTGGACCATTAGGTTTCTACTATAGTAACATTGATGAACACCTTGAGAACTTGATTTAGGATTCTTCTCTGTGCGAACTTAAGTTTAAACCGGTGAGGATTGGGTAGATATTAGGTTTCTTTCGGCATACTTTTACCTTTCATGGTTATTCCTGATTTCCTTATCCTGATCAATTGGTAACCGTTCAGATGGTTAAATCTCGTCACTCTGGATCACCTAACGAAGACCAAAAGGAAATGGCGACTCAAGCCATAAAGGATGTTGTGAGACAGACCGAGCGTGTAAGTACGAGTAAAGGAATTACTGTTAATGCGACGGGCAGCCAGAAGGTGGAGGACAAGAAGGAAGAGAAGTATGAAACCACACCAAATGATGAAAAAAAAAGTATTGGCACCAAGTATTGCGGGAAGTGCCTGAGTTTGCGGAAGGAGATGAGAGAGATAGTGAGAGTGGCTTTGCTAGCCGCCTTCTACCGCAACACGAGAATAATAAGAACGGCTGGATTAGTGAAAGAGAAGAAGAGAAGGAAGAAAATGAGGTAGACTCCGACCTAGAGTCTACGGCGACCAGCCGCTATAACCCGAGTTGAATGAAGGGAATTTGTAATCATGAACTAGTTCTTTTACTCTTTTGTTTAACTTCAAACTTCATTTCCATTTCCAAGTTACTCTCATTTTGAATTAAGTTTCCCTCTTGTGTGTTTTGTTATGGAAATCTTGTTTGTATTCATCAGTTAATTATTATGGGAATCTTGATGATTTTGGAAGTATTGGTACGATGGTTTTGCACCCTAAACTAATTGACTTGATAAATTCCGTTTCTTTCGGATAATTCTCATCTTTTTGACTCTATTGACGGTGTTGGCAACTAGCATTCCACGCGTATCATTTTGACAACAATACAATGTTCGTATTCGCAATGAGGCACACTTGGGCTATGAAGCTGAACAAAATCCCAACCTTTTTGAATAGTTAACTTGTTTGCCTAAAGACTCTTGATAAACCTTACACTTGATCTAAATTCTTGAACTATCCGTCCGGTTTGGCGAATGTAGTTACAATTCCGTTTACCTTGATATGAATTTGGACCTACCTTTGAAAATCCGTTTCCGATGGCTTCATTTGAAAGACTGAAGAAACAAATAAAAGAACTTCTAAGAAATGGGTTACTAACCAAGAGTAAGCAGTGAATTATATCAGTTTTATTGGTGAAGAAGAGGAGAGACGACATAGAGTGAACGTGAAGGTTTCTCAAGATGATTGTGAGGTTGTAATTGTATTTCGTGATAATAAGTTAACGATTCCAATTGTATTGGCTATCACGTCAACTATTTCCGTGTACATGATGAGGTTATGTTTTCGTGAATATTTGGAGAAATTGTATAGTACGACATTGTGGTATGTTTTGAAATGGAGTTATGAGTGGAAGTTATTTGGAAATCGCTTTCCGTATTCGTGACGACTACTATGACGGTTAGTGACGCTAATGGTATTAGCTAAAGCTCTGACCATCTTGTGAATCTGAGAAATACAGTTTTCTCGTGAGTACTTGGACAAACAGTCATGGTATGACGTAATAGTACATTCGAAGACGAGAAAGGACATGGAAACTATTTTGTACCTTGTTAGAAATTTGGCGACCACTTGTGCATTTTGGGGAGATTGATAATTGTTGGACAACGGTGTTCTTAGATTAGAATATCTCTTTAAATTCCGCAAGATCTGAAATTTGCACAAGTGATCAAGACCGACAATAAATTTGAAACGCTAGTCTTTTAAATCTTACAGAAGGATCTTGGAAGACGCTTACCATTGTGCGTCAACTAGAAACTTATGAGAAGATTAACTTCACTGCCTGACCTGGAATGGACAACGACAATGGCTACCATGAAGAATGAAAACACTCCTTACAAGGCAGAAGTGCTGGCGATGTAGGGGACAAGAAGCTAGTCAATGTGGCGAACCTGGAGCAGATGAAGACATGCAGTCTCACTTCCCTATTCATCTTGGTTGTACTAAGATGAATTAAGAGCGGAAACAGACTGGATGATGAAGAAATTTAAAGATCGTGTCAGAATTTTCATTACTCCATCGCATTCTAAGAAGAACCGCAGAAGGCTTGATGAATCAGACTCAAGTTCATAGTTTTGTTTCATTCCCAGTTTGATAGACAAAAGAAGACAAATTTCTTGAACTTGAAGTGATTTGAAGTTTTGAATGGGAAGTTTTGGAACAAACCATTTTGTTGTTTGGATGAGTTGATTCTGTGAAGGATGAAGTTAATGGTGACTAATGTCCACTCTCGTTAATTTCTTGAGTTTCGTTATCTGATAATGTGATCCTTGGATGATTTAGGTTCTCCAATATCATCTCTGTTCCATGTTCATTCTGCGTATGCTTGATATTGGTCTTGTTTTGGAAATTTTGGCGAATTTTGGGAAGATAGATGCTTTTGAGACGACGTACCTTAATTGTTGATATGTTAGAATTCCGTTACTCTTGCGAGTAGTCTTGTTTTCCTCTAGTTATTCATTGAGACTTCCGTTGTCTTGTTATTGGATGTTCCTCTTGGTTATGACGCTTGATTTCGGCTGACCTCTTGGGTGATAGAAGTAATAGGTGAACTAAGATTGACTTGTTTGTTTACGACTCGTGATAAAGTATGACCATCATGTGAGCATATTTATATGATGCTAGTATTATGACGCCTGGCCAACGTGATAATACTCACATCATATAACGTGCACTTATTGTGGCCATAGGATATCTCGGGGAGCATCTATAGAATCTTAAAATTTGAACTCCATTGAAATTTCTGCGACTTGTGAGACTTTAGGTTCATTTTGCCTACGCGGTTACCCTGCATTCGTTCGTTAGATAATTGAAAAAACTTGAAACTCTCGATTTGCGTCAAACTCTTGTAGAGAATCTCTACTATTTGATACAGTTAACTTGACTTGAAATTTTGTTCGTATTCCATATGAGCTGTCCAGAATATACAATTATCATCCTCTACATATGGTGTCATACCCTTTTGATCAGATTCAACCATTCTTGATAGACAGGAGAGAGTCAAAAAAAAAATAAATAAATAAATAAAATAAAATAAAAAAGTATTCGTCTTGTTAAAGTTCTTTGGAAGAACCATACACCACATGAGGCGACCTGGGAGACCGATGAGTCTATGCGAGCCAGCTACCCCCATTTTCCTTTGTAGTCGGGTAGGCGATCGTTTTGTTTCGCTACCTTATTCCTCCTTTCATTTTCGCGGACGAAAATTCTTTTGAGAGGGGAAGAGTTGTAAAACCTAGAATTTTTGATCATGTGAAATACCCAAATTTTAAACTTTTGAAAAGATGATTAATAAATCAAGTCATTACGATATGTTATAATCTAAGTTATGAAACCTTATAATTTGATAGCTACAAATATATGATCTCTAAGCTAAGTATGATTAAAATTTGACACAAAATAATGTTCTTAGTTAAATATATCACACGTTTAGGGCATGTGCTTGGACCGAACTCATATAGTAATTTGTAGCGCTCTTTAATGTGAATTATGATAACACTTATATGGATAAATATCTCTTATTTTTTTTTCTCCTATAAATCACCTCCACAAACACCATAAATCTCGGCTACAATCAAACCATAAATCACGACTTGCCTAGTTTAAACAATATACTCCCATATTTTCTACTATTATGATCTTTGAAAATGAATACAACATATGCTCTTAAATATCATCACACGACTATGAAAATATATATATGGGTCTGATTTCTTTATTATTGTACGCAACATATATACAAGTAGAGATATGAGGATACGTTAGAAACATTTGAAGAATGAAGATTTGATCTTTTGACTATCCCATAATGCTCGGCTGTACACCCCATTTAATTCCCTTCCCATCTTATTTCTTAAACCAGATAACGCATTCTAAATCTCACACTTAACCCTAATCTAAAAGAGTGGCGGCACCATTTCTGTCTTCTTCCATTCGATCACCAGGACATGTACAAAGTTTTGTATACGAGGGTACGAAGGTGGTGTATTCAAGTTTTGGTCTTGGTGATCGTCGGGTTATCCGTTTTGGTTTGCTCGTGTGATCTAAACTCGATAAGGGTTGGGTTTTGTACGAAAGAGGTCTAGCAAGGTGGTGAGTGATCGTAGTTAGATCGGGTTCGAAAAAGGTCTTGCTCGATCAGTTCGAATATAACTTCTGGTTGGGGTTCTCATTTATCATTTCGTTCATCATTCCGACTCATCATTCCGACTCATCATTCCGACCCAAGGTATAATCTACCTTCGTCTTTGTTTTGCTTCGCGACATGAACTCATATAGATGTATATATAACATGTAATCTAACACTAACCTGAGCTTTGTTTGTTTCAAATAAGAATAAGTATGAAACGATTATGTCACATGAAATGATGAGTTATTGTCGCATAAAATGAAGAAGAGAAATCGCATGAAATAATAATAAACTGTTTGGTCGATCTTGATATAGTTCTGGCTGTTTGTATTGGTTAAAACCTGGTAATTACCTAATCAAAAATGACTGATGCATGCAAGCTAATTTCGTATATAAAAAGGGTAGCATGTGGTTAACTTCATGAAACCTTATATATTAACTTAATATGGTTGTTGTCTATTTTTCTGATTGGTTTTATAAGTGAGTCTTGATCTTTTAATACGCGACAATTGCATGTCTTGAACCTAATATAATATGAGCTAAAATGGACATATGCATACATATCAATAAGGGTGTGTGTCGCGGCTTATTTAAACAACAAGAGAAGTAATTGTCTCGGCATATTTTAACAAGAGGGTGTCATGAACTTGTTGTTTTCAAAATAATAAAAATCCTGAGTCGTCAAGACGGGAATATTTATATCGTGGGTACATTACTAAATTATATAAAATTATAATGACGGGGTCCAAAATTATTATCTTAATATTAATTTATTAAAATAAGTTTTAAAATAATTTTATTTGACTTTTAATATTTAATTTTAATAATTTGCATTTTAGACCCTAAACTTATAATATTGACATTTTAAAACCTAAACTATTATATTGGTCATTTTAACCTTAAATATTATCAATTGTCCATTGTAACCTTTAAGTATTAAATTACAATTTATGGAACTTACTAAATTTGAAAACTTACTAAATTGGAAAACTTGCCTAAAATAGAAAGTCTTCTAAAATGTTTAAACTACTTAAAGTGGGAAGTCGCTAAGTATGGAAACCTACAAAAATTGGAAAGATAACAAAAAGAAGTAATTTGAGTAATTCGGACTCGTCTTGATTCGTATCAATTATCTTCTAGGTTCGGTGAAGCGGGAGTGACCCATTCTCTCTTTGAATTGTGACTTTGCTTGTGCAATTGGACCGAGGTACAGATATTCCGTACTCTTCCTTCAAGAGTACAACCTACTTCTCTCATGACCTTTCTCTCTCTTTTATATTACTTATTATTGAACCCTTGAGATTGAACCCTTGATATTGACACTTGACATTGACCTTGACATTGACCTTGATATTGAACCCTTGATATTGAACCCCTGTTATTGAACCTTGACTTGAACCCTTGATCATGACTTGACCACTTGTACTTGATATTGAACCTTGTCCCTTGACCCATCAGTATTTTACCCAGGAGCTACTTGTTGTGGAGTAGCCACAACCATAGCATTGATGCACCAATGTTATGTACTCTAGTGGGGCTAGAGAGATGTCCCCCACCGTCCCTGATTCTTGTGATCTACTGCTGCTATGATTATTATGATTATTGTTATTGGCCAGCAGGGGCGTATAGATGCATCCTAGATTTGTCTTGACTTGTCTTGGGCTACGGCCATCTTGATTATGATGTGGACTACATGATATATATTACTTGGTGATTGGGCGTGTGTGCATTGCAGCCCCTCATATCTTGGGAGTTGATCACTCCATCTTGGGATACTTGGCTTGATATACTTGACTTGACTTGTGTGCCTGGGGTTTAAATACTGATAGCCTTAACACTTGATACCTAATACTTGATAGCCTTGATACTTGACACCTGATAGCCTTGACCCTTGATACTTGACACCTGGTAACCTTGACACTTGATACTTGACATTTGACACTTGACACTTGATACCTAATTCTTGGTACTTGACACTTGATACTTGACCTTGCAAACTATTGATACTTGACCTTGCTTAAACCTTGGAAACCTTGGAATTTGGTAACCTTTGATACTATACTCAAACCTTGACATTATACTTGACGATCCTTGAAACTAGTTAACCCTTACTATTACACTTGACGATTCTTGATACATAACCTCGATGACGTTTCATATTAAACCTTGAAATTTCCTTGATATACCTGGTGACACCATATGTAATTTCTATTCATACTCTCTTATCTTATTACTTGATGTGCTTGTTATCTTCATATCTGTTCACTGAGCTTTTTATGCTCAGCCGCGTTTTCTTTTCCATGCGGCAGGTACTTAAGCTAGGATGCGGGGTTTTGCTTTGGGATGAGAGAATGTGGACCAAACCTAGAGTTCCTTTATATTATGGACATTGTTTTATTATTGAAATTTCCTTATCTTGGAATTCATTGGTAACCTTGTACTCGTTGTATTGTTAAAGTATAAAGCTTGTGTTTTGCTCTGTTGGACACTATTTATTGTGATATCTTTACCCTTGACGGGTTGGGGTGTTACAAAATGGCAGATGGGATAATCAAAACTATCAAAGGTTAAGTCTTGGAATAACCTTGCAGATGTGTTTACAAAAGGGCTGAGTGTTTTTGAACATACAAAATTTTGTGAAATGTTAAATCTGAAGGATTTTCATAAGCCTTGGCTTAAGGGGGAGTGTTGAAATATAATCTAAGGTGTCACACCTCGCCAAGGCGGAAAAGCGAGGGTGTAAGTTCATGGATATCATCACAACACTTGGTGTCTAAATAGAGAATAACTACATGCACATAAATAGAGCAGAGTACAAACACAAAGTGCTGTAACAATACCCCAAAATAAAATAACCAAAACAAAATCCAAAACATATATTCAATAGATATAAAAGTACCAAATGAAAAAGATAAAAGTATCGCAATCTAATTCAATCATAAATAAATCCAAACATAAGGTAAAGTCTCCTCAAATGCAACTAAGTCTCGCCTAATTGATGCTCTCAACTTTGGCCTTAGAATGCTCACCTGAAAATGATGCTTAAAACGTCCACATAATGTTGGTGAGATTCATAGGTTTAAGACTCACACACAATAGGCAACCGGTTCACTGTGATTATAAAATATAGCTGGACAAATAAATATAGTTATCATATATGCTACATGTATTCAACAAGCAACCAACACACATAAGGCAACCATTGGGACGGAACGTGCCCACTGATCCAAATTGCATTTCCACCATCAATTAGTTAGGACAGAACGTGTCCACCGATCAAATCTTATTGTAACAACCGTGGTTTTGGCAGGTCAGTTTGACTGATAGTCTTGACTCGGTTGACGTTTGTTTGGTGTGTCCTAGGTGATTTAAGTGATATATAAGTGATATAGGTGAGTTTTAGCACTAAATTCCTTTGCGTGAGTGGTTTTATTATGATTTGGAAAGTTTGGAATTTGGGAAAGTTCATTTTGATCACCTTTGTGGTGTAGAAATGACTTGTGAAGTTTTGGTATTTTTGTGTTTTTGCGTAACGAGTTTTCGTTCATGTATTTGAGCGTTAGCAAGTTACGAGGAGTTTGTTTTGATGTGTTATGCTTATATAAGAGTGTGAAAATCTATTTTTGGAAACTTTAGTTTGAAAATGATTATTTTCCAGTTTGTCGTAAAGTTAAGGTTTATCGCGAAAGACGTTAGGATTCATTATGGGAATACATAAAATATGAAAAGTATGAGGTTTTGAGTGTAATAAATTAATTTAATAAAAAAAATAAAAATATATATATTTTATATATGTAAAATTCGAATTTAAGAGATAAGGGGAAAAAGGAAACCCAATTTGAGTCCAAATATGACTCTTAGGCCCAAGGATTATCCAAAATCAATATATATACAAACCCAAACACCCTTGAACGTGTCATTCAAGAGAGGCAAAGGAAGGAGGATAAAATTAGGGTTTATAATTGTGAAGCAATAATCAAGAATCATGGTAAAATTTTTAAAATACATGTTCAATTGTTTGATTAATTAATATAATTCATGTAATAATTATATGATGGATTAGGGTTTTTGTTAACTTCTGTAAATTAATGTTATTAAACATGTTGGGATCAATAATTAGTAATAGTATGATGTTTGGTTAAGAGAATTGAGCGTAAAACATGCTAGTTATTGAGTTAGGGTTTGGACAGATTTGTAAGACTGTAAAGATGTGAGTGTAAATAACAGATGATGATGAGTTAGGTCACAAATTTTAGGTCTAAATTGAATTATAATGAAAAAACTTTCAAAAAAGTCTAGCCACGATTGATTTCAAGGTCGGGAAGTTGGTCTTTTGATTTTTCTTTGTTAAGGTGTCAAAGCTGTCAAACCGGGACAGATTTTGGGTAAAAGTTTGATGGTGTCATGTGGTTGTAAAAGTGGTATTTTGACTAGGCCTTCTGGAATACTTAAGTATTAGGTTATATTAGACTACCACGAAGAGGATTCGCGATAAAAACTTGTGAAAGTATTTATTTAAAATCAAAACTTTTTGGTGTGCGTTCAGATCCGAATTTGAGTAGTTGACAAGTTTGAATTTCTTATGAGTACTTGTGTGTGTTATTGGTCCATGGCCTTCTGGGATTAGCTTCTATGCTTATGAGAGACCATGGTAAATTTTTGGTGTGAATTTTTGAGCTTTATTTGTCGTGATTTTATGTGAGTGAATGTACTCAAAAATTCTGCGTTTTCTGAGTTTTAGAGTGCAAGGGATTTAGTGAGTGTTAGGTTATGGTAGTGGTTAGTATGGTGTCTAGGAGATCCATGATGGGTCATATGAGTCTTAGACATCCATCATATGAGTATTACATGGGTTGTAGCTTTTAGATTGACCTTGTGTAATGTGGATTATTTTTGTGTGCTATAGATTGTGAATTGTTTTTGTGGAAGCTGCGGAGTTTAAGGTGAGTTCATAGTCCCATATTTTTTACTTTGTTTTAAACTTGGGATGGGAATGATGCTTGTGTTAAATGATTTGATTTACTGTGATTATGTGTGTGGTGTTAAAGAGCTTGGACTTATAATGTTATCGTATGCATGCTATGTGTGACTATTTGCTTGTGTGGATATATATGGGATCCAATTAGGGGGATGCTTATCCTGTTGCTCGCGCATGCGACCTAATTGATGTTTAATGGGATCCAATTAGGAGGATGCTTATCCTGTTGCTCGCGCATGCGACCTAATTGATGTTTAATGGGGTCGGGGGACATGAGCCGTCCTAATGTAATCATTGTGGGGTCGGAGGACACGAGCCGTCCTGTTGTAATTATTTTGGGGTCGGAGGACACGAGCCGTCCTATTGGTTGCCTTATGAGTGCTGTTGCCTTTGTGTGTAAATATTAACTTGCAAATGCATGTAGCTATATGATAACTATAATTATTTGTCCAGCTATATTTTGTAATCACAGTGAATTCCGTTGCCTTGTGTGTTGAGTCTCAAACCTATGAATCTCACCAACATTATGTTGACGTTTTAAGCATCATTTTCAGGTGAGCTTTCTAAGGATAAGATAGAAGGATGTGGATAGACGAGACCTTAGTTGCATTGGAAGTGATTTATCCTCTATGTTTGGATTTATGTTTTGTTTTGGTTATTTTATTTTGGGGTATTGTTACAACACTTTGTGTTTGTACATTGCTCTATTTATGTGCATGTAGTTGTTTTCTATGTAGACACCAGGTGTTGTGATGATATCCATGAAGTTACACCCGCGCGTTTCCGCCATGGCGGGGTGTGACAGATTGGTATCAGAGCCTTGGTTATAGTGAATTACGCGGTTGGACCTAGACTATAACCTAGGAGTCCCTCATATAGTTGCATTTAGGACCTATGTGTAATTATAGTATTTTATATGTCTATTTTCCTATATTTATGAGATGTTTTATTGAGTTTCGAACGTCTATTCTATACCTTATACGTAGTATTGTATATATCGACTTTATTATATCGTCTTCCACGTGTAAGATGCTTCGTTGGACAACCGTTGTCGCTATCGGATGCGAGAGAAGTGGTAGGATGAAGCGGATTAACTGCAGAATCTGAGTTCTCGCTAGCATGTATTCATGTTCGGACAAGGAGAGGATGTTTATAGGAAACGTTGGTGGAGAAGAAGTGGAGAGGTTTGGAACCACGGTGACTTTTTGAGATGGAGCCATTACCAAATACCCTTGGTAGTGTCCTCAATTCACATAGGAAGGAGAGGTGGTTTAGTCTAAACCTCGTGATTTGTATGCACTTGTGAATTATACGGAACTGGAAGAAAGGAATAGAGATGGTTTTGCATGTTGTCAACTATCTCAACATGTAGGAAACATGAATGGGTGGTTGAGTAAAGATGAAAGGGAGTTAGGATGGGATGGTGTGGATTCGGATCGAGAGTCCACAGCAAGTAATAAGTTGAATTGATCTGAGTGGGGAAATAAGTGCGAGAGTGGAGTTTGAGCCAATATGCGACGTCTTTTGTTTTATGTTATGTTTTGGAATTTGTATGTTGTCTTTTGCCGTCTGGAGCCATGTTGGAGCGTGATTACTCTTGGATATTGGATCGACCTTATCCAAGTGATTTTGATTGTAGAGTTTATGTGATCATTGGAATTGTTCCATGCGAGATGATTGTTTGCGACGTCTTTTATTTTTGTTTGCATGTTTGTTTGCATGATGTGTTGTCATAGGAGGGAGTACACTTATGAAAGGGGGTATAGATAATTATGGTGGCCAACATAATTATACATGCGTCACAACACAAGTGGACTTGCAAGTATGATAGCATGGATTGCATGGTGTATTAGGTGCTATGTGGTATATGTGCGTTATCGTTGAGATGTGTGGTTTTGGAAGTAAGTATGCATGTGGAATAGGCTTATAACTATGGTCGTGAACATAATTATAAGGGTATCACGCATGTGGACTTGTGACCATTATCGCATTGATTGATGTTTGTTGTTATATGTTGTGGTAGATGGTATGTGATATCATGTTGGTGATGGCTGTATGGTTAGAGAAGTATTCTCTTAACCGTTTGGGCAGTCGTTATATGTTGGGGTGTGTAGGTGGTAAGATTCTATCCTACCTATCATATGTTGATACCTCAATTATCGGTGGGTACTTATGTTGTGATATTTAAGTTGATTCGTTTGCTGGACTCTTCGTTTGTATACCTAATTCTTTGGTTGACATTCCTATTCGTACCATGATGGTACAGATGCCATATTCTTTCTATTCGATGTCGTGATAGGTGTTGGGTAATCGAATTCATTTTCGTTGGATACTGGTTCGTTTCTTTGGTTATTCCTTGCATTCATTCCGCAAATGAACATTATATTGTTCTTCGAGTATTGTTGGTTCGTGACGAGTTGGTGTGGATATTTGATCCCTCATTTACACACACCATTTTAAGTTCATGACATGTTTTTTGACCTGTTAGTATCGGTGTTTTTCTATGATTTTGGTTTGATTGTTGTACGAATGAGTCTTTGCGTTCTTCGCTTGGTTTGCAATGTATTTGCGGGAGTGTTCACTGGTATGAGTTCGTTTGAGGATTATTTTGATTACGGAGTTCTCCATGTCTTTCGCATTCGTAAAAGAGGTTGAGTTAAAGTCTTTATGGCATTTTACAAATTCGTTTTGGGTATTTCAAGGTCGTTTGATGGAAACTAATATTTTTATGGGTAATGAAGTGTGAAAAAAATGATTAAGTTGACGTTTTACATAAAATGTTATTATATATTTTATAAAAAAAATGTATAAGTTTAAGATATGTCTTGTGAAAAGACGGTGTTCATTTGTTTTTGAGAAGGTCGAGTACGGGAATAAGAATTGTCTATGGTTCTCATTTACCAAACTTGTTATGTATTTGGTTCATCGAGTGTTTCTTTCGTTGAGGTACGTTTGTGGATGTTTTATGGGTACGTGTATTTTATATTTTCTTTGTATGGGTTTTCATGAATATTTTATCCGTTTCTACTTTTATTGTGAAAATTTTCTCATTGTTTTTTTTTTCTAGCTTTGATTTTGATGTTCGTTACTTCGTTAGTCGGTAATTCGTACCCTTTTTGAGTTCGTTGATATACGTTTTAGTTCGACCGGTTTCATGGTTCGCGTCGTCTAATTAGGATAGATTGTCGTTTCAATATCAATTTGTTCGTTGAAGAGGAAGAGGGTGTTTGCCAAGTTGTTCAAGTGAGAGGTTTAGCTTCAAGATGTACGTTCTTCAAATTGCGTGGGCATCGCGGAGGTGGAAGATCCATAAAAGGAACTGTGTGATACATGATTTAAAGTTGGGGAGTAGAACTTGGAGATTTTGTTGAGGAGGAATTGGTGAGACTTTTCGCTCGGTGAGTTGATAAAGAGCCATGGGGTGTCGTGTTGATCATCAAGAAACGTGATGAAATACTTACTTCGCGATAGTGGAAAACGTGTTATGGAGTCTTGAGAACGCATATGTAGATAAGTACGACTTGTCGTTCTCTAATGAGTGAACTAAGTGAGCGTACAAATCAGGCGTTGGATGGTGAGCTGAGAGCATGGGTGTGTTTGATTTTGGAGGAAGCCGGGGTATACATTTACCCTTAGCTGAGTTCTCCTATATCAACATTTTTCATTCTAATAGGGAGTATGTGTCGTGTGAAAAGTTGTATGGAAGGTAATGTAGGTCACCTGTTCTGTGGCCAAAGGTTGGAACAAGCCAACTAATTGGTCCTGAACTAGAGCGAGAGACTACGAATAAAGTTTTCAGATTAAGGAAAGACTTAAGGCAGCAAGAGATCGCCAAAAGAGTTATGCGAGTTATTGCTGTAAGCCCTTAGAGTTTGGTGTTGGTGATATTATGAGGTTAAAAGTATCTCCTTGGAAGGGTGTTGTGTGTTTCGGTAAGAAAGGCAAGCTAGCACCGAGATACGTAGAACCATTTGAGATTTACAGAAAGGATTGGATTTGAGACATATCGGTTGAATTTGCCTGAGGAGTGAAGTAGAGTGCATGATATGTTTCATGTATCTAATGGAAGAAGTGGTTGGCGGATGCTAGTGTGCATGTGCCATTAGATGAATGTATGGTTGACAAGACTCTTCATTTTTTCGAGAAACCTGTTGAGATTATGGAATCGAGATGTTAAGAGTTTGAAGTGTGGTGAGATAGCGTTGGTAAAGGTATGGTGGGATTCTAAGCGTGGTCCTAAGTTTACTTGGGAACGTGAGGATCAGATGAAATTTAAGTACCTAAATTTGTTTGCTGATGTGGTTGGTGAAGTAGATCGTTTGTAGTTGGATTTTAGATCATGGAAGTTAGATGCGGGGTATTCATAAATGTTTGTTTTATGGATATCTGTCAATTGTGAGTGCGTCTTGCGGTTACCATTTGGCTTTTCATTTGGTTCGAGGGTATTTTACCTACCTGTGAGAAGTTGTTTGGATCATTGGTTTTATTGATCGGTGTAGTGTATCTATTTTCGTGTATCGTTGGAGTGACGGGATGTTTTCTATCGTGTGAATTCGAGTATTTAGTCGGTTCACATTTTTGCGATTCTTTCTCTGTGATTTTATGATGTGGTATTTATCCGCTTAAAAATCCATAAATTTCCTTTTGCTGTTGTGAGTGGTGACTATAGTAGTTGAAATCTCGGGACGCGATTTCCCTAAGTGGGGGATGATGTAATAACCGTGGTTTTGGCAGGTCAGTTTGACTGATAGTCTTGACTCGGTTGACGTTTGTTTGGTGTGTCCTAGGTGATTTAAGTGATATATAAGTGATATAGGTGAGTTTTAGCACTAAATCCCTTTGCGTGAGCGGTTTTATTGTGATTTGGAAAGTTTGGAATTTGGGAAAGTTCATTTTGATCACCTTTGTGGTGTAGAAATGACTTGTGAAGTTTTGGTATTTTTGTGTTTTTGCGTAACGAGTTTTCGTTCATGTATTTGAGCGTTAGCAAGTTACGAGGAGTTTGTTTTGATGTGTTATGCTTATATAAGAGTGTGAAAATCTATTTTTGGAAACTTTATTTTGAAAATGATTATTTTCCGGTTTGTCGTAAAGTTAAGGTTTATCACGAAAGACGTTAGGATTCATTATGGGAATACATAAAATATGAAAAGTATGAGGTTTTGAGTGTAATAAATTAATTTAATAAAAAAATAAAAATATATATTTTTTATATATGTAAAATTCGAATTTGAGTCCAAATATGACTCTTAGGCCCAAGGATTATCGAAAATCAATATATATACAAACCCAAACGCCCTTGAACGTTTTTTTTACCGGTTTTGGTCATTCAAGAGAGGCAAAGGAAGGAGGATAAAATTAGGGTTTATAATTGTGAAGCAATAATCAAGAATCATGGTAAAATTCTTAAAATACATGTTCAATTGTTTGATTAATTAATATAATTCATGTAATAATTATATGATGGATTAGGGGTTTTGTTAACTTCTGTAAATTAATGTTATTAAACATGTTGGGATCAATAATTAGTAATAGTATGATGTTTGGTTAAGAGAATTGAGCGTAAAACATGCTAGTTATTGAGTTAGGGTTTGGACAGATTTGTAAGGCTGTAAGGATGTGAGTGTAAATAACAGATGGTGATGAGTTAGGTCACAAATTTTAGGTCTAAATTGAATTATAATGAAAAAACTTTCAAAAAAGTCTAGCCACGATTGATTTCAAGGTCGGGAAGTTGGTCTTTTGATTTTTCTTTGTTAAGGTGTCAAAGCTGTCAAACCGGGACAGATTTTGGGTAAAAGTTTGAGGGTGTCATGTGGTTGTAAAAGTGATATTTTGACTAGGCCTTCTGGAATAGTTAAGTATTAGGTTATATTAGACTACCACGAAGAGGATTCGCGATAAAAACTTGTGAAAGTATTTATTTAAAATCAAAACTTTTTGGTGTGCGTTCAGATCCGAATTTGAGTAGTTGACAAGTTTGAATTTCTTATGAGTACTTGTGTGTGTTATTGGTCCATGGCCTTCTGGGATTAGCTTCTATGCTTATGAGAGACCATGGTAAATTTTTGGTGTGAGTTGTTGAGCTTTATTTGTCGTGATTTTATGTGAGTGAATGTACTCAAAAATTCTGCGTTTTCTGAGTTTTAGAGTGCAAGGGATTTAGTGAGTGTTAGGTTATGGTAGTGGTTAGTATGGTGTCTAGGAGATCCATGATGGGTCATATGAATCTTAGACATCCATCATATGAGTATTACATGGGTTGTTGCTTTTAGATTGACCTTGTGTAATGTGCATTATTTTTGTGTGCTATAGATTGTGAATTGTTTTTGTGGAAGCTGCGAAGTTTAAAGTGAGTTCATAGTCCCATATTTTTTACTTTGTTTTAAACTTGGGATGGGAATGATGCTTGTGTTAAATGATTTGATTTACTGTGATTATGTGTGTGGTGTTAAAGAGCTTGGACTTATAATGTTATCGTATGCATGCTATGTGTGACTATTTGCTTGTGTGGATATATATGGGATCCAATTAGGAGGATGCTTATCCTGTTGCTCGCGCATGCGACCTAATTGATGTTTAATGGGATCCAATTAGGAGGATGCTTATCCTGTTGCTCGCGCATGCGACCTAATTGATGTTTAATGGGGTCGGGGGACACGAGCCGTCCTAATGTAATCATTGTGGGGTCGGAGGACACGAGCCGTCCTGTTGTAATTATTTTGGGGTCGGAGGACACGAGCCGTCCTATTGGTTGCCTTATGAGTGTTGTTGCCTTTGTGTGTGAATATTAACTTGCAAATGTATGTAGCTATATGATAACTATAATTATTTGTCCAGCTATATTTTGTAATCACAGTGAATTCCGTTGCCTTGTGTGTTGAGTCTCAAACCTATGAATCTCACCAACATTATGTTGACATTTTAAGCATCATTTTCAGGTGAGCTTTCTAAGGATAAGATAGAAGGATGTGGATAGACGAGACCTTAGTTGCATTGGAAGTGATTTATCCTCTATGTTTGGATTTATGTTTTGTTTTGGTTATTTTATTTTGGGGTATTGTTACAACACTTTGTGTTTGTACATTGCTCTATTTATGTGCATGTAGTTGTTCTCTATGTAGACACCAGGTGTTGTGATGATATCCATGAAGTTACACCCGCGCGTTTCCGCCGTGGCGGGGTGTGACACTTATCATCAATTAGGTCGCATGCGCGAGCAATGGGATAAGCATCCCCCCAATTGAATCCCACATTTAATCACACAGCATTAATCATCACACATCATTATCATCACATATAGCATTCACATGATAACATTTAAAAGTCCAAGCATGTTAGGTCACCATTTTGTAAACACAAGTATGAGAAATGAGATGAGAATAAGATATGGTTGATTATGAGAACTATGAAGATTGAGAGAACAAGAGTTTCCTTAATGTATTCAAATAACCAACAAGAATAATGTTTACATAAGCTTGGTATTTATAAGGGAGGAGTAGGGCAACACTCCCTTCCTCCCTCTTACATCTTAAACTTGGGCTTTCAAGGCCCATGGACTTGATTACTTAAGCCTAGTAACATACACATAGTGAAATAAATAACTAAGCAAGCTATTACAAAAGGTAATGACCGAGACTTGACTAAAATACAAAAGTATGATCCCAACAATCTCCCCCTAAGGGTCGGTCATCACGGTTGCTTGACGTCTTCATCTTTGTCGCTGACTTGTGACATGTGAAACTTAAGACGTCTTCAAAATTGTTGTATAATAAATGCACTTTGCTCTATGTCTTTGTTCTTTGGTGATGATGTAGTGATTGTGTAATGAAGTAGTCTGCCATTCGTCACTCCTGCATCTGTGGTGGTTGTCCGCCATTCCAGCATACTCATACATCTTTGGACTTAGACTTTCACGTGCACGAAGTTCCTTTACACACTTTAAGATCTTTAGTCTTTATACTTTGTAGACTCTTCTTATTGACGTAGAATCTTTCTTTGAACTTTGTGGTGCTAAGATCTTTGGGGGAGCTATCATTTGCTTCAAGATGTATGTATGAGCATGTTGGAATCTACCATCATGGAGGTGATGTACCTGCAAGTAAACAGTTAGTAATAAACAACCAGTACTTACAGATAAAGAATTAGAATTCGTCAACAGCATAGTGTGAAGACTCCTTCTAATCCTTATCGAGGCCGTTCCCATATCAGATACTCCCGAAGGAGCTTACGAGACCTACTAAGTAGCTCAATGACTGGGTGAGTCGCTGGGGATCACTCCACGACTGTAGACCGCTATGGAACCACCGCAAACACTAAGCGTAACCCTTGTGGGGTTACCGAAGTGACCTGCTGTCAGGGCTGCTTGATGTTGACCCTGGCAGGAGTTTCCGTTCAATCATTGAGAAATACATTTGTAATCCTCTCATAAACGTTCTCGGCAGATTGCTAAGATCTGCGAAGGACTCGATAATTTACAGCTGGTGTCCATTGATTTAGAACACCAGTTGTAGAAATACTAAGTGTTCCTAAGAGATCTTTGATGTATCTCAAGGCTCTAGACTCTATAAGTGCACACTTAGGTTTCCTATTCGGAGACTAGGGAGGGGTCTCCTGCTTCAATATCAACCATCTCTAAGAGATAAGTTGATAGATTACACTGGTTCCCCGTGAGAATGAAACAAGCTCTTTTAAGAGAACTTGAGTGGTTAAGAAGGTTTAGTGCATTGCGTCACTGGGTCCATGACGACTTTATCTTCAATACCGGTGTTGTCTTATGCAACAACCAGTAGCATACGTATTGAACCCGGTGTCTGCCCTAAGGTTGAACATATGGAGGGCTATTTCTTTTCACCCTTTTCTTTACTTTTCTTTTTAATTTTTCAACTCCTTCTTTCCCTTTCATTCTTTTCTCCTTTTTTCGTATCATACCTAAGGACTCCTAATTTTAACTATGGGAGATATCCTTGGGTAGGTCCTTCCGGCTTAGGCGGATCATAGGACGGTTTTTCCTATCTTAATCACCTTATAACTCCGACAGTAGCCAAGAAACCTTTGATTGAAAATCTCTCAAAGTGTTTGTGATAATCAAATATTTTGGTTAACACTTTGAGAGTTTTGTGTACACTTTTGAAGGGCTCCCCCTTCACATGTGCTCATGAGTATTTAATAAATTTGCACATGCGGGATGAACAAGCATTTTAAATTGATCCACTTTCAGTGAACAAGACCGATTCGAGATACGCTTACATCACTAGTTAAACTAGCTTGAAGTTATTACCCGGCCTGGTCAAGTCCACAGAAAGTTTCTTGAGATGGTACATTTCTACTAAGACAAATCCTTTTCGAGACACGCTTACGTGGTTAGTTAAAGAGATCCATTGTCAGCTTTTAGGTGACAACTAGCTCTAGTAACTAACTTGATGTTATTACTCGTCGAGGATAAGTCCTTTCGATATTACTAACTTTTATTGTCTCATCAATTCCTGGGTCAATTCTGAGTCTAGCTCGCACATGATACAACTTTTATCTTTTTGACTACTTATATTTTAATCACTTTTTCATTTTCTCCCCCTCAAAAATAGCATATAACATGATGTTTTTGACAATCTTTTTAGATTAAAATATGCTTTTTTGAGTCTTATGGGGAGATTCACCAAGAACTTTTGATTGAGAACAAAGCATTTTGTTTTGACAAGTGCTCCCCCTCAACAAGTGATTAGGTATTATTGAGGTGAAATACTTGTCCTTTTGAGCAGAATTATGAAAATCATAAAATATTTGATTAATTCTACTCAAAAGTAAGAAGCCTTCGCTGCTTATATTAGGATTGAGGCACTGATGCGTACCTTAGGGTCCTTTCTTTACGAGTTCGGGTTGTGCACTGTAATGTGTGCACAAGCCATTATGAAGTATAATATTGACAAATCAAATCAAGTTCTTACAAATTTCTACCATTCTGGTCTCTGAAATGTCAACACCGGAAATCCAGGTCTGCCTCCAACATAGCTTTCCAATCTCCGAAACTGATCCCTACGCTTCAACCGGTTCTCAATCCTTGTAATGAATCTGCGAGCTTCCCTGGCCTCATCGGTATTCCACCTTTTGGATTTGCCCAGTGCTAAGTCATCCAATCTGCTTTTGATTCCATCTCTGACGAACTTCAAGGTTTCATCACAAAACTTATGGATTTCTTCATAGCCCATGAAGCAGTTACGACCGTTTACACTGTGGTATGTGAACCCAAATGCCGGATGCCTGATCAAGGAGTATTGAGATAGATGTTGAAGGTTGGGGATGTTGAACAGATTAGGTTTGGTGAGATTCAGCTTCTTCTGATAACTTTCCACTCCCAGTTGAAGATCTTCTACTCTTTCTCTGATGACTATTTGTCTGATGAAGATTAGGAGAGCAGTGATAAAGGAAAGTTGCATTGGTTTGGGCAAGTTGCAATGCTTTCCTTGAACTTTGAGCAGACACATATCTTCGATGTCATTGAGGAGTAATCGTGGAAAGTCTGACTCGGAAATCTTGTACTCTTTTTCGTCAAGTCGTTTGAGTACTATTTTGCTGAGGAAGGGGTACCCAAAGTGAGTGACTGTTGAAATGAACTGAATCGAGACAATCTTCAACTCACTTGTCACATTACCCATCGTCTGATTGAGTCTGCTACTTCGATAATATTGTGCCCGGTTATCTGGCCAATGATGTATACCATAGAGTGCATTCCGGTCATAGTCAACAACTTTATCGATGAATAAGGCAGAGGCTTCTTCTTCGATGGCATTGTTGAGATATCTAGCTGCAGGGAGGAAGGTAAGTAATGTGGCGTACTTCTTCTCAATCTTGCTGCCGTGTTGTAGAAATTCCAAGTCGTTGTTGAAGAAGAACTTGTAAGGGATCTTGGGTTCCTTTGGCTTCCCAATCATAGGCAGTGGTTTCGACCAGTCAGTTATGTATGGTGCGGTTTTCCTTGTGACCGGATCGACGTGAGATTCAGGATTGATCCAGTCAATATTGCTTGACATCGCTCGAGCAATATTTTCTAGATGGTACTCAAGTTCGATGGAGTTAGCAGACCGATCTTTCAGAAGATTGAACGCATCATTCTTGATTCTTCGTAGCTCTTTCGTGTTCATCTTTTTCATATGAAACTTATGTTGAATCAACTGAGCGTATTCCACTGTTCGACCATCGAGAGGTTCTTGATCGTCTGCAAGTGGCGGTTGCGAATTAATCATCTTGTCAAACCAGGAGTAATCGGCAGTTTTGTCTTTGTCTAGCCATTTGAGAACGGTTTTTGGTTTCTTCGGTTCTGTGCCTTTTGACGAGGTGTCCGGTTTGTGCTGATGATGTTTTCATTTCCTTTCTTTCTTCTTTGTAGATGACGGTTCTGGCACTTCATCGGTATGAGGAATCTCGTCTCCGCCTGTATATTCAAAGTGGTCATGGGCTTTGGGACCGGAACCAGATGCCTTAGGTTGTTGTGTAGATGTTGTTGTAGTTGGAGGAATGACTGGTTCTTTTGGTTGAGATGAGGGTCCTTCGGCTTGCTTCTGTTTCTTTGCCTGAGAGTTAGGATCCTGATCTTCATCATCTCTGGGACGTTTCAGTTTATCGGCCTCAGTGCTGCAGGTCTCTTTAGTCATTTTGGCTTTTAAAGCTTCCAGGACTTTAGCTTCTTCAGGTGACAATGTGAACTTACTTGCCAATTTGTCTAAGAGCTGGGTTTCTAATTCGTCCATAGATAACCCCGGTTGTGGTAAAGTTGATTTGTCAGCTCGAAGAGTGAATGAGGTAGTTCTGATCACTTTCTTGACTGCTTGTTCTGCAAACTTGGTGAGTTCATCTCTCATAGGTGCCAGCAACTCTTTTAATTCAGCAACTAAGTGTTGTTCCATGTACTGATGCGCTTGAGCAGCTAATGTGGCTTCCAAGTTTTCTTGCACATCTTTAGCTAAGAAGGTGTCAACCTTTTCTTGCAGCTCCTGGACATTCGTATTAAGCTTCGTCAATTCAGCAACTTGGCTTGCAAGTGATGCAACCTGATCTTTCAGTTTGCTTTTCTTCTTATCATGAACTCTTCTAAAAGCTTTCTTTATCAACTTGGATGCAGCAGAGGCTTTTGTACTTGCGGGTTTCTTGATTGATTCGTCATGGGTAGATTCGGATGCTGGAGGTGATGATTGTGAAGATTCAATGTTGGTGGTAACGTCCTTGTCATCTCCTCTTTGTGATTCGGGTTGTTCAACATTCTTAGCTTTGGCTGCTTCCTCTTGCAATCTTTGTTTTTCAGCCAGTCTGTCAGCTTCGGTCTTAAGCTTTAATTCTTCTTCTAATTTGGCTGCTTCTGCCTTAAGCCTAAGATCTTCTGCAAGCTTGGCTTCTTCTTCTTTTTTTAACTTATCTTCTGCCAGCTTGGCTGCCTCTTCAGCCTTTCTGCTTTCCTCCATACGAATTGTTTCTTCCAATTTGGCTTGTGCTAGCTCCTCAAGCCTAGCCTCTTCAGCTTCTTGCTTTTTCTTTAATTCTACTTCTTGAGCCCTTTCTCTGAGCTCCATTTCTTCCATAGTCAACAGATATGGGGCATCAGTATCCATGTGATCCTCCTCTTCCTCTTCTCCTGTTGCGGAAGCATTGAGCATTTCTACGTCTGTGGGTGATACTGTGGGGGTGTCGTAGACAATCAAATCAGTATTGGTTCCTGTAGTAGAATCAGGAATGCTGCTAGATCCCCCAGCTTCGGTAGTATGAGAGAACAATGGAGGTGGAGGTTGATCAGCTTGGAATGCATATATCTTGCTGTGGAGGAGACCCAACTTAAGAGCTCTTTCATTTTCTTCTTCTACTGAAAGGCCTATGTTTGAGTGAGCAGATTCTTGTTCAGTAGTCATTGGTTCCTTCAGCTTCTCTTTCCTGATCCTTTCTTCTTCCAATTTTGTCTCTGCTTCAGTGAACGGTCTTTGATTGAGATTTGCTGGGTATTCATCATTATCAGCAAATTCATCAATGTTTTTCTCCCAATCTTCGAAAGTCATGTCTCTATCATCAATATCTTCAAGGTTAACCTTCTCGTTGATATTGGCATAGGCTTCCCTATAAACTGGACCTTCATCGGATTCGGTTTCTGAGTCAGGCGGTTTTGGAGAAGGTGGTTGTGTAGGTTCAGGAATGGATTCAGGTTTCTTGACAGGAAGTCTTAACTTGAGAGTACCCCTCTTTTGTTTAGACTTGGTAGAACTACCAGAGCTCCCAGACTTGCTTCCATTCTTTCCTTTCTTCTGCATGCACGAAGGTAGAATTACTTCGTCTAGGAACCCAACTTTGTCTTCCTTAAGTGCTTGAACGTAGTACTTGTAGTTCTTGCAAAGCTTCACTTTATCATTCAAGAGACAATCGGGAAATTTCTTTCCTTGCTTACGTGTGCTGGTGTCGAGTCTCTTGATTTGTCTGAGAGTGTCCTCATTTCTGAAAGTGTGCTTGGCTTCATCATCAAGTCTTTGTGGAATATCGTCATACTCACGAAGGAAGCTTTCGATGAGTAATTTGGTGAAGCGAACAAATGGAATGGTGGTGGTCTTGTGTTGAATGTGCCACACAAGGTCTTCCCAAATAATGCTAGCATAATCCACCTTCTTGATGTTTGTCACGGCCCAGAAGAGTTTGAGGTGTTGGAGCTTGGGGTGTTCATGGCCAGTGTCTCTGCCAGATAAAGACTTAGCAATCAGAATGTACAGGGTTCTCCATGGTTGTGGAAGAAATCTGATGTTGACCCTAGAGTGTCTTGTCACTACTTCTTCTGATTCATTGTAACCAATATCCCGTAACCACTCTATCAGCTCTTCCTCGTTAGGTACTTGATCGTATTCTTCATCTGGGCCAAGTTCGGGTAACCCAAGAACATTCCTAAGTGTATCTATGTCCACAGTAACCTGTCTGTTATGAAGCATGCAAGTGAAGGACTCTTCCCCAAGGTCTAACTGAAGTGTGTGCCAAAATTGGTGTATGTAGAAGCAGGCCACTGATGCTGACTTGGTGAACAGAATTTTGTTTGGGTGATAGAGGAGAGCGTCCACAGCTACAATGCACGAAGATTCATTACACGTGATTTTGTTGAAGTTGATTCGTAGGTTGTTCTTGCCTATCTTTCTGGTGTAATCTTCGGGAAAGGTTTCTTCCCATGAGAGTTTTGGTTCAGGTTCTGGTCCATATGGAATGTCATTGTGTTCTGCCATCTGAATTGATCATAAACAAACACAAACATAGCAATGATATACTTTGTTAGCTCAGACATTCAATTACATGATTGTGCACATTGTGTATAAAACATGTGGTTTTTGGAAGTTAACACTTAGTAGAGACTTATAACAATCTAAACGCAACATGAGTTAACTATTACAAGATTTTACACTTTAGAAATTTTACAACACTTAGACAATTTCATGAATTTGGCAATGTTACGCGTAAGATTAGAAACCTACCCGTAACATTTCTTATGCGTAAGATATGATATTAAGCGTAGGTGCAAAGTCTACGCATAACTTTATATGTTACGCGTAAGTTCAATCTTTTGCGTAGGCTTAATTTTACGGGTAGATTAAATCTTATGCGTAAGATTAGAGCTTATGCAAAGGATTGACCCTTATGCGTAAGATATAACTTGTGCGTAGGATTTGACTTATGCGTAAGATCATAACTTATGCGTAAGAAACAACTTATGCGTAAGTTTATCTTTTGCATAAAACACTGTCTTATCCAAGACAGGTTTTTTTTTCAAATGAGTCGAATCTTACGCGTAAGATTTCATCTTACGCGTAGGATGATAAACTTATGCGTAGAATCGTCCTTTTTGTGAAAATCACCTTTGAAATTAAGTTGATTGATTCCTGAAAGTGTAAAACACAACCACTGATCAATATCTACTTAATACACTTACCAAAAACACCAAAATATCACAACTTTACGCGTAAACAAGCCTTAATCCTATCTTACGCGTAGGATAGTACGAACACATAATCACAATTAGATTCAAACATGATTCTGGGTTAAAATTGGCATAGGGGAAGTGTTTCTCATAATTATAACAACTATTATCCACAAAATCAAAAGATCATAGCTGCTAGTGTCAATGAGCCCTAAATCATAGATTCATGATCCAATACTTGTTTCTGAAACAATTGAATCACAATAACATAATCCTAAACACTTTCTAACAATATCCTAACCAATTAATTGTATCAAAACATTGTTACACGAAAACACCCAAATCATACGAAGAACCCTAATTTGATTTTCAACAATTAATGAATCTGGGTACGATTGGAGTTTAGTATCATGTTTATTATCATCCAAGGATCAAAACCCATCAATCAAAACACATCCTAACAATCCTAATCTCTAACTCCATTTTTACGCATAACCCTAAATCGAATTTTAGAGATTTGGAGAGATTTAACCGTTGGATTGTAATGAAATTTAAAACCCTTGTTTAGAATCATGATCAAAACGTATTGTAACTTACAGATTTGAAGAACAATGGATGGATTGAAAGGATGATTTTGAATCGTAGATTATGGTTGGTGAAATATTCAATGTAGGTAACTGTTTTTGCAGGTGAGTAAATGAATGGTCAAATTAGGTTTTGACCAAGGTTAAATTATGTTTCATTATTTGACAATTTAGGCCCTTTAACCTTATGTTACATTCACTCCTAATGCCCAAATTAACTCTCATTTTTAACATATGTTAACTACACCAAGTCTACGACAAGAACAACTCGTGGAATTTTACTCCCCCTCGACCTTAGACCGAAGTCTTTTCAAAACTTAAAATTTATTATAATGGTCAAGGAAAGTATCCCGAAAAACCTTTTGAAGCATCACTTTTGTTAAAAAAAAATGTAATATTTTTGGTATAATGCAAGTATAAAATAAATATTTTGAGAAGTTTAAAAAATATTTTTTCTCCCCCTCAACACTTGTTTTTAATAATTGAAGACATGTTTTAAAAAATGGTGTTGAAAAAGGTGGTATATACTTGCATTTTTTTTTTTTTTGAAAAAGAACAAAAATCTTTTTGTGTTTTTGTTTGGTTTTATATTTTTGTATTTTGTTTTTGGAAAGATATTTACAAAGATAGTTTTGATGTTTGACGATCAATTGTGTTTTAAAAACTTTTCCAGATCATCTGGAGTCAAACATCGCATACCAATTTGGTGAACTAGACTAGAAAACCTTGATGGTGCTAAGGATTTGGTAAGTAAGTCTGCCAATTGGTACTCAGTCCCAACAAAATATAGTTCAACGGTACCCTTTTCAACATGCTCTTTGATGAAGTGATATCGGAGATCAATGTGTTTGGATTTGCAGTGATGAACTGTGTTGCAAGAGATAGCAATGGCACTCTTGGAATCACAGTAGATTGGAATCTTGTTGAATAGGTAGCCATAATCCTTAAGTTGTGATCTCATCCAGATGACTTGAGTACAACAAGCAGACATGGCTACATATTCAGATTCTGTTGACGACAGTGATGTGCAGTCCTGCTTCTTTGATTGCCATGACACAAGTTTATCTCCGAGAAACTGTAATCCACCAGATGTACTTTTGCGTGTGTCTAAACATCCTGCATGATCAGCATCTGAAAAAGCAATTAGTTCAAAACCAAAATCCTTCAGATACCAGATTCCCAAGTTAATGGTTCCCTTTATGTATCGAAGGATTCTTTTGACCTCACTGAGGTGTTTTTCAGTTGGTTTGGACTGATAGCGAGAGCACATGTAGACAACAAATACTATATCAGGTCTACTAGCTGTGAGATACATAAGTGACCCAATCATACTGCGGTATTTGGTAGGGTCAACAGGTGTCCCATGTAAGTCAGCATCTAGTTTTGTGGTATAGCCCATTGGTGTATTATAAGTATCACAACTCATCATTCCATGTTTCTTTAAAATTTCAAGAGCATATTTGGACTGATTTATAAAAATTCCACGGGGTGATTGGTGAACTTGTAGTGCTAGAAAGAACGAGAGTTCACCCATCATAGACATTTCAAAATTATCTTTCATTAATTTTGCAAATTCATTAGAGTAACTTCTTTTTGTTAAGGCAAAAATAATGTCATCTACATAGATTTGAACAACAAGTAAGTCCGCCCCATAGGTTTTTGTAAATAGTGTTGGATCCACCGATCCTTTAGAAAATTTATTGGCCAGCAAGAAAGTGGACAGTTTGTCATACCACGCCCGTGGGGCTTGCTTAAGTCCGTAGAGTGCCTTTTTGAGTCGGTAAACGTGATTAGGACGCTCAGGATCAACGAAGCCATCAGGTTGGCTTACATAAACTTCTTCACGGAGTTCTCCATTAAGAAATGTTGTTTTCACATCCATTTGGTAAACAACCATGTTCCTGTGTGCAGCATAGGCCAGAAAGATCTGAACAGCTTCATATCTAGCCACTGGAGCAAAGGATTCTGCAAAATCAAGTCCTTCTAGTTGGGAGTATCCTTTCGCTACCAGGCGTGATTTGTTCCGTATGACAGTGCCTTCTGCATCTAGCTTATTTTTCCAAATCCATTTTAACCCGATGACAAAGACTCCATCAGGTCTTTCAACTAATTCCCAGACTTCTAATCGTATGAACTGCTGAAATTCCTCTTGCATAGATTCAATCCAGTTGTCATAAGTCATTGCTTCTTTAATGTTCTTTGGTTCCTCTTGACAAACTGTGAGTGCATAGATACAAGTTTCTCCATCAGTGTGAAGTCGTTGTCTTGTCATTACAGGTGCATCTGGATGGCCAATAATATGAACTAGTGGATGGTCTCGAGTCCATTTGTGTGTTGAAGGGTGTAGTTGATAAGTATCTCGCATGTTAGCAGGATCCAAATTGCGTGTGGACGACTCAGCTATGTCAGGAGATGTAGGAGCCGGTGCAAACGGGTTAAAGAACGCATCAGGATCATGCTCTGCGGGTTGTGGAACTGATTGTGGTGTAGGATCTTCAGCTGATTGTCGGGAGTTAGAAACAGTTTGTTCTACTGTAAATGGTGATGCAATTGGAGGACTGTCTTTTTCAATAGTTGTTGTTGTTTGTTGAGGTGAGTCAGGTACTTGAATATTATCAGGTTGAGCAGCGGAATTGGGTGAGACCTCAGGAGAACGGTATTCAATTGTATCATCAAACAGTGGAGCAAACAAGGTTTCCAATTCTTTGCGGTTAAGTGGCAATGGTTCAGCCGAAGAGTCCGGAGAGTTAAGACGGTTGAATTCGGGTCCTAAGCTGTGTTGCTCAGAAGCCATTTGTGTGAGTTCATCAAAATTAGCGTGAATGGTTTCTTGAATTTCTCTTGTTCGACGATTCCATATCCGGAAACCTTTAGAATTTTCACAGTATCCAACGAACACTCCGATGTCAGCCTTTGCTTTAAGTTTACCTAAATCATCACGATCATTTTTCGGAAAACAAAGGGCTCCAAATACATGAAAGTAATCGATGTTCGGTTTTCTTTTGTGAACAATTTGATAAGGTGTTTTGTGATGGCGTTTAGTGATCATGCAACGGTTTTGGGTATAGCATGCGGTTGAAACAGCTTCCGCCCATAAGTAATCTGGTAATTGAGCATTAATCAACATAGTTCTAGCAGCTTCCACTAACGTCCTGTTGCGTCTTTCAACAACTCCATTCTGTTCTGGGCTTCTAGGAATAGATGTTTGATGTTCAATTCCCACTTTCTCAAAATATGACCGAAGTGTCTGATTCTTAAATTCAGTTCCATTGTCAGTTCTGACTATTCGTACCATGTTGCGTAACTGAACTTGAATTTTAGTGAGAAAGGTGATGATCATTGAAGGAGCCTGATCTTTACTTCGTAAAAAATAAACCCAAGTCCATCTGGAGTAATCATCCACTATTACAAGAATGTAGCGTTTACCGTTGATACTTTGAACACGCATTGGGCCACACAAATCCATATGAAGCAATTGTAAAACATGATTCGTACTGTGCTCAGGTTTAGAAGGAAAATGAGCCCGAGTACTTTTTCCTTGTTCACAGGCTGAACATAAGTGATCTTTGGTAAAACGGAATCTTGGAAATCCATCAACAAGTTTGTGACGAGCAAGTTCAGTCATAGTTTTGAAATTCAAGTGCGAAAGACATTTGTGCCATAACCAAGATTTAGTCGATTCTGCTTTGGAGAGAAGACATATCGGAGATGTAGCAATCATATCTGACATTGATATTGTATAAAGATTAGAACCACGTGAGCCAGACATTAGATCGTTTCCTTGTAAGTCACGAACGAAGCAAGTTTTCTCATGAAATGCAACTTCTAGATCCCTATCACAAAATTGGCCAACAGAGAAAAGGTTGTGTCTAAGGCCTTCCGCATAATAAACACGACTGATTTCAATGTTCCCACTGACATAGTCACCATATCCCATGATTAAAGCATAATGATCATTCCCGAATCTGACAGTACCAATGAACTTTGAAACAAAGTTGTGTAACAGTTTGAGATTGCCTGTCATGTGTCGGGTGCATCCGCTATCAACAATCCAGAGAACAATCTGTACCACCTGCATCACAAGAAGACGACAAGGATGGAACAGAAGTAAGGGTGGAACCCAAAGAAAGTGCGGGTTCCTGTTGGTTAGAAGCACATGTATTTAACAATTTAGGAATCCATTTAAAGTTTGGTTTATATTGTAACCAACGTTGCCAATTCCAACTAGTTCTTGCTTTCTTTTTGGTGAATTCACCAGTAATGGGATTGTTCCTAGATTTGTTCTTTGCACTTATGGGGGTAACTTCAACTTCATTAGAAACCGTAGACGGCGGCTTTCCTAATATAGACTTAGAGGCAGTAGTGGGCCTAGAAGGAATGCTTGTCCTACGTTTCTTATGACGATTAAGAAGAGAATTAGCTATACATTTTGTATGAACACCAGATGATATGCTTTTATGACAAAACACACAAGATGCATTAATATTCAAAACATTCAAAGGTTCATCATTCGTTACATTTAGATTTTGATTACAATTTGCCAGATTAGAATCTAAATCTGATGCAACATGAGTTTTATTCAAATTCCTAAGTTGATCTTCTACTTCTTGAGCTTCTAGTTGTCCTCTTTTACGTTGCTAGAACCTATTCTTCTTGTTACTTTTTCGCTTGGGTCTGCTAACGCTACTAGTGGAGACTAGTCCTGTGGAAGTGGAGTTATCAACATTAGTGTTTTAAACAAAATTTTCTTTAGCAGTTTTGTCTAATTGATACAATCCTGGTGCGATCACCGTGGTGTCAACAAACTTTCCTTTTTGAAGTAGCTTAATTTTCTCTTTTAAATCAATGATGATGTGATTTTTATCCTGAATATCAGACTCAAGTAAACCATTGCAATATTTGATGTCATCGGGGTTTTGTTGCCATTCGGCGTTTTCAATTTTTAAATTCGCAATTTCTTTCTCGTATTTGAGACGCAAACTTTTAAACGACTCATTGTTTTTGCAAAGCTGACAAGAGTTTGACATATTTTGACTTTGAAGTTCAATTCCGTTTCAATACTTTGAGCTTGACACCATTCAAGCCTTTGTTTGAGTTGAGAAATTTCTTTTGAAAATTGTTTTGTCACATTATCATTCTTTATTCTCAGCATGTCATTATCATGTTTAAGTGTCTCAATTTCCACATTCAACAAGTTATTATCAACACAATGATCATCCACAAGCATAGAGGTACCAGATTTATAGAGATCATTCATGATAACAGAATAAATATCAGCATTGAGAATTTGTTCCAAGAGTCGATCAACATCATTTTTTAAAACTCTATTTCTTTGCTTTTGAACCAAAATCTCATTTTCAATTGAGTTGAAAACGTGTATCATAGTTTTGACCTCGTTTTGAAGTTCCTGTTCCCAACGTGTAGCACAGAGACGGAGGTGTTTGACAATTGGCAACATTTGTTTTTGAAAAATATCTCTCTTTTCTCGCTCGTAAGCGGATTGAAAAGTTTCTATTTTTATTTCAGAATTACGTTCAATTGTTTCCTCCAAAATTTCGATGTCTTCCATAAAAGTTTTGTAATAATTTAAGACACGACAATTTTTCGGTAAAGGTGTAAGTTCACCGGATGATGGTAAAGGACCATTTATTTGTGCTACAGTTTGGACAGGGGCCGCATTAGAGGATGAAACATATGACTCAGTGACATACCATGATTTCTCAGGTAATTCCTTTTGAGGAACAAAAGATTTAGAAATATGAGGAGCTTTTGAATAATCATATGGTGTCCAATATTGAACATAACTCATTTTTTATCGACTCTCGTCTTCAAGTTCTTCCTCTTCCTCAGTATCAAAAACAACAGCACGCACAATCGTATTATCAAGCAAATGGTCCATACTGTAAATCTTAGGATTTTCTTTGAATGTTGTGTGAAGAAACATTGATTTGAAATCGCCAAGTGCAAATCCTTTATCGGGTCTCGATTTTAAAGTAAATTTCTGAATTGTTGTGACAGAGTTCCCGTGTTTGTAAACAATATTACGAAATTCTTTGAGTTGTTTTTCAAGATCAACAATCTCACCGAGTAAGTTATCTATATACTTCCTTTTTCGTATTTTATGTTCACAAAAATCCTTTTTGCAACTGGACAATTCTGTTTCTGTTTTTGAAAGTACATTTTGAAGACGTTCAACTTGCATTTTCAATTCACATTTTTCACTTTCGAGTTTAGAAATCAACTTTCCGTTTGACTCAATTAAATCTTGCATTTTGTGTTGAAGATCTTGCTCTTTGTTGTAAGATTCTTGAAAAGCTTTTTCAAAACTTTTTGCGTGTTTAATCTTGTCTTCCTGATTTGAAAGTTGAATTTTATAACACTCAATATCTCTTGCAAGTGACGCATTTGTTTCTTTTAAAGCTTTGTTTTTCTCGTTGCATTTTATGATTTGTAATTGTTGAGCATTCAGTTGTTTAGATAACAATATGAGGTCAGGGTCTGGATCAAATGATGGTTCATGTTGTTCTATATGATCATGTTTATCATTCTCAATAGGATCATCAAATGAAACAACTGTGTCATCATCAAATATGACAACTGTGCTTATTTGTTCATCTGTTTGAGAAGATGAAGATGAGTTAGATGGAACAACTTGCGCCATATCTGATTCAGAAGCAGAAGGTGAGGCTATTTCATGTATTAGGCATGCTTTTTGGTCATGTACCTGAGACAAGCCGTCAGTGTCATACACTGGACCTGAATCATTAAACTGAAGTTCCTGCATGTTGGCCATAAGCATCACAGCTGCATTGGCTTCCAGATCTTCCATGTCATCGTCATTGTTTACATTTACCATGAAGTTGTTATCCTGTTCAGGGAAATGTCCATCTTTTTCATCTTGAAGAGCCATGAGTAATGCCTGCTTGTGAAACTTACTACCCCGAGTTCTCGGTTTAGGACATGCTGTAGCTATATGACCTTGTTCATTACAGTTATAGCACCACACTGCATTCCCTGAGTTGGAGTTCCTAGTTGCAACTGGTTCAGACCTTTGCTGAGAAGATCCTGAGTTGTTCCTGAACCCTCCATTGTTATTAAACCTCTGACCATTCCCAAAATTTCCTGAAGAACTTCCTGAACCAGATCGACCAAAGTTACGATTCTGAATTTCCACTCTTCCATCATTGACAACAGCTTGATTCCTTGTGTTAGAAGATGAACGTTGACTGTTGTTTGTTTTGTTGGAGAATTTGCTAAACGCACGAGCAATAAGAGCGAGTCCCTGATTCAACGTATTAAAGTCATCATCGTCATCTTCATTGGAGTTGGAGTAATACACTGCATCATTGTTGTTTAATGGAACAAGTTGAGTAGAAGTATTCTGTGGAGATGAATCATAAGGGACCATTTGGTTCGAGGTAGAAGATTGTGGATAACTGAAGTAGTTTTGCTCTTGAACATATGCATGATTTGACATAGGTGGTGGAGCATAGGGAGATTGAGCTACGAGTGCCAAAGAATTTGGTGTTGATGATGGTGAGTATCCTCCTCGAAGAGCTCTATCTTTTTCCACTTCAGGTTCATGGTGTTTCAGAAAATCATACAACAAACCATATGGTGCATCATGAAGGTTTTTGGTTTGTCGAACAAATGTCACATATTTATGCCAATCTGGACCAAGACTACCAACGAATTTGGAGTTCGCTGCGATCCTTGGTACAGTGATTTTGTGACGTTCCAGATCATTGACCACATTTGTGAAACGATGATAGTAGGATTCAAGTGACTCTCCTGGTTCAATTGTGATGTCTGTGTATTCCATGTAGAGTTTGGATTCCATATCATCTTTGTTCAATTAAGTGCCTTCCATAAGGAGATGAACATGTTCCCACATAGCTTTGGCTGTTTTCGGAGCATCGACACTTCGATAAATTGGATTAGGTATACCTTGAAGTATATAAGCCATTGCATACTCATCAGCTTCACGATGTAGTTTCTGTTCTTCTGTGAGTTGAGATTCTGTAAGAGGTCTATCTCCAGGAGGACGTGGAGGATCAGCAGTTGGATCAACAATTTCAAATCTTGTTGGCCACTCAAATGGTCCTTCAAGTATCACTTGTTTCAAGAATTTCCCATGAGGTTTCTTTAGTTCAACAAATCGTAAGAATCGACTTGACCATTGAACATAGTTCCCAGGTGTTAGCATTGGAGGTGTTTCAAGTGATCCCGCCTCATGTCTAGATTGTTGAGTTGTAATAACTTCACACATTCTATCAAACCAGTGAGGTTGTTTGGAGGAAAACTGAGTGTTTTGTTGTGACATTTGATATGGTTGTTGTTGGGGAATGATTTGATGTTGTTGTATCATGAGATATTATGGTTGTGGATTAAACGGTTGTTGATGAAAGTGTGACTGTGAAGGTTGTTGATATGATTGTTGCTGATGGTATTGTTGTTGCTGATACTGCTGATGTTGTTGTTGCTGAGGATTAGAGAAGTAGTAATGTGGTGGTTGAGACATCTTAGAACACTTGTGTGTAGTAATGGATCTTAGTAGAAGATTGAAATGCACATTCCTTTGGTTAAGTTCAAAAAGCCTGGGGTAAGTTGAAATCTTACGCGTAACTTTGAACTTATGTGTAGACTTAATGTTATGCGTAGAAAGGTAATGTTATGCATAAACTCAAGGTTTATGCGTAAGATTTGCCTTTTTACGCGTAAGATTAAATCTTTTGCGTAAAGCAAGTTTTGCGTAAGGTTAAAACCAAACAAATCTTTCAAACTTTTCCAAGCTTGAAAGATATCCGAAGTCGAAGTATTCCACTAACTTATCCAAGCTAGGGAAGTACTGAGTCACCGTTACACAAAGAGAAGACCTTGGATGAAGTTTTGCGTAGAACTCTGAAACTTACGCGTAAGATTTGATCTTATGCGTAAGACCTGACTTATGCGTAAAAACTTAGGCGTAGAGGCAACTTCTGCGTAGGATCTTTGGCATAGGAAATAGACTTACGCGTAGGAATGACAACTTAGGCGTAGAATGAGGGTTTTGACCAAAGTTTTGCATAGGAAAAGGGTTTTGACCTTAGTTTTATGCGTAAAATGACCAAAAAATACTGTAGACAGCTGGAAATTGTACTTTTCTCGACCAACTTACGCGTAAAGTGTACTGTTCATCAGAAAGATCAAGATTTTGAAGAAAACAAGGCCTAGAAACACAAAAGATCAAGACTTTATGCAAAAACTAAGCTTCAAATCACTATATCAACCTTAAAACTTATCCAAGCTTCAAGATTAAAGTGAAAGAAACAAAGAAAAATGCAAAAAAAATGATATAAACATCCTAAATCCCACGTTAACTCCAAGAAACACACTTCAATCTCTATTAGGCGAATGATACCACTTGTTAGGTCACCATTTTGTAAACACAAGTATGAGAAATGAGATGAGAATAAGAGATGGTTGATTATGAGAACTATGAAGATTGAGAGAACAAGAGTTTCCTTAATGTATTCAAATAACCAACAAGAATAATGTTTACATAAGCTTGGTATTTATAAGGGAGGAGTAGGGCAACACTCCCTTCCTCCCTCTTACATCTTAAACGTGGGCTTTCAAGGCCCATGGACTTGATTACTTAAGCCTAGTAACATACACATAGTGAAATAAATAACTAAGCAACCTATTACAAAAGGTAATGACCGAGACTTGACTAAAATACAAAAGTATGATCCCAACAAAGCATTTAAACCACACATAATCACAGTAATTCAAAATATTTATCACAAGCATCATTCCCATCCCATGTTTAAAACAAAGTAAAAGTGGGACTATGAACTCACCTCAAACTTTGCAGCTTCCACAAACACAAATCACAAATCTATATAACACAAATAAGTTCACGTTACACATGGCCAAGTTATAAGCTATAACCCACGTAATAGGCATATGATGGATGTCTAAGGTTCATATGACCCACCATGGATCTCCTATACTCCATACTAACCATCACCAAATACTAATGCTCACTAAATCCCTTGCACTTTTAAATTCAGAAAACGCATAATTTTAGGGTACATTCACTCACATAAAATAATGACATTAAACGCTCAACAACTCACACCAAAAATTTATCATAGTCTCTCATAAGCATAAAAGCTAATCCCAGAAGGACATGGTCTAAAAACACACACAAATATCCTTTGAAAAATCAAACTTAAAAACTATCCAGGTTCGGATCTGAAGACACACCAAAAAGTTTTGATTAAATTAAAATACTTCTACAACATTTTATCGCAAATCCTTCGCGTGGGAGTCTAAGTACATATGAAACTTAATTCAACCAGAAGGGCTAAGCTAAATCTCACTTTTTCATCCACATCTCACAACAAAACTTATAACCAAAATCTGTCCCGGTTTTACAGCTTTGACACCTTAACTAAGAAAAATCAAAAGACTAACTTCCGGACCTCGAAATCGATCGTGGCCGGACTTTTTGGAAAGCTCTTTCACTAAAATTTAATTTAGACTAAAAATTCATGATCTAACTCATCACCATCTATTAAATACTCTCGTATCTTTACAGCACTAATTTTCTGTCCAAACCCTAACTTGTATATTAATGTGTTTTATGCTCAATCCTCTTAACCAATTATCATACTATTATTAATTAATGATCATAACCTGTTTAACATCATTAATTTACAGAAGTTTATAAACCATAAATCCATCATACTTAATATTACATGAATTCAAATAATTAATCAAATAATTGAACATTGGTTTTAAGGATTTTACCTTGATTATTGATTTTTGCTTCTAAACTATAAACCCTAATTTTTTTCTCCTTCTCTTGCCCTTGGTCGACTGAATTTCACAAAAAGAGGGGTAGGGAGTTTTGATTTTGTATTTATAATTGTTTTGGGCTACAATTAGGTTTCCTCCCCTCCTTTTTCCCCCCTAGCCGGTCGATCACCCCCCCTCGATATACATATTTTATTTTTTTATTAAATTTATTTATTACACTCAAAACCTCATAATTTTGATATTTTATAAGTTCCCGTAGCTAATCCTAACGTCTTACGCGATAAACCTTAGTTTTTGCGACGACTCGAATAATTATCATTTTCAAAAATAAAGTTTCCAAAAATAGATTTTCACTCTTTTAAATGTATAACACATAAAAACAAACTCCTCGTAACTTACTAACGCTAAAAAACTTGAACGAAGACTCGTTACGCAAAAACACAAGAACACCAAACTCCACAAGTCATTTCTACACCACAAAGGTGATCAAAATGAACTTTCCCAAATTCAATACTTCCCAAATCACAATAAAAACCTTTCACTCAAAGGGATTTAGTGCCAACTTATGTACTTATTACATAATATCACACATATAACACACGTATATACCATATATCAACCTAATTCACACCAAACAAAGTTAAATAGATCAAGATTGTTAGTCTAACTAACCTGTTAAAACTACAGTTGTTACATCATCCTCCACTTAGGGAAATCGCGCCCCGAGATTTAACAATTCGTCTCATTAACCTTGTAGAACCGTAGAGGGGGGTGAATACGGTTTCTTTGGCTTTTTAGATGTTTAAAAACTTTAAGCCTCAAAGAAAACCAAATGGTTGTATAATCAATCCAAACAACCACGAACACAACCAAAGTATATAAAGCGAGTAAAGAACACAACGATATATACTTGTTCGGGATGGGGGGTTTATACCATCCGTACGTCCAATTGCGAATCCGCGACTCCGATACTATTCACTAGTATAATACTTTTGGTGGACTACAAACCGTTACAATTCACTCCACCAATATTCAACAATATTGATGCTCACAAAGAAGGAGTTACTCCCACGGTATTCCGCCCTCGGAAACCACCCTCAAGAATCTCGCGATTCGACTTAACCTATGGGTCACCAAGACCACTACCAAAACTTCCCACGGAAGTATCAAACCCCAAATAGATCCCCAATGATCTAGGCTTGGTCACAAAGATACGAAACTTCCCTTACAAACAAATGAATAGGAGATTGAATGTTTGTTTTATCAACCAAGTCCTAACCTAACCTAGAGACTCGATTGTAGTAGAAAGGGTAAAGATAAGAAGACCCTCGACACAATCACAAGAGTGGATTAGGTTCTTGTGATTCTTCCCTTGCAAAGAAGAAGTGTTCTTTCAATAGATGTTAGTGTGAAAGATTAAGAACACAAGAGATAGAATTAGAGGATTAGAGAGAAAGAATGTAGAGAGAAAGAATAATGGCAAGGGGTGAGGAATACAAGAGGCAAGGGTTGGTATTTATAGTCCAAGATCCAAACCTGGAAAACTTTACTGACGTCGACGCGTCCCCCACACATCAACGCGTGGGCAACGTGCCAGGTGATGAGTGCTCAAACACTCATCGTTTTTGATATATTTAAACTGCCAAAACGCACAAAAACAATCAAAAAGATATCAAAATACTTAAATTATCCCAGGGATTGTGTTTTATGTGTTTTAAATGCAAAATGAGCAAAAACAAAGGAAAAACATACAAAGTTTGCAATATTGGCAGTTTCAGTCCCCCAAGTTTCAAAACTTGTCAATTTTAGTCCCTATGCATTTATTTTGAAAGGAAAAGTCAACCCAAGGTTTTAAAAGTCAAAAATCATAAAAATTACACTTGGGTATCAAGTTTTCCAAAATTACATATTTAGTCCCTGAAAATCCAAAAATCGCAAAATAGGTCCCTGGGAAATTTTGAAATTTGAAAAATGGAAAAATGGTTTTGGAACTTTGGATTTATATCAATTGTGGTCCTTGGATGCACTTGGGAAAATTACCATTTCAGCCCCTCATCTTTGGAAGAATTGCAAAAATGGTCCTTGTTACTAAACAAACCAAACCGGACCCTTTTTTAATATCAAAACCCAAAACCAAAACCCCATCCAGTCCACCCAATATCCCATCCCAGTCCACCCGGCCCAACTCCCTTTTTGCTAATAAACCAAGCCGGTCAAACGGTCAACGAAGACCGTTGACCCGTCTTCCTTCCCCAACATGAAGCGCAAAACCAGGGAGACATTCCTCCCCCCTCCTCACCTTTTTCCAACAAAAGCCCCCCACAATTAATGCTTACACCTAATTAACCCACCACAATAAATTACCTCACCAAACTCCCACCAGAACCACTCAACTTTGCCCCGTTCCAATTTGGCGCCAAAATGGTAATCAACAGCTCAGATCGATTTCAAAGCAATTGAACGCATGGGATTTAGTCAATAGGTCAACAAGAGCCATGTGGGTCATCCAGAATTCAAAAAGGTTCCATGTGGGAAGTCCTAGGGTTTATTTTTGCCTCGTTATATATTGTAGCTCATATTGGAGCATTGTAGTGTGTAATCTTTTAGTTTTTATGTATTTCAGTTTATTTTTAATGTATTGTAACCTTTTTTATCAATGAAAGGTTGTTTTAAAGTTTAAGTCTTATTTTCACTTTTCAAGTTCCATTTCATATTTGCAAGTTCTAATCAAAGCTTCTAATGTGTGTTTAATCTATTCATAAGCTCTCACAAACTCAGATAATAAGGTTTTATAAGCTTTCTAAGTTTGTGTGAACATCCTAAACTCAGTTTTCAATAATTACTGAAAAAATTAAGAAAAATCAAAAATAAATCAAAATATGGTGATCATTGACTGAATAAGCTTGGAGCACAGTTTATTAAGGATGGCTGTGGGTTAGGTACCTCATGGGAGGGCATTAGGATTGGTTTATTTGATCTTTGTTACTTCACAGCTTGGCTTGGAAGGCTTATGTAAGCCTTACTTTTGATTTTTACTCTCTCAAGTAGTTTATTCAGTTGTTATTATCTAAGATACCTAGTTATTGTTTAACATAGTAGTTGTATGCAGTAGATTGTGTTGTACACTTGTTTGAATCAAGTTTTCATCTTAAACTGTTTTTAAAGGGGTGTTTGGTTGTAGCTTGTTTGTAGTGTTCCATCTGTCTTATTGTGCATCTCTGTGTTTCATTCAGTCATTTGGGTGTAAGAAAGTTCAGGGAAGTCATTTACCTGTTCAAAAACCTTGCAAAAGTCAAAATCACTAAGAAATAATCACCACAGTTAACTGTGGTGATTTTTCAAGCTCAAACCTAATCAAATCTTTTCATAAGTGAATGTTTTTACTCAAGTTACCTTTCATACAGCTTATCATAACACTTTAAGTCATTAAACCAGCAATACAAGTTCATAAAAGTCAAATCTCATAATTTCTCAAAAAGTCAAAAACACCATACTCAGGTTTTTCCAAATATGGGGTGATTTATTGTGAATTTTGTGGGTGGTTCTAAGATCTGAAAATTGTTGGAGTCATAGTCTATCAGTAGAACTACAAGTCCCTATGGTTGTTTTAATTTATTGATTTTTTCTCAAGCTTGTGCTTAAGCTCAAACTGAGCTGCAGGGCAAGGCTTTGCCCTGTGCACAGACCACTCAGTTCATCCACCCAACTTTGGTGGTGTTTTGTGACTGACCCAGTGGGTCCCACACCTACCTTTTGGTTTCATACAACCCCCCTCCTACTAGGGAAGCTGTATTGACCATTTGTTTGACCTGTAGACCAGTGGACCCCACTTAGTTTGACCTCCCAAGTCTGTCCCCAGACTGCCTCAGAACCAAATAAGCCAAGTGCTTATTTTGGTATTTTAGCTTATTTACTTAGCTTATTTGTGTGTTACTTGTTTTAACTTGTTCTTTGTACTTATTTGTATCTGTTTTCACCAAAGTGGACCCCACATTAGCTCATTTGAGCTTATTTCCACTTCTGGTCAATAAAAGTCAACTGTTGAGGTTTTAAGCACTTGAAGTGCTTATTTCCTTGACTTCAATCAATCTCACTTCACAAAAGTTGTCTAAAAACTTGTAATAAGCAGTTTAGAAAAAGAAAATCTCAAACAAGCCCAACTTAATAGAAGTGATAGCTTCTATTTAAGCCATTTGGCTTATTCATCAGCTTATTAAGAAGCAATTTCCATTTTTACAATTTTCCTAGGCTTCTGGTGTGTAAAAACAATTTCTGTAATTTTTTCAGATTTTTCTTTTATCATTTAGTACTTTTCTTAATTTAAAATAGTTTTTAGTAATTATTAAATAGTTAATAATTAATAATAATTAATTAGTAAATCAGAAAAATATAAATTTAGTTTTAAAATTAGTTTTTAGTTATTTTTAATTTTTCCAAATTTTATTTTCAATTTTCTAGTGTATTTTAATAATTAATTAGAATTTAGTTTAATTTAAATAATTAAAAAGTAATTAATAATTAGTTAATAATTAGTAATAATTAATTAAATAGTCTTAAAAATATATTTTCATTTCTAAAAGTAGTTTTATAGTATTTTAGATTTTTCTAAGTTTAATTTTTATTTTTCCAAGTTAATTTTATAATTATCTATAATTTAGGTTAATTTAGTTAATTAAAAGTAATTAGAAAATTAGTATTTAATTAATAGTAATTATTAAATTAGTGTAAAAATCAGTTTTAAATTTCCAAAAATTTTCTCTTATCATTAGATTTGTAAAAAGTAAATTTTCATACCAGTAGCCTTTCCAGATCACCGTATTCACATTTTTGTACGTTTGTCCACGGCTTCGGCAAACGTACGGTTTTAAGTTTTAGGTGATTTCTTCTCAATCTCAGTTCCCGTATCCATTCACATAGCTTTCCTAAGCTATTTTTGTTAATAATCTCCAAATAATTCTCACAACAAACCCTTTCTGTGAATAAACACCCGATCACAAAGCACGCTAAAGTTACATTTCACACCTCAACGGGATTTAACGACCCGGTGATACCTTATATTACCCGGAGTATTGATCTAGGCTATTTGACTTTGTTGACCATTCTTTGGTCAATATAAGTTGGTGGTTTAGTCTCAATCAATTTTTGGCGCCGCTGCCGGGGAGGTGTGCGCGTTTCTGCAGCGTCTTTCGAGATTAGTGTTATCTCACCTCACTCACTGTACAAATACCATCACTTGTGAATATTTTCAAAATCAAAACACATAAAAAAGTCATTGACACTTTTCCTAAAGTGTTAAAACACCAAAAAAAAAGTAAAAAACAACAAAACCATATCGTAACGTTTTCTGATTCGGTTTTCTTTTAAGGTGATTCTTAAAGAGAAACGATTCTGGATTACGGGACGATAACAAAAATATTGTCCAAAAAGTTTTTATCCCTAGTGCATGCGCACTCGTTCTTTAAGGTCCACTAGCCCATTACGTGAGCTGGTCCGGAACCCTCGAAGACCTCGTAGACGTTCTGCACCAACAGTCGGATCTGAGATCCTAGCTGTTCCTCCTTCAGCTGTCATCATGGCGGCTGAACCCACTATGAATGAGCTTCTCCAAGCACCCGTCGAGGGTTATGGAGATGCTATCGTTGTTCCGGCAATCATGGCCGAAAATTTTGAGCTTAAAACAGGGTTGATAAACCTGGCCACATCACGTCAATTCTACGGTTATGAGAGGGACGATCCTCAAGATCACATTCGATGGTTCAATAAAATCACATACACCATCAAATGCAAAGATGTCCCCTGTGAAGCAATCAAACTTCTTCTCTTCCCATTCTCCCTGGAGGGACAAGCCCGGATTTGGCTTGAAAAACAACCTCCACGATCTATTGAGACATGGGAAGATCTTGTGAAAAAGTTCGTAAATGAATTCTTTCCTCCTTCCAAAACCACGAGTCTCAAGAATGAGATCATGAAATTCACGCAGAAATTTGATGAATCCTTTAGTGAGGCATGGGATCGTTACAAGGAATTGCTCCGAAAATGCCCTCACCACGGTTTCTCCGATCTCATGCAACTTGATACTTTTTACAATGGTGTAAGCCAATCCGATCAAGACTCTCTAAATGCCTCCGCTGGAGGTAACTTCTTGAATCGCACCACAAAGGATGCTTTAGCGATCATTGAGAATAAATCTAAGGTCCGCATTCCCCGAAGCAAATCGGTTGTTTGCCAAAGGAATGTTGTTCCTTCTACCTCATCGCCCGTGGCTCAATCTAGCACCGAAGCTATCCATGCATTGGTTCTCACCCAAAACTCAGTTCTGACTCAAAGCCAGAAAATTTCTTCTCCTCATTCTTCTCCACAAGCTGAAGTCAAAAAGATAGAAGTTTGTGTCACTTGTGGTGGTCCACACTCATATTATAATTGCACTGCCACCGAAGGCAATCCATTCGAAGTAAATGCAATAGCCGGCAATTCCAACTGATGCGTGGGAATCGCACCTTGCTTTACCTCTCGAGGGATCTCGCGAGGCTTACAACCCCCACCAGGCAGTGTACCTGATCGTTGTAGTATAGTATAGTGACAAGTACCGGGGGATTGATCGTTCAGCTTAGGAATAGTGTCGCTAGGATTAGAAAACCTAATTAATAGTTCTAGAGATGAAAGATGATTATTTTTGTGTTTTTATATTTTATGAAAGCAATTAAAATCTCGGGTTTTGAAAGAGTGGGCGGAATTAGTTGCTAATCAACTAACCCAAAGCTAAGATGCAATCAAAATAAAATAATAAAAAAAAAATGAAATTAAACTAATTAAACTAAGGTTGTGAGCAGTAATTGGAGAAATTGTGTTTACTTAGACTTCATTACTCCCTAGATATCTTTTACATGTTAATTACTTGTTACACTTGTATGAATGACGGGTTGTATTCCTTAATACCATTCGTGGAGTGGCATACATAACTCCCCAACTCTATGAGCTCTTATCTCCTCCTACACCATGACCCAGCACAACTATAGGGATTGTAAACAGTGGCTCATGCATTAAATACAACCAATAAAGACCTAGTACGCCTCGGTTCATGTTTCTTAAGACGTTCAAGCATGTTACCATTTGGAGATCTGCCAGTTTTCTTAAGCCTAACATATAATATCATTCATTCAAAACAAGAATAGACAAGTAATCAACACATAATCAACATCTAGGTTTCATTAGATCTAAGCAAACACAAAGGAAATTTAGCCTAGCATAGTAGAATTAAGATAAGAACAAAAGATAGACAACCAACACATAGACATATTGATTGAATTAAGAGTATACTTATCTCAATTACAATACAAGGTCTCAAGGGTTTGGAACCCTTGAAAAACCTGTAAAAGAGGCACCAAAATCGTCTTTAGGGTTTCACCAAAACTTCTCTCCTTTTAATGAAAAAACTAGAAAACTATATATAGGAAAATCGTCCTGACGGCGTCAAGAGTAAAATCTGACGCCGTCAACTCGCCGCCATATACTTCCTCGGACGCCCTAGATCCAATCGTGATGGCCTATGTGACGCCGTCACCACCCTCGGTAAATTAATCTTGGTCATTTTGACGCCGTCATCTCTTCATCTGACGCCTTCACAACCTTCGGTAAAATATTCATCCTTTCTGACGCCGTCAAGAGTAAATTCTTGACGCCGTCACCTTGTAATTCCAGCTTGGATTTGGTACTTTGTTGTTTTCATCACTTTATGCTCCAAAAACGTCCAAAATAGCCTCTTTTCCAGAATTCACTCTCCAAACACCTAAAATCACAAAAGGAACGATTTAGGGCAATATTTGATCAAATAAATTCGGATTCGGGCTTAAATGACCCCCTAAAAACGGATCATTTTTCGCCTCATCATATACCCTTACACTTGAGATTTGCTTGTCCTCAAGCAAATGAGCTTTTATTCTACTTCAAAAGACAAGTTAGGGGTCATTTAACACTAATATAAAAGTAATTACAACAAATAATCGTTCCACTAAAGACCAATAGACAAGCACGGAGGTCATACACAAGCACCTCACAAATAGTGTTTAGATACTCACATCTCTCGGGTGTAATAAAGTAATATAACATTATGGAAATGGAAGATATCTCTCACTACCTGTCATAGCAAAATAGATTACCATAGGCTTGGGAAAGGATCAAACCTCCACCACATGGCGTAAGCACCTAGGATAAACTATCAAAGAGGTCTTTTAAAGGGTTATAACGTTAAGTGTAGGGATATGAATTACACGGTTTTGTTGGATAAAGGGGATTTTACTGGTGGCGAGTTAACAATCTTAGTTAATTACATGTACAAGATGGCGTTGCTAAGCCAAGACTAGACTCGACTTAAGCTAATAAATGAAAAATAACTAAAAACATAAAATGAACATAGAATGAAAACGGGATGGTAGTCCGTATGTTTTTTTTCTCTCTTTCTTTTCTATTTTTTTTTTTTTTTTTTTTTTTTTTTTTTTTCATACACTCTTACCCTACCATCCAAAATAATACATCATAGGGGTTTGAGCATTCCCCTTACACTTGAATCTTTACATACTTTACATTAAACTATTCTAATGACTCGAATTAAGAAAATCAAAACACTTGGAGCACTTTTAAGATTAACGTACATATGGGGGTAATAAGTGTTGTTCTTCCCCATTACTCCATAAAATAAGTACTTACCCATGAGTCCCAATCGTCCCAAAACAATATGTACAAGGATATGACTCGACTTAGCAACCATGTAATCAATTAGAAAGTTAACTTAGGGTTTAACAAATAACAATAATGCACTAAAAATGAGCGCATACACGGAAGGCTAAGGCGATTTGGGTGTACATTTAAGTGGGGTGTAACAAATTCTTCCTTTAAGTAAGATGCTTAAAGTTAGAAACGAAAAGATAGGCTCGGAGGGGTGTACTAGGGGTATCGTGTACTAAAAATGAGTACAACGCTAAGGGTGTGGGAAAAATTAGTTGACTTAACTAGCCAAGTAATATGACTTAAATGGTCAAGTAATCGTAATACGGGTTTAACACAAGGGTGATCCTAATGCCTCTTATCATGTAGTAAATCCTACTACACGAATGTAGTCTCACTAGCGGTCTCGGGATGCATCACTAACGCAAGTTCTAGAATCTAAATGCTACCGGTACACTCATAGCACCAATAATGAATGCTTTTCCTATCAAATCTAAAGGCGAACCTCACAATTTTTGGGTGGAAAATTTTTCTGAATATACGGTTATGTGCTAGTCATACAACCTCCTATCCATGAGACGCTTGCTATGGCTAAAGTTTCACTCCTAAATGTTGTAAAAAATTTTAAATTTGGCGCTAAAATTACACTAACAAGTATTTCTCATAGTTTTATTACTCATCTACTATCAAACAAAACAAACTCAAGCGCAAGTGCATATGTAAGGTATCATCTTTTTACCCTCCCCTTACACTTAAGATGAACATTGTCCCCAATGTTCAAGTAAAGAATGTAAAAGTTAAAAGTAAAGAGAATGAATTCAAATACTCCCCTGATTCGCTCGGTATGGATTTTAGGTTGGCCAGGTTAAATCTTCCTCCAAGAAAACGAACAATCAAAGCTTCCCTTCCAGAATATAAATCATCTTCTTGTCTCAAATAACCTGTAAATCCTGACAAAAGTAGACAAGGCAACCTCGCGTAAAATCGGCGGCATCCTATATAAGTTACTAAATCCTAGAAAACAAAATAAGATATAATGCTTGTGGAATGAAGTTTGCAGATTTCCTGGAGATTATAAAACTTAATAATTCACAAAAACTATAAGACTCCGTTAGAAAAACAAAACGGGTAAAATTTCCAGATTATTGACTCCTGACGCCGTCAAGAGCAATTGCCTGACGCCGTCAGAATGAACCTGCAGAAATCTTTATGTTAAGTTTCCGGAAAATTTCTGGAAAAACTTTGTCCTACTTCCTGGAAAATCCTGCAAAACTACATTATGACTCAATACAAGCATTTGACTCTAACAATACGAATACACATGTTCATTAAATATTGTGGAGAATCATGATCGGTTTGTTTCTAAAAAAAAAATATTTGGGGTTTCCCCTTACACTTATCTTTTGCAAAAATACCTTTAGGTTGAAGTTAAGACTAGGCTAAACAACATAATAAAGTATTTCCACATTTTAATTGAGAAACATAATCAACCAACAATAAAAATAAAACATGCATACGGAAGCAAATAACAATCAAACAATTAAAATCACACAAAACATGGGTTGCCTCCCAAGAAGCGCTTTTCTTTATTTACGAGTCTTGTAGCTAGACTCAAAGTCGTGGGTTACTACGTGATTTCATCATTGGTTCCATTCTCTAGGTCATCTTCTAAACCAGTTTTGTATTCTGGACCTAGTTGTAAGCACTCTTTGTAGAAACCAAGCATCCTATTTCTAACATACTCTACTCCTCTACGTCTATCCTCCTCATTCCTATAATAAGCCGCTTGCTTACGTTCCTTTTCGAAATTAGAGAGAAGGCGGTATTGCTCAATCTTGTAGGGCATTTGATAAGCAACCTCATCATTCTCTTCCTTGAATCTAACTATCCCTAACGTCGGATCATAACTCATCCTAGTGGCCTCAACAAATGGCTTCCCGAATACTACTTGACTTAGGCAAGCATCTATCACCGGACGAATGTCTTCAACTATCATAAAATCAATCTCATAGGTGAGATTCCCTATAATGACATGCAATCCCTTCACTCTTCCCGCAAAATTACTTATCCAACTTTTACCGGGCATTATCCTAAAATTGAGTTGCTTCTTCATCACCCAATTGTAATAAGTCCTAGACATGATGTTCACGGGGGATCTAAGGTCTATGTAAGCTTTCCATACATGCATGTGCCCGATATTGCATGGGATGTTAATGTTAGAGGGGTCTCCCATTTTGATCAGGGGATCGCCAAAGATATATGTTGTTTCGGGACTATCGAATAAATACTTATGGTATTCCCGTTCTTCCTTGGTTGGCAACTTATCAAAATATTCCTTTATAGGTTCTACCTCCTCTAATTCCTCATCCTTATTAACCTCAACTTCCCTACTCTCATCCTCACTATTGGCTTCTACTCTAACTTCATCTTTGTCACTCTCCTCTATTTCCCTATCTATCGGCTTAATAGTGACAACATTGACAAAGTGGACATGTTTGGATGATGAGGGGTCCTTAGCTTGGATTCCACTATTGGTGTCCCTAGTGTCCTTCCTAGGTGTGGCTAATGTTTGGTTGTTGAGGGCTTTCAACAAGTTGTCGATTTTGTTGGTCATCTCCGTTTGTTGTTGGTTGAATTCGGTTTCAAACCTAGCTATGCGAGCTTCTTGAGATGCCATAAATTTTGACATCAATCCTTCAAGATTGTTGGTACTACCATAGTTGTTAGAAGGATTGTTGTTGAAGGTACGGTTGGATGGTGGACCGTTTGATTGGTAACGATTAGGTGGGTTGGATGAATTTGGTTGATTTTGTTTCCACCTAAGGTTTGGGTGATTTTTCCATGAGGGGTTATATGAATCACCGTATGTGTTTGGCTCGGGCTTGAAAGTGTACCACTTATCTCCCGCTTCGTCGGTACGCGTGGATGCGTAGTCCGCAAAAGCTGTTCCGGGGAGTTCCACACAATCACGAGTGTCATGGGGACCACTACATAATTCACATGAAGAAGTGATTTTGTTCACTTGGCTTGAATGCTTCGGAGCTTCGTAAGATTTCATGAGAAACTTGACTTGGTCCTCAAGTTCCATGATCCTACGGTCGGGAGTGCTTGAATTATTCGAAGGCAAAGATATTGCCTTGACCGTTTTGTTCAAATCACGGGGATCATTCCAACTTTCGTTGTCATAGAGAGCAAGATCTTCTATGAGTTCCCATGATTGTTCCGCACTAAGATCACGTAGCTTACCACCGGCCGATTGGTCAATGGTTCGCCTCGTGGGGATATCGATATGGTCATAAAAAATTTGGACTTGGAGCCACAAATCTATGCCATGATGAGGGACTTTTTGGAGTAAGTCCTTGAAACGAGTCCATGCTTCATAAAGAGATTCATTTTGACGTTGTTGGAACATCAAGATGTCATTCCTAAGTTTAGTAGTTCTCCCCGGTGGGAAAAATTGAGCAAGGAAACGAGTGGTGAGATCATCCCATGTGGTGATGGATCCCGCGGGTAAACGCTCAAGCCATTGACTAGCTTGATCCCGTAGAGAGAATTGGAATAGGCATAAACGGGTAGTCTCTCTAGTTTCAACACCTAGGTCTATGGAATCTACGATTTTGAGGAAGTCCTTAAGGTGTTGGTTTGGATCTTCGGAACGAAGTCCATGGAATGCACATCCGCTTTGCACCAACCGGATGGTGTCGGATCGCAAGGGGGTCACATTGGCTCCGGTGAGCTCAATGGTGTTTCGGTAGCCTTGGTGGCTAGGTCGGGAATACTCTCCTAAGGTTCGGGGCCTAAGGGGTTCTAATGGTGGGTTTTGTTGTGGTGGGATGATGGGTTCAAAGATGTTACCACCTTCCATGATGTCGGATGGTAAAGAGTTACGAACAAAAGCACGAAGAAATAAGATAGACTAAAGAAGACCTAAAAATAAAAATAAAAATCTTACTAGAAAGGAATCTAGCAAGTAGACCTAATAAAAAGAAATCCTAACCTAGACAATAACTATTCCCCGGGCTGCGGCGCCAAAAACTTGATGCGTGGGAATCGCACCTTGCTTTACCTCTCGAGGGATCTCGCGAGGCTTACAACCCCCACCAGGCAGTGTACCTGATCATTGTAGTATAGTATAGTGACAAGTACCGGGGGATTGATCGTTCAGCTTAGGAATAGTGTCGCTAGGATTAGAAAACCTAATTAATAGTTCTAGAGATGAAAGATGATTATTTTTGTGTTTTTATATTTTATGAAAGCAATTAAAATCTCGGGTTTTGAAAGAGTGGGCGGAATTAGTTGCTAATCAACTAACCCAAAGCTAAGATGCAATCAAAATAAAATAATAAAAAAAATGAAATTAAACTAATTAAACTAAGGTTGTGAGCAGTAATTGGAGAAATTGTGTTTACTTAGACTTCATTACTCCCTAGATATCTTTTACATGTTAATTACTTGTTACACTTGTATGAATGACGGGTTGTATTCCTTAATACCATTCGTGGAGTGGCATACATAACTCCCCAACTCTATGAGCTCTTATCTCCTCCTACACCATGACCCAGCACAACTATAGGGATTGTAAACAGTGGCTCATGCATTAAATACAACCAATAAAGACCTAGTACGCCTCGGTTCATGTTTCTTAAGACGTTCAAGCATGTTACCATTTGGAGATCTGCCAGTTTTCTTAAGCCTAACATATAATATCATTCATTCAAAACAAGAATAGACAAGTAATCAACACATAATCAACATCTAGGTTTCATTAGATCTAAGCAAACACAAAGGAAATTTAGCCTAGCATAGTAGAATTAAGATAAGAACAAAAGATAGACAACCAACACATAGACATATTGATTGAATTAAGAGTATACTTATCTCAATTACAATACAAGGTCTCAAGGGTTTGGAACCCTTGAAAAACCTGTAAAAGAGGCACCAAAATCGTCTTTAGGGTTTCACCAAAACTTCTCTCCTTTTAATGAAAAAACTAGAAAACTATATATAGGAAAATCGTCCTGACGGCATCAAGAGTAAAATCTGACGCCGTCAACTCGCCGCCATATACTTCCTCGGACGCCCTAGATCCAATCGTGACGGCCTATGTGACGCCGTCACCACCCTCGGTAAATTAATCTTGGTCATTTTGACGCCGTCATCTCTTCATCTGACGCCTTCACAACCTTCGGTAAAATATTCATCCTTTCTGACGCCGTCAAGAGTAAATTCTTGACGCCGTCACCTTGTAATTCCAGCTTGGATTTGGTACTTTGTTGTTTTCATCACTTTATGCTCCAAAAACGTCCAAAATAGCCTCTTTTCCAGAATTCACTCTCCAAACACCTAAAATCACAAAAGGAACGATTTAGGGCAATATTTGATCAAATAAATTCGGATTCGGGCTTAAATGACCCCCTAAAAACGGATCATTTTTCGCCTCATCACCAACCAAGGAGGTAACCAACACCGTCCTCAAGTGGAACCAAATTACCGGGCTAGAAACCAGGGTGGACCACCCGGGTTTCCTCAAAATCCAAATAGGTTTAATCCTAATCCACCAAGGGGGCCTAATATACAAAATCAAAATCCTGCCCCCGTCAATCAGTACCCACCCCAAAGGGGTAATCAAGGGTATTCAGCTCCAAACTATCAAGATCCCCTCCCAAACGAGCTCAATAACTACATCAAAGTTAATGAGACCAAAATGAGGGCAATGCAAAATCAAATCTCAAATTTGAAGAATGATTTCCAATCATCAATAGCCAAACAGGGTCAAGAGCTGAAGAGTGAGTTGATGGTAACAAACAACAAAATTGATCAAAATAAAGGCAAGATTGAGAATATGCTTGCCAGTCTTATGAATCATCTCACTCCACCCTCTACATCAGGAGGTCTCCCGGCTAATACAGTTGTTAACCCCAAGGGTGAACTCAAAGCTATTACTACACGCAGTGGTAAAGCTTATGAAGAGCCGCCAGTTCCTCCTATTCCTCCTCCTCTTTATTCCGAGGAAGTAGAAATTGAGCCTGAGGCAACCACGGACAAGGTGCAATCTACTAGCTCACGAAGTACCGCACACGTCCACCCTCAGGTTGTTCCAGAAATTGTACCAAAATCTGGACTTGTACCAAAACCGGAAGTTGTATTTGAACCATCAACAACTCCTGGAGAGAGCCCTAAATCTAAACCTTCACTACCATACCCGTCACGACTTAATGAGCAAAAGCTCCGCGAAAAGGCTAGTCACCAAATGGATAAGTTTTATCAAATCTTTCAAGATTTGCATTTTGACGTTAGCCTTGCGGATGCTATCATCCTAATGCCCAAATTCGCATCGATGATCAAGAACTTGTTAAGCAACAAGGAAAAATTGTACGAAATGGCAAAGACTCCATTGAACGAAAACTGCTCAGCAGTTATCTTAAAAAAGCTTCCCAAGAAGCTTGGAGACCCTGGGAGATTTCTCATTCCATGTGTTTTCCCTGGGATGGTTGAATGCTTCGCCTTAGCCGATCTTGGCGCTAGCATCAACCTGATGCCTTACTCAGTGTGGGAGAAACTCTCTCTTCCTCAACTTACTCCTACGTGCATGACTCTCGAGCTTGCTGACTGTTCAATCTCTCGTCCTCTCGGCATTGCTGAAGACGTATTCGTGAAAGTAGGAAAGTTCCATTTCCCCGCTGACTTCGTTGTTGTTAAGTTCGATGCTGACCCACGAGTTCCTCTTATTCTTGGGAGGGGATTCTTAAGGACAGGTCGTGCGTTAATTGATGTGCACGAAGAGGAAATAACTCTTCGTGTTGGTAATGAAGCTGTAACCTTTAACCTCGATCAAACTTCGAGGTACTCCTCTAATTATGATGCCGAAACGGTTAACTGAATTGATGTCATTGATGTTGCATCTGAGGAGTACGCTCAAGAGGTTCTAGGTTTTGTCGATGATTCTCCGAGTGAAAACTTCACTCCATCTTCTCACCCCATTATTGCCAATTCTTCTCCTTCCCTCACTCCGTTTGAGGGAAGTGACTTCATCTTAGAAGAAATTGAGGCCTATCTCAACAGTGATTCAATTCCCGATGGAGTCGATAACCAAGAGATTGACCTCGAGGGGGATATTCTCACGCTTGAAAAGTTATTAAACGAAGATCCCTCTCCTCTTCCTGTTCTACCACAAACACTTCATAAGGAGGAAGTCAAAAATGTTGAGAAAACTGATGACTTTCCCGCGGTTGAACTTAAGGACTTGCCGCCTCATCTTGAATATGCATTTCTGGAGGGTGATGATAAATTGCCCGTCATAATTGCTAAAGACTTACGTGTTGAGGAAAAGGCTGCTCTTATACAGGTTTTGAAGTCTCATAAACGAGCAATTGCTTGGCGTCTCTCCGACATCAAGGGCATCGACCCTGGGTTTTGTACTCACAAGATATTAATGGAGGATGACTTCAAACCTGCGGTCCAACATCAAAGAAGGGTGAATCCAAAAATTCACGAGGTTATCAAACAAGAGGTTTTAAAACTTCTTGATGCCGGATTGATTTACCCTATCTCAGACAGTCCTTGGGTCAGCCCAGTTCATTGTGTTCCAAAAAAGGGTGGCATTACTGTTGTCACAAACGAGGAAAATGAGTTAATTCCAACTCGTTTGGTTATGGGTTGGCGCGTCTGCATTGATTATCGTAAATTGAATGACGCCACCCGTAAGGATCATTTTCCTCTGCCCTTTATGGATCAGATGCTCGAGAGATTAGCGGGGAATGAGTACTATTGCTTCCTCGATGGTTTCTAGGGTTACTTTCAGATTCCCATTGACCCGCAAGACCAAGAAAAGACCACTTTTACGTGCCCCTATGGAACTTTCGCATATAAACGTATGTCATTTGGCCTATGTAATGCTCCGGGCACATTTCAAAGATGTATGATGGCCATTTTTTTCGACATGATCGGGAAAAGTATGGAGGTCTTTATGGACGATTTTTCGGTCATTGGGGATTCGTTCCAATCATGTCTCTCCCATTTAGACAGCATGCTAAAACGTTGTGAAGACACAAAGTTATGTCTAAATTGGGAGAAGAGTCACTTTATGGTCAAAGATGGCATTGTCCTCGGCCATAAAATTTCAAAAAACGGGATTGAGGTTGACCGTGCCAAAGTGGACGTCATTGCAAAATTGCCTCATCCCACGACTGTGAAAGGTGTTAGGAGCTTTTTGGGCCATGCCGGTTTTTACCGTAGGTTTATTCAATATTTTTTTAAAATTGCCCGGCCTATGACCCATCTCCTCGAAAAGGATGCTCCTTTTATCTTCTCCCCTGAGTGCATCGAAGCCTTTGAAACATTAAAGAGAAGGCTTACCGAGGCACCGATTCTTGTTGCCCCCGATTGGGACTTGCCCTTCGAGCTCATGTGTGATGCTAGTGATTATGCGATAGGGGCAGTCTTGGGGCAACGCAAAAGAAAACATTTTCAGCCTATACACTATGCCAGCAAGACTATGACCGAGGCTCAAAGTCATTACACCACCACTGAAAAAGAATTATTAGCTGTGGTGTATGCTTTTGAAAAATTCCGGCCATAATTGATTCTAACTAAAAGCATGGTGTATACGGATCATTCGGCTTTGAAGTATCTATTTGCAAAACAAGATGCAAAGCCGAGACTCCTCCGATGGGTTCTCCTCCTTCAGGAATTTGATATCATCATTCGTGATAAAAAAGGAGCTGAGAACCTAGCTGCTGATCATCTCTCCCGTCTTGAAAACCCTCACCAAAATGCTTTCGAGAAAAAGGAAATAAATGAAACATTTCCTCTCGAAACCCTCAATGTGGTTTCATTTCGTGGAGACTCGATTACCCCATGGTTTGTCGACTTTGCAAACTATCTTGCGGGTAACTTCATTGTGAAAGGGATGTCGTCCCAACAAAAAAATAAATTTTTCAAAGATGTCAAACATTACTTTTGGGACGACCCCTACTTGTTCAAGATATGCGCGGATCAAGTCATCCGGCAGTGTGTGTATGGTCAGGAAGCCGCTGAAATTTTAAAGGCTTGTCATGCTGGTCCCACAGGGGGCCACCACAATCCCAACTACACCGCCAAAAAGGTGTTTGATTCCGGCTTTTATTGGCCCTAGATCTACAAGGATGCCCAAGAATTGGTCAAGTCCTATGACGCTTGTCAACGTCACGGGAATATTTCACAAAAGAATGAAATGCCTCAGAATGCAATTCAAGTTTGTGAAATCTTTGATATCCGGGGCATCGACTTTATGGGGCCATTTCCATCCTCTCACGGCAACAAATACATACTCGTGGCAGTTGACTACTTGTCAAAATGGGTTGAAGCGAAAGCTTTACCCACAAATGATGCCCGAGTAGTTGTGAAATTTTTAAAAGCTCTTTTTGCCCGATTCGGAACTCCACGTGCTATTATAAGTGATCGTGGTACGCACTTCTGTAATGACAAATTCGACAAAGTCATGCAAAAGTACGGTGTAACTCACCGTCTTTCTACTGCGTACCACCCTCAAACGAGTGGACAAGTCGAAGTTTCCAATCGGGGCATTAAAAGAATCTTGGAAAGAACTGTAGGTGAGAATCGTGCATCGTGGTCGGACAAATTAGATGATACACTTAAACCGCGTTTTTAACGTTGGTGATCGAGTCCTTCTTTTCAACTCTAGACTCAAGATCTTCTCGGGAAAGCTCAAAACCCGATGGACTGGTCCATTCACTATCACAAAAGTTTATCCTTATGGTACCGTCGAACTATCTCAACATGACGGTCCTAACTTCAAAGTGAATGGACATCGTTTAAAGCACTACTTTGGAGAGGACGTACCATCCATGGTCGTCCCGGATCTCCAAACATTCCCCAAGGACAATTGAATTCGGGGATCGAGTCAAGCTAGCGACTCGATGAACAAAAAATTAGCAACAATACGGGTTTTCACCCGTATCTCTGATTCTTTCTATTTTCTACCACCTAGTGTGGGGGAATGGCCAACCCCCCGCTATTTGATAAAATGTATATATGTATATAAAGTTAAAAAAAAAAATAAAAAAAAAATAAAAATAAAAAAAAAAAAAAAAAAAAAGTTGTATATATATAGATATAAAGTGAAAATTGGTATTTCCACAGTTAGATTCGAATCTTGGCTTTTTACGTTCAAAGAGTCGGCATAATAGCCGGGACTTTGAATATTGAGGGCAATATTCATTTCTAAGTGTGGGGGGGGGGGGGGGAATTCTAACGAATTTTATCAAAATATCTTCTAATACCCCCGTTTTTGGCCAAAATTTTCAAAATTTTTCACTTTATTTCAAAATTTTTGTGGTAATCAGTCCGCCAGGTCTAACCGAGAAAGGGATTGGCTAATCCAGGAGCAAACGGCTCTTGGTAAAGATAACTCAAATCCATTGGCGGCTTGCAATTTGCCCAAAATTGTATGGTTCCTCAGCTCCCCATATCCCATAAAGTTAATGAGTTGGCTAGCCTGCAAGATTATGGCTTGTGGTAAAGGCAGTGGAAAATCCATAATTGGTAATCAGCTCACCAAGATGTTGACTAGGTCCATCAAGATGCTGGCTAGTCCAGGAGCAAACGGCTCTTGGTAAAGACTAAACAAATCCGTTGAAAGCTGGTGGTTTGCTCAAAATCACACGGTTATCAGGTGTGCCACAGTTCTTACACCTGGCTACTCCAGAAGTGATGGCTTTCGGTAAAGAGTTTAAAATCCATCAAGTTTTCTAAAAAAGATTGCAAGGGACTAGCAATAGTTTAGTGTGGGGGATTGATGAGTGCTCAAACACTCATCGTTTTTTATATATTTAAACTGCCAAAACGCACAAAAACAATCAAAAAGATATCAAAATACTTAAATTATCCCAGGGATTGTGTTTTATGTGTTTTAAATGCAAAATGTGCAAAAACAAAGGAAAAACGTACAAAGTTTGCAATATTGGCAGTTTCAGTCCCCCAAGTTTCAAAACTTGTCAATTTTAGTCCCTATGCATTTATTTTGAAAAGAAAAGTCAACCCAAGGTTTTAAAAGTCAAAAATCATAAAAATTACACTTGAGTATCAAGTTTTCCAAAATTACATATTTAGTCCCTGAAAATCCAAAAATGGCAAAATAGGTCCCTGGGAAATTTTGAAATTTGAAAAATGGAAAAATGGTTTTGGAACTTTGGATTTATATCAATTGTGGTCCTTGGATGCACTTGGGAAAATTACCATTTCAGCCCCTCATCTTTGGAAGAATTGCAAAAATGGTCCTTGTTACTAAACAAACCAAACCGGACCCTTTTTTAATATCCAAAACCCAAAACCAAAACCCCATCCAGTCCACCCAATATCCCAGCCCAGTCCACCCGGCCCAACTCCCTTTTTGCTAATAAACCACCCCGGTCAAACGGTCAACGAAGACCGTTGACCCGTCTTCCTTCCCCAACATGAAGCGCAAAACTAGGGAGACATTCCTCCCCCCTCCTCACCTTTTTCCAACAAAATCCCCCCACAATTAATGCTTACACCTAATTAACCCACCACAATAAATTACCTCACCAAACTCCCACCAGAACCACTCAACTTTACCCCGTTCCAATTTGGCGCCAAAATGGTAATCAACAGCTCAGATCGATTTCAAAGCAATTGAACGCATGGGATTTGGTCAATAGGTCAACAAGAGCCATGTGGGTCATCCAGAATTCAAAAAGGTGCCATGTGGGAAGTCCTAGGGTTTATTTTTGCCTCGTTATATATTGTAGCTCATATTGGAGCATTGTAGTGTGTAATCCTTTAGTTTTTATGTATTTCAGTTTATTTTTAATGTATTGTAACCTTTTTTATCAATGAAAGTCTGTTTTAAAGTTTAAGTCTTATTTTCACTTTTCAAGTTCCATTTCATATTTGCAAGTTCTAATCAAAGCTTCTAATGTGTGTTTAATCTATTCATAAGCTCTCACAAACTCAGATAATAAGGTTTTATAAGCTTTCTAAGTTTGTGTGAACATCCTAAACTCAGTTTTCAATAATTACTAAAAAAATTAAGAAAAATCAAAAATAAATCAAAATATGGTGATCATTGACTGAATAAGCTTGGAGCACAGTTTATTAAGGATGGCTGTGAGTTAGGTACCTCATGGGAGGGCATTAGGATTGGTTCATTTGATCTTTGTTACTTCACAGCTTGGCTTGGAAGGCTTATGTAAGCCTTACTTTTGATTTTTACTCTCTCAAGTAGTTTATTCAGTTGTTATTGTCTAAGATACCTATTTATTGTTTAACATAGTAGTTGTATGCAGTAGATTGTGTTGTACACTTGTTTGAATCAAGTTTTCATCTTAAACTGTTTTTAAAGGGGTGTTTGGTTGTAGCTTGTTTGTAGTGTTCCATATGTCTTATTGTGCATCTCTGTGTTTCATTCAGTCATTTGGGTGTAAGAAAGCTCAGGGAAGTCATTTACTTGCTCAAAAACCTTGCAAAAGTCAAAATCACTAAGAAATAATCACCACAGTTAACTGTGGTGATTTTTCAAGCTCAAACCTAATCAAATCTTTTCATAAGTGAATGTTTTTACTCAAGTTACCCTCCATACAGCTTATCATAACACTTTAAGTCATTAAACCAGCAATACAAGTTCATAAAAGTCAAATCTCATAATTTCTCAAAAAGTCAAAAACACCATACTCAGGTTTTTCAAAATATGGGGTGATTTATTGTGAATTTTGTGGGTGGTTCTAAGATCTTAAAATTGTTGGAGTCATAGTCTATCAGTAGAACTACAAGTCCCTATGGTTGTTTTAATTTATTGATTTTTTCTCAAGCTTGTGCTTAAGCTCAAACTGAGCTGCAGGGCAAGGCTTTGCCCTGTGCACAGACCACTCAGTTCATCCACCCAACTTTGGTGGTGTTTTGTGACTGACCCAGTGGGTCCCACACCTACCTTTTGGTTTCATACAACCCCCCTCCTACTAGGGAAGCTGTATTGACCATTTGTTTGACCTGTAGACCAGTGGACCCCACTTAGTTTGACCTCCCAAGTCTGTCCCCAGACTGCCTCAGAACCAAATAAGCCAAGTGCTTATTTTGGTATTTTAGCTTATTTACTTAGCTTATTTGTGTGTTACTTGTTTTAACTTGTTCTTTGTACTTATTTGTATCTGTTTTCACCAAAGTGGACCCCACATTAGCTCATTTGAGCTTATTTCCACTTCTGGTCAATAAAAGTCAACTGTTGAGGTTTTAAGCACTTGAAGTGCTTATTTCCTTGACTTCAGTCAATCTCACTTCACAAAAGTTGTCTAAAAACTTGTAATAAGCAGTTTGGAAAAAGAAAATCTCAAATAAGCCCAACTTAATAGAAGTGATAGCTTATATTTAAGCCATTTGGCTTATTCATCAGCTTATTAATAAGCAATTTCCATTTTTACAATTTTCCTAGGCTTCTGGTGTGTAAAAACAATTTCTGTAATTTTTTCAGATTTTTCTTTTATCATTTAGTACTTTTCTTAATTTAAAATAGTTTTTAGTAATTATTAAATAGTTAATAATTAATTAGTAAATCAGAAAAATATAAATTTAGTTTTAAAATTAGTTTTTAGTTATTTTTAATTTTTCCAAATTTTATTTTCAATTTTCTAGTGTATTTTAATAATTAATTAGAATTTAGTTTAATTTAAATAATTAAAAAGTAATTAATAATTAGTTAATAATTAGTAATAATTAATTAAATAGTCTTAAAAATATATTTTCATTTCTAAAAGTAGTTTTATAGTATTTTAGATTTTTCTAAGTTTAATTTTTATTTTTCCAAGTTAATTTTATAATTATCTATAATTTAGGTTAATTTAGTTAATTAAATGTAATTAGAAAATTAGTATTTAATTAATAGTAATTATTAAATTAGTGTAAAAATCAGTTTTAAATTTCCAAAAATTTTCTCTTATCATTAGATTTGTAAAAAGTAAATTTTCATACCAGTAGCCTTTCCAGATCACCGTATTCACATTTTTGTACGTTTGTCCACGTCTTCGGCAAACGTACGGTTTTAAGTTTTAGGTGATTTCTTCACAATCTCAGTTCCCATATCCATTCACATAGCTTTTCTAAGCTATTTTTGTTAATAATTTCCAAATAATTCTCACAACAAACCCTTTCTGTGAATAAACACCCGATCACAAAGCACGCTAAAGTTACATTTCACACCTCAACGGGATTTAACAACCCGGTGATACCTTATATTACCCGGAGTATTGATCTAGGCTTATGAAGTGTTTATAAGAAAACCAAATACCAAAGGGTAGAAGAGTAGAAAGGGTAATTTGGTAGGGGTATAAATGGTATTCCTCGCATGGCATAATAGAGAAGAGAGTATGCCATGGAATAATCCTCAAGGGAAGGGTTAAGGTGTAACTATGGTTAGGGTAAAGGTTTAGAGGTTTAACCATGGTTAGGTATAGAAGGGTTAAGTGTATAGAAGTAACCATGGTTAGGTTGAGAAGGGTTAAGTATGTAGAGAATGAACCATGGTTAGGTTAAGAGGTTTACCCAAGGGAATGTTCCATCCTTGGTGAGGTTAAGAGATAACCATGGTTGGGTGTAGATAAGTAACCATAGTTGGGTTAAGAAGTATGTTGGTTAGGTTAACCAAGGTTGGGTTAGGGTTGTATGTTGAGAACTAACCATGGTTGGAAGAGGTGAATCATGGTTGGGTTTGAAAGAGAATATTCCAAAGGAATATACCTTTGCTTGGGGGGAAAGGTTGGATGAAGGGTTGAGATTGTTTTGGTTTGAAATAGAAGGTTAAGATGTGTTGTAAGAGACTGGATGGTTGAGATGGTTTTGATTTAAAATGGATGGATGAGATCATAGTGTCTTTTGGCTTGGAGAGGAAGGGTGATCCAAGGGTTGAGATTGATTTGGGTTTGAAATGGAGGGTTGAGATTAAACACATGTGGTATAATAGAGAGGAGATTGGATGAGTGGTTGAGATGTGTTTAATTTGAATTGGATGGTTGAGATTGGAGATGTGTAAGGAATATAAGAGGTGTGTAAGGGATGTGTAGGAGATGTGATGTTGTAAGAGAATGAAAGGTTGAGATGGATTGAATTTGAATTCAATGGTTAGGATTAAAAGTGTGTAAGAGACAAAGGTACACTTTTGTGTAAATGGTGTAAGGGAATGTTGGAAAGGATATTTGTGGGAGATTTGGTGGTTTTGGGTTTGATGGTTTTGAGATAAGTGGTATTTTGTTGAAGAAGATAATTAAGAAAGTAATTAAGAAGAAAATAATCTAATTGTCATTAAGAAGAAAAGATTTAGACAATTAAGATTATAAGTTGAGAAAATCATAAGTTACTTATTAATTCAAGTAACACAACGTCGAGAATCCATAATTTCATATCTCGTGACTTTTTACGACTCGACGTTCTAAACTAATACTTTGGTTCAAACAAGTTAAGTGCTTTGTCTTAATGTAAAGCATAACCCAAGTGGGAAAGGATGCGTTTACGCAAAGTGACCTTTGACTTAGTTTGACCAATAAGGGAGTAAACCCGTTACGTAATTAGAGAAGACGTAAGCACGGGATATGAGCATATGAATGCTTTCACATGATGTTACATGAAATTAATAAGCTCCCTAAGTTTATAAAAGCCTTGGCTAGAGGCGATAGCAAGAAAACATGAGTTGGCGTTTTCCCGTAAATGGGTGCTTTAAAAGTTGGATCTCTCTAATCCCAAAACTCGTTTCAAGTGTTCTCAATTAAGCACATAACATATTCATGCCTGTATTGAAAGATCCACATTTTTCGGGTAAGGGGAAAGCCGACTTTGAAAATTCGACCAAATCCATACAGACTCCTGGCGCGTCATCGCGCCGACAGCGTGCCAGCAGCAGACATGGAATTTGGCAAATTAGGCTACCGTTTGACGTTTTATGTGTTTCGAAGGTTTATTTGTCATTATCAAAACATTAGGAGATCTTGATCATGTTGCCTCAACAATCTCACCCTTTTTGATGATGACAAATAAAATCCGAAAGCAAATAAACTTACAAACGTAACGAAGACAAGCGAGCCTTTGGTGAAGCTTTGCGTCTTAACCTTGCCTTGTAAATTTGGTGAAGTCCTTGCTTGCTCTTGAGCTTGATCTTCACTCTTGCTTTCTTTCTCCCCCTTTTGTCGAATCAAAAAAGCGGGACTTCCATTATGAAATGGGAAAGTAGCTTGATTCAATAGCACTTGAACGTGCTCCCCTTTGAACATAGCTCCCCCTAGATCGTTGCTCCCCCTTATTTCAAGGCGGGGATCCATGGGTCAAGAGCCTCACCTTTACGGTGGCCTAGCTACATAAAAGTACCACAACATACAACAACCAAGAACTCCTCACATGTGAAGGTCCAAAATGGGTTAGGTTACCATTTGGATGCTTGCAACATGGGTTAGTTCATCTCACAACAATATATGTATAGGTCCAAGATGACCCCAATATCCAAATATTAAGCATGACTAAAGACAAGATAACTATAACAAAGTACAATCACATAAAGCTTGTTCATTTCATAGAGAAAGGCATACAACAACCTAGGAACACTCATGTTTTAAGAGCATGAGGTCTTAGGACAACAAAGTACACACAACATGCCTACCAAAACACACTTAAACAATACATGACATAAGGTGACTATTTTTTGTGATCTACAAGATTGTCCTCACAAGTGTCTTCACCCCTTTCTTGATGCACAATGCATGTCATGTTTGAAGCCAATGCTTGTAGCATTTTAACTCCGTCATGGAGAGATTTGAGCATTTTACGTGTTTCCTCTCTATGATCCTTAATAGCATTAAGCATGTCAATTGTGTTTTCACAACAAATTGCATGATTACCTTCATGAAGTTTTAGGCTTAAGGGCTTCCTTATCTTTTCTCAAACTTCCTCATCACCAATTCCCTTAAATGGAGATGTTGTGACACGAGCATTGTGAGGAGTGTTCAAATCATCTTCTTGCATTAGTTTTTCAAGATTTATCATAGGATTTTGATTGTTTAGCATAAACCACTCATGTCCACTCCCGGTTGGAGTTTGAGGGACAATATTGTTGTTAGCAAATTCTTCATTACTATTGTATGCAGGCAATGAATTAGTGTTGCTACTTTGTATAAAGAAGTTGTCAAGAACATGGTTTGGAGAAGGTGGTTGGTCATTCATTTTTTTTGAAGTTTTTAGAGTTTTTAGGTGACTCCTATGGGTAAAATTTCTAAACCTTAAATAATAGAGAAATTAGGTTGGGATGAGGGTAATGATCATCATTGTTTGATGGAAATTAAGCCAATTAGTACAAAGATTCCCTATCAAGTATACCAAGTAAAAAGGTTAGAAAAGAATATAGGAAGGACAATTATTAGCTTTAAGGGTTGGAGTGAGCTAGAAATGATATAACCTTAGGTTACTTATCACTTGATTAGTAACAATCATTTACATTTGAACAAGAAAAGTTAGACATAACTTTCCTTTTCACAAGTGTAAGTTGTGATTCAAAGATTTGTCTAGCCATATTCACAAAATAGAAAAAGCTTTGTGACAACTTTTCTTGTTCATGACATAGAGTATAGACATGAAGACTCATTTAATATTACCAATCATTGTTTGAATAATGCATTGATGAATATTTTTCATCTTTGGAGCATAAAAGTTCCTTTCATGCCTTCACATAAGACCTAATCACATAAACATGTAGTCTCTAGTAGCATCATAATAACCTTTAACACATTTTATTTTAATACAAAGATTGTTCTCTTAAGATGCATGTATAACATCAAAACCTATCCCAAAGCAATTTGGACTTTTTGAAAATGTCATGCCAAAAACTTAGATTTGTTTGTTTTGTGATCTAAGTGTCCTTTTATTCAAGTCACCAATGACTTGTTGTATAGGATGACCCCTCGCTTCTCTCACATCCTTAGGATTGCCGTCATCCGAAACATTAACTTGTAATGTTGACGACCCTTCATGATTTTGAACTACATGTTCGTTAATCACTTCATCTTCCATTGAAGAAGATAGTTTGGGCTCGGGCATGCTCTCATCAAAGGTCACATTGAGAGATTCCTCAATCCTCATTGTTTCCTTATTAAGCACTATGTATGCTTTACTCGTTTGAGAGTATCCTAAGAAAAAACCTTCATACGACTTTGGGTCGAATTTGGTGAAGTACTCCTTGGTGTTAAGTATGAATACTTTGCAACCAAAAACTCTAGAATACTCTAGGGATGGCTTTCTATTCCTAAGTATTTCATAAGGTGTCTTATTAATCATCTTTCTTATATAAGCTCTATTAAAGATATAGCATGCGGAATCTAGGGCATGACACCAAAACTTTTGTGGGATGGATTGCTCGTCAAGCATTGCACGACTCATCTTTCTTAACTTACGATATGTTCTTTCAACAATCTCAAGCGATTGAGAAGTGAATGAGCCCGATAAGTTATAAGATATTCCATATTGTTCACAAAAGCTTCCAAATTGCATTTTATCAAATTCACTACTATGATTTGTTTTAATTGAAACAATTGAACAATCAAGTAGGTTTTCAAGTTTCTTTCTCAAAATATTGAGCTTATTTAAGACACCTTCCTTATTTTGTAAGAACAACACCCATGTATAATTTGAATAATCATCTACAATCATCAAAGTGTAGAAGTTTCCTCTGTAGCTTTGGATTGGAGATGGACCATACAAATCCAAGTGGACCAACTCTAAAACCCTATTAGTTGACACTTCATTTTTATTTTTATTATTAGCTTGTCCTTGATTTCCTAGACATGTGTCACAATAATTTCTCTCAAAACTCAACTTTGGTAAATTCCGTACTAGCTCGTTGAAAGCTAGATTTTGGACTAACCTCATATTGGCGTGACCTAACCTCCTATGCCAAAGCGTTGAGTTGTCCACCATGAAAGTAAGACAAATGTGTTGCTTTGAATTATCTCCTAACTTGCATGTATACAAGTTGTTTCTCCTAATGCCTTTAGCTAACACAATACCATTTTTACTAATAGTACAATCTACTTTAGTAAACTTAACCTCACAATCATCACCACTTAATTGACTCACACTAATTAAATTAAAACTTAAACCCCTAACATGCTCAACATTGGATATTTCTATGGAGTCATGGAGGACATTACCTTTGCTGACAATTTTGCCGTTAAGTTTGCTTCCAAAAATGACTTGATTACCGTTATACTCCATGTATGACGTGAACAATCTTCTATTCCCAGTCATGTGTTTAGTGCACCCACTATCCACTATCCACTCGTCCGGTTGTAGGTCACTTTCGAGAAAAACCTACAACAAAGACATGACTCATACTTTTGGTACCTATTGTTTCTTGGGTCCATTTCGGTTAGCATTTAAAGTTCCTAACTTATACATCCTTGGATCTTGAAGTAAGATGCACAATTTTTCAATACCAAGGCTAGAAAAAGCAGACCAAGGATCATTTTGAAAACCATTTTGTCTATGATAACTTGGTCTATAGTAGTTATATCCTTGAGGTCTAAAGAAGGTTTGGTTTGGGTAGGAGTTGTCTCTCCTTTGAAAGTTGTTGTATCGTTGTTGAGATAACCTTTGACCATATTTATAGAAATTACTTCTATGGTTATTTTGAAAAGGTGTTCTTTGATTGTATGAGGTAGATGGTCTCATATTAGGTGTTGACAAGAGTGGCCTATTATTTACTCGAGGTTGTTTATAACCAAGACCATTGTGATAACTCGAGTTAAAACTTTGTTTTGTGTTTTCTTTTCTTGCAATGGGAGCTTGATTACCTCGAGTACTTACAAGAGGAGCTTGGGGAGTAATTGGTTTAATGACATTGTTTGATGATTCACCAATTTTCCTCAGAGGGCTGGCGCGCTTCTGGCGTGTTGACGCGTCGAGCAGCGCGTCAGCCTCGGAAAATTTTGGGATCTTGGTTTCTTTAGCCTTTACAAAAACTATTGGTTTTGTTAGACTCTCGGGAGTGGTTTTACCTTGTTCAGAAAATCCAAGACCTCCCTTATCTTGAGACACCTTTTGAAAATTTATTATTTCTTCTAAATCATTAGTACTCTTTTTATATTTAGAAAAACTTAAATACTTCTTTTGAAGTTCCAACACCTTTTCATTCAAAGAGTTAACCTCAAGCGTGAGTGATTCACAACTTTTACATGGTTCAACCACCTCTTTGCAATGATTTAGTGCTTTTACTTTATTTTCAAGTTCACAAATTCTTTTGTTAGATTTAACATTTTCTAAATCAAGGAGACGTTTTTCCTCAAGAATTCTTTCAAAAGTATTTCTAAAATCATCATCAATTTTAACTAGTTCCTCATTCTCCTTTTGCAAGTTGTTGATATCTAAATTATTAGAAGAGGAAGGATTTAGAGATACCTCAAACTTTTCTTGGGCCATGAGACACGTAGCGTCATTTGTTGGTTGTTCTTCTTCTTCACTATCACTCCACGCGCGTCCCATGAATGCCTTGTTCACCTTGGGCTTAGGACACTCATTCATGAGGTGGCCTTTCTCACCGCAATTGTAGCATGCTTGAGTTCTTCTAGAGCTTTCACCACCTTTGTTATCGAAGGCTCGACCACCACCAAGGTTGTTTCTTCCACCACTACCTCGGTTCCCAAACCTATTACCACTTCTAAAGTTACCACCTCTTCTAAAGAGCTTTCTAAAATTCTTTTTGCCATAAGATTGTACTCCTCATCGTCAATATCGTCTTCTTCATCACTACAATCTTCATCACTAGGTTGATGACTAGTGACTTTAGCTTTGAGAGCCAAAGACTTTACCTTCTCCTTCTTGTCTTTGGTGGTTGCCTTGTCATTCTCAAGAATCATCTCATAGACTTTGAGATTGCCGATGAGATCATCAAGAGGAAGTTCCGCCAAATTCTTGGCTTCTTCAATGGCCGTCACCTTTGGTCTCCACTTTATTGGAAGTGCTCGAAGAAACTTCCTCGCATGGTTCTTGTTGTAGAAACTAGAATCTAGAGCCATGAGGCTAGTGATAATAGCATTGAACCTTGTGTAACCATTATCGATGGTTTCTTCATCCGAGATCGAGAACTTCTCATATTGTTGTATGAGTAGATCGATCTTGCAATCCTTTACTTGAGAATTGCCTTGATGAGTGGTGATGAGAGAATGCCAAATCTCCTTGGCGGTTTTACATACATGAACTCTCTCGAGCTCCCTTCGAGGTAGAGCGTTATAAATCATCATCTTGGCTTCATTATTTTTGCCAACTTTTCTCTTTTCATCATCTTTTAGATCCGCAAGTGGCTTTTCCACCATCAACTTTGTTTCCGGATCTTCCGCCATGAATACAAAGTTTCCATTTTGTATGACCTCCCATAGACCGAGATCTTTGGACCTAACATAGGTCTCAAAACGGGTTTTCCAAAAACAAAACCCATCGATTTCTAGCAAAGGTGGTCTTTGCATAGAACACCCCTCCACATAGTTCTGTTGAGCCATGGATCCATACTCTACTTTACCAAAAATCTTGGTTAGGATTTTAGATTTTTGGAAAAGAAGTTTTTGACTTAAAATGACTTCTCGGGAAGACTTTAGAGCTCAAAAACTTGAGTATTCCGCTCTGATACGAATTGTAGAACCGTAGAGGGGGGTAAATACGGTTTCTTCGGCTTTTTAGATGTTTAAAAACTTTAAGCCTCAAAGAAAACCAAGTGGTTGTATAATCAATCCAAACAACCACGAACACAACCAAAGTATATAAAGCGAGTAAAGAACACAACGATATATACTGGTTCGGGATGGGGGGTTTATACCATCCGTACGTCCAGTTGCGAATCTGCGACTCCGATACTATTCACTAGTATAATCCTTTTGGTGGACTACAAACCGTTACAATTCACTCCACCAATATTCAACAATATTGATGCTCACAAAGAAGGAGTTACTCCCACGGTATTCCGCCCTCGGAAACCACCCTCAAGAATCTCGCGATTCGACTTAACCTATGGGTCACCAAGACCACTACCAAAACTTCCCACAGAAGTATCAAACCCCAACTAGATCCCCAATGATCTAGGCTTGGTCACAAAGATACAAGACTTCCCTTACAAACAAATGAATAGGAGATTGAATGTTTGTTTTATCAACTAAGTCCTAACCTAACCTAGAGACTCGATTGTAGTAGAAAGGGTAAAGATAAGAAGACCCTCGACACAATCACAAGATTGGATTAGGTTCTTGTGATTCTTCCCTTGCAAAGAAGAAGTATTCTTTCAATAGATGTTAGTTTGAAAGATTAAGAACACAAGAGATAGAATTAGAGGATTAGAGAGAAAGAATGTAGAGAGAAAGAATAATAGCAAGGGGTGAGGAATACAAGAGGCAAGGGCTGGTATTTATAGTCCAAGATCCAAACTTGGAAAATTTTACCGAGGCCGGAGCGTCCCCCACGCGTCAACGCGTGGGCAGTGCGCTAGGCGTCTGTAAACTTTTTCTCAAAAGTTTGGGTTTTGATCCTTTAAATACCTATCCTTGCTAAACCCCCAATTTTACTTCACACTAAACCTTAACATTAATCAATCTAAGGTTTACCAACTCAAATAGCCAATTTGAAAAGTCGTTTATGAAGTGTTTATAAGAAAACCAAATACCAAAGGGTAGAAGAGTAGAAAGGGTAATTTGGTAGGGGTATAAATGGTATTCCTCACATGGCATAATAGAGAAGTATGTTGGTTAGGTTAACCAAGGTTAGGTTAGGGTTGTATGTTGAGAACTAACCATGGTCGGAAGAGGTGAACCATAGTTGGGTTAGAAAGAGAATATTCCAAAGGAATATACCTTTGCTTGGGGGGAAAGGTTGGATAGAGGGTTGAGATTGTTTTGGTTTGAAATAGAAGGTTAAGATGTGCTGTAAGAGATTGGATGGTTGAGATGGTTTTTATTTGAAATGGATGGATGAGATCAAAGTGTCCTTTGGCTTGGAGAGGAAGGGTGATCCAAGGGTTGAGATTGATTTGGGTTTGAAATGGAGGGTTGAGATTAAACACATGTGGTATAATAGAGAGGAGATTGGATGAGTGGTTGAGATGTGTTTAATTTGAATTGGATGGTTGAGATTAGAGATGTGTTAGGAATATAAGAGGTGTGTAAGGGATGTGTAAGAGATGTGATGTTGTAAGAGAATGAAAGGTTGAGATGGATTGAATTTGAATTCAATGGTTAGGATTAAAAGTGTGTAAGAGACAAAGGTACACTTTTGTGTAAGTGGTGTAAGGGAATGTTGGAAAGGATATTTGTGGGAGATTTGGTGGTTTTGAGATAAGTGGTATTTTGTTGAAGAAGATAATTAAGAAAGTAATTAAGAAGAAAATAATCTAATTGTCATTAAGAAGAAAAGATTTAGACAATTAAGATTATAAGTTGAGAAAATCATAAGTTACTTATTAATTCAAGTAACACAACGTCGAGAATCCATAATTTCATATCTCATGACTTTTCACGACTCGACGTTCTCAACTAATACTTTGGTTCAAACAAGTTAAGTGCTTTGCCTTAATGTAAAGTATAACCCAAGTGGGAAAGGATGCGTTTACGCAAAGTGACCTTTGATTTAGTTTGACCAATAAGGGAGTAAACCCGTTACGTAATTAGAGAAGACGTAAGCACGGGATATGAGCATATGAATGCTTTCACATGATGTTACGTGAAATAAATAAGCTCCCTAAGTTTATAAAAGCCTTGGTTAGAGGCGATAGCAAGAAAACATGAGTTGGCATTTTCCCGTAAATGGGTGCTTTAAAAGTTGGATCTCTCTAATCCCAAAACTCGTTTCGAGTGTTCTCAATTAAGCACATAACATATTCATACCTGTATTGAAAGATCCACATTTGTCGGGTAAGGGAAAAGCCGACTTTGAAAATTCGACCAAATCCATACAGACTCCTGGCGCGTCCGTGGCGCGTCATCCCGCCGGCAGCGCGCCAGCAGCAGACATGGAATTTGGCGAATTAGGCTACCGTTTGACGTTTTATGTGTTTCGAAGGTTTATTTGTCATTATCAAAACATTAGGAGATCTTGATCATGTTGCCTCAACAAACCTCCTCAGCAAAGAACTTAGACTTAGCTCTCATTTGACCCTCACGCTCCAAAGTAAACTCAGGACCACGCTTGGAATTCCATCCTACCTTCACCAATGCAATCTTACTACGCTTCATACTCTTGACCTCTCGGTCCATAAGCTCAACAGGCTCCTCAACAAAATGAAGTGTCCTGTTAACCTTAATCACATCTAATGGTACATGCAAACTAGCATCCGCCAAACATTTCTTCTAATTAGATACGTGAAACGTATCATGCACACCACTTAGTTCCTCAGGAAATTTCAATCGATATGCTACAAGTCCAATCCTTTCCGTTATCTCAAATGGCCCAACATATCTAGGTGCTAACTTGCCTTTCTTGCCAAAACACACAACACCTTTCCAAGGAGACACTTTCAACATCACAAAATCCCCAGCATTAAACTCTAGAGGTTTACGGTGACTATCCGCATAACTCTTTTTTCGATCTCTTGCGGCCTTAAGTCTTTCCTAAATCTGAAAGACCATATCCATAGTCTCTTGTACCAGTTCAGGACCAATTAGTTGGCTTGTCCCAACCACTGCCCGTAAAACAGGTTATCTACACTTCCTTCCATACAACATCTCAAATGGTGCACATCTAATACTCGAATGATAGCTGTTATTATAGAAAACTCAGCCAAAGGTAGATGAGTATCCCAGCTTCCTCCAAAATCAATAGCACATGCCTGAAGCAAATCCTCTAAAGTCTGAATCATTCGCTCACTTTGCCCAATCAGTCTGTGGATGATACGTAGTGCTCATATCCAACCATGTATCCAAAGCCTTTTGCAACGATTGCCAGAACCGCGAAGTAAACCTACTATCACAATCCGAAATAATAGACACAGGCACCCCATGCCTTGCCACAATCTCATTAATATAAATCCTTGCCAACTTCTCCATCTTATAATCCTCATGAATGGCCAGAAATGTACAGAATTCGTCAGTCTATCCATAATGACCCATATCGTGTCATGCCCATTACTAGTACGAGGCAATTTGGTAATAAAATCCATAGTTATATTATCCCACTTCCATTCAGGAATCGGCGGCTGCTGTAACAATCTAGAGGGCTTCTGATGTTCCGCCTTAACCTTCAAGCAAGTCAGACATTTAATAACATACTTAGCTATTTCCCTCTTCATTCCTGGCCACCAATAAGCATCTCTAAGATCATAATACATCTTGTCAGACCCTGGATGAATCGAGTATCTCATCTTTATGAGCCTCACCCATGATCAACTTTCTCACATCTCCTACTAGTGGAACCCATATTCGATCCAAGAAATATAGTCCACCATCCTCATTTCTCTCCATTTGTTGATCTAACCCACGCAACATTTTAGCAGTAGCGTTCTCATCCTTGAGAGCTTCCTCTTGCGCCGCCAATATCTTACTCTTAATTCCTGACTGCAACGTCATGCTCATAGCTCGCACACCTTTAGGCTTAATCCTCTCCTTCCTACTCAACGCATCAGCGACCACATTCGCTTTTCCAGGATGATAGCGAATCTCGCAATCATAATCACTAAACAGTTCAATCCACCTTCTTTGGCGCATATTCAGGTCCTTCTGAGTAAAGATATGTTGAAGGCCCTTATGATCAGTGTAAAAAATACTCTTCGTGCCATACAAGTAATATCTCCAATTATTGAGAGCGAATACCACCGCACCAAGCTCTAGATCATGAGTAGTATAATTCTTCTCATTGATCTTGAGTTGTCGAGATGCATAGGCTATCACTTTCCCTCTCTGCATTAACACACATCCAAAACCTTGATTTGACACATCACAATACACCACGAAATTATCTGGCCCGTCAGGTAACGCCAGAACAGGTGCATTACACAAACCATCTTTTAATGACTGAAAAGCCATCTCTTGGCCATCTCCCCAAACATACTTCTTATTCTTCTGAGTCAAAATAGTGAGAGGCTTGGCAATCTTTAAAAAATTCGCTATAAATCTCTTGTATTACCCAGCCAATCCTAAGAAAGAGTGTATCTCAAAAGGTGTCGTAGGAGCCTTCCAATTCTTGACCGCTTCAATCTTACTAGGATCCACATGTATACCTTCACTATTCACAACATGTCCAAGAAAATGCACTTCTTGTAACCAAAACTCTCATTTCGAGAACATGGCGTACAACCTCTCATTCTCCAGTAAACCAAGTATCAACTTCAAATGTTCTCCATGCTCTTCCTTTGTCTTGGAATAGATTAAGATATCGTCAATGAACACAATCACGAATTTATCCAAATAGGGCTTACGTACGCGATTCATCAAATCCATGAATACCGCGGGTGCATTCGTCAACCCAAATGGCATAACCATGAACTCAAAGTGTCTATAACAAGTTCTAAAAGTTGTCTTTGGAATATCCTCCTCATACATTCTTAGCTGATGATAATCAGAATGCAGGTCTATTTTTGAGAAAAATCGAGCACCCTGCAACTGGTCGAAAAGATCATCAATTCTAGGAAGAGGATTCCGATTCTTGACCATTAACTTGTTCAACTCCCGGTAATCAATACACATCTGGAATGAACCATCATTCTTCTTAACGAACAAAACAGGTGCTCCCCACGGGGAACGACTAGGTCGGATAAACCCCTTATCTTGAAGCTCTTGCAATTGCGTAGACAGCTCCTGCATCTCTGAGGATGCTAAACGATACGGAGATTTTGCCATAGGTTTCGCTCCAGGAATTAACCCAATTCAAAACTCAACTTGACGTATCGGTGGTAATCCAGACAAATCATCAAGAAAAACGCCCGGAAACTCACGCACTACAGGGATATCTCCTATTTTTAAGATCCTTGGACTTCGCACTCTTAAGAGTTTTCGAATCCTTCTCCACACTTTCTCCTTGTACTCGTAGTACATTGCCATTCTCCAGAGGGATACGAACCACCTTTTCATGACATACTACCTCAGCTTTATGCCTAGCCAACCAATTCATTCCTATTACCACATCAAAACTTCCATGTCTGAAAGGTATTAAGTCAATCTTGAACGAAACACCCTCCAACACGATAACACACTCACGAATAACTCTATCAACTTCTACCTCTCTACCACTAGCTATTTCAATCACAATACTAGGTCTAAGTTCACTAAACTCAACACCCAATATTCTAGCAAATTTAATTGACACAAAACAATAATCCGCACCTGTTTCAAATAAAGTAGTAGCAAAATGACCATTGAGAGAAAATGTACTAGTGAAGACGTTCGAGTCTTGGCGCGCCTCATTTGCATTCATAGTAAACGTCTTTCCCTTAGCTGCATTCCTGTTAAACCCTTGTCCTTAACCTCCTTCAATGGCCAACTGATTTCCCGACTGTCCAGGCGCCCTATTCAGCTTGGGACACGTTGCGGAGATGATCAGTACTACCAAACTCATAGCATGCCCTGCGATTAAATCCTGCGCCCACCGAGTTAATTGGATTCGCTTGAGTAATCACCCCACGGTAATCTTTAGCAAAGTGTCCAGGTTTGCCACACCTGAAACACACACGACATGCAACGTTCTCGGAATGAATACCAGCACACCTAGCACATCTAGGGGCATTACCATCATATCCCCTCCTATCATTATTTCCAGCCACAGTCGTAGAAGCTGTTCCCACATAACCTGTTGCCATCACAGGATTCGTTGCTACGAACCCCTTCCAATTTCTCGCTCTCTTGTTGTCACCACTAGAACCAGACGACTTACCAGTTTCAGTCTCCTCTCTCTTCTTCTTGCTTGTCTTTGCGAGTTTTCCTCTCCTAACTGCTTCATCTGTTAGTGCCCCAGCCTTATGAATGACACTTAGTAGTGTCGTCGGTTCCGTAGCCCTAACCATGCTCTGAATTTGGGGAACCAATCCACGGATGTATTTATCGATGCACTTCGTTTCAGGAGTTACTAGGTGGGGGACCATTCTAGCTAACTCGTGGAACCTGTCAGTGTACCCCATGTGATTTGCTCCTACAATTGTATGGTTCCAAAATTCCTCCTCTAGTTTCTGCATTTCATTGCTTGGACAGAACTCCTCCACCATCAAGGCTTTGAAGTCCTCCCAAGTCATCCCCAACGCCGCAACTCTACCCCTAGCTTGAAGTTGCGTATTCCACCAAGTCAACGCTTTGTTAATCAAAGAACTAACCGCGTACTTAACTTTCTGGCCCTCATTACAACCACTTATATCCATTACCGATTCCGTTTCCTCTATCCATCGAGTGAGCGCAATCGCACCACCCTTTCCATCAAATTCTTTAGGTTTACAAGCCATAAATTCTTTGTAGGAACATCCATAACCACCATTCCCTCCACCTCCAGCACCACCTGGGTGAGCACCATTACCTATCTGCGCGGTCACATGACTTACAATTTTAGGTAATAGAGTCTCCAGCTGTTGATTGATTAGTTGTTGGAAGATGGGGTTACTCTCCCCAATAAAGGGTTTAGGCTTCTTTGGTGTTCGGTAAGCTCCACTCATTGGTGACTTAGTGATAGGACGTCTTGGTTTCCTTGGCGCCATTTCCTGAACACGCGGGACAATAGAACCATTAGAGATCATTCACAAAAATTCCACAATTCCAGTAATCATACTAAACCATTTACTTCCCATCATATGGGACAACCATAACACACAACGAAGTTAAACTCAATATTACTACAGGTAAGCATATCACCATTGATCAATGTAACATTGGCCATAAGTCCACATGTGTCGTGATACATTTATAATTGTGTTGGCCACCCACAATTATAAATGTATCCCTTCACATGTGTACTCGCTTCCAATGCCACACCTAACAATAGTAACACCTCACAATAATAAATACACAAACTCAAACATTAACCAACTTATACCCATAATACACATAATATATACACCAAAATATTCGAACTTGCCCAAGCCTTATTATTAATAACATGGCAAAAGTCCCAAAATCCTACGGAATCTACATTCCAACATACTACCAACATCAAAAGTCAACAAAAGAAAGTAAAACATTCAAAACATAACACTAAAAACAATGTCGCACGTGGCTAGAGTTCTATCTTAGGCTTAAATCGTGTTACTCGCAGTGGACTCCAAATCTGAATCCACTTCATCTTCCCCACTCAGCCATCCATTCCTACCTCCCTCAAACTGTGGTAGAGGATGACTTGCAAAACCCTCCCCAAGATTGCTTAACTCCTCATCAACACGATCCGCCAACTCATATGGATCGTGAGGTCTAAGCATTACTCCGTCTTCAAGGAATTTAGGACACCTTCCCGGGAACCTAATGATGTAACCATCCTTATCGGTCACCTTCGTTTCGTATCTCTCCCGCTTCACTCTACCCACCTCTACTAGGGCCAGCTTCTCCTCAATTGAACATGGAAATATCCTAGCAGTAATAAGTATCCTCCTGCAAGTATGTTTCAACTTTCCAATTCTCTTGCACCCAGTAGGAACCGCAATAGCCCATCGAAACTTGTTATGCGTAGAGGATACCATTCTAAAAATGACATACACAATACTAAGTATAGGGATTCAATAGGCACCAAAAACTCAATAAAACATCTCATAAGTTAGGAAAATAGACATGTATGGTACTATACTTACACATAGGTCCTAAATCACTAGTACAAAAATGAGATTTGGTCACACATGTTGTTTTTCAAACGGCCACACAGTAACATTTTTATGTGACTAAATGTACCAGAATAAAAGAAACAGCCACACTTGATCCGACTTGTGTGACCATTTCGTCTGTCCAACTGAGGCTACAGTCACACATTTGAATATTTTCGTGACTAGAGGTATCTTGTAATTTTTTTTTTTTTTTTGATTATTTAGTCACATATAATTTGGGACGTGTGACGGATACAAATAAGTTTGAAACATTAGTCACACTATATATATACATATGTAACAAATATATGTCACACAATTGAATAGTGTGACCAAAATCCATATATGGTCACATGAAGTAATTGTGTATGTGACTAAATCATACACTCAAGTTTGTCACACATTATTTAAAAGTGACTAAATCATATAGACAAATTTGTCACACATTATTTAAAGTGACTAAATGTGATGCACTTAATTTTTCCCAAAATAAAATTTCCCTCTTCTCAACTTTTCACAGCCCGCCTAAATTTTTCCCAAAAAATCAAACTCCCCTTCTTCCCAAATATTTCAGACCATCCCAAATATCAACACTCTCCTCACCAACAACATAGCCAACCATTGCATATTCTTACAAACCCTAAAACCCTAAACATATTCTTATTCGATCTTCGGTCGATTGATTTTATACACAATCGAACCCTCCCATCTCGGGCAACCGGAGAACAACCCCATCCAACGACCTACTTATGCTGCCATCGTTGCCGGCTTCAAATCCACCACTATCTCCTCAAATCCTCCAACCGAAAACAAGTCACCTACAGAAATGATACTCAATTGGCCCGTTAGAGATAGATATAAGATTACTTAAAGTAGGGGAAAAAGTTGCGTCTGGATCTTGTGGTGATTTGTAAGTAGATTGTGTCTTATAATTTAATTTTGCTATATATCATTGGTTTTCATGTCAATATCTTGATTAATATATGTGTCCTGTTAATTTTGTCAAGGCACCGAGGAGTGTATCTTGGTCAGGATGTTGCTGTTGAAATTCTAAGATCTGAGACACTGAATGAAGCATTGGAAGTTGAATTCCACCATGAAGTAGCCATTCTCAGGTAACCTCCTTGTTCTTATTTTGCCAACCATTACAATGGGCAATGTTTGTGTTTGTGTTTGTGTTTGTGTATTGTGTTTGTGTTTGTGTTTTTGTTTATGTCTGTCTTTGTGTTTGTGTAAGATAATAAGTACATTCAAACGTAGATGTGTAGATAACCACTTAAATAAGCAAACCTCAAGCAGACTATAAAACAACAATAATAGGAAAACCGAAACACCCCTGATTAGTCATAAAATAAAATCTTACTAGAAAGGAATCTAGCAAGTAGACCTAATAAAAAGAAATTCTAACCTAGACAATAACTATTCCCCGGGCTGCGGCGCCAAAAACTTGATGCGGGGGAATTGCACCAGGCTTTACCTCTCGAGGGATCTCGAGAAGCTTACAACCCCCACCAGGCAGTGTACCTAATCGTTGTAGTATAGTATAGTGACAAGTACCGGGGGATTGATCATTCAACTCAGGAATAGTGTCGCTAGGATTAGAAAGCCTAAAAACTAGGTCTAGAGGTGAGGGATGATTCTTTTTGTATTTTTATATTTTTATAAAAACAATTAAAATCTCGGGTTTTGGAAGAGTGGGCGGAATTAGTTGCTAGTCAACTAACCCAATAACTAAGATGCAATCAAAATAAAATAACTAAAAATGAAAATAAAACTAATTAAACTAGTAGTGTGAACAATAATGGGGAAAATTGTGTTTACTTAGATTTCATTACTCCCTAGATGTCTTTTACAGGTTGATAGTTTGTTACAATTGAATGGATGACGGGTTATATTCCTTAATACCATTCGTGGGGTGGCGTACGTACTTCCCCAACTCTATAAGCTCCTACTTCACTCCTATGTCGAGCCTGCAAGAAGCTCCTAACATGGGATCATTAGAATTCGCTCATGCATTAAATACAACCATAAAAACCTAGTACGCATTGGTTCATGTTTCTTAAGACGTTCAAGCATGTTACCCTATGGAAGTCTGCCAGTTTTCTTAAGCCTAACATCGAAATCATTCATCCGTAACAACTATAAACAAGCAATCAACCCATAATCAACATCTAGGTTTCACTACATCTAAGCAAACACACAATAGATCTAGCGTAGCATGTTAAAATCAAGACAAGCGTAAGATATATTCAAATAACACATAGACATATTGAATGAATTGAGAGGATACTTATCTTAATTGAACATGAAAGGTTTCAAAGGGTAAAAACCCTTGAAAGAACAGTAAAAATCGTGCTAGGGTTTCTCCAAGTTATCCCTCTAATTGTCCTTTTTTTATGAATGAAAATTACAAAACTATATATAGATTTTCCATCGTGACGGCGTCAAGAAAAAATGTCTGACGCCGTCAACTCGCCACCCATAGTAATATCGGATTGCCTAGATCCAGATCTGACGCCGTCAAGTGCAAAATTTCTCTGGGCCGTCACATGCAATGGGACCGTGACGGCCTATGGTGACGCCGTCATGCCCTTAGTGTAAAAACTCTCTGGATCGTCACGGACTCTATCCACTTCACCTCTTGTTTTACTCTTGACGCCGTCATGTAGAACCTTGTGACGCCGTCAGGTACTGTTCCCGGCAAGGAAAATTAAGAATTTGCCGTTTTCTTCACTTTTATGCTCCAAAAACGTCCAAAATGCTTCCTTTTCCAGAATTCACTCCAAAAGTACCTTAAATCACAAAAGGAACTATTTAGGGCAATATTTGATCAAATAAATTCAATTTCGGGCTTAAATGACCCCCTAAAAACCGATCATTTTTCGCCTCATCACTACACGTATTCACCAAGCAACCAACACACATAAGGAAACCATTGGGACGGAACGTGCCCACCGATCCAATTTCCATTTCCACCATCAATTAGTTAGGACGGAACGTGTCCACCGATACAATCTTATCATCAATTAGGTCGCATGCACGAGCCACGGGATAAGCATCCCCCCAATTGAATCCCACATTTAATCACACAACATTAATCATCATACAACATTATCATCGCATATAGCATTCACATGATAATATTTAAAAGTCCAAGCATTTAAACCACAAAAAATCACAGTAACTCAAAATATTTATCACAAGCATCATTCCCATCCCAAGTTTAAAACAAAGTAAAAGTGGGACTATGAACTCACCTCAAACTTTGCAGCTTCCACAAACACAAATCACAAATCTATATAACACAAATAAGTTCACGTTACACATGGCCAAGCTATACGCTATAACCTATGTAATACGCATATGATGGATGTCTAAGGTTCATATGACCCACCATGGATCTCCTAGACTCCATACTAACCATCACCAAATACTAATGCTCACTAAATCCTTTGCAATTTTAAAATAAAAAAACGCAGAATTTTAGGGTACATTCACCCACATGAAATAATGACATTAAAGGCTCAACAACTCACACCAAAAATTTGCCACAGTCTCTCATAAGCATACAAGCTAATCGCAGAATGCCATGGTCTAAAAACACACACAAGTATCCTTTGAAAAATCAAACTTAAAAACTATCCAGATTCGGATCTGAACGCACACCAAAAAGTTTTGATTAAATTAAAATACTTCTACAACTTTTTATCGCAAATCCTTAGCGTGGGAGTCTAAGTACATATGAAAATTAACTCAACCAGAAGGGATAAGCTAAATCTCACATTTTCTTCCACATCTCACTACCAAACTTATGACCTGAATCTGTCCCGGTTTTACAGCTTTGACACCTTAACTAAGAAAAATCAAAAGACTAACTTTCGGACCTAGAAATCGATCGTGGATGGACTTTTTGGAAAGCTCTTTCACTGAAATTCAATTTAGACTAAAAATTCGTGATCTAAATGATCACTATCTATTAAAGACCCTCGTATCTTTACAGCACTAATTTTCTGTCCAAACCCTAACTTGTAAATTAACGGGTTTTATGCTCAATCCTCTTAACCAATCACCATACTATTATTAATTAATGATCATAACATGTTTAACATCATTAATTTACAAAAGATTATAAACCCTAAATCCATCATACTTAATATTACATGAATTCCAATAGTTAATCAAATAATTGAACATAGGTTTTAAGGATTTTACCTTGATTCTTGATTTTTGCTTCAAAACTGTAAACCCTGATTTTTTTTCTCCTTCTCTTGCCCTTGGTCGACTGAATTTCACAAAAAGAGGGGTAGGGAGTTTTGATTTTGTATTTATAATTGTTTAGGGGATAATTTCCTTATCTTAGAGTTGTAATTGTGCTACAATTGGGTTTCTTCTCCTCCTTTTTCTCCCTAGCCGGTCAATCACCCCCCCCCCCCCCCATATACATATTTTTTTATTAAATTTATTTATTACACTCAAAACCTCATACTTTTGATATTTTATAAGTTCTCGTAGCTAATCCTAACGTCTTACGCGATAAACCTTAGTTTTTGCGACGACTCGGAAAATTAACATTTTCAAAAATAAAGTTTTTAAAAATAAATTTTCACTCTTTTAAATATATAACACATAAAAATAAACTCCTCGTAACTTGCTAACGCTCAAAAACTTGAACGAAGACTCGTTACGCAAAAATACAAGAACACCAAAACTCCACAAGTCATTTCTACACCACAAAGGTGATCAAAATGAACTTTCTCAAATTCAATACTTCCCAAATCACAATAACAACCTTTCACGCAAAGGGATTTAGTGCCAACTTACGTACTTATCACACATATAACACACGTATATACAATATATCCACCTAATTCACACCAAACAAAGTTAAATAGTTTGAGACTATTAGTCTAACTAATCTGTTAAAACCACGGTTGTTACATAAGGGCTTATATTGTAACATTTTATTTCTTGTTTCTATTGTTTTTTTATGTGCAGGTTTGAAATAAAAGGATAGCTAAAGTTCAGGGACTTAAGCTGTTACAAGTGAAGAGTTCAAGGGTGTAGTTGTCCAAGCTGAAAGTCTCTTTGGTCAAGGTTATTTAAAGACTTATTCTCTCACATTGTTAGTAATCGTTTTAGGGTTTACTATGTGTTTTCTCTCACATAGTCTTGATAGGTGTTAGGTTCTTCTTGTTTGTAATCAAACTGTTTTAATCTTTTGTATTGTAAAACAATAATGAATCAGCCAATGGGTGGTTTGTTGGGTTGATTCCTAATAAATCAATTTTGGTATAAATCTGGTAATCTGTTTGTGTTAATTGATCATAACTTTGTAGTTTTAACAGTAACCCTTTACCAGATTGTGTTACTATTAAACCATCTACGCATTTTTAACTCTGTTGAGAGTACAAGACAGTTTTTTATTGTTTCTTGTTCAGTATTTTATGTCTTTTAATATTTTTAACTTATCAAACTTTATATTTATGTTCTGTAATTTTAGTTCCGTAGTTTTATAATAAAAATAAAATTAAAAAGATTAAGGAAAAAAATTAAAAGAAAGGTGTGCCAATATCCATTTACTGGGTATCAATAACTAACTTCAAAAGAAAGAGAGTAAGGTTATGTTTGGCAAGGGCTTATAAGGGGCTTATAGGGGCTTAGACTTTTAAAATAAGTCGGCTAATAAAATGAGTCTCGTTTGTCATGGAGCTTATGGAAGGGCTTATAAAATAAGTCGGCTAAAAATTTTTGCCCTATAAAAGGGGCTAAAAACTTTAGCCCGAGGTTTTTGAAGAATAAATTACCTATTTACCCACAAAAATATTAATATATACAAAAACTCATTTAATTATGTTATTTTTAGTAATTTTGCAATAACAAGTTCCAACCCAAGCCAATTTGTGAAACAAGTTTATTAAAATACAAATTTTAATTTCGTCTTATAATATAAGCTCCAGCCTCAACCTAGCCCCAACCCATTTCGTCAAACATACCTAGTGGTTGTTGCGGGGGTGTCTAAAGGTGACATACTAAAATACAAGGGAATAAATGTAGATGTTTTTGTATAGACAAAAACTTGCACACAAGTACATCCATGAGGGAAGATATGTAGGGTTTTAAGAAATGAAACACATTCGTAAAAAGCGATCTCTTTCTTCTCAATGACCAAAAAGAATCATTCATTTGGCATCTTGCATAAATACTAGCCCGTATGGTAATTTCAATACGCATTTCTAAGGTTTGATTCTTATATATTCCTTTTGCAATTGTATTTTACAATAACAATGCATAATGATGTCAAAATAATTTCATGATTTCTTTGTTTACTTTTTACAGGAGACAAAATGGCTCCACATTTGCTTCATGGGACAATTCATGCAAGCATTTTAGAGGTCGATAGATTACATAATGGATGGGATTTTAAAGTGTGTTTCAAGGTACAAATCTTTTTACACATCACGTGTTTCTTCAATCGACTTTTATATATATATATATATATATATATATATATATATATATATATATATATATATATATATATATATATATATATATATATATATATATATATATATATATATATATATATATATAGTTTATATTGGAAAAAGTATCTAAGAATATGAAAATACACATTTGCTACGAACAATTGACTGGTTAATTAGTTGTGGAAACTAAGTCGTCACGTCCAAAGGTTATCCTTTATTTTTCTTGATATATTTTTAACCAGAAAAAATTGTCAACTTTTAAAATATATTTCTATTCGCAAAGTACCCTTCTTATAATAGCTATTAAACTTTTCTCATCTGACCCGAACTACAATAACCACAAACCTACATAACCTTGAAGTGGCGGATAACACGTTATAGGGCCATCTTTGCCTATGACGTCGCCATGTGCTTTATAGCTCCATCGGGGACTCCACTTTATAGCATCATAGCCTTATGCATAACGTTTTTTTTTTTTTTTTTTTTTTTTTTTTTTTTTTTTTTTTTAAGTGTAAAATAAATAAAACTTGTGGGTCTCAGGAACTTATAACTTATGTTATATTATGGATGGTGTTATTTTAATTGCATATTATAAGGATATTATAGAATAAAAATCAACGTGACGAGTAGATAACACAAACTGCATTTAGCAGTCTAATAGTATCTGCAGACCAACAACTAAATTACTTACACAACTTAAGAGTGCCCGGTTCAAGGTGTTATCCACCCCGTTATAAGCAAAATTTAGGGCATATAGTGGTGCTAACTGCACCGCCATGTGCATTCTCTGCGCATTATTGGCACCCCGTGATTGTAATAACGGGTGTTTCTGTTTTTTACATGTAAAAGTGGAGTAAGTGTGTTTTTTGGTTGTGTTATAAGAATATGATTGATTTATTTTTATTTTATTTTATTTTTTTTTTCGAGAGAATGTTTTAAGATAACAATTAACGTAGTAGAGTGTATATAGTACCCTTTAGGCTAGATGCAATAAGGAATTGTTATTAGGGTCAATCCCCCTACTTTTTTTGCCACATCAGCTTTCTCTCTTCAGCGACCTGCGGGCGATTCAGTGTCATAGCTTTCTCTCTCCAACACTTATTAAAACATAACAACATAAAAACTAATCTTCTAGGTTGAATTGTTCCTTAATCGCGTCTTTGAGCTCTTGCATTTTTTGTCGTTGAAATGTGGGCAAAGATGGGTCGATTGGTTTGAAATAGAAGATGAGGTCTTTTTTATATTTCTTTTGACGCTCAAATTCAAGCTTTTATTCTTCCATTGCCAATCTTCTGTCTTCTTGCTCTGCTTTCTTTTGCTCCAGCGCCAACTCTTTATCCCTTTGCTCCAACTCTTTTTCCTTCAATTTGTAGTATCCGTCTGCAAGCTCCTGCTTCTTACCCCAAGCCTTTGACGTAATTGCTTGCCATTTTTCGGCTACCCCATCCAAACTAAACCCCGACGATTTTTTCTTACCCTTATTTTTCTTAGTTGCATCACGCCCAACCGATCGCTCATCACGAGGTTCTTCATTACTAGGCACATCCGAGCCCGTGTCAGAAGTCCTTGATTTTTTTCGACCATCATTTTGGATTAAAAAAAAATGCGGCATCTCATTTTTCTTCCAAATCGGATGCTCCCTCAAAATCTCCCAACAATGATCCAAATGAAACGTGTGCCTCATCATTATTGCATATTCTTGAGACGCTCTTTGGTAAATATTGAGATCATTCGCACCACTTCCAAAATTCGTATAACAATTGTCATAAATGGCACAAAATGCACCAACTCTAGTACGAATCCTATTTTTCCACTTGCTAGTAATTGAGTTGTACGATCTCCCTTCACCGACCTCCTTTTCAAAGTATGTAATCACTTTCTTCCAAAATCCCTTAGAATTTTGGTTTGTTCCAACTATGCTATCCTTCGACGAATCACACCAAGCCATGCACAACGCGATTTCATCCTCTTTTGACCAATTCGAGATGTCTTTCTCAACCTCTTTCTCAACCGCCTTCTTCTTAGCCTTTGCAGCACGCTTCTTTGGTTTGACCGGTGACATCTCTTCAGAAATAGTGTTGTCGTCGTCACCCACAAGATCATCATTTGGAACCGAATCGTGATACGATCCGTGACCCGAACCTGGATAACCCGGTGACACTTGTTGACTCGGATAACCCGAACCGGTTCCAACATAAAAATCCGGATTGTTTTCTAATTGTTCCATAATATCACAAGCATCAAGATTGATGTTGTTTACCGGAGAATAATTTTGGTAATTAGAGTAAGAAGACATTGATGAGTCCATTGTTGGACGATAGCACGATTCGGGGGAGCCATACATAGATTGTTGGCTTCGACGAGAGTTGCTTTGTTGTGGTTATTGGTTGTTTTGATACGGGGGAACAAATGGACGATTAATATTACGATTCATAGCAAATAGATTGAATGTTTGTTGTTGTGGAGGCCGTTGAGATTCGTAATCAAGAGAACGAGGTCGGAAATTGATGGTTGGCGACACACCGGTTAACCGGAAAGTTGAATCCGGTGATAATTGCAGGATGTTTTGTTGTGGTAAACGGGATTTCCGGCCTTTTGCTTGTTGTTGTGGTGTTTTCTTAGACATTTTTAATAGAAAGAAGTGTGAGATTGTGTGAATTGAAGTGTTGTTTAGTTGTGTATTTATAGGGGATTTTTTTTTTTTAGCCCAACGACTAGTTTTCAAACGGTAAGATTTTTTTTTTTTACTCACAAACGGTTGTAACAATTTAATGTAGCAAAAAGTGGATCAAACACCAAAACAAATATCGGTCGAGACAAGGACCGACTCCCTTTCAAAATCACTTCCCAATCGATCGCGACCTAGTGCCCACAGCAATGACGACCGAGTCGACCGACAAGGACCGAGTCGATCTCGGTCGTTATTGCACCTACCCTTATAACCACCATTGCTCCATGCACTCTAAGAAATTTTTAATTGTGTATTTTTAGAGGCATATATTATGTATTTACATACAATAAACTAGCAAAGATGTTATGAATTACAACGATGATTACATTAGAACTGACCCTGAAAAACTACACGAACTTAAACAATTAAACTACAATGACCCTAAACGTGCATGCATACCCAAACTAACCTAAAACAGACTACAACATTTAGATGCATCATATCAACCCCAAACATATTCAACAATCAAATGAGAACCTCCTCTTTCCAATCCCAACACAACATGACACCACTTAAGGGCATCACCTTATAGAAAGCATGTAATCAGATGAAAAACTGACCACGTAAACCACGATCTTGACACTAAAACGAAAACTGCTGAAAGTTCATACTAGAGACTTTCGGCCACACAAATTAACCGGGCAGTGGCATGGTGATTTGTAAGAATGTTAAAACACCTTTTTGTAAGACCACCAAACGACCTTGACCTCTGTCCATCTTTACCTATCCTTCAACTTTGCTGAAAAACGACCCAAAACCAGCCGACTACCAATCCAACCACGAGACCTTCGGAACCTTGAACTAACCAACGACTCTAAACCGGATTTTTATTTATTTATTAGCAAATAGTGTTAGGTTGAAAGATGTTATAATTCATAGAAATAGACAGTTCGGATATATGTTAGATAAAACGAGTTTACTGTTGATTTTAAATCTGATATACTAAATTAAGATTAAGCTAAACAGGATCATTCACTATAAAAAATGAAAAGAGAAAAAATGGCCATGAACCTCTATTCGCATTAACCCATGTACTGTTATAGTTCTTATAGCAATTATATATTTGATATCCATTATTTTAAAGCCCAATTGCCCAAATACAAGGTTACGGGTGTTTATCAGTTCGGTTTGTTCGGTTAAAATAAAATTTTGGATAAAATCGAAAATCGAATCGAACCAAATTCAAATTTGATTAAACCGAACCGTAACACAAATTACATAATTTTAATTATTTAGATTTTTTTTAAAAAAAAAAAAAAAAAGTGTCAACAAAAATATAAAAAATTTCATTAAAAATTTTAATTTGAATATTTAATTCTGTTCGGTTCGATTTTAGCCAATTCGATTCCGTTACAAAATCTGATTCAATTTTTTCGATTTGGTTCAGTTTTGGTTTTCGGTTTTCACAAGTGAAACCCGAATTTTGCAAACCCCTAAATGTTGCAGATTGATATTTATCGTATGAAAAATGTATAGTTTATTTATTTCGTTATTTATGTTAATTTATTTCCATGGAGCCAACAAGTCAGGGAAAAGGAAGTGGGAAAAAGTTTTTAGCTCAAATCAAGAAAATGATACTTTGTAACCCCGAGGTATATAACTCGACACTCAAAACTTAAAAACAAAAGAATAATCGTATATCAGCTTCTAATAAATTTTTTATCAGGTCGTGGGTACAAAAGTTTATGCTACGGTTGACTTGGAAAAGGCGAGAGTTGCGAGAACCAGGATGATCGAAAAGGAACCATCCAACCCTCGTTGGTACGAGTCATTTCACATATATTGTGCACACAATGTTTCAAACGTTATATTTACTGTTAAGTATGACAATCCCGTGGGTGCTATTTTAATCGGTCGAGCGTACCTACCCGTAGAGGAGATTTTTAATGAGTACGAAGTTGATCGATGGCTTGAATTACTAGACGAAAATCATAACCCGATACAAGGACGTTCAAGGATTCATGTTAAAGTGAAATATGTTAGTGTTGCTAGAGATAGTTATTGGTCACAAGGGATTAAAAGTCCTAAATTTGGAGGGATTCCCTACACGTTTTTTCGACAAAGGGAAGGATGTGAAGTGACATTATACCCCGATGCACATATAGTCGATGATAACATTACATCGTACTTAGAGTCTGAAGGGTATTGTGAGCCTAAAAGATGTTGGGAGGACATATTCGACGCGATTAATGATGCGAAGCATTTGATTTATATATCAGGGTGGTCGGTTTATACAAAAGTCATGTTGATTCGAGACCCACGAAGAGCGAAACCAGGGGGAGATGTGACATTAGGGGAGTTATTGAAGCGAAAAGCTGATGATGGTGTGAATGTGTTGATGCTTGTTTGGGATGATAGAACATCGGTCCAGGAGTTTAAAAAAGACGGACTAATGGCGACACATGATCAAGAAACGGGAGATTATTTTCGCAACACGAGGGTTCATTGTGTTTTATGCCCCCGTGAACCCGAAAATAAAAATAGTTATGTTCAAGATATTCAAATTGCTACTATGTTTACTCATCATCAGAAAACGATTGTTGTAGATAGCAACAATCCTGGAGATCCGTCTAGTATGAGACGGATTGTCGGATTTGTTGGTGGTATTGATCTTTGTGACGGTCGATATGATTCTCGTGATCATTCTTTGTTTCGGACTCTGAAAGACGTTCATCATGACGATTTTCACCAGCCTAATTTCCCGGGAGCCTCTATCAAGAAAGGTGGGCCAAGAGAGCCATGGCATGACATACATTGTAAACTTGAAGGCCCAATCGCTTGGGACGTATTGTACAATTTCGAACAAAGGTGGTCTAAACAAGTTGGGCCGCAATTTCTATTTACACTACCCGTGCTTGATAAGTTCATAACTCACCCCACACCAATTGGTCCATCTGAAGAACGTGACACATGGAATGTCCAATTGTTTCGATCGATCGATGGAGGTGCAGTGTCGGGATTCCCTCTAAAGCATGAAGAAGCGTCCATGGCAGGTTTAGTTACGGGAAAAGATAATGTGATCGATCGTAGCATTCAAGATGCATATATTAACGCCATACGACGTGCAAAAAACTTCATATACATCGAAAACCAATACTTTGTTGGGAGCTCATACAGTTGGAAAACAAGCACCGATTTCAAAATTGAGGACATCGGGGCTCTAAATCTCATACCAAAGGAGCTCGCGCTTAAAATCGTGAGTAAGATTAAAGCAAACGAGAGATTTGCAGTGTACATAGTGATCCCAATGTGGCCTGAAGGGATTTCAGAAAGCGAATCCGTTCAGGCTATTTTAGATTGGCAAAAAAGAACAATGGAAATGATGTATAAGGACATTGCCTCTGAGATTCATGCCAAAGGGATCGACGCTGACCCTAGAGACTACTTGACCTTCTTTTGCCTTGGGAACCGCGAGATAAAAAAACCTGGCGAATATGAACCAGCTGAGAAACCAGAGCCGGATTCTGATTATCATAGAGCTCAACAATCGCGGCGCTTCATGATTTATGTTCATGCTAAAATGATGATCGGTAAGTACTCCATTACCTTTTTTTTAGAGTAAACTCCAAAATACATCCCTGTGGTTTACCCAATTTCGCATCATACATCCCTCTCGAAAAAGTTGCAACAAATACATCCCTCCGTTAGTAAAAGTGAACCAATATACATCCACGAGGACGAACGATGCAAATTTTTGGTCATTAGCTTGGACACATAGTAGTTAAGTAAGGGTATATATGACATTTTATGTTTCCTATCTACTTCACCACTCTTCTAATACCTTTTTCAGTCAATCCCAAATCATAAACACAAATCAAAATCTCAAACACAAATCAAAACCCAACACTAGCAGTCAAACACATGTCTACCACACAACCAAACCCAAATCCCTTATCCACATACAAAAAATTCATCAAAAGATGAAAACCCAGATCTCCATCTTCATCAACAATAACCACATAAACACACCCTAAAAGATTAATCGATCTGTCCATTAAAAAAAACACTTCTCATCCATCTCTCTCGATCTATAGATCAAATCACACACAAACCCAGATCATATCCAATTGAAAATGACTTAAACTAAGAATTATCTGATCTGCGATTCCGAAGACTCAATGTGAGATCCGGTAACTTAAGAGTTATTAGACCTCGATCAAGGGTTTCATATGTCATCTCGTTTTTTTGGTTTTCAGATCTAGAGTTAATGGTTTTTACATCATGTTTTTAAAAAGTGGGTTCTTGTAGTTTTGTGTGGTGATGAATGATAGAAAAACGAATGTTGGATTGATTTTTTAATGTTGAAGATTTGTTAGTTTGACTTTTATAAATTGTTTGTTGGTTTAATAAATGATAACGAGGATGCTCAAATTTAATAGATGAAGGTCGTGGGTTTGAATTGATTATTGAACATGTGGACTTAAGATCTGCTAGTGTGTTTTAATATTAAAAGATTATAGTGATGGCTATAGTTTTGGGTGGAGGTAGTGGTTGATTTGGCTTTTTTATTTGTTTTTATGATTTGGGTTTGACTTAAAAAGGTATTAAAAAGGGTAGTGAAGTAGATAGAATAACATAAAATGACAGGTATAGCCTTACTTAACTGCCATGTGTCCAAGTCAACGACATAAAATTTGCATCGTTCGTCCTCGTGGATGTATATTGGTTCACTTTTACTAACGGAGGGATGTATTTGTTGTAACTTTTTCGAGAGGGATGTATGGTGCGAAATTGGGTAAACCACAGGGATGTATTTTGGAGTTTACTCTTTTTTTTAAGTATTTTGGATTGCTTATTTCAAGTGCTTATTCTCTAATAAATTACGGAGTAACAGTTACCAACTTATCTAGTACTCCCCCCGTCCCACATTAAGTGTCCATAATACAAAATCACAAAGTTTTAGGCGTAATAAATTATTGCAATTATTAGTTAACCAAAAGACAATTATACCCTTAATTAATATAAAAGCACAAAGTTTAGGTGTAATAAATTAGTACAATTATACTCACAATTAATATAAAAGTCAAAGGACAAAATTGTAAATTTAGTTATCAAGATTCCTTTATTTATTGCAATAGACACTTAATATGGGACAATTAAAGATACTATTGTGGACACTTAATGTGGGACGGAGGGAGTAGTAAAATAGTCACTTTGTGTTGTTAATAACTTTTTTATAACGACTTGTTTGTAGTTGACGACGAGTACATAATCATCGGGTCAGCTAACATCAATCAAAGATCAATGGACGGGGCTAGGGACACTGAGATTGCAATTGGTGGCTACCAGCCGAACCACATAGTAGCTCAATGGCCAGCTCGGGGTATTATCTACGGGTTTCGGATGGCGTTATGGTTAGAGCATCTTTCTTACATAGATGACGCATTTCGCCATCCAGAAAGCCTCGGGTGCATTAGGAAGGTAAATGATATTGCAGATGAGAACTGGAAATTGTACTCTAGCCCGACTTTCATTCAAGATCTTCCTGGCCATTTGCTTCGCTATCCGGTCAACATTTCTGATGCTGGAGATATTACAGCTCTTCCAGACTTTGAGTTCTTTCCTGATACAAGGGCGCCGGTTCTAGGGACTAGATCCGTGCGTCTTCCTCCTATTCTTACTACTTAAAGTCCTCATTGTTACAACAAATATTTGGGATTTAACTAAACCATCCAAACTATCATATCACTGATAATTTCAAACACAACATCAATATGCATGTAAATTATTTTATTGTCAATACTATGTTTCAATCACTAGTTTAATTGTTCGTTCTTGTAAATCTAGTGTTTATACACACGAAAACTCTCCTTCGTACAACTTCCAGAAGACGCCATAAAAAATGTTAATAAAAGCAAACTATGATAAAAAAAAATGTTAATAAAAGCAAACTATGTAATTTTTTTTTTTTTTTTTTTTTTTTTTTTGCGCCTTTGTTTTAGGCCTCTTGCGTTGCTTTGCCTTGCCCTTTGTACCCGCTAGGTTTGCCTGCTTTTTATTGCTTTTGCCTTAGCCTTAGGCCTTAGGCCCCGTGCGTTTTTGCTTTTGTTTTTTGCTTTTGTTTGCCTTGCGTTGCTTTGCCTTGCCCTTTGTTGCCTCTTGTTTTGCCTGCTTTTTATTGCTTTCGCTTTTGCTTTAACTTTAGGCACCGTGCGTTTTTTGCTTATGTTTCTTGTTTTCGTTTGCCTGCTTTAGCTGGTTGTTTATTGTCTTTTGCTCTTTTTCTTTTCTCGTTCACCCGCACACCTGCACTTGCTGGAGGTCTCATTGGAAGCAGTCTTTCTATTCCTGGGTTTTCCCGGGGGTAGGGGTAGGATCTGTCTACACGCTACCTCCCCCATACCCTGCTACGGCGGGATTGGGCTTGTTGTTGTATGATAAAATAATAATAATAATAATAATAATAATAATAATAATAATAATAATAATAATAATAAAATCTGTATCTATATTTACGTGGCTAGTAACATATAGAATTTAAAAAGACTATATATTTGCTCAAGCTAAAAACGTGTTGAGCTCGTCTCGATGGTGCTAAGCTAAACTTGATCCTGATTGCATGTTTCCTTGATGGAAAATGGGTGGGTTTTGTTGACAAAGATTCGAGCTCAAATAGCTTAAAGAAACAAGTTTTAAGTGCTTAAATCGGTGTAGCAGTTATGACTTTGTTATTATAGAAATGCATGGAATTTTGTTGCCCTCCTCAAATGGTAGTTTTGTGCAATGGCGTCGTTTGCACTCCTATAAAGACGGCTCTAGTAGTCTGGCTATCTGCCAATAGTAATTTGCAACAAATTTGATCTGATCTCAACTCATGAACGATAAAACTTGCACACGACTTGAACATTTTGACAAAAAGTTAACACCGAAATTTAACAAGACTCGGTGGAGTTGAATCTGATCTACCTTGAATTACACAAAACTTTGAATCGTATTTGCATCTATGGCAGAAGCCCACATGGGTACAAACATGTTCACATTTATATTTATTGGGATGGTTGCCTATTCTTATACTGTATTAATCTGCGAACAAAGACATACATTTCTTCACAGTGAATATTCCAATAAAATTATACTTATACTTAAAGGCTTAAACATCATAAAGCAAAACAATAAATCTTTCAAAAGAAATTTTCTATACATGTGAATGTAAGTTTGTGTTTGGATTCACTGAGGAATCAATAATATATATAATTTGTGAATTAACCAAACTGAAACTAGTTCGAAATTTTGACATTTACTCATCATTTGAAATGATATGAATGATTTCTTAGTTCAAGATTCTTAATCTTGTCTCTCAAAACTAAAAGCATCCACTATAGTGAACTATTATAAATCTTTATAAATTAGTTTTTTCATATTATATCAATAAGTTTTAGATCTTTTGAGTTAATAAACCTAATTCCACTATATTATAAATATTTTAAAGTTTTATAACTGTTTCACATAATACATGCATTGAATGTATCAAGATTATGAAAAAGTCTTACATTTAAGATATATTCATGGCATATATAAACATATAATGAAACTCTAATATGACTCATATAGAATATGAACCTTTTCAAAAATTTTGAATCTTTTTTTGACCTCTAATAATAGATGCTCTAATAGTCTTTAACATCCGGACTCTTAAACCAAATGTCCTTCAATTAAGATTAAGTGATCAAAGTAATTAAGAAGAGATTCGATATTTGGTCATGGTCTTGGTCTTGGTGCTAAAGTGAAAGTGAGGGGAAACCACACGCAAATTGCAATATTAGCGGAAGTCCACATGCAAAAGAGTTCACATTCACATTTATGGGGATGGATGCAATTATTTTTACGACTACTATATTTTGTAAAATATATAGTTTTTATTTTATTTAATTTTTGGAGAGAAGAATATATGCTTTTTTCTATAGGTTATGTTTTTTTTTTTTTTTTTTCCTCTTCAAAAATCATTCATGAGATAAAATAAAAACAGCCTTTTGTTTAATAAAGCGAGAGATTTTCATTAAAAATAAAAAATAAATAAATAAATAAAAATTAAATGTGTTTGCAGTACATAAAATATCAATATTTCTGTAAAAATGTTTAGAGAATATTATCAAGAATAACCTTTCTATAGTTTTAAGCAGTATATGTTTAAGAGCAATGTACATTTTGATTTCAGTTAGTCTTAAACGATTTACATTTTGTTGAACAACTTTATTTCAAAATTTTCCAAATATTATTATTCTATCATTGCGTGTTTATAATGCTTGCTTAACAAAGAAAAAGACAAAGAATCTTGGTCAACTTTACTTTAATTTTAGATCACATTTATTTCATGAATTACTCCGTATATAGTAACATTTCTCTCTCATGACTAACATTTTAAACATCCTATTTTTCAAACCAATAATTCATCTATGTATATTTTAACTTACTCACTTATAAGAGTACATTAAAATGTCTTAAAATGTCTTAAAGAGTACATTAAAATCTCTTAAAAATTAAGAGGTGCAAATTTAAATGCATATAAGTATATGTCTACCAATTTTTAATACTAAAATATAAATTTAAAGTTACTCAAAATCAATTAAATCATTCAAACTGAAAACTATTGAAAGAAAGTCAAATACATTCAATCACGAATAAATATAGGTTTCCAACAAGTGAAATATGTAAATTAAAGTAATTTTTCATAACTTAATAGCGAGTGTGTCTACAATAATAAATAATAATACAACAAGGTAGGGTTTGGCACAATGCAAACTATGATGAACACTAATAATTTTTTATATAAAAAAACAAAACCCCTATTTGAAATTTTTTATTTCAAAAAAATGGATTCATACCTTATTTAGTAATAATTTTATTTTAAAAAAATATTATTTTCTTATTAGATGATATTTTATATTTATCCATAACACAAGTAGAAGATAAATACAAAAAATATAGATAAGATACAATTAACAATATGATTAAAATTTTTAAATAATTATCTTTAATAATTAAAAAAAAAAACTATAATTAAACATCATAAATTAAACAAAACAAAGATTAAATTATTTATTTTTTAATAAATAAAAATATATTATTAAAAAAAATAAAAAAAACACGCATGCACGGGTATTATAACTAGTAATCCACTAACAGTAAATGCACATTAAAATGTCGGTAGCATTCTAAAGTATAAGAATGATAATTTAGGATGGTCAATTTTGGAATGTTGATAATAGAGTTTGTTAGAGAGGTGATCGAGAAAAGAAGTGTGTCTCGAGACGATGAAATATCATGCTATAACATCTATAAAAGTGCATTTTTACAGATTATTATCATCGATAAATATTTTTTCCCTTTCTAATGACGTCGCATAGTGCGAACATTATGCTATTAACTCACATAGAGTAAACAATTAATTATCCAGCCCATGAATTTTTATTATTTTGATTTACCTTAAAATATATCAGTCAAATTATTTAGATGATAAAAGACAAATAATTGACTAGTTAATGTTACATAGCGTTTGGTATGTTGTAATCAAAGTGGGAATGAAAAAGGTTATTACGATATAATTAAAAAATCTTGTTTGTTTACACATTTACAATGTAATGATTCATTGCAAGAAATGACTCATTACACCATTTTCATTCATTAGGGGTCCCTTCCTTTTTTTGCATTACATCTTGTAATGGAATGAAAATTACATAAAAGCCCATAATTAACTAACCACATTAAATAAACTTCCTATGACCAATGACCATTTTAGTCTTTTTTTTTTATCGATTCCATTACGTCCTATCTTACCAACTAAACATGATTAAAAACGGTAATGAATAATTACATTGCGTCATTCATTCCATTACATCATTTATTCCATTCATTTCTTCCTACCAGACGAACCCTTATTGTTTAAGAGAAAAGTTCAATTAGGACTTTTATTTTCCTGCAGACCAAAAATAAATCTTACCACTCATTTAATAAAAGAAAAAAAAAAAAGATTATTTGATATTTTCAATTAAATCCTCGTTCAACCCTCATTTTTCTAAAAGAACATATTTCAAAAATCGTAAATCTTTAACCTATATAAATTACACCACAATGACGAGCATTTAATTAATATATTTTAATAAATAAGTACTTCCATACACTTTCAATAATTTATTATTATTATTATTATTATTATTATTATTATTATTTGGTGGGAAGGGGGTTGTTTTATTATTAACTTTTTGGTTATGAGGGGTTGTTTTATTCAATACAATATTTTGCTATATCACATGTGATATGATACTATATTTTTTTATTTTTTTTAAAACAAAAACTAATTATCTCATCATATACACACACCAATATTATCTCACATGTTTTAAGTAAGACTTGAACTGTAACACCCTCATTTTTAAAGTTTGTCGCAGCGGAAAAGTAATTTGGGTGTTACGGTGAGGATCGAAGTTTTAACCATAGAAAACGGTTTAAAAGAAACATTTTGAAAGTTATTTGTCATTCAAATAATAATTTTGATAAAAGATGAACCATTTGATTTAAAATATTATGAAAAGATATAAAGACTTGTAAAAATGAGAAATTTGATTTTTACACCATTTTAATTTATCAGAGTAATAAATGTCCACTCCGTGTCTTGTCCTGCTCCGTTAAATTACCTGAGATACACATGCTTAAAAGTGTCAACACAAAGGTTGGTGAGTTCATAGAGTTTTAAGAAAAACCCTTTATTTTGTTAGATTTCAGGAATATTTGGTATTATTAAAATACAAACAGTAACGAAACAAGTATCGAATTTATTCACAAATAAATCATATAAATATTCAATCACATTCAATAACGAATCAATAATCTTAACATGAGCTGGAAACTCATGATACTAAATCAATCAGATAAATAATTCACGTATGGTCAAACCTATACAGCTGTATCTAAATATATGTTGAATACATATATATATTTCCTTTATAGATATTGCACCAAGCCTCATGACACGCAAAACGTTAACAGAAGGGGTGTTCTATCAAATCAATGACAGATTTTGCCCTCGACTCGTAGGTGATTTGCCAATTCCTACTTGTCTCAAATATAGTGTATCACGACTAATACGACTAACCACATGCATAATGGCATTCCGTCAAGTATTAGTGGATCGGAGGTCAATCCAAACAGGTTTCGAATCTGTTCACTATATTCGCGCTCACGTTACGCTGATTAATGGCTCATGATTGAGGGACTATATGGCGATAAGCTAACTTAGGCAATATCAAGGACTAATGGGCTCATTTAGCATAACATCATGAAATCAAGTATCGTATCACAGTAATCAATTTGAAAACAATATCGTTTGAGTATCAGTAATTCAGTTTGAAAATATCATCGTTTAAGTATCAGAAATTCAGTTTGAAAATATCATCGTTTGAGTATCAGAAATTCAGTTTGAAAATATCATCGTTTGAGTATCAGAAATTCAGTTTGAAAATATCATCGTTTGAGTATCAGAAATTCAGTTTGAAAATATCATCATTTGATTATCAGAAATTCAGTTTGAAAATATTATCATTTGAGTATCAGAAATTCAGTTTGAAAATATTATCGCTTGAGTATCAAAAATTCAGTTTGAAAATAGTATCATTGGAGTATCAGAAATTCAGTTTGAATATATCGCCAGTAACACATTTATATCACATATCACAATAATCGAATTGGAAACATTTTCATATGAATATCAATATTTCAGTCAAATAATTCATCAATATAGATTTTTCACATACCACAATAATCACATTGGAAATATTGATATATTATAAATCACAAATTATATTATTTTAATATCAATTAGGAAATTGATTTGAATCATATATTTTATTTTATTTCATATACTTATCAAGTTATCAAAGTATATGTAAGCATGTATCTCCCCCAAATAAGATAAAAACAATTATTTGAAATGGGGCTATGACTCACCTGGATTGATTTGGAAATGATGAAAAGTAAGATAGGATGAGATTTATGGAAACGTCTTTGATACGGAACCTGATAAATAAATTTATCAGAGAATATAACCAAATACTATTTGGTAAATACGAACGAATAACGAATAAACATTATTCGTTATGACGAATAGATGATGTGTAGTGAAATATTATGTCATGCATGATATGTTAAAATACTTTATTTAAAATATCTATCGTAGTTTTACCTTTTTAAATCGTAAGTAAAAATAATAACTTTTTATATATCGTTATATATATAATTAACGTAAAAATAAATAAATAATATATATACATAAAAAGTAACAAAATGCATATGATGTGAGGGTTGCCGTAAAATAGAAAATAAAATAAGAATGTCAAATAAATAATGTGTAGTCCTTGTCCTTTTTCCAATTTTTACACTTTTTATACTAACGGCGTTAGCGTCACACCGTTAGTCCTTTTTATATATATTTACAATTATAATCCACTACATGTCCAATATTACAATCTAAGCTTGTAACAATACTATATTATCAATTTTTATCCTTTCTTTCTGTTTCTACATTTTTAGTCCTTAGTTTTCACATTTAGTCCCTATACGTGTCGTCGCGTTACATTTTTAGTCCAATTTTTGCAAAAGTGATTATAAAAATTTTATAAAAATTTCCGTGGCTTCTCTTATTAATTCCTAGCTTATTTCAACTGCTTATTTCATAAAAGCTTATTTATTTAGCTTATGGGCCTTGATTCGAACCAAACAAAGGCCCATTTAAAAATTTAGAGGCGAGGACATAGAAATTCTTTTGGGCTTGAACTTGGGCTTCCTTTATGATTCTAAAAATATATTTTATGGGCCCAGTGGGCTGTTAAAACGCAAAGTCTTGTTGGGCCTTGGTTAAGCCCACTCGACAACCATATTAGTTTTTATATAAGTTTTGTTTTGAAAAATCTGGTTTATGTCGATTTGCTTTGGCTCGAGTAGGGTGTCAAAACATGAATATTTTTATAAGTCGTGTATATGAAACTAATAGTTTTCTAGGTGGTCTATTAGTACATAGAAAATATGGTACGTTTGTTATGTGAAATAAAAAGTTATACGTAGGTTTTGTGTCATGTTTGGATCGATTACTTATTTTGAAAAACTTGAAATATTCACTAAGTGTTTTAATGAAATTTATACGTGTGACATGATTTGAAATGGACTCGTTATATGCATGTAACATGAAAATAAACGTGAAGTGTACGTGCTACGTGACTCCTAGGCCTACCAAGATAGAGGCTAGTCACGTTTCGTGTTCTAATAATAAATATGTACGCGTATAAATATATTAAAATGATATACGAGGAAACGAATATGGATATTATGCACGAATAATATTTAACGTAGGAATTTAAATAGAAACGAGTTGCGGAGACTTACAAACACCTTAGAGGTGATCAAAGTCGAGAGTGATAGGATGGAACACAAGAATATCAAGTCTCACTATATAACCCAAACGTTATATATATATATATATATATATATATATATATATATATATATATATATATATATATATATATATATATATATATATATATATATATAACCCGATTTCCTTTCTTGAGTCCCAACTAATATTATCTTCGACTTGAGGTTTGTAAGGGTGATGTTTTAGGAAGAAACGTTTAGGTGAAAGAGTTTGAGAATGAAGGAAACTAAGTGCATGCAGGGTACGTTTATATCACCATTCGAATGGATCGATTGGTGCTAAATAATGCAAGCAAACATGATTTACTATACCATGTCAGTACCTAGCTTCCTACATGAGTTTTATAATGATTTGAAAAGAGTTGTGAAAGCACATTTCATGGGAAATGTTTGGTTGACTCATTCATGCATGTCGACACAACCATATATACATAAACGATTTACTAAATCGCTTAATACTTGTATATACATGATCATATTGGACATTTGAGCATAAAATCATCTTAGAAACTTTATTAGGATCATTTTGAAACAACCGGGGATTAAAACGGAGAAGAAATGAATATATCAAAAATCACTTGGATCGATTTATAGCCAAACACTTTGCCTCATAAAAACGTACCAAAATTCAACGTATGAACGTGAGATTCGACACACTAATAGTTGGCTAGGAGCTTAACGAGGATGGGCAAAAAGATACATGGGTCGTGCGTACGAATTAGGAATGAACGAGACGATTTGAAGTATGTTTAGTCGAGTAGTATTATTATTAGTAATGAATTTTTGGGTTTTGGGTGTGGGCCGGTTGGGCTTAGGGGGATTAAGGGCCCGATTTGGTTTTTAAGTAAGTTTTAGTAATTAGGTTTTTATTAATTAGGTTTAGTGTAATTAGTGTTTTGTTAATTTTGTTGATAACTTGTTTTGTCGTTTGACGAATTTGACAATATCGTAATCGTGACCACTTTAATATACAAAGAAAATTTTAAATTTCCCCGTAAAAATGGTAATTACAATAATGACAAAGAATATTTATTAAATTAACCGAAGTTAATTATGTGAATTTTCGCGAGGTTTTACATGAACGCATAACCATTTTGGTTGGGAGCTTCTCACAAAAAAAGGAGTACCATTGGTATATAAGCCCTTTATGCACACACCAATTTATAAGTTCGAACACTCATCATGTTATCGTAAAATGGGCATAAGTTATACATGTAAACAACATTCATTGTTTTTTGCATCGAAAAATACACATCCTTAGCTCTCCAAGTTTCAACCATATATCACACATAATTTTTGAACCTCCAAATTAATACATTTTATTCATACAAAAGGGTTTTTACTCAGTTGGTACCCACCTCTGAAAACTTATGGGCCCACTGGAGAGATTTTGTGGATAAAATGTCAAGGGTTCGAGTCACGACTCTTGTTCACTCCAGTTGGTGCCACACTCGGCTAGGAGAGTTGCCGCAGCTATTCCTGGTGGGGTGGACAATTGCTAGTATCGAAAGACACCTGGGATTAGGGTGTTCCCATCAATTCACGCCTTTTTGTGGAATACAATTTATTCATAAAAGTTGGAGAAAATAGAAGAATTTTATTTTTTTGAAATTCAAGTTTGGTGTATCACATGTGATATAACACTAATCTGTAAGTTCGAACACTCGACATGCTACTGTAAAATGAGTATAAGTATTTGTATAAAACTTCAAAAGATTCATCATTTTTTACATTAAAAAATACACATCATTAGCTTTCCAACCATATATCACACATAATATTTGAACCTCTAAATTAATATGTTTTATTCATATAAGTTGGTGAAAATCGAAAAAAAAATTGATTTTCAAACTTGATTGATATATTACATGTGATATAACACTAATATGTAAGGACGGACACTCAACTTGTTGTCGTAAAATGAGCGTAAGTATTTGTATACAACCCCAAAAAGATTCACCTTTATTTGCACCGAAAAAAATACTTATGTCCATTTTACGACAGTACGTTCTGTCTGCGAATCTACAAATTAGTCTTAATCACATGTGATATATCAAACGAGTTTGAATATCAAAAGAGAATTTCATATATTTTTTTCAACTTCTATGAAAAAACTATAACGACTTGAAAATTCAAAAATTACTTTGATGTATGGTTGGTAAGCTAATTATACTTTTAAATGTAAAAAATGGTAAATCATTTAGAGTTCTATACAAATACTTATGTCAATTTTACAACATGTTGAGTGTTCAAACTTACAAATTAGTGTTATATTACATATGATATATCATACAAACTCATGTATCAAGAAAAACCTCAAAAAAACCAAAAAGAATATTTTGCCTAAGATATATGAAACTGATCATCTATTAAAAGAAAATTAAATACTTGTTGTAATCTTGTAATTTGTTTTGCTTAACAATTAACGGTTTTAGAGATTTATTATTTTTAAAAAGAGTAGTGATTGAGAAACCTAAATTATGTGTCTAAAGATGTGTCTAAGCCTGCGTGGCATCACCCTAATGGCTGCGGTCATAAGACCCACTTTTTCACAAGCCATCAGTATCATGACACACATGTTTAGACTCATCTTTAAGCACATAATTTAAGTCTCTCAGTATTTCGATTCTTGCTGCAAATGTGATAAGATATGTTACTTTTCTGTTTGATTATGCAAATTGGATGGCTCATGTTTCATAGGATATATTATTTTATTTGTGGGTCATGTCATTCATGTTACAGATTGTTCACAATTTGGTTCGTGTGATAGTGTTAAGAGTAAAAGTAAGTGTGCTACTAATAGTCTTGTTTGAGTTGTAGATTAGATATATTTGGATGTATTTTTTGTTTCTTTGGGTCCCTTTCTCCTTTAATTATCTTAGAATTCTTGATAGTGTTTTAAGAGTAAAACTATATCTTGTAATGCTAGATTGATTATTGACAAAAATGCACCGTTGGTCCCTAAACATGGCAAAAAAAATCACACCGGGACAAAATTTGGGATTTTAGTCGCGGTGAGTCCAAACCTTGGGATTTTGAGGCAAACTGAGTCTCTTGACTCGTAACGCTCAGGTCAACCCCGTTACGTTCCGTTTGATTTTGTTTCTAGTTAAGGGCATACGGTCATTTCATATATTTGGATTATTAGACATATAAATCTTCTCCTCTACTCTTCTCTTCTTCCAATTTTGGTTACCAAACCATCACAAAAAGTTTATATGGGCATGGTGTATATTCATCAACTGAATCCTACATCTGTATGGTTGATAATCTTTTCATCACACATGAGCAAGTTAAGTAAAAAGTTCAGATAATTTTGACAAACCAAACTATACAACTTTTTGTTTGAACCATTAGTGTTGGACGATTTGGAGGCCTTCAAACTTATTGGAGACAATGTGTAGTCACTTCGGTCTTAAAACCTTAAGTCCTCTATTTTTTTTCCTAAGCTCTGCTCGAAATGTAGTATAAGATCTATTATCTATAAAAGCTTACGAAATGGCTTTAGTAATTTAAAGGAAATTTTTTATAATTTTTTTTGTAGTGGTGTAAGTAGCAACATTTTACACATGAGTGGTGTAACTCTATTAACTATTTAGCTAAGTGATTTGAATTTGGAGATTGTATGTAAAAATTCTGTTGGCTGTGACCTATGAATTTAGCACCGCTAGCAGATATGCTTCTATATATGGAAAGTAATAACGATTAATGCAAGTTTAACACTGGTTCACAGAGGTTATGACCACATAGTGCTTGAAATCTGAAAACTAGTAATGTTAGTTGTTCTATTTGTCATATAAGACAACATTTTAAGTTGTACTAATTTTGGGTTGATTATTAACACAAAAACACCGCTGGATTAAAAAAATTTGTTCAAAATTTATTGTCCTCTAAAATACGGTTTGTTACAAATTACAAAATTTACTTTTTTTAAGGTTAACAGGCGCGTTTGTTGAAAAAATACATGACTAGTGATTACATGGATCATAATTCTGGAGAAGTTGGTGAAGCAAGCGATTATGACATAGAGGAATACGAAGAGAAAGCTGATGAAGAACTCAAAGGTGGAAAACACCAAATTAACCTACCAAACAATACTTTCAGATGCCCATACTGTTCTAATAATACGAGCCGTGATTATCAATACAAGGACCTGCTACAACATGCTACTATGGTGGGGAAAACTGATTCAAGTAAGCAGAGTAAAACAGAAAGGGGTAGTCATCTAGCATTAGCTAAGTATCTCGAAAAAGATCTAACATAAGCTTGTTTTCCGTCACAACCCAAATGTGATGTTGATTGCCTTACAAACCATGATGGGGATGAGATGTTTGTATGGCCATGGAAGGTCATTGTTGCCAATCTACGACCCAAATATATATGTGGCCAATTTGGGATCAATCTTGGGCAAAGTGACTCAGATGTAAGGGAATATTTAGCCACAAGAGGTTTTAATCCTAAGCAGGTGCACTCTTTGTAGGGTTATAACCGCAATCATTCGGGGTTTGCCGTGATTGATTTTGGAAAAGATTGGTTATGGTTCTATAATGCCATGAAATTTGAGAAGGCTTATGAGGTTAATCATCATGGTAAAAATGACTGGAATTCATAAAATGGTTCAAAATCGTGTTTATGGTTGGGTTGCTCGTGGTGATGATTACACGTCTATCAACGTATATGGAGACCATCTTCGTAAGTCTACTGATGTGGTATCAATTTTGTGACGGTTTGGTAACCAAAAGTGGAAGAAGAGAAGAGTATAGGAGAAGATTTATATGTCTAATAATTCAAATATATGAAATGACCGTTATGTCTTTAACTAAAAACAAAATCAAACGGAATGTAACGGGGTTGACCTGAGTATTAAGGGACTCAGTTGGCCTCAAAATCCCAAAGTTTGGACTCACCACGACTTAAATCCCAACTTTGCCCCCATGTGATGTTTTTTGCCAAGTTTAGGGACCAACGGTGTATTTTTGTCTTGATTATTATTTTGAAACGAGTGACTATGAAAAGAAGTTATTACAACACGTAACAAAAGTTATAGTAGTAGTAATTAACCCATTAAATTACTACTGTAAAGAGATAATTATTTAAAAATGTATATAGTTTCTATTTATTTATTTATTTTTTATTTTTTAATTATATGTAGTTTTTTCTCCCTATTGTAAGACAAAAGTTTTGAATTTGATTTTTATTTATTTATTTATTACTATTATTATTATTATTATTATTATTATTTGTTCATATCACACTATTATTCGCTGTTAGTAAGATGATAAAATTAAAATACTAATGAAATGATCATAAATACATACAAAAATCAAAATTCAAAACTTTAATAGAGTATTATAATAACACTCCAGCATGTTAAAAGTTGGTTAAATTTCCAGATATCCCTTTACTCAAATACAGTATCAAATTAAAAGTAACGTTTGTAAAAGTTTCTAAGGGTACAAGAAAACCTTGCAAGACATACCATACTCTAAAACCTTCAAAAAAAGAAAACCAATAATGTCTTCCACCACCATATCACCACCATCACGATATCCATATCCTTCGACTGTTAACATCAGCAACTTCATATCAGTCAAACTCACAGGACACAACAACTACCATATATGGAAAACACAGTTCCTATGTCTCATACAAGGACACGACATGTCTGGTTTCATAGACAACACATTTCCACCACCCGAACAAGAACCCGAAGAAAATATGCGTTCATGGAAAAGATCTGATGCACTTTTACGTGGCTGGATATTATCTTCATTAACTGAAGACATTTTAACCAAAACTATAACCTTAAGCACAGCTAAAGATGTTTGGTGCTTTTTAGAAGATTCTTATAGTACGTTAACTTTAGAATCTGCACATGCTAGATCAGTATCAATGTCTGAGTCAGAAGGGGTATCTGCTGTGCATGAAGATGATAATGATCATTGGAAATTTGATAGTGGACATGTGATGATGAAGAGGTTTGGTACGCCACATTCGAGGTCTTTGCCTGTGCCGTTAAGAGGCGTGTCGCAGCAGATTGATTTAAAAGGTGATTCGGTTACTTCGGGTGTGGATGGAAGGATGAGTGGGAGGTCTATGAAGCTCTTGAGAGGGTTGGAGGAGAGTTATTCTTTGGAGTTGGATGAGATCTCTGATTTCTTACATGGTATACTTATTGCGAAACTTTTTGTTTTTGCGAGTTATGGTAATTTATGTGATATATGGTTAGTTGATGAGGATATGGATCTATAGTTTGTGCATATGAAATGTTTAAATGGCTTTTGAGTGTAACTAGAAGGAGATAATTAGCTTATTGTAAACAACTTATTTCGTCCCGATGATAAATTTTTAGTTTTGGATCAATTGAGAACAATCAGATTGACATAAGGGATTTCAATCTGCTGACTGAAAAAACTTTTTTGGTTAATCATGATTTCCGACCTTTTGGCCGACTAATCCACGGGGTTTGAACCCACCGCCACAAAGACTCAAACCAGGTAAAGCCCTCCCTTTTCAGGAGGTTGGTGTGGCCACTTTAAGGTTGTTTGCACCTAGCAGGAATTGAACCTGAGATCTCACACATTTTAGAAGGGGTACATGATTGCTTATTCAAACTACTTAGCTGCTTAGTTATTAGTGATATAAGCTCTTTAAATAAGGATTTTGGAAGTATTTATTTTAATATTGAATAGATATAATAATAATTCCCAAACACCCCTGAAATCTGCAACTAGTGTATCGGTTTTGTTTTATCAAGTGGCTGATCTCTATTTAGATAATCAACGTGTCCAATTTGGTGCATTAGATTCCCTGATTTTATAGTGTTCAATTTTAGTATGACAGAGTTTAGGGAAAAAGTTGTGACATGTGCAGAACGAAATAATGTTTTGATTTTTAAATGTTCCATGTAGCTCTTAATTTTGTTTTGTCTTATGTTTGTTTTGTCCAAATTTAAAGTAGCTTTTGTTTGATAAAAAATTAAGGTTTCACTTGTGTACCTATCCAAGTTTTGTTACTTGCATATATGGTTGTAACATATCTTGAACAATTGTTTGACAGAGCCATCTATGAACACAAGTGTATACCTGCCACTATATAAAGCTGCTCTTAGAGGTCATTGGGACGATGCACAATATATTATAGATCAAGATGAAGACGCTGCCACAGCCAATATCAACAAATACGGTTTCACTGCTCTTCACATTGCAGTTGGGACTGGAAAGCAAGGCATTACATTTGTTGAGAAATTAGTGGAAAAGCTTTCACCAAAAGCACTATTGAAAATGCTTACTTTATCAGAAAAATACACACCTCTTCATATTGCAGCTGTTGTTGGCAACACCGCAGCTGTGAAGATCTTGGTGAATAAAAACCAAAAATTGCTGTATGCTGAGGATGTCGACGGGCTATTGCCAATCCATAGAGCTCTTATAAATTCTCACAAAGATACATTTTTGTATTTATTGAGTGTCACGAAAGGCGACCAATATCCTAGTACATTCACCGGCAACATGGGTGTTACGCTTCTTTCTAATGTTATTTTTGCAGGATATTTTGGTGAGCTATACTTCTATACTTGTTACGGTTATAAGCATTAGTAGGAAACTAACATGAATAATGTGTTAAATTTTTTTCTGTAATGTTTGTTTTGGCAGATATAGCACTCGATTTATGCATTCGATATCCTGAATTGGCTACAACGATACCATCTGATAATGCTGATACCCCTTTGATGGCTATAGCAAGAAAAGCAGATGCCTTTGAGAGTGGATGCCGCCTCAATATCTTTGATAGCTTGATCTATAAACGTAAGGTTCTATTTTGGTTTTGTTATATATGATACAAGGAAAAACATTGATGTGCTTCTTAAGAATGGGTTGATTTGGGTGATGTTTTATTTGTAACGATTAAAATAAACAAAAATTACATAAAAGGAAATGGGTTGAAATTCTCCCAAAAGTGTAATTTAGTGCATCAATTAAATCATGTTATCTAAAAGCTTTAGATTCTTCTTGAAGTAACACAATTTTGGTAATCATAGGACCCACCACAGATTTATGAGATTATCACTAATATTTTTTGGACAAAAAGTTCATTTGAGCCAACCCAACCTGTTTCGACCAGTATACAAAATTTACCCATTTTGACCCATTATCCAATCTGCCCATTTTGCCACCTCTAGATGTTATTGTTCGTCCCATGTGAGCATTAGTAGGTTACAAAAGGGATAGATATGGTGTAAGTAAATATCATCTGCGTTATTAACAAACTACATTCTGCTATATTCACGAAAGATTTTTTAAGTTTATCAAAGTATGTCATATTATATCGAATGATTAAGTACCGTAATGACAAATTGATATATTTTCACTTCAAGTGAATCAGACCCATATAATGACAATTGACAAATTTTAAATGGTTAAAGTGAATACACCATTTACGTTTTGTTCCATGTAACAGACATTCCGTTGAAGTGGGAGAATCTCGACTCGAACAAGGAGCATGGGAAGATGAACTTCTTCAGTTTAGGTTTGCTACATACTTTTCCTCAATTGATATTGCTCATTTTCACCATCTGTTTCGTGGGTCTGTTTGATCACACATCATGGTGAGTAAATTGTTATCTTTTTCTGACAAACTAAAAGTTTCTTTATGGTGTAGTTCTTCAAGAGAGCAGCTCGATTATCTGGAAAGTTCTGGGTAAGATTGGTGAGTATCAGTTATTATTCTGGTCCAATATTCAACTTTAAAAATGTCAACAAACTTATTCTTGGATCATTATTTGAATTTAGTGCCACATATTACACACATTCAGAAGCTAAAGTTAGTCCATCATCAAGCTGTTGCACTCGTGAAATTGCTGTGCCAAGAAATCAGCGACCTGAATCTCCAATCAAACAGTATCCATTATGCTAATCCCATTATCGAGGCGGCAAGCAATGGTGCATATGAGGTTATTCAGGAGATTGTTGATACATTTCCGCAAGCAATTTGGTATAGTGATAAAAATGGTCATTACATGATCCAATTGGCCATACTTCATAGATGTGAAAGGGTGTATAATCTGACATATCAAATGAGTGACCATAAACATTTCCACAAGACTCTTAAAGACTCTCACAATAATAATCTATTGCATCTCGCGGGAAAATTGGCACCTTTACATAAACTTAATCTTGTTTCTGGAGCAGCATTACAAATGCAGCGGGCACTGCAATGGTTCAAGGTAACATTGTATTTTATTTTCCCATAATATGATCGTGGTGACTTATTAGCACTACTTTACATCCCATGAAAATTGCAATCTTCTGTATATGGTAAAATTTTCATGCCTATAATTGGCAAAAATGGGTCACTGGGGTGGGCTGGGTTATGGGTTCTGGTGAAAAGGGGGTAATTTTTTTGGTACCGCTCATGTTGGGTTACCCGTAAGGCCGTAACACATTTTATCCGAAGGCGCATAGTTGTTTTTTTAAATAAATAATTAGTTCACCAAACATGATCACAAAAGTATATTATGTCACTAATTACTTTTAGTACAATGATCTGAGGTTTCATGCAATAAAATTTCACTTTGGACAAGCAAAAGTCACCCAAAGTGTAAACTTTTATATGTACCTGTATTTCTGTTAAAGCATGTTATTCAACAATATAGATAATTACTGTCATAAGTTAGATCTTGTAATAATATTGAAGACATTAGCTATTATTAAAAAAAAAAAAAAAAAAAAAAAAAAAAAAAAAAAAAAAAAACACTTTGATAATTTACTGTAAAGTGTTTGTGGATCAACCAAACCTAACATGACCCATACAACAAATTACACATGTGGACCTGTTACCAACTTGCTCGAACCACTCTTTTTGATGTGTCTAATGGTCATATTTAACATCACTAGTGTCAAATTTATTTTGTTGGTTCAGGAAGTTGAGGCATTCGTGCATCCAAAATACAAAACCGAAAAGAATGCATCTGAGCAGACACCCGAGATGCTATTCAGCAAAGAACACAAAAAGCTCGTGAGAGATGGTGAAGAATGGATGAAAAAGACTGCTGATTCATACACAGTAACGGCAGGACTCATTACCACAATAGTTTTTGCAGCAGCCATTACAGTACCAGGTGGTAACAGTGGCGATACAGGCCACCCAATATATGCAAAAGAGTTATCCTTCATGATATTTGCTGTAGCGGATGCAATCTCACTCTTCACATCCACAACCTCATTATTACTATTCCTATCGATCCTCACTGCTCGTTACGCGGAAGAAGATTTTCTCTTCACATTACCATCAAGACTAATAATGGGCCTCTCGATGTTGTTTCTATCCACATGCTCGATGATGATAGCTTTTGGTGCATCGTTGTATCTTCTGTTTGGTGAAGGGAAAGACTGGATACTGATCCCGATAGCTGCATTGTCGTGTTTGCCGATTACTTGTTTCGTCACTTTACAATATCCACTTCTTGTAGAACTAATTTCGTGTACTTATGGTCGAGGACTTTTTGGTAAGCAAAGCAATCGACCATTTTATTGAAGGTTTCGAATCGTTAATGGAAGATAACAAACTAGATATTAAGAACTTTGATTTTTGTTGTGCAATATTTTGTTGTTCGCAACATCATTTAAAGGTCATGGATCTGCATCATGAATTTGAAAAGGCACTAGTCTATGTAACATTTTCTTATGAATACTCACATCTTCGATGTTTTTGAACTTTATTAATACTCCATGTGTCAAAATTATTGTCCCTCGACAAAAAACACACAGTTTAAGAAAAGTACAATTATTACAGCTTTCTCTTTCTTACTTTTTGACAGAATGACAATTTTGCCCATAGGTAATTAATTAAAGTCTTCTTTAAGGTATGTAATAATAATTTTAAACAAATGTAATATAGTAAACTTGGTTAAACTTCCTTATCTATTTTTAGTAGTGGACAATTAAATTTAGACATCCAAAAAAGAAACGTGGACAATAAAATTGGGACGGAAGGAGTAATTGACGATACAAAGTTCAACTATTCCGGATACATTCTTCTCGGAAGTCTTTCTGAAGCAGTCCATCTGCCTAAGGATAGGGTGTGACTATCTACATTCTACTCCTCCTACCACGACCTGACGCGTGCGCAGAGAGAGAGAGAGAGAGAGAGAGAGAGAGAGATTTGTGTGTGTATCAATTAAGAGGGTATAAGTATTTTAAGGCCACATTTATATCTATTAAGAGGGAATAACGTAAAAAGAAACACTCCCTTAAAAGATGACAATGTGTAAAACAGTTTATAAGCAAACATAAAATTTAACTTTATAATCATGTAAATCTTTAGTGAACGAATCAAAAAATTACAAAGCGTTTTGCGAAAATAACACAAATTGAATGACAATGGGATACGTATCTGATTAAGCAAACTTATAGAAGGCATAAGTTTGCAAGTGAACTCTTAGGGTTGCTGATAGGATCAAGGACCAATTGTGAGTTTAAATAGAGTACATACACTTCTTAAATGACTACAATAAATATGAAGAGGTGAGTATTTACTCCGACCAACATTCTCTTTATATAGGGGAGTATGAGGATACCACATGTGAGGTAGCTGAGGACGTGTCAAGTATTTAGTGGAAATCTATATCTTCCATTTAATGTTTATGTTCTTAGAAACCCAACAACTTTACTTTAGTTAACAGTATTGTTAACTGTTCACTGCTTTTTCACAAACTTGTATTTCGTTTGACTTTATCCAAAATGTACTTTATCCTGCTCTTTTGCATTATTGAAAAGTCCCGCCTAAATATCTTAAGAAATATTTCGAGTTATGCTTTGTTGGATTGATCAGAGAAGTGATGGGTTAATCATGGTATTTTGTGCGGTATGTTTGTAATTTTAATACCGTAACTTAAAATGTCCAAACTAATCGTTGTACGAAAAGAAAAAAATGAATAAAAAACATAAAATTCACAGGTATAATATAGAATCAGCAAGAAAGCATGCCTTATACTTGTATGTGTGTTTTAGCAAATAGTAACACAGATTAGACACTACTACTAGAATACCTTTCCTGTACTACTTGCTAAAACACACATACTAGTATCTCGAACTTCACAGGTATAGTGTAGAATCAACAAGAAAGCATGCCTCGTCTAGTATGGATTATATGTTATTTAATCCTTAAGTGTTGATTAGATATTATTTTCCTAAACCCATATGTGTTTATATGACGATGGAAATTAGTAAACATGTTTATTAATGTTTATTATTGTTAATTTGTTACAAAATGTAAAAGGTTGTGTGAAGCTAATCATTATGAAAAGAGAATGATTTTACACGGTTTGAGTCTATGCAATGGTACTTTTAAATCATGTGAATTAGTCGGTTAAAAGATTGAAAACAATTGTTATCAAAGAAAAGTTTAGAAAGTTATTATAATAAATACTTATTATGTAAATAGATATGAGGCATAACATATATTGATCGTGCAATAAACTGCATCTTCTGGATCAGAGCTTGCTTGGGACACAAGTTGGATACTTCAAAGGACTTCTAGTTAATCTAAAATAAGAAAAATAACACGCTTGGGTTAGACGGAACGTAAGGTAGGACCCTGCGAACCGACTCTGGCATGAGAGTAAGCCATTCGCGAATTCAGTGTTATATCCACGTATGTGGTCGTATCATGTAAATTACATGTCATGATGACCAATATGGTCATATAGCAAGTATTCAATGTCATATCGACCTATATAGTCGTATTATGTTAGGTACATACTAGGATGACCGCATGGTCATATCATTTAAGCCCAATATCATGTTGACTTATAAGGTCATATTATGCTATTTATAGTACATGTTAACCTGTGAAGTCGTACCCAATTCACACCCAATATTATGTTGACTTGCAAGGTCGTAACCAGAACCAAGATAACCTATGTGGTTTAATACGTTATTCAATTGACCCAAGTGGTTAAACATACAATATATATGTTTATAATGATAAAGTGGCCAATTACGTGTATAAAATGTATTCAGTTGACCAGAGTGGTCAAATAGACAAATTTAGTACTCGTAAGGAATAATGTGGCCAATCACATGTATATCATGTATTCAGTTGACTCGAGTGGTCAAATAGACAAATTAAGTACTCGTAAGGAGTAAAGTGTCCAACTATATGTACATCATGTATTCAGTTGACTCAAGTGGTCATATAGACAGATTTAGTACTCGTAAGGAGTCATGTGGCCAACTACATGTACATCTGATGAGGTGTAATTTTATACATTTTTAAGGGGTCACTTAGCCTCTAAATCCGTGCATATTCGATCATTTATTGCCCTAAATCGTTTCTATTTGAGTTTTAGGTACTTGGGAAGCAAATGCTGGAAATTTGTACGTTCCGGGCTCAATTAGACGGAAAAAATGAAGATAATGACAACATCGGGAAAACGTCACAAGAAGGAGTTGGGTCGGCGTCACACCTACTAAGTGACGCCATCACTTGAAGATATTGAAGAAGTTCGTAGTTTTAGAATTTACAAGTAATGGCTCAGGCAATAGTGACGGCCTCGAGCTGATGGTGTCATGACCAGAAAAAATGAAGAGCGACGACGTTACAAATTACAAGCTGACGCAGTAACAATAAGTTGGTGCCAGATTCGAAACTCTAATGATGGCGAGCTGACGGCGTCACAATTAACAAGTGACGCCGTCACAGATGTAATCCTGTATATATATTCATATTATTTATATTGTAAAGTGTGGAACTTTGTGTGCAACTTTGGAGTAAAACCCTAGACGAGTTTCTACAGTTTTGCAGGCCTTTTGGCCATTAATGTTGTTGGGATCAAAGTTTATAATCCCAACACGTAAATGGAACGACATTATCGGGATTACATTAGTTATCTCATTTAGCCAAAACACAAGGACTAGAATCATAATATTGTAATAGTTAGTTTATGTTAGGCTTTATATACCCCTCCATACTTCCATGGAGGGGTGAGACTTTGTTTGTATTTTCCTTTCATCTTTCTTATCAATAAACACAAGTTTCCCTTTACTCTCTACTCTCTCTCTAACCATGGAGTTCATATTCTTTCATATTACTCGACCTCCCGAATCACAATATTCAATCAAAACCACGATCCTACAAGTGGTATCATTCGCCTAATAGAGATTGAAGTGTGCTTCTTGGATTTAACGTGGGGTTTAAGGTGTTATTTTGCTTCTTTTTGCTTCTTTCTTTGTTTCTTACACTCAAATCTTGAAGCTTGGATAAGTTTTAAGGTTAATATAGTGTTTAGAAGCTTAGATTTTGCATAAAGTTTTGTTTTTTAAGGTTTTTTCTACTCAAAATCTTCAATAGTTAGTGCTTTCTAAGTATTGGTGAAGTTATTTGATCAAAAGTACCTTATTTCTAAGCATTTTTTCTTCAAAAATTTGAGATTTTTCAAGTTTCTGACCTCCTTACGCGTAAGTTACGTGAACAGTACGATTAAAAAGCTGTCTACAGTACTTTTTGTCCCTTCTACGCATAAGATTTGGTCAAAACCCTTTTCCTACTCGTAACTAGAGTCAAAACCCTCTTTCTACGCTTAACTTGGAAGTCTACGCCTAAATCCTACGCGTAAGTCTATTTCCTACGCCTAAGTCCTACGCTGAAGTTACAACCTACGCATTAGTTACCTTTTCTACGCAGAAGTTCTAATCTTACGCATAAGAGTTCATCTTACGCGTAAGTTGCCAGAATCTATGCTTAAGTTTCATCAAAGGTCTTCTCCTTGTGTTACGGTGACTCAATACTTCCCTAGCTTGGATAAGTTAGTGGAATACTTCGACTTCGGATATCTTTCAAGCTTGGATAAGTTTGAAAGATTTTTTTGGTTGTTTAACCTTACGCATAAGTTTAAACTTACGCATAAGCCAAAGCTTACGCGTAAAGAGAAAACTTACGCATAAACTCTTTGTTTACGCATAAACTACTCTTTACGCATAACCTAAAGTTTACGCGTAAGATTATTGTTACGCGTAAGATTTCAACTTACCCCAGGAATTTTGAACTTAACCACGAATCACAATATTCTTTCATATTACTCGACCTCCCGAATCACAATATTCAATCAAACCCACGATCCTACAAGTGGCATCAGAGCTTTGGTTTTAGTTTTTGATTTATTTATTGTGGTGTTATCTTGTCAAAAGTGTATTTTTATGGGTTGTACGAATCTGTTGTGGTGTTGTTTTTTCACATCTTTTATTTGGTCAAAAGTTAATAAAGAGCTTATACGTGTTTATTTATGCTGGTCCGTACAAGTTTATACATTTCTTGAGCTGTCCGTACTATTTTTGAAGCAGATCGTACAAGTCTTTGAAGCGTTCAGATTTGTGCTAATATTTTATCAAATACTCATGGGTATCTGTTAACAGTTTCTTTCAACTTGTGTTGTATCTTTTCCCTGATGATATTAATGGTCATAAAGGTCTAAAAGATAGTCGGAATAATGGTGGGAAAGTATGCCGGAAAAAGTCAGATGGTCAAAACCCTCTTCCTACGCGAAACTTCAGATTTTCTATGCATAACTTGGACAAGTTATGCGTAAGGTTCAACTAAGGCGTAAAACCCTTGTCTTACGCGTAAGATTTACGCAAAAGACACGGGTTACGCAAAAGACCAACTTTACGCGTAAAGCATGTCTACGCGTTAGATTTCTACGCGTAAGATTTCTACAAATCTACGCATAAAGTTACGCGTAAGATCTGGTCTACGTAAAGTTATGCGTAAACTTGCCAAATGAAGAAAAAAGAGATGAAGCAGAAGACAGCTTGACCAATGACCATTACCAAATACTACATCAATAAACCAAATACCCAAGACTCAGTTGACTTCAGTTAGAATCATCATCAGTCAACAAATAATGATTAAAATCATACGGGCTGAGCACACCAAGTTTACAACTGCCAAACATCAAAACAGCTCTCAATCACAAGCTAATCCTAATCTAAACACTACCACCTCCTCACGCTGCTCCCCACACTCAACGTTAAATATCAAGACTCGGACATAAAATTAAACATACAAACGATCTCTGAAATCTCATTGTGTGAACCAAAGCTCGTTCAAAGTTTAAACCCACAAGAGATTTTCACCATCAATCATTATCGATGACTCGGCTTCATTTATCTATACGAATCATAAGATAAGAAAAATAACAACTATGTTATTCTCTTTTCTTCATTCGTTCAACACCAACAAATTAAACGCAAACAACACTTCAAGTAGAACCTACCGTGACCCTTCAAAGGATCTTGACGCCTTTTAAGATAGCTTCTTGATTCGATATTGTGCAGCATCAGTTGGTATGGATCCGGTTATAAGTCTGAGTTTGCAGTTTTGTTTTTAATTGTTCGATTTGATTGGGATTGAATATGGTGACAGATTTATTGGATGAGATGAGATGAGTTATCGTTTAAATGGTTGTATAGATCGATTTGAGTTGAGACTATTTTGAGGAGTTTGATTCATAGATGTGTTTGGTGTTCGGTTCGAATAGCAAACTGAGATTGTTATGAGTTTGTAATCAGTTTGATGTGAGAAGAAGTTAGGTGAGAGGTGAGAATAAGATGTAGGCGGATAAAATATGAAGTGAGATTAGGTTTAGGGTAAAACGTGATTTTTTTGTATGGTTTATAACTGATATAGATTCGGATCATGTGTTGGATATGAAACGGGTATTAAGGTAAGTGGATTGGGTCTTATTTCTTGGGCTCGTGGTGTTGCTTAATACGCTATTGAGCTGCATACAAAAACGTGGACTGGGCTTGAAATGTTTATACGAAAATCAACACATAGGGCTTAAAGTGTTATTAGTCGAATGTATTTTTTTCATTGTGTTAATTTTAGTTCAACGTTCGGCATAAATGAGTGGTATTTTTGTTATTACAAATATTCACGGTGATACATTTTTGACAAGATCGGGAACCATTATCAGATTCACTTAAAATCGTCAAAAGGCTAATGTTTGGGCATTTAACCGTAAGATGTGACTACGGGGTTAATCCTTTATTATTTATTTGAGGTTGAAGTGGAATCTCACGGGTGCGTGTACTTAGTATCTGAAGATATCGGGGTTGGTTGGATGCATGATTCTTCGAGATCCTTGTTCGAGCTTTTATCCGTACGAATGACAAAGACTTGAGTTGTCTAGTTATACCTGATGTAAGGAGTTATGTTGTTGTGCTCACAGAGTATAGCTATCACTTTAAAGGAGTTTCGTTGTAGTGCTCAAGTGTCACCAAAAGATGTGGATGATTCAAGAGACGTTCATATACATTTAAGGAAGGTTGGATGGGTATATGATTTCCTACCATTATTGAAATTCTCAGTATTGGTTCTTAGTCAGACAATAGTGCAAGTTTAAGTCACAAGTTTGGGTTATTTTACTTCAGTCTCAAGTTCGTCATATCGGGTTTTCTCCATCAGTAGTCACTACAAAAAGCCATCAGAATGATAATGGGGTCGGTAATGAGTTAGTTGAGAGGAGTATAAAAGAGTAGAGATGTTATCAACAGTTGATTCTCACGAGCTATTTATGATACTTCACACATAATCGGTCAATTAGACACATGGGGTTACGCTGCCTCCGTTTCCATCGTAAACATAGTGTGTATGCTTCCGATTCCGCGAAGACATCGTGGGGGAAGAGAGAGTGGGTGTTCTTTTGCTTCTTTGACTTTTCTTGACTTCTTTGCGAAAACACTCATTTTCCACGAGGATCTGCAATTAGGGGGAAGAAATGTGCACATCAAGGACGCATAATAGACTCACGTGATCGAGCTTACAATTTTATTACTACCGGAGAGACGTCCGCAGAGATGATCAGTGGTTCAGTTTTGTGATTTTGGTGTAATCGTTTCAACTCTCGCGGGGTGTGAAGTGTGAAGCAGCCTACTTAAGTGAGAAGATCTTGCTGATTTCTTGCATGTTACCCCCGAACGGAGCTTCCGCATTGAGTACAACTGTGATTAAGTGACTAGTCAGATTTGCTTGGTGTGGTTTACGGTGTCATCTACAAATTCCGCTGCGTACTTAAAACTTCAATAGTTAGAAGACATGTGGACTACATCAATGTTTCGAATCTGCTGAAGACGGTTGTCGGTTTGGGGGGAAGCTAATTCAGAAACTTCGCCAAAAAGAAGTGTACGAAGAAGCCGCTAAAGACATGCAACATGAATTCGGGGGAAGTTAATCCATTTCATGCATATTACATCATTTGCCTACAAGTGAAGAAAAAGTTCTCAAGCCGAGGTACAAGATGAAGACAAAGAGCGTCAACTGTCACCATCCTCAGCAATTTGAAGAGCTTATGAAGACCTTTCTTTATTCTTATTTGTCCTTGTAGGAAATGTTGTAAGTAATCCCTTATGTCGCCCCATTGGGGGAAGATTGTTGGGATCAAAGTTTATAATCCCAACACGTAAATGGAACGACATTATCGGGATTACATTTGTTATCCCATTTAGCCAAAACACAAGGACTAGAATCGTAATATTGTAATAGTTAGTTTGTGTTAGGCTATATAAGCCCTCCTAGACTTCACTAGGAGGGTGAGACTTTGTTTTGTATTTCACTTTCTTCATTATCAATAAAACATAGTTTTTCTCTTCTCTCTCTACTCTCTCTCACTAACAATGGAAGATTTAATCTTTCATCATCCCCGACCTCCCGAATCACAATAATCAATCAAAACCACGATCCTACAAATGTCTTCATGTTTGGTGAATGATAAGTTCTTTAATTAATCATTCAATCATGTCTATGTGTTATTGTTTGATTTATTTAATTGCTTTTCTTTTCATTACCATGCTAGGCTAGATCTATTAGTATTTACTTAGGATTGCATGAAACCTAGTTATTGATTATTGTGTGTCGTCTCTTGTTTGATTAGTTGTTTTTTCGTTAGGAGTAGGAAAACTGCCTAGGTAAAATTATACTAGCTTGAACGTCCGAATAAACACGTAGTTATTATTAACTTTTGTTCGTTGTATTTAAAGCATGAATTCGTAGTTGCATCGGGAAAGATAGGCACTGCAGACGGAATTCGTAGGAGTTAGGGAATAACCAACCCTCAATTGATATTAAGGAATACAATGCTCTAATTAAACAAGGACGTGACAATTCGACTAATCTATAAAAGATAACTAGCGAGTAATGAGATTCTAAGTAAATACATTTTACTCATATACGAAGTCCACCAATTTACATTTCTGCATATTTAGTTTAGTTTAATTTAGTTTAATTATTAGTTTTAAAAATCAAACTCCTCCAATAACTGAGATTTTACTTGCTTTCATATAAAACATAAAAGACCAAAAATAATCTTCTTTCAACCCTTAGACTTAATTCGTCACACACTTTAAGCCTACCTCACTATTCCCCTAGAGAACGATTGTGTCTAACCTATACTGCATTACAAAGGTTAGGTACTCTGCATAGTAGGATTGTAAAACTTAGTGTGTTTGCAATTATCCACATCAACATCATATATTCAGTTCACCCAAGTGGTCATATAGACAGATTCAGTACTCGTAAGGAGTAAAGTGGCCAATTACATGTATATCATGAATCTAGTTGACCTGAGTGGTCAAATAGACATATTTAGTACTCGTAAGGAGTAATGTGGCCAATCACATGTATATCATGTCTTCAGTTGACCCTAGTATTCAAATAGACAAATTAAGTACTCGTAAGGAGTAAAGTGGCCAGCTACATGTACATCATGTATTCAGTTGACCCTAGTGGTCATATAGACAGATTTAGTACTCGTAAGGAGTAATGTGGCCAACTACATGTACATCATATATTCAGTTGACACAAGTGGTCATATATACAGATTTAGTGACGCAGGACGCGCGGAAGTGAATTTAGATAAACCCTAATCCAACGGTGATATACGAGGCGCACCTCAAGGGAATAAAACCCAAACAAGAGATAAACTCTTAAAACACCAAGTTTATTAATAATCAATGATCAAAAGATGCATTACAATAAAACCTAAACCCTATATTTATAGGGAAGCCAAACTTGTAGAGAAGAAAAAAAAACCTAATTTATTCTAGAACAAATCAAATAAAGTAACTAAAATAAAAACAAAAAACTAGTAAGGTTACTTCAAAAGTCACAGCACGAACAAGTAACCTCAGTATGTTTAGGAGTACGGATACTTATGTTTAGCAGTAGGATTACTTAGAAGTAATGACACAAACACAAGTAACCTCAGTATGATTAGCAGTACCCTTACTCCTCCTCATCATTCCCCATCGCTTTAGAAGAACTCGTCCCGAGTTCTTACATGTACTTTTGCTCATGGGAAAGACCTTGGACACTTGTTTGATGACTTTAATCTTCACTCGTTTTCCACACTCCCACAAGTCATCATCCGAACCCGATCTTCGATTAGTTAATCCCGAATAATCTTCCTTCTTCAGAAAAGAAATCATCTTCGAGCACTTGGGGTAAATAGACTTGCTTAACGAATAAATATATACTTTGAGATGCTTCAAGTACCTAACTTTATCCGTATTCCTTTCATTAAGATCCATACCAAAGTCTTGGTTGACTTCACTAATCTTCAAACGACCTTCAACACATTCGTCATCTTTAAAACCCAAAACTTTGTCTTTTTTACAATTCTTCAAAACTACAACTTCTTTTGTTTCTATTAAAGTTGCAATCTTGTCTTCATGTTGCTTACAAACTTGAAGTTATTTGATGTCCTCAATATGTTCTTCAACAACCTCGGTCTTCAATAACTTTTTCTCATTCTTAACCTCAGTTATTGGTACATGTTCTTGTTCTTCGGATGGAATCATCAGAATTCTCTTTCCTTCCTATAAGAAAAAGTAGAGATCATGCTTCAAATCATAAAAACCTTGAACTTCTTATTGCCATGATTTTCCCAACCGAATATAACAATCCTCCATATCATCCAATTCACAAAACACTTCACGTTTATAAGATTTACCAATAAATATTGGAATCCAATAAACTTATGTTTTTCTAATCGGACAAAACTCAATTGGTAAATTAAATAATTAACTAATTTTCTTGACACCAAATTCCTAGCTCCATAATTGTCAATAATTAAAGAAAATACCTTATTATTGATCAAAACCTTTGAATGAAACAATTTGATTGTTAGTAGTCGAATCTCCATTTTCATCTTTTCTTCCAATTCATCAGCCCTCATATTATAGAACGGGGATTGGTTGCACCTATGGTTGCCAATACATCCGCCTATGGTTGGAAGAATTCTTGAACCTCCATAATTGCTACCCTCGCGATTCTTGTGGATTAATGCCCCACCTACGATCACGTAACGTAGTTCTTCTAGCATAGTCTAAAAGCTGTCAAGTTCATTCATGGATTTGGTAAGATCATGATCCATGTATTCTCCAGACCATACCCCACCAACAGTATGGGTTTTTGAATCTTCTACACCATTCACCATTTAGGATGCTAACAAGCTCTGGATGTTAATTGAAGTAGAACCTTCGACGCCAATTACCACCAAGATACAACGTGTCTCTGATGCCAACTGACGCAAAACGCGCGAAAGTGAATTTAGATAAACCCTAATTCAAGGGTGATATACGAGGCACACCCCAAGGGAATAAAACCCAAACAAGATATAAACTCTTAAAACACTAAGTTTATTAATAATCAATGATCAAAAGATGCATTACAATGAAACCTAAACCCTATATTTATATGAAAGCCAAACTTGTAAAGAAAAAAAACCCTGATTTATTCTAGAACAAATAAAATAAAGAAACTAAAAAAAACAAAAAACCAGTAAAGTTACTTCAAAGTCACGACACAAACAAGTAACCTCATTATGTTTAGGAGTATGGTTACTTATTAGGGGTGTTCACGGGGCGGTTCGGCTCGGTTCGGTTAAATATTTTAACTATCCATCTCGGGGCGGGTAGTTCATTTTACTATCCATAACCGAACCGTACTAGACGGGTAACCGGACATGTGGGTACCCGAAATGAGCGGTTATCCGTGGTTCGGGTCACGGTTAACCATTTTAAAAAATCAAACGAATCAAATTGGATGAACCATAACCAAAATTAGAATGTAATATGTCATTGTAGTAAAATTAAATAACGTTGAAGAGATTAGAATCATTGTAAAGATGTTATGTCACAATAAAAACATTCAAATTATCGTATGTAACAAAATAACTAATGCTATTTATTTGACGTTTATAGGTTACGACACTTTAATCATATGTAATCCATGGAGTTAATAAATGATTACATTAGCTAAGAAAAAATGCGTTATACGATAAAAGTAGTGCAAAAATTTAGTTAACCATGTACATTTTTATGAATGGTTTGCTAAAACCTACATGTATATTATACACGGTTCGGTTCGGGTAACCGCGGATAACTAAAAGTAAAAACCGAAATCGAACATTGATAAGCGGGTTTTTCCGGTTTCGGGTTTTCTCGGTTTCGGTTTCTTCGGTTATCGGTTTTTTATGGTTTCGGATTGAGCGGATCGGCTCGGTTCGTCAGTTTCTCGGATTTTTTGAACACCCCTATTACTTATGTTTAGTAGTAGGATTACTTGGAAGTAATGACACAAACACAAGTAACCTCAGTATGATTAGCAGTACCCTTACTCCTCCTCATCATTTAGTCACATGTATATCATATATTCAGTTGACCCGATTGGTCAAAAAGACACATTTAGTACTTGTAAGGAGTAATGTGTCCAATCACATGTATATAATGTATTCAGTTGACCCGAGTGATCAAAAACGTGACCAACTACATGTACGCAGTCGACCCGAGTGGTTATATATACATATTAAATATTCAAAGGAGTATCGTGGCTAACTACATGTATATCATTTATCCAATCGACCCAAGCGGCCATACAGTGGATTATACCCAGATAATGCATAATTGGCATTCATGATTATCCGAGTATACACGCCTAATGAATACGATGGTTATGTGTAAGCATGCGGAGTAAAAATGCTTAACTATCACTTCCCGCCCAGGCTATGGGTTTAGTATACGTAACAACTATTATGCATGTTTTTATATCATGATTTCAGTTTATACTACGTTATCACTAAGCTTTATGCTTACATTGCTTTGTTTCATGTTTTAATGTAGGTGAGTCAAGCATGGACTTAGCGAGTTAGCCACCGGTGGTTAGGGCTGTCATTCGGGTTGGCTCGGTCGGGTTCGGGTCAATTCGGGTCGGGTCAACTCGGGTCAAGCCTCCAAAAAAGATACCCGAACCCGACCCTGTTTAGAACTCGAGTCAACTCGGGTCGGGTCAATTCGGGTTTGGGTTCAACCCGAGTATTTTTACATTGTAAAGTGTTAGTTTAGTCGGGTCAACTCGGTTCAGGTCGGGTCAAGGCTAAAAAAACATACCCGAACCCGACCTTGTTTGAACTCAGGTCAATTCGGGTTGACCCGAATATGATTTTTGACCCGAGTTGACCGGACCCGAGTTGACCCGAACCCAGTCGGGTCGGGTCGGGTTTTATGACACCCCTACCGGTGGTGCTCGAATGGTAGAGCAACTCTCGAACCCTTCTCTTGATACAACTTAACGACCTAGGAACTTCTAATGTTGTTTGATGCAAATGCAGAATTTGATGTGTTAAAATAAAGTCTTTGTGTGTGTATGATTTCATAAAACGGGTGTTTGGCATTATGCTAATTTATACCTGTTCTGACCTGTTTGACTTTATTTCGGGTCCAGTCGTAATATATGTGTTATGACCGGTTTACTTTGTCATGAACAAGTCTTATTTCTATATTAAACAGTTTGGTGTTTTGGGGAATTTAGTTTCTTGCAAAAACTACTGATTCTCTAGCAGTTGTTGCAAATACATTGATACGGTGTATCCCCAGGATGGGATACAACGTATTAAGCTAACAGTTAAATACGTCATATCCCAGTATGGGTATACGGCGTATCAAGGTTTGTTGCGTATACAGGATTTCCCAATTTAGGAATACCGCATACTACACTCGGTAGTTCATACGGTGTATCCCAGTCAAAGGATACGACAATTTTTTCAAGAAAAAAAGAAAAATAAAAAACTCCTGGTATGGGCATTTCACTTGCATGTTGTTAAACTGAAACAATGCACACTGAGATATATGGAAAAATATACACACACTTGTAATATTGATAACCTAATGAAAATGTTTCAAATTTAATCAATAAAACTATAAAAGTATGCGTATATATTTAGAAGAAGGTCTGTTTGTCCATAATTATCATTTCAAGGTCGATTACCTTGGGATTGTTATGAATTGGTAGCACCCAAGCTTGAAGAATACGGACTCGTAGGATGATATTGCCTTTTACAGCGACAAATCATAAACAATCCCTCTTACAAACTTAGCCAAAGGGTTGTTGATATAAAAAAAATGATATGTAATGTATGTATACGCAATTCTATGATTGATAGATGAATGTATAAAGCTTTCTATAAGCCCCAGTGACAGGACGTACATAGTCAACACGTAATCACATAATTGAATTTGACGATCAATCAAGCAAAGAATTGGTTTACGCATATAGGAATGATTTGGTTTAAAAATCATGTCAAGAGTTCTAGAATACGTAGTTGTGCATTAAAGTACGTGTAATTATTTAGGAGTTTTTACCATCCTATAATGATTTTAAAAAGTATTTCCCAAACAAAAGAATTTTAAACTTATTATTTAAACCAATTTAATTGTTTATTAAGGAAAGCATTAATTAACTAAATCAATTTATTTAACTGCATCTCTACTTTAACATATTTGCAATTGTCAACAGTAACTTTACATCCATGTGTATGAACTAAATAGATACTGTAGTAAATGCATTTTTTACAACGCATATCTTGTATTTGCAAATAGATGCGTAATTGGCACTCTCAAAGTAACAATATCATCGATTTAGCAAAGTAAAAATATCAAAACTTGCTATAATGAATAAAAAGTAACAATATAAATTAATGATCACAGAAAGAAGCAAAGTAGCTATATCATTGATTTATCCTTAATGAGTAGCATAGCTAGAAATCAATTATTCCATAGAAGTAAACAAAAGAATCCGTTTAAAAAGAAAACAAAAAGTCGACCGGGTAGTGCATGAATAACAATAAACATAAAACCAACACAACAACTCGATTCATTGACCAAAAAGAAAACCAAAGACAACAGCAACACGTCCTCTATGAGTCCAATCGCAATGCTCCTATTAATAGATACATGTTAGCACAAACACAACTTTATGTGGGATGCATAACTAAAATTTAAAAGAAAATTCCAGTTCGATATACCTTGATAATACACTAGTTGGGAAGTCGTTTAGGCTTAGAAGGACATGTTTTTTTTTCCCTTCTTTGATGTCCATTCCATTTCGAATCCTAGTTGAACGAGGACGACCACTTGCCTTCCGTTTTAAGTCTGGATTTGGAAGCAGTTGTGGTATAGATGCTTTTGGCCTATACGCTTCATGAGGAAGTGGAGAAAAATCAGATGCCCAAGTAGCGGAATAATCTACAATTTAGTAACATCTATGAACATATAGCCAACTATTCAAAGAAAGATTGACGCATGCACTTAAGACGTGAGAGCAAGGATACTTAAATACTTCCCACTTACCACATGTGCATGTTTTGTTTTCTAAATTAGTTTCTTATGGCGAGTAAGCACATCAAACATGATTCCAACATCATTATTATCATTGATATGAAGTGAAATATATTTCATCACTTTTCCAGCAACTGTTGGATATCGACATATTACTTTAATGTGATGTTGTTGCTTATCAATGGGTATGGCACTATGAATCGGATCGATTAGTTCATCGTATCGTATTCCACATTGGACCTTTATAGCCTTGCTCGGGGACTTGTCATAGAATACACCTTCTGGCCCATCACAAATTACACCATCCCAATAGCATAATAGTGTAACAAACTTTGGTTCCATGTTGATAGAGTTCTCCGAAATCTTTAAACAAAATAAACGTCAAATATTACATGTAACATTGCAGCAAACATTCATATAATGCATGTCGTCAAAAGAATATATTGGTTCAACAATAACAATAACTAAAAATACTAAATCAATCATACAAATAATGTAAATAAAAAAAAAGTTAGGTGGTATAATGACGACAAAGAAAACACTAAACTATAAATTAGTACGTTAAGTTGAGAGATATATTGATGATGACAACCATTGCAAGAATTCAATATTATTGTTGTTGCATAAATACATATTGAATGCAAAAACTGAAATTAAAGAAAATATACCTATGTTGATTGAGATGGAACGAGTGGGTGAATGATCATGGAGTGTGAGTTTGTGACGGCTGAAATAAGACCTGGGTTTTTATTTATTCATTTATCGAAAAAGAAAACAAAAATAAAAATAGAAAAAAAATACTTTAGAGATTATTTTTAATTGTCTTTGGGTTTGGGAAATAGCTTTTTAAACACTTTGGGTTTGGTAAAATAAAACTCTTGTTTCAGCTGAATGATCATGGAGTGTAGGTTTGTGACGGCTGAAACAAGAGTTTTTTTTTACCAAACCCACACTGTTTAAAAAACTATTTCCCGAACCCAAATACAATTAAAAAAAATCTCTAAAGTATTTTTTTTCTATTTTTATTTTTGTTTTCTTTTTCACTAAATGAATAAATAAAATCCCAGGTCTTGTTTCAACCGTCACACACCATGATCATTCACCCACTCGTTCCATCTCAATCAACATAGGTATATTTTATTTAATTTCAGTTTTTGCATTCAATATCTATTTATTCAACAACAATAACATTGAATTCTTGAAATGGTTGTCATCATCAATATATCTCTCAACTGAACGTACTAATTTATAGTTTAGTGTTTTCTTTGTCGTCAATATACCACCCAACTTTTTTTTTTGTATGATTGATTTAGTATTTTTAGTTCCTGTTACTGTTGAACCAATATATTCTTTTGACGACATGCATTATATGCATGATTGCTGCAATGGTACATGTAATATTTGACGTTTACTTTTGTTTAAAGATTTCGGAGAACTCTATCGACATGGCACCAAAGTTTGTTACACAAATACGCTATTGGGATGGTGCAATTTGTGATGGGCCAGAAGGTGTATTCTATGACAAGTCTCCGAGCAAGGCTATAAAGGTCCAATGTGGAATACGATACGATGAACTAATCGATCAGATTCATAGTGCCATACCCATTGATAAGTAACAACATCACATTAAAGTAATATGTCGATATCCAACAGTTGTTGGAAAAGTGATGAAATATATTTCACTTCATATCAATGATAATAATGATGTTGGAATCATGTTTGATGTGCTTACTCGCCATAAGAAACTAATTTAGAAAACAAAACATGCCCATGTGGTAAGTGGGAAGTATTTAAGTATCCTTGCTCTTACGTCTTAAGTGTATGCGCCAATCTTTCTTTGAATAGTTGGCAATATGTTCATAGATGTTAATAAATTGTAGAGTATTCCGCTACTTGGGCATCTGAGTTTTCTCCACTTCCTCATGAAGCGTATTGGCCAGAAGCATCTATACCACAATTGTTTCCAAATCCAGACTTAAAACGGAAGGCAAGCGGTCGTCCTCGTTCAACTAGGATACGAAATGGAATGGACATCAAAGAAGGGAAAAAAAGAAACATTTGTGGAATATGCAAAAATGATGGCCATAATAAGAAAACATGTCTTTCTAAGCCTAAACGACTTCCCAACTAGCGTATTATCAAGGTATATCGAACTGGAATTTTCTTTTAGTTTTTAGTTATGCATCCCACATAAAGTTGTGTTTGTGCTAACATGTATCTACTAATATGAGCATTGAGATTGGACTCATATAGGATGTGTTGCTGTTGTCTTTGGTTTTCTTTTTGGTCAATGAATCGAGTTTTTGTGTTGGTTTTATGTTTATTGTTATTCATGAACTACCTGATCGACTTTTTGTTTTCTTTTTAAACGGAATCTTTTGTTTACTTCTATGGAATAATTGATTTCTAGCTATGCTACTCATTAAGGATAAATCAATGATATATCTACTTTGCTTTTTTCTGTGATCATTATTTTATATTGTCACTTTTTATTAATTATAGCAAGTTTTGATATTGTTACTTTGCTAAATCAATGATATTGTTACTTTGAGAGTGCAAATTATGCATCTATTTGCAAATACAAGATATGCGTTGTAAAAAATGCATTTACTACGGTATATATTTAGTTCATACACATGGATGTAAAGTTATTGTTGACAATTACAAATATGTTAAAGTAAAGGTGCAGTTAAATAAATAGTTAAAATTAAATTGATTTAGTTAATTAATGCTTTCTTTAATAAATAATTAAATTGGTTTAGATAATAAGTTTAAAACTCCTTTGGTCTTGGGAAATACTTTTTAAAATCATTAAAGGATGGTAAGCTCATTATTTAGCTAACGCTACCTTCTACATAAAATCATTTCCAAACTTGAGTTGATTCCTTCTACAAGACACACCTATATATATTTAAGTCGTTTCCAAATTTATTACGCGAGAAGATTGATCTTTAATATGCCTCGCAAATGGGACGCGCCTCTCTTTAATATATTCTCCGCTTAAGAACACGGTGAATGTCTGCTTAAAATAAGTGGTTGATTTGCTTCTCAACATTGACTAAAATGACAAACGATGACTACAGTAACGCTAACTGCCTGATCAAAGTGTTGGAATTATGATATCATGACATTCATATAAAATAAACCAAATACATCAAGTGAGCATAGCGGAAGCAATTATAACAAGATCATATAACATGTAATTAATTAATCAAATATAAATAGTAAACATACCTTTATGATTCTAACCCGAACAAGAATCAATTAATGCAATTCTTCAAATCAAGAACCCTAATTAAGGTTTATGTGGATTATAAGAATTACCCTTACCTCTTTTGTAATTCAATCCAAGAATCAAACAATAATGTGTTTGAATCACATTCTTGTACACACGTACTAAAACAAGTTAAAGTAATGCTAGTTTTAGAACACAAAATTAAACCAAAACCTTTTGTTTAATAAAGAAAATCGATCAACCCTTTAAGGGTGTTTGTTTGATCGATTACTAGAAAAGAAGGAGAGAAAAACAAGTTTAGGGTTTGTATGTATGCACAAGAGATACAAACAATGAATCCCTAACCTTGTTTATATAGTATAGTTTACTTGGAGCTCAAGTTACAAAGGAGGTGGAACTCCTTCTAGAACTTTCTTGACCTTCCAATAAATCATACACATTACTTTCCTTTTATTCGTTTAATGATCATTAGTCATTTATCTTAAATACTAAATAATCATTATATATTTGTGTAATAAATAATTAAATATAAACTTTTACATTTAATTATTAAACTTTAACTCTCATACGTAAAGTGTGCAATCCCGTGATCTCGAGTTCGATCCTAACATACGACTACTAAAATAATGTCCATAATCTAACAGCTCCCACTTGGACATATTTTAATAGTGTAATCACATCGGTTAGCGTCTAGCAACACTTCGATGCCTCTAGTACAATCTCGAGTAAGGCTCCTGAAAAAACCTTTTAATGATTTCTCATTATTATTATCCTTTTGTTTCTAATACCATGTTAATAAGGATATGGATTAAAGTCATTCCTTAATTAACCATTCTGTTTCTCGTTGTTAGTGATTGATCAAGATTACCAAATCATCTGAACATATTCAGGGAAGATCTTGGGCACGGCCATGCAAACATCTTGACAACCCTACGAGGGGCCCAACAGTATTAAACTCCAAAAATAAATTTGAAGGAACAAATTCTATCTTGACTACAAGCAAAACCCACAAACTTTGTAACACTTTCGAAAACAACCCTTTTGACTACCAGTTACGTATAGCGTTAAGTTGTTCCACAAAAATGTACTACATTCATGACACTTATCTTGCATCTCAAGTCTGAGGATAACTTCTCATGATTTACTTAATAACAAAATCCATAAAGTAACATCATGTAGTTGGGATAAGTCCTATATTCGGTATCATTGAATATCATCTGAAATGGCATGACTACGCATCAATATACTTTAAGTATATTATACCAACATTCAGATTTGTCTTGATTTAATAATATTCCCATATTATTAACTGACAACGGACAATTTAGAATAACATTTATTCATGGATTAAACATGTAAAAACAGTATACAATATATTATAAATTAAACATACCATGTATTTCAATTTATCATAATAATTGTTTAACATCCCTTATCCAAATACTAAATAGATCAATGCATGATAACTCTTGTTGATGAATTATGTCTCAAGCAACAACATTCATACTTGTTGACAAGACATAAATCATCCAACTTCGATCTATAAGAATTTTGAGAATACTTATTTCAAGAATTCAACTATTGAAGTTCTTGTATATGCATACTCAACTATTTTGATAATGCCATATAATATTTCATAAAATGTGTGACATCCTTAACCACCAATTTATGATAATCAAACTTCCAAACATTTTAAAGTTTAAAGTATTCTTATTCTCTTAATGTATAATGCAACTTATGTTTTTAGTAAGCACAACTAGTACATATAGCAAAGAACGAAATCCTTACCATAACTAGTATTGAGTGTCATCTCAATTTCAATAACATCATTGTATGAAACAACAATATGTTATTAAAACTTCCCGTAAACATTAATATCTATTTTGTAATGTTTGATGCCCTTCAAACTTTCAAGTTTGTTGGCTGTGACAATTTTCACAACAATTGAAAAATTGTTCATCTATAGAATTTGGAAGTTGTTCCAGATTTAGGATGTAATTCTATAATCAAACATATTCTTTTTAGAATATTACACAAGTTATCTAATAACTTGTAATTAGATATTAATATTGCCAAATCATCTTGTAATCAAGCATGATGCAACAAAACATGATGTACATGAAAAATCTTTGAGTCATACTTAGATTTTATTCATGTCATACATATCTATTTAGACTTTCTAAATAATATATCATGTTATACATATTAGATTTATTTACCGCACATGTTTCAACAATAAACATTGATTCCAAGGTTGTATGTCTTATTTTCTAAATCTTACAAGTAAAATTTCATTCCATTCTAAGACTTAACATTTACTTATATGGAATATTACTTTTCGTATGTTCTACAACATATATGATTTAAGAAATTAAACATAATACTCCCACTAGCTTTTAGGAATACTTAGAAATTATCTTATTTCAATTATAAATCAAAACATGAATTTAATAATTAAACATAAGAGTAATCTTCTAGATGCATGCATTTATCCATCCATGGATTATTTCACTTTGTACACTTCAAAGATTTATTTGAATTCATAAACTCCTTTTGATTACTTATCGTCCTCGCTCAAGTAATCACTCAAGAAAGAGTTTTGATATTCCATTGTCAATTTCATAAATGTGACAATTATAATCTTTATATATTAATGTGCTTAGAAAAGAATATTCAATCACAGTTAATTGCTTAAGTGTGATTAATAATCTTGTTATAAGACATGCATTAAATACGTGCACAATATTATCCATATGATTTCTATACAAAGATTTAAACCACAAGGGTTACCTTATCTTTAAAGAAACTCATCTTCATTTTCTAGTCTAACTATTAAGATAAACCAAGTTTCTAAAACTGATTATCTTTATGGACAGCATCTTAATCATTCATATCATGTATACTTTACCCAATTTCATATTTGGTAATGTATCATACTGATTATCAGGTTTACAATAATCTTGTAAATCATATCCCTCAGCATATTAATCAAATATCTGAGATATATTGCTTTTCTATGAATGATAATTCCATCATCTTGAGATTTAACATTTAAATGTCAACCTTTATTATCATGTTGAGATTTAACATTCAAATGTCAAACTTAATCATGATATTTACTAGTGTATTTTAGAAGATTATGTATCTTGTAATTTTATCTTTTAAAGATCAAAACTCCCACTTGCTTTTAGTAATTTAAAGACTATCTTTAAATACTTAGCAAATAAAGAAACAATACAATGTTCTCTTTTGAGATATTACAAATACTTATTGATAGTTCCTGACTTAACTTTGTTAATAACCTCTTCATAAGCAATTAAACAAATTTAGAACTTCAATTTAAGACTTAATGTGATTCATCACATTCATCACATTCCATCATATGATAATGTCTTATTAATCTTCTATGTTGGAGTTTTATTAAATATGTCCAAGTCATACTCAACATTCTAACCTTGATAACTTTTGGAAGAAAAGAAGTCATAGTTATCTTTAATCAAACAATATAATAAGAGTTTGATTTTCCTAACTGAACATACCATAAACATTTGGTATTTCATTAGTATTAATATTGTAAGACAATCTAACAATATTTAAGATAACCATATTTGTTTTGACTTGTCTATTTACCAACTAATTCATTTTAATGGTATAATAATTTTCAAGCCAATTACATGCTTTATAACACAAGTACCTTTTACAAAGTTACTTCATGTCCATGTCTTTACAAGAAAACATAAACTGTTATTATCCCACTATACGTTATAAGTCATTTAACAATTTAATAACTTCATGTATATGTCTTAATTAAAAACATAACAAGATAACGCCTTACTTTATTATAAGTCTTGTAAAAATTAAAAGACTTTATGTTTATATCTTTACAATAAAACATAAACATGTTTAACTAAAGTAATTATGAACACCATCTTTTGGTTTCAATAGTAATTTCAAGTTAATTTATTACTTCACAATAATGTAAATAACATTATTTCTTCATTTATTTATGTCATTCCAAGAACACATAAATATTCAGATTGAAGTAGCATTAGATTAGTTAATTAATTTATGTCATTCCATGAATTCATAAATCTATAAATTAAAGTAGTCTTGATATCATATTGACACATTTTCTAATAGGTATCTAATTTAGAAACTGCAAATTCTCATAGTTCAATTACATTAGTTGATCTGCTAGTAATGAAAATATGAAATTCACCTTATTGTTGCAATCTAGTTAAGCTCTCACATAACATAAATTGTAATACCAAGTGTTTCTTGAATTAGCCTAGTATATAATTCATATTAGAACATTATTCTAATTTAGAAATTGCAAATTCTCATAGTTCAATTACATCAGTTGATCTGCTAGTAATGAAATATGAAATTCACCTTGTTGTTGCAATCTAGCTAAGCTTTCACATAACATAAATTGTAACACCAAGTGTTTCTAGAATTAATATTAGAACATTATTCTCTTACCTTGTAGTCAAGAGAATCCATTAAATCATATCTTTATGAGTTGTTTCTTGCACACATTAAAGATAACATTTCTCCCACTTGTGCATGGAACAACCTCATATAGTTGATAAACAACATGCCATGCATTTGTTTATGTGTTCAATATGATTGTGTCATAGATTTTAGCATAACAAGTATATGTAAAACAACAATGTCTAGTAAGGAAACGTACAAGACTATCCTTAAAAGTATAAGTGTCTACACTTGGAAAGTAATTATCTTTAGCTACCAAGATGTCAAAGCTTGTAACTCCCACTGAATTAAAGATCATTACAATAATTCCTTATTCAGTGATAAGTACACAATACTCCCACTGAATTTGACAACATTGTAAATGTTTCATATCCAGTGAAAACAAATATTGTGTCTTTAACTTTCCTACACCTTTAAATGTCCATGAGTAACAATTACTTATGCACTAAAGAGTGTATTCTACTACGTAAATGATGGACTATCCATCAAATGCTATTGATGAGTGCTTATTCACTCATCCTTTTTAGGCCTTATTTCAGACCAAAAATACCAAATACTAACCAAAAATGCCAAGAGAATGCATGTTTTTGTATTTGTGTATGTGCAGGTACGGATATGAGAAAAAATGAATAAAAACGACACCAAAACTGACGAAAACGAGCACGAGAATGGACAGTGTCAAAAGCCGGAGCTGGGGAAGTCAAATGGTCAAAGTCCAAGCTCAAAAAGTCAAATTCAACCTCAGAGATTCTTAAAGTTACAAGAAAGGTCCCTGGTCAAAGTTTGAGAATTTGGCGAATTTAGTCCCTCAAGTTTCAGATAAATACAAAATTGGTCCTTTGAGCAAAATTTGAAGAAAAGACATATGTGGTCCTCCATCATTTAGAGTATGGCAAGAAAAACCCTTGGGAAAAAGTTTCAAAGAATTACAGAAATGGTCCCTATGGAATGCAGAATTACAAAGTTAGTCCTTGTTCAATATTACTAATCTTAAAACACAAAACCATAACCGGATCCTAATAAACTATAATCCAATAAACCCTTATTATCCAAAAGCCCAAAATATAACCAAGGCCCATCCATACCTTAACTCTTACCCAGCCCACCACAATAACCTTTTACCCGGTCAAACCCCAACTTCTAAACAGGTCAACACAACAATAAAATACCCCCAATTCCCATTTTAATTTTACCCGCCCCTAAAAACTAACCCCTACCCAGAAAGATGTACTGTAGTAAGAACCCTAATTCACCCCGTCCTCAAATTACCCCACTTAACAATAATTTACCCAATGATTGGGTCTTCTAGAAGACTCAGCACATGTCAGGGAATGTTTGAGGGTACGTGGACCAATCAGGAAGCATACGGAGGATCAAGTCACACAAAAATCAATCAAGGGCTGATAATGAATAGAAGAGTCTGGATGTATGATCAAGGGCTGATGATATACTCAAGGAAACACAAGTGCACCCGGATCAATGACATGGCAAACCACCTCAGAGGCTATATATACTCACCCCTCACCTCACATTTGAGCTGTTAGATTAGGTTTATATTTTAGGAGTAGGTTTAGATAGTTAAGTAAGTTTTATAATTCTGCTTTCCAAATTGTAATTTCAGTTTCAAAGTTGTACTCAATTTTAGTAATTAATAAAATTCTCAGTTTCAATAAATTCCTTTGCAATTTATTTTCAAATGTTTAATTTTCTTAAATTTAGTTCTTAGTATTGCATTTAAATACTCTTAGTAGCTTAGTTTATAGTCGTTGTTTTGTTTAAAATTCTGTTTCACATTGATTATGCTTGGTCAATTTGTGGTCAACTGCTTATTTCTATAAGCATTCAGCTTAATTGGAGTTAAAGGGCAGCCATTTGGAGCCATTGGCCTGTCTTAAAGACAGGCTGTGAGGGAGCATCCTCTCTGTTTGGCTGAGAGGATTGGTACGTTTTCATTTCAAGTTTCGTAGCTGATTATTGCATATCTAAACTAGTATTACTTGTTTCTGTTTGAGATTAGTTTTTGCTATCATTAATAATTTAGTAGTTTGTCTTTTCAATAATAGTTGCAGTCTGCTGTTTCTAATTCTATTCTTATTTTTGGTTCTGTGATTCAGTTAGATATCTGTGTTTAAAATTGTATTTCAGTACTGGATTAGACATTTAGTATGAATGAATTGATTGGGAATAGAATTTAGTAGCTAGCAGATCACTAGTGTTACATACAAGGGTGTTTGAATTTAATTAGCCTGGTAGTATTAAGTTAGAGGTATGGGTAGCTTTCATTAGTTGCACTTAGATTCAAACTGCTAGATATTGTGTTATCTTTTTGATTCATCTTATATTTAGGTTATTGCAGCAGTTGGGTAAATGTTTAAGCATTGAGTAATAAGCTTAGTGTAATATGCAGCTTGAGGGGTATTTGGTAATGACTATTCTGAGTGGCATTGGTTGTTTGCTTAATGATATCTCTGCATTAACTTTAAGATTAGTTTAGTTTCTGCCTTGATAACTTTAATCCACTTAGTATAGCTTCTGCCTAATTTGTGTCTGCGTATGCTTTTAATCTGTTTTCATTTTGCTTCTACCTTGTAGTTGCCTCATCTACATTCCTTAGTTCTAACTATTAATCATTAAAGTTTATTGTCATCTAGTTTTAAAAACAGTTTGGATAACTAGTTGGATCACTTGATTAGTCATTTGAGTTGTTGATTCGCAATAGTTAGATCAGTTAGTATATTCAAGGGTGTTTGGATCTGGTAGTTTTATTTGTGTTCCTAATGTTTGATCGTTGTTAGTGTTGCATAAGTAGCCTACTGTAGGGTAATGTAAGTTAGAATGAGCATAAAACCTGAAGGATAATAGCTTAAAGTCATATCCAAGCAGCCATTAGTTTCATGAGCAGCTGATCTAAGAGCTTTTGAGGTGAACTAATTAGTTTGTGAGTACAATTTCTTTGTAGTTTTAGCATCTCAGTAGGTCAGTAGATGTTTTTGCCCCCTTAATTTTGCATTTTGAAGCTTAGTAGGACTGCTTGTTTAGCCTGCAAGTTAGGGAGTTAAGCTGATTTCTGATTTCATAGTATAGGCCTGCCAATGTGATTTATTACCGGGAACTTGTGATTTGTGGTTCATTTTAGTCTCTCAGAAATAGTAGTTGTTTGATTTATTGAGTTTATGCTTCTGGCTTATTCTTTTAACAAACTGCTTATTCAAAAAGAGCTTATATTCAACTGTTTGATCCATATATGTGTTACTAAGTTTCATTTGGCTTAAATACTGTTCCATCAAGCTTCTTAGAGTCATAAAATCTATTGGTCAAACTTTGGTCAACTCTGGTCAAGGAGTGCTTATTAATAAGCACTCCAAATAAGCAGTTTCTAGCTTTTCAGCACTTCTTTTGCTTATTTTTCTTTCAAAATTTTTTCTCAAGCTCATTTTAATATTTTAGAATTTCTGTAATTTTTTCAAAATTTTCTGAGTCCATTTGCTATTTTTCTTAATTAATTTTCATTTTTAATCAATTTTTAATACTTTTTAATTACTAAAAAATCTGAAAAAGCCAAGAAAAATCCAAAAATATTTTAGAAAATTATTTTCATTTATTTTAGAATTTTAGAAATTTATTTTGCATTTTTCTCATTTATTTTGAATTAATTTTGAATTTTTAATTAGTTTTAATACTTTTTAATTTCCAAAAATTACATAAAAAGCCAAAAAAATTTAGTTTTTAGTTTTAAAATTTCTTTTTAGTTATTTTATAATTTTCAAAATTAATTTTTCATTTTTCTCAATTTATTTACATTTTCTTTTAATTTTTAATTAGTAAAATTAGTTTTTAATTCATAAAAAACAAAAACAAAAAGTCAAAAAAATATTTTTCTTTTTCTCAAAATTTTCTTTTATCATTTTTAACTTTTGAAAATTATTTCCAAGTCTGTAGGAGTAGCGTAGCTTAAAAGTCGCGTTTTATTTCGTACGTTAACGTTAATTTTCCGTTTTAGCTTACGTTTTCGATTCTACGTTACGTTTCTAGTTGCCTTACTTGATTTACGTGTTTAGTTAATTATTTGTGCTTCATTTACTATTTCATTTGTGTAATCTCATTCACATCACTTTTTTACCACTTTCACGACACGTTTCACGAATCGGGAATTCGAAATTCCATTCATCCTTCACACGGACTACGACCTCGGGTTATCCGTATTTCTTTGCGGATCTCTTGAGCTTATATCTATACTATAACTTGATTTTCACGAATCAATTTTGGCGCCGCTGCCGGGGAAGGCCGAAGTGAATTTTTGAATATCTTTTTGAAAATCGTGTTTTGTTAAGCCTTCCTCTACTTTGTATATATATCTCTATAAAAATTGAAAAATCAAAAACACTTTTCCTAAAGTGTTTTCAAAAATACCAAAAAAATAATAAAGTTACAGCCTCGTTTCGACCGAAAGGAAGAGTGTTGTAAACCAAATAAGCTTCTCAATATAACTACGCGTGAAATTAGTTGCTAATCAGATTACTTTAATTCTACGACCGAATAAGCGGAAAATACGGAAGCTTTGACATTAAATTGCAAGCTGAAGAGAGATCCATTCTTCTCTCCCGTTCCGTCGCGAGTAGATTTGAAGGAAACGGTTTACGATTAACGTAACGTTTGAAAAATAAAAGAAAATAAAAAGTTTTGAGTTTTTGAATTTTGTTTTCCAAAAATAAAAACACAAAAAGATTTTCCTTTTCCATTTTGATTTTCCTTTTATTTGATTTTATGATATCTAAAAAACCAAAAATAATCTTCTTATCCTCTTATCATTTAATTCTTCTTCTTTAACCCTCTAAACTGATAATTCTTTCACTTTCTCACTTATGGATCCGATGTGTTTTAAATGTGGTGAACCGTTCTTTGAAGGTTCATGTGTTTGGTGTGCGTGCGAACAATGTGGTAATGATATTCACGATGGAGTTTGTTTGTTTTGTAATACTCCCGAGTATGTTCGAAACACAAATTTTCAAAACGTTCCCGATTACTATCCAACACCACCGCCGTCTCCGTTCACTTGCTTTAATTGTGGAAATCCATCCGACGAGGGATTACCGTGTGGGCAATGTTTTTGTACTCAATGTGGATACACGAATTGTATATGTTACGCCCCGAGTGCTGAAACGTCTTACGCTTGTGATACGAGTTTTGATAATTATCCTCAAAATGATTTCAATCATCATTTTCAAAACTTTTATGAGCAAGTACCATATTTCAATGATGATTCTTTCCAAAGATCGTCAAATTTTGAAAATTATGGGGGATCGTTTGAAAATTTTTATTACGAGCCAAATCCGTGTTACGATTCTCAAGGTTTTAACCAACCCCCACAAACTTCCAATTTTGCTAATAATATTTCTGAAATTAAATCCATGATCGAGAAGTTAAAAGAGTTGGTAGCTAATCGTTATACGCATACTCCCGAGCCTCAAGTGAAATCGATGGAAGAACTTCTTGCTGAAGAACGAAAATCTAAATTTTGTGAATGTTGTATGTACGACGACGACGATGATTCCACGATTACAATCGTTCTTAACCCTCAAAAAGAATCTATCTCTACTTCCATAGAACCCGTGGACTCTCGAAAAATGGGGGACGAGCATGTAAACACTATTCCGGCAACGGAATCGGACGAATTCAATAATTTTAGTGTTGAGAACCTCGTCCCAATCCCAAGTGAGTCCGGGGAAATTTCTAAAGGTGATTCTGAAATTGTGTCTGATACTTCTTATCCTTCTTTCACACCGGTTGAGAGGAGTGATGTCGTTTTAGACGAGATCGAGGCTTGTCTTGCTAACAATGATTCGACAATGGTTGACGACTCTGATTTTAATCCTGAGGAAGACATCCGTTTAATTGAGGAATTATTGAATGAAGAACCGTTAACTTCTCTCCCTCCGATGAGCAATGAAGATTTTGATGAAGTTGAAAGTTATTCCGATTCTCACAATGAGTACACTACGAGTGATGAAGATTCTTGTGGAGATATTGATGATAATGATGAAGATGATGATACGGAAATTCAAGATGAAGCTCTTCGTGAAAAATTATTGAATATCAATCTTCTCATTTCTAAGATTGAGGCATTGAAAGATCCTCCGACTTTTTCTCCTATCCCCGTTATGGATAGTGATTTCTTACCCGAGCTTGAAATTTTTCGATTTGAAGAGACGAGTAGTGGCAATCCCACTATTCATGCTTTCTCTCTTCCGGATTATGAGCATTTTAATTTTGAGATTGATTTTGTGCTAATTTCCGAGAATCCATCACGTGACCCTCTTTTAGAGGATGTTGATCGATTTCTTGCTGCGGATGACTCGATACCACCGGGTATTGAGAATGACGAGAATGACGTTCAAAGTAATATTCTTTTCGATTTACCTTCTTCTCGTCCACCGGCGAAACCACCCGATGTAGATTTTGATACGAATGAAGAAATTTTTGGAGTGGTGAATGAGATTTCTGAAAATGATGTTCCTATGGTCAATATTTTACCCACCCAACCCACCCGTGATTCAGAAATCGACTTTGCTTTAATCATCTGGGTGTTTCATCCGTTCTTTTCTTATCCCCTCATTTATTCACTTTTCCACTCCACCGGGAGTGAGGACACCGTATTTGACCCCGGCATCTCCGTTTATGCCGGTTGTCCGTTCTATCTGCTCTCCCCAAGGACGAATTAATTCGGGGATCGAGTCAAGCTCATGTGACTCGGTGAACAAAAACAAGCGCTTCGTGGGAGGCACCCCATGCTTATCCATTTCATCTTCTTTATTTTCTATTATAACGTGACATGAGGGGGGCGACCCTTTCCAAACTCGTGTTTTCGTGGTTGTTTATGAATGTTCAGGAATTTCCCCGAAGTTTGAGGACTCTCGTGCTCGTGGTTTGTCGTTCTCTCCACTCGAGTCTCATCCTTCGCTGCTCTTTCGGAAATTCTCCATATCCAAAATCTTATCGACTAACGTTTATCTCTTGGCATACTTAATAAACGGCCTTAGATTTTACGTAGGATTACCTTTACCCTTAAAACATTGAGGACAATGTTTCATTTTAGTCTGGGGGGGTGAATCTTCGATTCGATTTGACCTGTACCTTCGTCTGAGCTGTTTAACTTACGCAACTCCGTTTTCCACCAAAAATTTTAATTTTTATCACCACTTTATAATCAAAAAAAAAAAAAAAAAAGTATGAAAAAATGAATGAAAAAAAATATATATATGATATGAATAATAAGTTTTGACACCTTGTTTTGACTTTCCTACCGACGAGAGTAGAAATAAATGTTTCGACTTGGCCGGGCGTGTTGAGCCCTAGCTTGTTTCCCTTAACCAAAATAATCAAAAGATTATGGCTAAGTATCCGCGGATCTCATTATTTGGGATTTTAAATTTGCGGAGATCGAGGAATGATAGAGTTTATTTAGAAGTTTCGTGCTATACACGGATCGCATTACTGGGATTTAAAAAACCCACGAGAGGTACTTGTGGCCTCCTTGTTCCCATAAGCAACGTCACCAACAAAATCTCTGCATATGGGGGTTTGGTACACATAGGGGTACTGCCAGTGTTACGGTGAAATAGACTATTGCATCTTGCCGGTTCGCAGCCGATGTTGTGATCTTAGTAAAGGCCGTAGGACTCGGGGTTTGGCATATGATTATGAATATCAATAATAATAGTCCAAAGCCAAATAAAAAGGCAGAGGAATCCAAAGCTATAAAAAGCAGCAGATAGAAATCCAAAGTCATAATAAAGCTCTTACATCTTGGCGGCTCATAAACCGTTGACTGTAAAAGAATAAAGGACTAAGGACCAAAGTATTATTAAAGTGCTTATGATTATGCAAAAATGCCAAGCTTCGACTCCGGGGGTTTCCTTAATAAAAAGCTTCCGTTTCAGGTATCAAACATGGTATGTCTCGGTCGTAAATAAAAAGGGAGCCCCTACAAATCGTGTTAAATCAGAGACCTTCATGTGGACCCGATTTCTGTATGCAGGGGTTTTCGAGGGAAAGTTTGGAAACTACTTAGCGTTCAAATTTTGTGCTCTTATCGGAATAACAAATATCGAAACGAGAAAATATGAAGCAATTCATTTCTCACAATTAAAATCTTGAGATACAAAACTTAGGACCTGGGGACAAGAGGTAATACACAATTAACTTTTGTGGCCAGTGTTAGCATCTAACTTCTGATAAACAATGATTTCGATTTTACGCTTAGTTTGGGAGCTTGTGAAAAATCAAGGATGACGATTTTTATCCGTATGGTCTCTTCTCTGTGAGAAGTGTTTCTACTCGTTGACCCTGAAAGTTATCAACAGATAAGAATTGATAATGAAAGTCAAGGCAAACCGTCACATATATAAAAATGAAAAAAGTACAAAAATAGTAGTTGTAGTTGTTATTCATGAAAATCGGAAAACGGAGCGTTTTTGAGAATAAATAATTTTACTATCTCTTTTGAACATCATTGCTACTTTACAACGTTAGTAAAGAGAGGTTTTGAAATTATTTATCTCTTAAGCGTGAAGTGATGACATTGCGTGAGGGCACGGCAATACCTTAGTCTGGGGGATTTTGATGAGTGCTTATTCACTCATCCTTTTTAGGCCTTATTTCAGACCAAAAATACCAAATACTAACCAAAAATGCCAAGAGAATGCATGTTTGTGTATTTGTGTATGTGCAGGTACGGATATGAGAAAAATGAACAAAAACGACACCAAAACCGACGAAAACGAGCACGAGAATGGAAAGTGTCAAAAGCCGGAGTCGAGGAAGTCAAATGGTCAAAGTCCAAGCTCAAAAAGTCAAATTCAACCTCAGAGATTCTTAAAGTTACAAGAAAGGTCCCTGGTCAAAGTTTGAGAATTTGGCGAATTTAGTCCCTCAAGTTTCAGATAAATACAAAATTGGTCCTTTGAGCAAAATTTGAAGAAAAGACATATGTGGTCCTCCATCATTTAGAGTATGGCAAGAAAAACCCTTGGGAAAAAGTTTCAAAGAATTACAGAAATGGTCCCTATGGAATGCAGAATTACAAAGTTAGTCCTTGTTCAATATTACTAATCCTAAAACACAAAACCATAACCGGATCCTAATAAACTATAATCCAATAAACCCTTATTATCCAAAAGCCCAAAATATAACCAAGGCCCATCCATACCTTAACTCTTACCCAGCCCACCACAATAACCTTTTACCCAGTCAAACCCCAACTTCTAAACCGGTCAACACAACAATAAAATACCCCCAATTCCCATTTTAATTTTACCCGCCCCTAAAAACTAACCCCTACCCAGAAAGATGTACTGTAGTAAGAACCCTAATTCACCCCGTCCTCAAATTACCCCACTTAACAATAATTTACCCAATGATTGGGTCTTCTAGAAGACTCAACACATGTCAGGGAATGTTTGAGGGTACGTGGACCAATCAGGAAGCATACGGAGGATCAAGTCACACAAAAATCAATCAAGGGCTGATAATGAATAGAAGAGTCTGGATGTATGATCAAGGGCTGATGATATACTCAAGGAAACACAAGTGCACCCGGATCAATGACATGGCAAACCACCTCAGAGGCTATATATACTCACCCCTCACCTCACATTTGAGCTGTTAGATTAGGTTTATATTTTAGGAGTAGGTTTAGATAGTTAAGTAATTTTTATAATTCTGCTTTCCAAATTGTAATTTCAGTTTCAAAGTTGTACTCAATTTTAGTAATTAATAAAATTCTCAGTTTCAATAAATTCCTTTGCAATTTATTTTCAAATGTTTAATTTTCTTAAATTTAGTTCTTAGTATTGCATTTAAATACTCTTAGTAGCTTAGTTTATAGTCGTTGTTTGGTTTAAAATTCTGTTTCACATTGATTATGCTTGGTCAATTTGTGGTCAACTGCTTATTTCTATAAGCATTCAGCTTAATTGGAGTTAAAGGGCAGCCATTTGGAGCCATTGGCCTGTCTTAAAGACAGGCTGTGAGGGAGCATCCTCTCTGTTTGGCTGAGAGGATTGGTACGTTTTCATTTCAAGTTTCGTAGCTGATTATTGCATATCTAAACTAGTATTACTTGTTTCTGTTTGAGATTAGTTTTTGCTATCATTAATAATTTAGTAGTTTGTCTTTTCAATAATAGTTGCAGTCTGCTGTTTCTAATTCTATTCTTATTTTTGGTTCTGTGATTCAGTTAGATATCTGTGTTTAAAATTGTATTTCAGTACTGGATTAGACATTTAGTATGAATGAATTGATTGGGAATAGAATTTAGTAGCTAGCAGATCACTAGTGTTACATACAAGGGTGTTTGAATTTAATTAGCCTGGTAGTATTAAGTTAGAGGTATGGGTAGATATTGTAGCACTTAGGTTCAAACTGCTAGATATTGTGTTATCTTTTTGATTCATCTTATATTTAGGTTATTGCAGCAGTTGGGTAAATGTTTAAGCATTGAGTAATAAGCTTAGTGTAATATGCAGCTTGAGGGGTATTTGGTAATGACTATTCTGAGTGGCATTGGTTGTTTGCTTAATGATATCTCTGCATTAACTTTAAGATTAGTTTAGTTTCTGCCTTGATAACTTTAATCCACTTAGTATAGCTTCTGCCTAATTTGTGTCTGCGTATGCTTTTAATCTGTTTTCATTTTGCTTCTACCTTGTAGTTGCCTCATCTACATTCCTTAGTTCTAACTATTAATCATTAAAGTTTATTGTCATCTAGTTTTAAAAATAGTTTGGATAACTAGTTGGATCACTTGATTAGTCATTTGAGTTGTTGATTCGCAATAGTTAGATCAGTTAGTATATTCAAGGGTGTTTGGATCTGGTAGTTTTATTTGTGTTCCTAATGTTTGATCGTTGTTAGTGTTGCATAAGTAGCCTACTGTAGGGTAATGTAAGTTAGAATGAGCATAAAACCTGAAGGATAATAGCTTAAAGTCATATTCAAGCAGCCATCAGTTTCATGAGTAGCTGATCTAAGAGCTTTTGAGGTGAACTAATTAGTTTGTGAGTATAATTTCTTTGTAGTTTTAGCATCTCAGTAGGTCAGTAGATGTTTTTGCCCCCTTAATTTTGCATTTTGAAGCTTAGTAGGACTGCTTGTTTAGCCTGCAAGTTAGGGAGTTAAGCTGATTTCTGATTTCATAGTATAGGCCTGCCAATGTGATTTATTGCTGGGAACTTGTGATTTGTGGTTCATTTTAGTCTCTCAGAAATAGTAGTTGTTTGATTTATTGAGTTTATGCTTCTGGCTTATTCTTTTAACAAACTGCTTATTCAAAAAGAGCTTATATTCAACTGTTTGATCCATATATGTGTTACTAAGTTTCATTTGGCTTAAATACTGTTCCATCAAGCTTCTTAGAGTCATAAAATCTATTGGTCAAACTTTGGTCAACTCTGGTCAAGGAGTGCTTATTAATAAGCACTCCAAATAAGCAGTTTCTAGCTTTTCAGCACTTCTTTTGCTTATTTTTCTTTCAAAATTTTTTCTCAAGCTCATTTTAATATTTTAGAATTTCTGTAATTTTTTCAAATTTTTCTGAGTCCATTTGCTATTTTTCTTAATTAATTTTCATTTTTAATCAATTTTTAATACTTTTTAATTACTAAGAAATCTGAAAAAGCCAAGAAAAATCCAAAAATATTTTAGAAAATTATTTTCATTTATTTTATAATTTTAGAAATTTATTTTGCATTTTTCTCATTTATTTTGAATTAATTTTGAATTTTTAATTAGTTTTAATACTTTTTAATTTCCAAAACTTACATAAAAAGCCAAAAAAATTAGTTTTTAGTTTTAAAATTTCTTTTTAGTTATTTTATAATTTTCAAAATTAATTTTTCATTTTTCTCAATTTATTTACATTTTCTTTTAATTTTTAATTAGTAAAATTAGTTTTTAATTCATAAAAAAAACAAAAAGTCAAAAAAATATTTTTCTTTTTCTCAAAATTTTCTTTTATCATTTTTAACTTTTGAAAATTATTTCCAAGTCTGTAGGAGTCGCGTTTTATTTCGTACGTTAACGTTAATTTTCCGTTTTAGCTTACGTTTTCGATTCTACGTTACGTTTCTAGTTGCCTTACTTGATTTACGTGTTTAGTTGATTATTTGTGATTCATTTACTATTTAATTAGTGTAATCTCATTCACATCACTTTTTTACCACTTTCACGATACGTTTCACGAATCGGGAATTCGAAATTCCATTCATCCTTCACACGGACTACGACCTCGGGTTATCCGTATTTCTTTGCGGATCTCTTGAGCTTATATCTATACTATAACTTGATTTTCACGAATCAGCTATTAACTTGAAAATTGGGCATGCAATTTCTTCCTTAACAGGTCTACCATCCTACAATGTATGTAGCACCTTTAAAATAGTCAAAACAACTAGTTTGTCTTTAAACATTTTGCGGTAATTAGTCTAGATTCTAATTATAATAACTCATAAAATGTCATACATAATTTTCTGTTAACCAAATATCATATTTGTTACTAAGAATTTAATCACCGAATGAGGATGATGAAATCCTTATGAAAAATGTATGCAATTTTCTTAACTATTAAAAATTTGCTATGAGTTATATTAGAATTTAGACATATCTAATATTCCTATTATCCTTTCTCATTCATGAAAAGGAATAGATTGTGTCTCACTCTTCCTTCATAGAAAGGAGACTTCTTTTGTCTTTTAAGTAAATATTTCTTAATCAAACATTTGTTTGAAAACAGAACTAGATCAATTTACCAAATCCCAAAGTGCGTTTACGGTTTGAACGTTGCATTAATACATTAAAACGAATTACAAAATTCAATTTCAGTATTTTCGATAATTAGATCTTTAAGAAAATAAAATACCAATTGGTAAATATTCATATAAACCATAGTATTTTCTTAAAGCTAGGATCCTAATTGACATAGTACCATTACATCAGTTGATCTGCTAGTAATAATAGTATTCAACAAGGTAATTGTCGAACAATAATTGCCAATATCATATTGCAATTCCTAGATTTATGGGATTTACAATCACAAAACTTTTGTATTGTAAGCATGTTTTATCCCCATCTAATGCCTTGAGTCCAAGATCTCACTTCCTACTCAATTTAAGTTGTATAACTTAAAAACTGCAAACTCACAAATCCATCACATCAGTTGATCTGCTAGCAATGAATTTATGAAACTTACCTCTCCATTACAATCTCGCCAAGTTCTCACATGACTTAAATTACAACTTCAAGTGTTCTTAATTAGATGGCATTCGACTTAATTTTATAAGGGTATTAAATTTTGACGTGTAATCAAAATAATGTATGAAGAAGCATGCATACAACTTCATAACATTGGTTTTACAAAACATTTTTATTACCAATTTGCTAAGAGTAAAACAACAAAGTTTTGATTGAGGTATCGGGTTCACCAATTAAAGAATTACCAACAATTATCGTCCACTATATCGTACTTTTGCATAAGCCCAAAAGCTTAGTGTTTCGGATAATCATTGTGGAATTGTGGTTAATTCACCCTTAAGATGACAGTGTACATGTAATGGTTGTTCGATAAGTCTAATTTACACACAAACGAGCGTTAAGACAGAATGTTGTCTCTCTAAGGCCACAATTTAATGCGAAGCCATCCTTATACCCATCTTATAGTGTGTAAACTTCGGTCGGGCCTAGTTAACCATTACGTACAAAAACATCAATCAACCAATTCTTTAAAATTTAAACTCTTAAAAACCAAAACAATTTCGCCATTATTTAGTCCGTATTATTTTTCTATTCAAAATTACCCTTTTCGTTTATAAACATGTCTAACACAATTAATAAACAAAACAAGTAATGTACAATAAAAAAAAAACAACTAAATAAACAAATATACATAATCATAACAATTAAATACGTATAAAACATGTAGCCACATGCAAATCTTATTCAATAGTCCTATTAATAATCAAATCTAGGTGTACAACGTATTAATTCAATTAAGGCTTTCTTCTTCTAGGAAAAAGAGCCACATACATCGATAAATCGATTGCGTAAGCCAAAATTAAATAAATACCACATAACACATAATTGATTACTTAATATTGGAGTCTTCCCCAATTCGACATCTATTAATAAATTTACATGTTTCGATATAACTTAACCATTAATTCATATAAACAATTTAAACCATTTAAATTATTACACAATATAAAAATCCATGCAAATATGCACTTTTTCATGAATTTAGCTTAACAATTAACATATTGCACCAAGATCGTTTACTAAAACGCATAACAATTACATGACATCCTAGGGTTTCTAATCATATTAAAAAATTAAAAACCATAAACCCTAAAACCCTAATAAGGTCAATCGACCCATAAAAATTTTAGGGTTAGGAATCTAACAAATAAACCCTAAAAACATGTAACTAAACGAATCAAGATCCAATTTTTATGCGTTTCGATAATTAATTACACATTATAACGGCTCTAGATGCCACTGTTGGAATTATGATATCATGACATTCATATAAAATAAACCAAACACATCAAGTGAACATAGCGGAAGCAATTATAACAAGATCATATAACATGTAATTAATTAATCAAATATAAATAGTAAACATACCTTTATGATTCTAGCCCGAACAAGAATCAATTAATGCAATTCTTCAAATCAAGAACCCTAATTAGGGTTTATGTGGATTATAAGAATTACCCCTTACCTCTTTTGTACTTCAATCCAAGAATCAAACAATAATGTGTTTGAATCACGTTCTTGTACACACGTACTAAAACAAGTTAAAGTAATGCTAGTTTTAGAACACAAAATTAAACCAAAACCTTTTGTTTAATAAAGAAAATCGATCAACCCTTTAAGGTTGTTTGTTTGATCGATTACTAGAAAAGAAGGAGAGAAAAACAAGTTTAGGGTTTGTATGTGTGCACAAGAGATACAAACAATGAATCCCTAACCTTGTTTATATAGTATAGTTTACTTGGAGCTCAAGTTACAAAGGAGGTGGAACTCCTTCTAGAACTTTCTTGACCTTCCAATAAATCATACACATTACTTTCCTTTTATTCGTCTAATGATCATTAGTCATTTATCTTAAATACTAAATAATCATTATATATTTGTGTAATAAATAATTAAATATAAACTTTTACATTTAATTATTAAACTTTAACTCTCATACGTAAAGTGTGCAATCCCGTGATCTCGAGTTCGATCCTAACATACGACTACTAAAATAATGTCCATAATCTAACACAAAGCTTTTTGGAACAACAAAAGGTAATCATCGAGTATATGAACAAAAGAAAGCCACCACATGCAGATCTCAATCATCAAATGTATAGTAACTTGTGAGATTTTTATAAGAATTATTAACAACAATTATTAACTATCTAGTATAAGAACAAAATCAAATCACATGCAGATGTCAAACAAAAAAAGGCGTACGATTATAATTTGTCAATAAACGACGAATTAATATTAAAGTTTAATCTCACTATAAACGTCTCGTTTTACACTCGCCTTTCCCGCCAAAATTTGGCCTGTTTTGGTAGCCCATATGCTTGCAGTTTTAGACCCAGATTTGGCCCACTTTCGTCCAGTTTTTATTATACCGTATACTGGAACGTATATACGTACATGCAATCTTTATAAAATCTAAATAATATAAACGTATATGTTGCAAATACAGTGCCTTTTGGACGTGTCAATCATCCATGGCCTTATCTTCAAGATTTCTACCTAATAACAGTTCTTATGTGGATGTTTTTTCAACATCCATTAAAAAAAATTACCTAATCACAAGTTGTGAGTGTATGTTTTCTCAATTAGTACAATGGTGCACATGTGCTTGAGTGTGAAAAGTACTAAAAGAAGGTTCTATCCTACACAAATACTCACATTCTCAAAGTTACAGCCCAAGGAAATCTCAGATCCTCAAAAACATACAAAAAAAAAAAAAAAAAAAAAAAAAAAAAAAAAAAAAAAAAAAAAAACCCCAGAAAACTGGAAAAAAAACTGAAGATACAAGCTGCAGATTTCCCAGGATCACTTCAAAGAGGTTTGTCTATTTTTTTTGGTTACTTATGCATGGTTCTGTTGTTATTTGTCTTGAACTTTTGTGCCTTCCATGCATGCATTCTTGGTGATGGCTGGATCAGTGTGCATTTGCTACATATATATATTTACTCTATCTATGATGCTCAGAAATCCATTCTTCTATGCGCTGCCTACACTCTCTATTGTCTTTAATAGCTTATATTTGTATGAACTTTAATATAATTAGATTTGTATAATATGAAGACTGAAAGAAAGGTGATTGGTGCTAAACAGTCAACTTAAATTGACCAAGTAAATGGTCAACAAAGTCAAACTCTCTAGACCAATACTCCGGTGATAGTATAGTGTTTCCCCGGGTCGTTAAAGTCCCAGCGAGATTGAAATGGTGTCGTTTGAAATCGTTTATGAGTGAGTGGCACTGAGGACAGTAGCCCAGATGATGTGGAAATGATTTTGCTACTGTTATTATGGTATTTGTACACAGATATAATATTCACAAAAATCAGATATATACGTATATGCACGTATTCACAATTCAGATTTACGCAATCGGACTAAAAAAGTGGGATTTTGGTATTTAACAAACTACAGGGGGTGCTTTTGACACTTTTTGAAACTTAAAATTAAAAGAAAAGTGAAAATGAAAATGACATTATAAAAGTGATTAAAATATTATTTAAATATTATTTAATTAATAAAACTATTTAAAATCTAAATTAAAACTTAACTTAAATTAACTAAAAATGACAAATGATTTAAATTAAACTAAAAATTAGCAAAAATATTTTCTAAACTTGAATTAGAACTTGAAGAAAGTATAAAAAATAAAAATAAATATTTTTGTCTTTTTATGGGTTTTTTATTAATTAAAAACTATTTAACTTAATTAAACTAATTAAATTAATTTAAATTACAATTAATACTAAATTAACTTAGAAAATTATAAGAAAAATTTCTAAAACTATTTAATAACATTTAAAATCTAGGAAAAATATAAAAACTAGGTTTTACTTTATAAAAACTAAATATGCTATTTAAAACTTAATATTAATTAATAATTAGTAAAACTAAAATTAAATCTAATAAATACTAAATGATAATATAAAAATCTAAAAATTTTACTAAAATTACTTTACTATATAAGGTAATTAATAAAAATATAAAAAAGCTAAGTACTTAATAAAAATATAAAAATTAAAATTAAAATTAAATTACATTAAATAGAAACTATCACTTAAAATTAAATTAACTTTTTTGGATTTTTCTTTTTGAAACTTGATTTATACCTAAAAACAACTACTTTTAATGAAAACAACTTTTTTGTAAATGAAAAATAAGCACTTGAGAGCTTATTTGGCTTGACAGTTGACCACAGTTGACTTTTTAAGCAAATAAGCTCAATTGAGCTTGAGTGGGACCCCCTATGGTGAAAACTGGTTCAAACTAGTTGAGTGGACATGTGTGAGCAAGAAAAAGCAAATATGAACCACTGAATAAGCAAATAAGCCACACATAAGCACTTCCAAAATCCAAATTTCACACAGAATGGGGACAAGGTTTAGGCTCTAATTTAGGTGGGGTCCACAAGGCCTAGGGTCAAACTATTGGTCAGTGGTTGTACCCTGGTAGGAGGGGGTTGGGAAAACCTAACAACTAGGTGTGGGGACCAATGTGGTGGCCACAAACCACCACCAAAGGTGGTGTGGTGGCTGTGGTATCTGCTGCACAGAGCAGCCACTCAACCCTGCAGCCTAGTTTGGGGGGTAGTGGGGCCCAGGGAAAAATTACTAAAAATGTAACAAAGGGTGGATTCAATAGGTGAGGTGGTGGACTACAAGTCCTAACAAGCACAAGTTCCAATTCCAATCACATAAATCCTAAGAATTCTTTGAATTTTTGGAAAAAATAAAGATATGCACATTTTGACTTTTCATAAGAACTAACACTTTGACTTATGTGAACTTTGGATGAATCTAATGGACTGATAACATGTTTATAAGTTTAAATGAATCCAAAATAAGTTAAAACAAACAACTTAGAACATGAAATGATGGTTTATGGGGTTTAACTGCTCAACAGTGAACAGTAGGGGGGATTCCTTGGTGATTTTGATTTTTTTGCAAATTACATGTAGATTTTAAGGTTTATATGACATATACTATCCTAATGTAACTTATTAAAACTAAAAACAACAAACAAACCACAGAAATCAGTGGTCAAAACTGCTTATCCAAACACCCCCTAACAAATCTGTGATGACAGATTTTCTAAGGAATTGAGCAAATCAAACCACAATTATCATAAACTAGATTGTACTAAGCTACAGTAAGTTTAAATTAACAAGATTAATTAGTAAATAACAACAATGACCACTTAGCCTAAATTATAAAGAAATTCTTGGATCAAAGGCTTACTTGACATCAAGGCTGAAAACCCAACTGAGAATCAATCCCACATTCACAACCTAATGCTCCCATGAGCTCTAGTACCCACAGCATTCAACATATTTCCTTGAATTCAGCTTCAATACATCTCCACAGTGATTTATACTATTATGAGCAATTTCTGTGACTTTCTACTAATTTAAATTTTTATGAGTGGAAACTAATGAGAGCTTGTAACTGAGCTTAATTGAGTTTAAAACAATACCAAACAATAACTTTTAACAATGCTTAAATGATTTAAGATTTTTGTGCAAAACTGCAATTTTGAATTTCAAATAACAATTAAGGTTCAAGATAGTTAATATTACATTAGAAATGTTGATTACAACTTTTGGAAACTGAAAATAGAACTGGAATACTAAATTAAATTACCTACGTTTCACTACTACTAATGCTACACTAATACATCTTCATTCCTGCTTCTTTCTCCTTTTGTAGCCTCAAATTGTATCTTGTGGGTCCCACAGAGCATTTCACAGTACCATTGGATGATAAATATTTGATCTTGGCCGTTGGTGAAATTTGGCGCCAAAATGGTAGTGAGTGCAATTGGGTGTGTATCAGTCCCTAGGGGGTGGAGGTGATAGGTTATTGGGGAGTGTGATTGGAGGGATAAGGTGGTTGCAAGTGGTACAAGGGGGGGGGGGTGAAAACCAGGGATGGTATTTGCAGTGGTGGTATAGCAGGGGTGGTGGTTTTGGAGGTAAAGGGAGGGTCAAACGGTGGGTTTGACTAGCTTTTTATTATTTGGAACGGTTCTAAAAAGGTGGGCTAAGGGTTGGTTTGGGCCAGGTTTAGGTGTGGGCTATTTGGTGGATCAGGGAAGGGGTATTGGATTTGGTTGTTGGGTAATAACACATAAGGTCCGTTTGGTTTTATGTAATTATCAAGGACCTATTTTGCAATTTTTTGAATTTTGAAGGGTGTGGTTTGGCAACTTTTAAAATTTATTATAAGGGTTGAAATTGCCAAGTGTGAATAGTACAAGGGCTATGGATGATAATTTTCATTTTTTTGAATTTCCAGGGACCCGTTTTGCCAACTTGTAAACTTCAGGGACCAATCTTGTAACTTTCCCAATTTTCACACCAAGGGACCATTTGTGAACATTTTAGCTTTCCAAGGACCATGGAAGACTTTTTGACTTCAAAATATTTTGCTCAAGGGTCAAATTTGCCAATTTTGAAACTTGAAGGACCAAAAGTGTAATTTTTGCAAACTTGCCATCAAAGGATTTAATATGACTTTTTATGATTTCAAAAGGGCCTTTGATGACTTTTTATTGAAAATAAAGGCATAGGGACTAGTTTTGTCAATTCTTGATAGATGAGGGACTGAAACTGCCAATTATGCAAACTTTGTACGTTTTTCATCTGTTTTTGATTATTTTGCATTTGAAACATATAAAACACATTCCTGGGATATTTTCACTATTTTGATGCAATATTGAGTGTTTTTGGATGTTTTGGCAGCTCAGAACAGGTAAAAATGATGAGTATTTACACACTCATCAATCCCCCACACTAAAACATTGTTAGTCCCTAGCAATCTTTTGAAAAAACTTGATGGATTTGAAAATCTCTTTACCAAAAGCCATCACTTCTGGAGTAGCCAGGTGTGACAACTGTGGTACACCTGATAACCGTGTGATTTTGAGCAAACCCCTAGCTGTCAACGGATTTGATTAGTCTTTACCAAAAGCCGTTTGCTTCTGGACTAGCTAGCATCTTGATGGACTAAGTCAACATCTTGGTGAGCTGATTACCAATTATGGATTTTCCACGGCCTTTACCACAAGCCATAATCTTGTGGGCTAGCCAATTCATTTGCTTTTGGGAAATTGAGGAACCATACAATTTTGGGCAAATTGCAAGCCGTCAACGGATTTGAGATGTCTTTACCAAGAGCCGTTTGCTCCTGGACTAGCCAATCCATTTGTCATTAAGACTTTGGCGGACTGATTACCATAAAAAATTTTGAACTTTAGTGAAAAATTTTTGAAAAATTTTGGTCAAAACGGGGGTATAAGATAGTAAAATATGATAAAATTCGCTAGAATAGCGAATACCCCCCACACTTAGGATGAATATTGTCCTCAATATTCAAAGTCCCGGCTATTATGCCGACTCTTCGAACGTAAAAGGGCAATATTACAAGCTAAACGTGGAAACATAATTTTGTTTTTCACTTTTGTAATCATAGCATGGGGGACTCCCCCACACTTAGGGTGAAAACCCTATAAGCATGCTACTGTTTTTGTTTACCGAGTCGCTAGCTTGACTCGACCCCGAATTCATTAGTCCTTGGGGAAGCATGATGTGGAAAAGACAATCTCCATCGGACTTTCATTCAAGATGTTTGGATAAACATTTGATGCACGTGAAAGTTCCACACCGATGAGATATAATCACGGCTCAAAATAATGGTACATGAAAATGCCGGGGTCAAATATAGTGTCTTCATTCCCGAAGGAGTGAAGAATAGGAGAAGGTATCTTGTATGTGAAGAAAAGGAAGAAAACCATGATGAAAATCAAGATAAGATCTTCTTCCTCGAAGGCAGGCTCATTAGTCTGATTTTGGATTTCAAAGGTTAAGCTCGAAAACATCCCGGGAGGGTGGGTGGGAATTTGCAAATTCTCATGATTGAGTGCATCTCCCCCCGGGTCATCATACTCCGGAGGAGTCATGATATGAGTGAGTTCACAGGGGAACTCATCAAATGTGAATGAATCATATTCTGGATTGATGTGCGTGAGTTCACAGGAGAACTCATCGAAGGTAAATGATTCATAATCGGGGAGAGAATCATGAGAATGAGAAGTGGTATTGCCACTAATCTTCTCTCCCATAGGATCAAAAGTAAAGGCTTCAAACTCCGGAATAGGATCATCGGAGAAAATGTCACTATCCTTTATGGGGATAGGAGATGAAATAGGTTTCATTTTGAAAGCCTCAATTTTAGAAATGAGGAGATTGACTTTCACTAATGTTGCACGAAGTGCTTCATCTTTGATTTCATTGTTAATCTCATCATTCTCTTCTTCTAAGCTAACTAGTTCAGAAGGCAATCCTTCCACATGACTGATGTCTCCAGAAGATAAAGAATTTTCATTAGCATGTGAAGTACTAAGCTCGATGGTGGGATTAGAGTTTAAAAGATTTTCAGTTTCTCCCATATCGGCTTCAAGATCAAGGAGACCATCATCATTTCCCAAAGGAAGTGGATTGATGTGAGAAAGTTCGTTTGTGAACTCCTCAATAAGAGGGTCAACATCCGAATGAGGCAATGGTGCCTCCTCATACTCAACTTCTCCATAAGATGTACAATCATCATTAAAATCGGAGAAAGTCTCAAAATGATCTTTTGGATTTTCAGGGTGAGAAGGTAGATCACACACATGATCAAAAGTTCCCTGTGACTCTCTTGGGATTGGGACAAAGATCTCAGCACTAGACTTTATTAATTCGTCCGATTCCTTATTAGGAACAGTGCTAAGATGCTCATCCCCCATGATTAGAGAATGAGTGTGAACTTCGGGTGTGATAACAGCAGACTGAGGGAGTTGAGAAGGACTAGCAGTCATGGTTTCTACAAGTTCCATGATTTCTACTGCTAGCGATTCAATCATAATCTTTTCTCCCTGTATTTCTACTGAAGCAGTTTCAACTGAAGTTGAATCAAGAGGTTTCTCAGATACCTTTGGGATTGGAACAAGGTCATCAATTTCCTCAAGAGGATTGCTTTTGACTTCCTTGTCCCCCATTGGCAAGATATCTGAATTTTTCTTAGGTTTTACCTCTTGAAATGGCTCATCCTCATCACTCTCATCCTCAAAATAAAATGAGTTAACAGGAGGCTTTTGTTTTCTAAGAATCAAATCCTTAAGACAGTTTATACTATCTTGAATGATCTTGTTGAATTGAGTTTGATTCATAATTATTTTAGTAATCAATTCAGCTCTAGCTAACTCGTCCTGAGGCGGTGGTTGAGGGTTTGTGTATTGTGAGGGATGGTTAAAACCAAATTCATGATTGTTACAAGGAACCTATTCATAGACAAACTGATCCCTAATTTTACAATCAGAGCTGTAGTGAGGGCCTCCACAATACTCACAACAGTAAAACTGTTGAGTCTGACTTGGTGTATTTTGATACGAAGCATTATTGAGATTTGGATAATATGATTCTTGCTCGTATGAATGTGATGGGTAGTTGGAAAAATTTGAGGAGTTGTTGAATGAGTTCTGGTTAGGATCATAAGCAAATGAATTCCTCGAACCACAAAACAAACAACTCCCGTCTCGAATATCGTTACCACATTGTACACATGTACACCAACGACATGGAAAACCGAAAAATGGCTCACCACAACCGACACAAGGAACAAAAGCTGAAGGTGGGACAAGTGGTGTGCTCTGAGAGCTAGGAATTTCCACCACTTCCGTTATGGTCTCGGGTTTTTGAATGTGAAGATTAGGCAAGTCGTTCTTTTCAGTCATAGCTCTAAGCTCTTGGTTTTTGCTTATAACAGTATATCATGAAAGGTTAGGAGAAATTGTGAGCTTAGATTTTTGGACAACCGTAGGTTGGACGTATTTAGCACTTCCATAATCAGAGGAAAGTACATGGTCCTTTGTCACCCCGATTTCTCGTTCCATTTCCCTTATCGGAGAGGGAATAGGAATCGATGTTCCATCATAATCAACACGACATCTCGATATCTTTGACAAGGCCATAAGTTTTTCAATGTTGCTCTGATAGGCCCTTTGTTCAAAGAAATCGTCATCGAGAGATGCCATTTGACTCAATTACAGGAGAAGAAGTTAGAATCAAAAGGATAGAGGGTAAAGGGATGAAGAATCAAAAAGGTGAGAGGGTAAAGGTGAATATTTTTGGTATTTTCGAGAAACATGTTTAGTGCACATGAACCAAAAACAATTTTTCAAAATAAAATCGAGGCAAAACCACAATGAACTTAAACCAATTATCACAAGTGAATGGCTTCTTTGAAAAAGGTACACCACTAACAGGGATATAAAGGCAAGTTTTGATCTTAAGTTTGGGAACTTATTATGGGTTTATTTATTAATTTGAAAAACTGCTTTAGGCTTATGGGTGTGTGTGCAGAAAACTTGGGAAATATTTTTTTGGAACTGATTCGTTAACCGAAATCGTCCCTTTAAGATTACTCGCAGGCTGGCGGGAGGAAGTAAATAGGTTTCCTCTTCAGTTCGCAATTTAATATCAGAACTTACCTTAAACCAACTGTTTCAGGTTGTAATCTTAAAGAAAACGAAGTAATTTAACATCACAGTTTGTTTTTGATTGTTTTTAATTTTTTTGGTGTTTTCAACACTTCAGGAGAAGTGTTAATGAACGTTTTTTGATATGATTATATTTTTACAAAAACTTTTTACAAATTTGTGTGAAATTTGTACAGGGAGGGTTTTGAAAACCACTAAGCTTAAAACGATTTTGTAAAACACGCAACAACCTCCCCAGCAGCGGCGCCAAATTTTGATTGGTGCTAACAGTCAACTTAAATTGACCAAGTAAATGGTCAACAAAGTCAAACTCTCTAGACCAATACTCCGGTGATAGTATAGTGTTTCCCCGGGTCGTTAAAGTCCCAGCGAGATTGAAATGGTGTTGTTTGAAATCGTTTATGAGTGAGTGGCACTGAGGACAGTAGCCCAGATGATGTGGAAATGATTTTGCTACTGTTATTATGGTATTTGTACACAGATATAATATTCACAAAAATCAGATATATACGTATATGCACGTATTCACAATTCAGATTTACGCAATCGGACTAAAAAAGTGGGATTTTGGTATTGAACAAACTACAGGGGGTGCTTTTGACACTTTTTGAAACTTAAAATTAAAAGAAAAGTGAAAATGAAAATGAAATTATAAAAGTGATTAAAATATTATTTAAATATTATTTAATTAATAAAACTATTTAAAATCTAAATTAAAACCTAACTTAAATTAACTAAAAATGACAAATGATCTAAATTAAACTAAAAATTAGCAAAAATATTTTCTAAACTTGAATTAGAACTTGAAGAAAGTATAAAAAATAAAAATAAATATTTTTGTCTTTTTATTGGTTTTTTATTAATTAAAAACTATTTAACTTAATTAAACTAATTAAACTAATTTAATTACAATTAATACTAAATTAACTTAGAAAATTATAAGAAAAATTTCTAAAACTATTTTATAACATTTAAAAGCTAGGAAAAATATAAAAACTAGGTTTTACTTTATAAAAACTAAATATGCTATTTAAAACTTAATATTAATTAATAATTAATAAAACTAAAATTAAATCTAATAAATACTAAATGATAATATAAAAATCTGAAAATTTTACTAAAATTACTTTACTATATAAGGTAATTAATAAAAATATAAAAAAGGTAAGTACTTAATAAAAAAGGTAAGTACTTAATAAAAATATAAAAATGAAAATTAAAATTAAATTACATTAAATAGAAACTATCACTTAAAATTAAATTAACTTTTTTGGATTTTTCTTTTTGAAACTTGATTTATACCTAAAAACAATGACTTTTAATGAAAACAACTTTTTTGTAAATGAAAAATAAGCACTTGAGAGCTTATCTGGCTTGACAGTTGACCACAGTTGACTTTTTAAGCAAATAAGCTTAATTGAGCTTGAGTGGGACCCCCTATGGTGAAAACTGGTTCAAACTAGTTGAGTGGACATGTGTGAGCAAGAAAAAGCAAATATGAACCACTGAATAAGCAAATAAGCCACACATAAGCACTTCCAAAATCCAAATTTCACACAGAATGGGGACAAGGTTTAGGCTCTGATTTAGGTGGGGTCCACAAGGCCTAGGGTCAAACTATTGGTCAATGGTTGTACCCTGGTAGGAGGGGGTTGGGAAAACCTAACAACTAGGTGTGGGGACCACTGTGGTGGCCACAAACCACCACCAAAGGTGGTGTGGTGGCTGTGGTATCTGCTGCACATAGCAGCCACTCAGCCCTGCAGCCTAGTTTGGGGGTAGTGGGGCCCAGAGAAAAATTACTAAAAATGTGACAAAGGGTGGATTCAATAGGTGAGGTGGTGGACTACAAGTCCTAACAAGCACAAGTTCCAATTCCAATCACATAAATCCTAAGAATTCCTTGAATTTTTGGAAAAAATGAAGATATGCACATTTTGACTTTTCATAAGAACTAACACTTTGACTTATGTGAACTTTGGATGAATCTAATGGACTGATAACATGTTTATAAGTTTAAATGAATCCAAAACAAGTTAAAACAAACAACTTAGAACATGAAATGATGGTTTATGGGGTTTAACTGCTCAACAGTGAACAGTAGGGGGGATTCCTTGGTGATTTTGACTTTTTTGCAAATTACATGTAGATTTTAAGGTTTATATGACATATACTATCCTAATGTAACTTATTAAAACTAAAAACAACAAACAAACCACAGAAATCAGTGGTCAAAACTGCTTATCCAAACACCCCCTAACAAATCTGTGATGACAGATTTTCTAAGGAATTGAGCAAATCAAACCACAATTATCATAAACTAGATTGTGCTAAGCTACAGTAAGTTTAAATTAACAATATTAATTAGTAAATAACAACAATGACCACTTAGCCTAAATTATAAAGAAATTCTTGGATCAAAGGCTTACTTGACATCAAGGCTGAAAACCCAACTGAGAATCAATCCCACATTCACAACCTAATGCTCCCAAGAGCTATAGTACCCACAGCATTCAACATATTTCCTTGAATTCAGCTCCAATACATCTCCACAGTGATTTATACTATTATGAGCAATTTCTGTGACTTTCTACTAATTTAAATTTTTATGAGTGGAAACTAATGAGAGCTTGTAACTGAGCTTAATTGAGTTTAAACCAACACCAAACAATAACTTTTAACAATGCTTAAATGATTTAAGATTTTTGTGCAAAACTGCAATTTTGAATTTCAAATAACAATTAAGGTTCAAGATAGTTAATATTACATTAGAAATGTTGATTACAACTTTTGGAAACTGAAAATACAACTGGAATACTAAATTAAATTACCTACGTTTCACTACTACTAATGCTACACTAATACATCTTCATTCCTGCTTCTTTCTCCTTTTATAGCCTCAAATTGTATCTTGTGGGTCCTACAGAGCATTTCCCAGTACCATTGGATGATAAATATTTGATCTTGGCTGTTGGTGAAATTTGGCGCCAAAATGGTAGTGAGTGCAATTGGGTCTGTAACAGTCCCTAGGGGGTGGAGGTGATAGGTTATTGGGGTGTGTGATTGGAGGGATAAGGTGGTTGCAAGTGGTACAGGGGGGGGGGGTGAAAACCAGGGATGGTATTTGTAGTGGTGGTATAGCAGGGGTGGTGGTTTTGGAGGTAAAGGGAGGGTCAAACGGTGGGTTTGACTATCTTTTTATTATTTGGAACAGTTCTAAAAAGGTGGGCTAAGGGTTGGTTTGGGCTAGGTTTAGGTGTGGGCTAGGTTTAGGTTTAGGTGTGATTGGAGGGATAAGGTGGTTGCAAGTGGTACAGGGGGGGGGGGTGAAAACCAGGGATGGTATTTGCAGTGGTGGTATAGCAGGGGTGGTGGTTTTGGAGGTAAAGGGAGGGTCAAACGGTGGGTTTGACTATCTTTTTATTATTTGGAACAGTTCTAAAAAGGTGGGCTAAGGGTTGGTTTGGGCTAGGTTTAGGTGTGGGCTATTTGGTGGATCAGGGAAGGGGTATTGGATTTGGTTGTTGGGTAATAACACATAAGGTCCGTTTGGTTTTATGTAATTATCAAGGACCTAGTTTGCAATTTTTTGAATTTTGAAGGGTGTGGTTTGGCAACTTTTAAAATTTATAGTAAGGGTTGAAATTGCCAAGTGTGAATAGTACAAGGGCGATGGATGATAATTTTCATTTTTTTGAATTTCCAGGGACCCGTTTTGCCAACTTGTAAACTTCAGGGACCAATCTTGTAACTTTCCCAATTTTCACACCAAGGGACCATTTGTGAACATTTTAGCTTTCCAAGGACCATGGAAGACTTTTTGACTTCAAAATATTTTGCTCAAGGGCCAAATTTGCCAATTTTGAAACTTGAAGGACCAAAAGTGTAATTTTTGCAAACTTGCCATCAAAGGATTTAATATGACTTTTTATGATTTCAAAAGGGCCTTTGATGACTTTTTATTGAAAATAAAGGCATAGGGACTAGTTTTGTCAATTCTTGATAAATGAGGGACTGAAACTGCCAATTATGCAAACTTTGTACGTTTTTCATCTGTTTTTGATTATTTTGCATTTGAAACATATAAAACACATTCCTGGGATATTTTCACTATTTTGATGCAATATTGAGTGTTTTTGGATGTTTTGGCAGCTCAGAACAGGTAAAAATGATGAGTATTTACACACTCATCAAAAGGCAATACGTAGGATTAGCTATGTACCTTCTTTAGAATCTATAAACCTTTGTGGTTTTGCTGGAGAAAAGGGAACTCCTGTTCTAGATTTAGAATCAGAGCCTATGTTAAGTGGTACAGGTGGTGTTGATGTATCTTTAGATACAGTTAGTAAGAGACTGTGTAGGGGTAAGGGTGCTACTACCCAGTTTTCGGCTGGCAGTGCTTCTATACAAAGCGAAAACAATGAAAGCAGGGAAGAAGGTGATACCTTTACAGGGGTTTTGAGTCAGTCCTTTGAAAGTATTCTACATGTTGGTCCGCCTGATGTGCAGCAAAGGCAATCAATGGTTAGTTCTAAGGTAGATGGGCCTACACCTTTTAAAGATAAACGGAATCGGAAAGCATATGACCTTTCTGATGAAGACCGACTGGCTTCAAGACAGACCCGCCGTATATCGCCTGCAGAATTACTATGTAATTTCCTTTTCTTTTTATGGTTCATTAAATATTTTGACTGTTGTTTTGGGGGTTAAAAGCTTAGCCATTTATATTTGCTACAGGTAACGAAGGCAGTTTTGCGCTGGATGACAGCTGCACTGGAATTATACCTGAATGTGTTATGCGTGCCTTCACGATCCAAACTGAAGGCTCTTTGTCTAATGAAGTTCCTCAAAGCACTGCTGCAGTTCTAGAACCCTGCAATGTAAATGACGCCTCAGATAATCAGTTCCGGCAGTCTCAAGGTTTTTTTCTTTAAAAAAGAATTCATAAAAATAACAGAAAACACGGGTAGTTGGATACCTTTGCATTTACTTGCCACCTGTTGTTTAATCTCTTGCAGTCAGGATGCGTTCTTCATCAAACAATGGCTCGCATATGCGCAACAGAAGTAGAAGGAATAGACAATGTGTGTTACCTGTTGCGGCTGTCCTGTTTCATATGCACAATAAATCAAGACATCTATTTTGAACAGGTAGTTGTTAAAAAATTAAATTTTCTGTGTCTAATGCAGGTCCTCCAGATACATATATGCATATGGGCGCATGTGATCAAATTTGTCGTCATTGTGGTGCAAGGTTCTGGTATGATGAGAAAATTGTTTCTACTAGAAGGCGTGTTGATTATCACAAATGTTGCAATGCCGGGAAAGCTAGGCTAGAGGGTCAGCGTGAATATCCGCAATATATAAAAGACCTATTTACTAATCGCCATTTTATGGAAAATATTCGCGCATACAATCAGATGTTCGCAATGACGTCATTGGGTGCTGAAATAGACAACTCTATAAACATGGGCCGCGGTCCTTATGTCTTTAAAATTTCTGGACAACTTTACCACCGGATAGGTACCCTCTGTCCAACACTTGATAAGCGGCCACAATTCCTACAGCTATATATCTATGACACGCAAAATGAGGTTGCAAACCGCTTGCACCACTTTCATAGATCTGGCCAGGGTCTCCGCCCAGATATTGTGGAAAATTTAATTGAACTCTTAGACGAGCACAATGAATTGGTCCAGTTATTTAGAACTGCAAGGGATAAAATGGCGGAGGCTAATATTCCAGAATTCAAGGTCCGTTTGTTTGGTATTGTTGGTTCAAGGCAGCATGAATTGCCTTCAGGCGATTATATTGGTGCAATTGTTTTTGAAGGTGGGCCAGACGTGGAAACTGAGTTTGATGTCGTCGTTGAACAGCATGATGCTGCACTACAGCAAGTGAGCAAGCTAAATGCATCTTATATGTCAATGCAATTTCCATTGATTTTTTTCTTCGGTGAAGATGGCTACCATTTGGGTCGCATGTTATTGACCAGAGGTGCAATGTCCGACCCTCCGAAAAAAATGACAATGAAGACGTACTATGCATATGAGCTCCACGACCGTTTAAATGAATATCGACTACTCCCAAGAAGTGGCCGCCTTTTTCAACAATACGTTGTGACAACTTATTGTAGCATTGAGCAATCAAGGATTGACTTTATAAGAGAACATCAAGATGATATTCGGAATGACTATATGGCAGGTCTGCATGATGCTATCTCGCGTGGTAATTGAGACGGTTCAGATGTTGGTGCAAGGACAATCCTGCCTTCATCTTTTACAGGTGGGCACGCTATATGTATAGCCATTATTTAGATGCTCTGGCTATATGTCGGGTGCACGGGAACCCATCATTCTTTCTCACTTTCACGTGCAATGTGAACTGGCCTGAGATCCAAGAATATATGGACCACTTCCCACACGTAACAGTTGCAGACAGGCCTGATGTTGTTGATCGGGTTTTTGAAAGAAAGATACATGATTTAGTTACTTTCTTACGCGATTCAAAACCGTTTGGCTACGTGGAAGCAGGTACCGACTAACATCTGCATTTGTATATTTTCTATCAAATTCTTACGCTTGCCAGGTACCTAAATCACTATGCGTTTTGTTGCAGTTTTATATACAGTCGAGTTTCAGAAGAGAGGGTTGCCGCATTGTCATTTGCTCCTATGGATCAAAGCAAGCCACCGTGTACAGGCGCATACAGATGTGGATAGATATGTCTCTACAAAACTACCACACCCGACACTTGATCCTGAAGGCTATAGGGTTGTCACTGAGTTTATGATGCACGACCCGTGTGGGTTGGTCAATACATCAGCACCGTGTATGCGTGATAGTGACGGGTGTAGTAAGAACTTTCCTAAACCTTTTTTTCCAGAGACATTTATTGATAAGAATGGATATGTACACTACCGTAGAAGGGATTCAGGCATAACCACGATAAGGCAAAATGTTAGTCTTGATAACGGTTATGTTGTGCCACATAACCGGTCTCTATGCATGCGATTCTACGCACATATCAATGTTGAGTACTGTGAGTGGTCGATGCTTATAAAATATCTCTTTAAGTATATTTCAAAAGGCACCGACCGCATAGTAACTCATATTACAAGGACGCTTGGAAGTACAGAAGCAAGTACAAGCCGAAGTTCATTGCACATTGATGAAATAAAGAATTTCCAGGATGCAAGATTCATTGGACCTCATGAGGCATGCTGGAGAATTCTTGGGTTCAACATACATAGCAGGGATCCGCCAGTTCAAATACTGGCAGTTCACCTTGAAAATATGCAGCGGGTAAATTTTAGAAGGCGGCAGCAGCTGCTGCAAGCGGTTGTGGACAGTGACCATAACAAAAGGACGACACTCACTGAATGGTTTAGGTACAACCTTTACAATATAGATGGGCGCCATCTAACATACTTAAGATTTCCGAAAGAATATGTGTGGCACAAAGACGGGAAGTATTGGCAATGTAGGCGACGTGCAAACTTGGTATCCATTGGACGATTGACATATGTTCATCCTAACTCTGGAGACGTGTTTTATTTAAGATTATTACTCTGCCACCAAAAAGGTTCAATGTCGTTCCGCCACATCCGTACAGTTGACGAAGTTGTCTACCCTACAAATAGAGCCGCGTGTGAGGCCATGGGACTTTTAGGTGGCGATCAAGAATGGAACATTAATTTACAAGAAGCATCGTTCTCAGCAACCCCAGCTTACATGCGTAACCTTTTTTGTCAGATACTTATATTTTGTGAGGTTTCCAGCCCGATCACATTGCTGCAGTCGCACGCAAGTTCCATGTCAGAAGACATTCCCCGAATACTTTCGGAGGCCTTGCATATACAAGATCTTCATGTCAGTGCTGAAGACTTAGAAGACGGTCTTATGTATGAGCTAAAAGCAATACTTGCTTCCTATGGAAAATCGGTAAAAGATTTTGGGTTTAATCTGCCACCACCTCACTTGCTGCAAATCTTGAACAACAGGGCACTGATCGAAGAAAGGTCATATAATCGCGAATTGTTAAGGAGTGAAAGTGAAAGATTGGTGCCCCATCTAAATGCTGACCAACGAATAATCTTTGAGCAAGTCACACATGCAGTCCATCATAGACATCAAAAGCTCATATTTGTTTATGGCCATGGAGGTACAGGAAAGACTTACGTTTGGAGAACTATAATTTCTACACTTAGATCGGAAGGGAAGATTATCTTGGCGGTAGCTTCTTCAGGTATTGCTGCCTTATTACTCCCATCAGGACAGACGGCTCATTCAAGATTCAAGATACCGTTAGATTTAACTAACGCGTCAATGTGCAGTATAAAAAAAAAGACTCAGGTGGCGGAGTTGCTTAGGCATACTGATCTCATCATATGGGACGAAGCTCCCATGAACGATCGCAAATGCTTTGAAACGCTTGACCGTACATTGAGAGATATAATGGATATGCCGACAAGTCTATTTGGAGGTAAATCTGTTATTTTAGGCGGTGATTTCAGACAAACACTTCCTGTGAAGAAGAAAGCTACGAACGACCAAATTATTTCCTCATGCATAACACAGTCGTACTTATGGGCGTATTTCAAGATCATTAATCTGAAACAAAACATGCGCCATCAACAGCCAGGCCTTACACCTCAGCAGGCTGAAGAAATTGCAGCATTTTCTGAATGGTTGCTTCAGGTTGGGAACGGTACCGTTGGCCGACCAGATGAAGCCGATCCCGAGAATTCAGCATAGGTCCAGGTACCAGATAGGTACTGTGTTAATACAAATATCGCCTAAAAACGTTATTTATATTTTACGAACTTTGCTAAGTTTTGTTAATGACAAAGTATGAAGTTTAGCTATAAGTAAATCATCACTTTAAGTGTTTAAGTCTTGTTTAACTAAGGTTTACATTTCCTTTTAAACAAAACATTGTTTTTATTTCTTAAATTAGAAAGTCTTGTCACATCACATTTATTTCTTAAAATAGTAATGTCACATCACATTTAGGGCAAGCTTTGTCAATATACATTTATGGTAAGAAAGAGTGTTTGACTAACCATATGTTTGCTTGCAAGTCTTGTGTTTGACTAGGTATAATGAGATGTGACCTTGTTTGGTTTGGAAGATTTATTGCAAAACCAATTGCAGCCCTGAGGGAACCTTGGGGGTACACGGGCGGAACCCATCTGAGGGTTCCGCCTGATCCGCCAGACCTGCAGAATGGTTTACTATAAATACCAAACCATTTGTTAGTTTTGAGTCAATCTTTTAGGACATATTTTCATATACTCTCTCAAACTAACTCAGTAACATTTGACTTGTGTGACTCTCTTATGTAGCAAGGGACTTCACAAGATCATTCAAGAAGTTACAAGCTTCAACTCTAAAGTTGCAAGTCTTGTTAGCTTTGTTAAGTATAAGCTTTGGTAGTTTATACTTCATTTGTATCATGTATGTAGAAGTGATTGGTTAGTATTTTAGGCCTGAAAATACGTAGTGTGTCAGGAGTTGTTGTACCCTTGTAAAAGAACTAACGGGAGTGGTTGTACCCATGGTAAAGAACTCGACATCTAGCTTAGTGTCGGTAAAAGTGTAAGCGACGATGGGAGTGGTTGTACCCGTGTAAAAGAACTCGACATCTAGCTTAGTGTCGGTAAAAGTGTAAGCGACGTTGTAAAGGTTTTCTCCGCCAGTGAAAGGAGCTTGTTGATTAGTGCTTATAACTCTCGAGTTGGAAACTCGGGGCGTAGATGTAGGGCAAGGAAAACGAGTCCTTGTAGCCGAACCACGATAAACAATCGTGTTGTGGTTTGATCGTTTCTTTCTTTGTCTTTGCTTATTACATGTTGTCTTTTAGTTAGAATTGCTAGTCACATATAAAGCTTTTCAAAGAATTAAACAAGTAAAGTTGTGTTTATATCTTCAAACAAAAGTAAAGCTTTTCAAAGAACTAAACAAGCAAAGTTAGGATCATCACAAGCAAAGCTTTTCAAAGTATGAAACAAGTAAAGTTAGAATTGTTATTCACATGAAAAGCTTTTCAAAGAATCAAACATATAACGTTGTGTTTATATCTTTAAGCAAACGTAAAGTTTTTAAAGGATATTCAAGTTAATATGCAGCGGGTAAATTTTAGAAGGCGGCAGCAGCTGCTGCAAGCGGTTGTGGACAGTGACCATAACAAAAGGACGACACTCACTGAATGGTTTAGGTACAACCTTTACAATATAGATGGGCGCCATCTAACATACTTAAGATTTCCGAAAGAATATGTGTTGTACAAAGACAGGAAGTATTTGCAACGTAGGCGACGTTCAAACTTGGTATCCATTGGACGATTGACATATGTTCATCCTAACTCTGGAGACGTGTTGTATTTAAGATTATTACTCTGCCACCAAAAAGGTTCAATGTCGTTCCGCCACATCCGTACAGTTGACGAAGTTGTCTACCCTACAAATAGAGCCGCGTGTGAGGCCATGGGACTTTTAGGTGGCGATCAAGAATGGAACATTGCTTTACAAGAAGCATCGTTCTCAGCAACCCCAGCTTACATGCGTAACCTTTTTTGTCAGATACTTATATTTTGTGAGGTTTCCAGCCCGATCACATTGCTGCAGTCGCACGCAAGTTCCATGTCAGAAGACATTCCCCGAATACTTTCGGAGGCCTTGCATATACAAGATCTTCATGTCAGTGCTGAAGACTTAGAAGACGGTCTTATGTATGAGCTAAAAGCAATACTTGCTTCCTATGGAAAATCGGTAAAAGATTTTGGGTTTAATCTGCCACCACCTCACTTGCTGCAAATCTTGAACAACAGGGCACTGATCGAAGAAAGGTCATATAATCGCGAATTGTTAAGGAGTGAAAGTGAAAGATTAGTGGCCCATCTAAATGCTGACCAACGAATAATCTTTGAGCAAGTCACACATGCAGTCAATCATAGACAGCAAAAGCTCATATTTGCTTATGGCCATGGAGGTACAGGAAAGACTTACGTTTGGAGAACTATAATTTCTACACTTAGATCGGAAGGGAAGATTATCTTGGCGGTAGCTTCTTCAGGTATTGCTGCCTTATTACTCCCATCAGGACAGACGGCTCATTCAAGATTCAAGATACCGTTAGATTTAACTGATGCGTCAATGTGCATATAAAAAAAAGACTCAGGTGGCGGAGTTGCTTAGGCATACTGATCTCATCATATGGGACGAAGCTCCCATGAACGATCGCAAATGCTTTGAAACGCTTGACCGTACATTGAGAGATATAATGGATACGCCGACAAGTCTATTTGGAGGTAAATCTGTTATTTTAGGCGGTGATTTCAGACAAACACTTCCTGTGAAGAAGAAAGCTACGAACGACCAAATTATTTCCTCATGCATAACACAGTCGTACTTATGGGCGTATTTCAAGATCATTAAGCTCGAACAAAACATGCGCCTTCAACAGCCAGGCCTTACACCTCAGCAGGCTGAAGAAATTGCAGCATTTTCTGAATGGTTGCTTCAGGTTGGGAACGGTACCGTTGGCCGGCCAGATGAAGCCGATCCCGAGAATTCAGCATAGGTCTAGGTACCAGATAGGTATTGTGTTAATACAAATATCGCCTAAAACGTTATTTATATTTTACGATCTTTGCTAAGTTTTGTTAATGACAAAGTATGAAGTTTAGCTATAAGTAAATCATCACTTTAAGTGTTTAAGTCTTGTTTAACTAAGGTTTACATTTCCTTTTAAACAAAACATTGTTTTTATTTCTTAAATTAGAAAGTGTCTTGTCACATCACATTTATTTCTTAAAATAGTAATGTCACATGACATTTAGGGCAAGCTTTGTCAATATACATTTATGGTAAGAAAGAGTGTTTGACTAACCATATGTTTGCTTGCAAGTCTTGTGTTTGACTAGGTATAATGAGATGTGACCTTGTTTGGTTTGGAAGATTTATTGCAAAACCAATTGCAGCCCTGAGGGAACCTTGGGGGTACACGGGCGGAACCCATCTGAGGGTTCCGCCTGATCCGCCAGACCTGCAGAATGGTTTGCTATAAATACCAAACCATTTGTTAGTTTTGAGTCAATCTTTTAGGACATATTTTCATATACTCTCTCAAACTAACTCAGTAACATTTGACTTGTGTGACTCTCTTATGTAGCAAGGGACTTCACAAGATCATTCAAGAAGTTACAAGCTTCAACTCTAAAGTTGCAAGTTTTGTTAGCTTTGTTAAGTATAAGCTTTGGTAGTTTATACTTCATTTGTATCATGTATGTAGAAGTGATTGGTTAGTATTTTAGGCCTGAAAATACGTAGTGTGTCGGGAGTTGTTGTACCCTTGTAAAAGAACTAACGGGAGTGGTTGTACCCTTGGTAAAGAACTCGACATCTAGCTTCGTGTCGGTAAAAGTGTAAGCGACATCTAGCTTATCTTTGCTTATTACATGTTGTCTTTTAGTTAGAATTGCTAGTCACATATAAAGCTTTTCAAAGAATTAAACAAGTAAAGTTGTGTTTATATCTTCAAACAAAAGTAAAGCTTTTCAAAGAACTAAACAAGCAAAGTTAGGATCATCACAAGCAAAGCTTTTCAAAGTATGAAACAAGTAAAGTTAGAATTGTTATTCACATGAAAAGCTTTTCAAAGAATCAAACATATAACGTTATGTTTATATCTTTAAGCAAACGTAAAGTTTTTAAAGGATATTCAAGTTAATAAGAATTTAAAAGCGGTAAACTATTCAACCCCCCCCCCCCTTCTAGTTTTCCCCAATTGGCATCAGGAGCTACGTTACTCAAGATCTTTTAGAATGTATTTTAAAACTTGGATCGATCCATGGATTTTGAAAATCTCAAAGAAGGGCAACCTATTCAAAACCCACCGCTATTTGAAAAAGAAAACTTCCTTAAATGGAAAAGTAATTTTGAAAACTATGTGAAATCAATTGATCAAGATCTTTGGCACATTATTTCTTTTGGTGATTTCAAATCAAAGAAAACAAGTTTTTGAAAACCAAGATAACTATCTTAAACTTGATAAAAATACTAAAGCTAAAACAATGATTTATAAAGCTTTAGTACCGAATATGAAAGAATGTATTTTTGTCAAACGGCTAATGACATTTGGAAAAATATGTTAAACTTTCATCAAGAAATATGTCAAGTCAAAAATGATCAATTTGATCTCAAATATGAATTAGAAGTCTTAGAAATATTAATAGATAAACATTTAGTTGTGATGAATACATGTGCTACTAGTTTAAATGTTTTAAATGAAGGTGTAAGTGAAGATGATTACTCGTGTTGAGCTCTTAGGGGACTTGCTTGCGATTCATGGAATAACACGGATGAAGATGAAGCCAACCATCCGGTTTGTGATTCTCAACTAGATAAAACATAAAGCAAGGTACATTTTGAAACCAAACACTTTTGCTTTGAGAAATTTATCCTAGAGTTTTCTAAACTAGAAAATGAGTCTAAACGTTTATGCAACATGGACCTGAAAACTATCTTTAACAATGAGTATTCAAAATCTTTTAAGAATATCTTTGAAAAGGAAATCTTGTTAGAAGATAAAATGTCTAGGATTGAGAGTAATGTTGAAATTGATCTAGAATGTAAATTATGTATAGATTACAAACATGAGATTAAAAAGCAAAATGAGAAAGGAAAAATATTAGTTAAATTTGATGAAAGCTCAAAATCTCTTGAAAGATTGTTGAGGAGTCAAAGGGTGTTTAAAGATAAAACCGGATTAGGATTTAACTTAAAAGCACCATCAACTAGTAAAACAAAACAAGTAAAATTTGTCTAACCTAGAAGAGAGATTTAGAGATAATTCAATCTCTAATAGAAACTCATGATAAAAAGTTTAAGATTATCATGCTCTATGCTTTTATATGATTATCTAACCTTCTTGGATACATGAGTAATTAAGTTTCAAAGCGTGTCGTCAAACCAAGATTTTACGCGTAGTGTTTATCCTCTTGATAGCATCTCTATGCAATTTAAAAGGTACGCATTACTTCAACTTGACTTTGATTTCTCAGGATCACTTCAAAGAGGTTCGTCTATTTTTTTTTTTTGTTACTTATGCATGGTTCTGTTGTTATTTGTCTTGAACTTTTGTGCCTTCCGTGCATGCATTCTTGGTGATGGCTGGATCAGTGTGCATTTGCTACATATATATATATATATATATATATATATATATATATATATATATATATATATATATATATATATATATATATATATATATATATATATATTTACTCTATCTATGATGCTCAGAAATCCATTCTTCTATGCGCTGCCTACATTCTCTGTTGTCTTTAATAGCTTATATTTGTATGAACTTTAATATAATTAGATTTGTATAATATAAAGACTAAAAGAAAGGCAATACGTAGGATTAGCTATGTACCTTCTTTAGAATCTATAAACCTTTCTGGTTTTGCTGGAGAAAAGGGAATTCCTATTCTAGATTTAGAATCAGAGCCTATGTTAAGTGGTACAGGTGGTGTTGATGTATCTTTAGATACAGTTAGTAAGAGGCTGTGTAGGGGTAAGGGTGCTACTACCCAGTTTTCGGCTGGCAGTGCTTCTATACAAAGCGAAAACAATGAAAGCAGGGAAGAAGGTGATACCTTTACAGGGGTTTTGGGTCAGTCCTTTGAAAGTATTCTACATGTTGGTCCGCCTGATGTGCAGCAAAGGCAATCAACGGTTAGTTCTAAGGTAGATGGGCCTACACCTTTTAAAGATAAACGGAAGCGAAAAGCATATGACCTTTCTGATGAAGATCGGCTGGCTTCAAGACAGACCGGCCATATATCGCCTGCAGAATTTAACCATGCAGAATTACTATGTAATTTCCTTTTCTTTTTATTGTTCATTAAATATTTTGACTGTTGTTTTGGGGGTTAAAAGCTTAGCCATTTATATTTGCTACAGGTAACGAAGGCAGTTTTGCGCTGGATGACAGCTGCACTGGAATTATACCTGAATGTGTTACGCGTGCCTTCACGATCCAAACTGAAGGCTCTTCATCTAATGAAGTTCCTCAAAGCACTGCTGCAGTTCCAGAACCCTGCAATGTAAATGACGCCTCAGATAATCAGTTCCGGCAGTCTCAAGGTTTTTTTCTTTAAAAAAGAATTCATAAAAATAACAGAAAACACGGGTAGTTGGATACCTTTGCATTTACTTGCCACCTGTTGTTTTATCTCTTGCAGTCAGGATGCGTTCTTCATCAAACAATGGCTCGCATATGCGCAACAGAAGTAGAAGGAATAGACAAGGTGTGTTACCTGTTGCGGCTGTCCTGTTTCATTTGCACAATAAATCAAGACATCTATTTTGAACAGGCAGTTGTTAAAAAATTAAATTTTCTGTGTCTAATGCAGGTCCTCCAGATACATATATGCATATGGGCGCATGTCATCAAATTTGTCGTCATTGTGGTGCAAGGTTCTGGTATGATGAGAAAATTGTTTCTACTAGAAGGCGTGTTGATTATCACAAATGTTGCAATGCCGGGAAAGCTAGGCTAGAGGGTCAGCGTGAATATCCGCAATATATAAAAGACCTATTTACTAATCGCCATTTTATGAAAAATATTCGCGCATACAATCAGATGTTCTCAATGACGTCATTGGGTGCTGAAATAGACAACTCTATAAACATGGGCCGCGGACCTTATGTCTTTAAAATTTCCGGACAACTTCACCATCGGATAGGTACCCTCTGTCCAGCACTTGATAAGCTGCCACAATTCCTACAGCTATATATCTATGACACGCAAAATGAGGTTGCAAACCGCTTGCACCACTTTCAAAGATCTGGCCAGGGTCTCCGCCCAGATATTGTGGAAAATTTAATTGAACTCTTAGACGAGCACAATGAATTGGTCCAGTTATTTAGAACTGCAAGGGATAAAATTGTGGAGGCTAATATTCCAGAATTCAAGGTCCGTTTGTTTGGTATTGTTGGTTCAAGGCAGCATGAATTGCCTTCAGGCGATTCTATTGGTGCAATTGTTTTTGAAGGTGGGCCAGACGTGGAAACTGAGTTTGATGTCGTCGTTGAACAGCATGATGCTGCGCTGCAGCAAGTGAGCAAGCTAAATGCATCTTATATGTCAATGCAATTTCCATTGATTTTTTTCTTCGATGAAGATGGCTACCATTTGGGTCGCATGTTATTGACCAGAGGTGCAATGTCCGACCCTCCGAAAAAATGACAATGAAGACGTACTATGCATACGAGCTCCACGACCGTTTAAATGAATATCGACTACTCCCAAGAAGTGGCCGCCTTTTTCAACAATACGTTGTGACAGCTTATTGTAGCATTGAGCAATCAAGGATTGACTTTATAAGAGAACATCAAGATGATATTCGGAATGACTATATGGCAGGTCTGCATGATGCTATCTCGCGTGGTGATCGAGACGGTTCAGATGTTGGTGCAAGGACAATCCTGCCTTCATCTTTTACAGGTGGGCACGCTATATGTGTAGCCATTATTTAGATGCTCTGGCTATATGTCGGGTGCACGGGAACCCATCATTCTTTATCACTTTCACGTGCAATGTGAACTGGCCTGAGATCCAAGAATATATGGACCACTTCCCACACGTAACAGTTGCAGACAGGCCTGATGTTGTTGATCGGGTTTTTGAAAGAAAGATACATGATTTAGTTACTTTCTTACGCGATTCAAAACCGTTTGGCTACGTGGAAGCAGGTACCGACTAACATCTGCATTTGTATATTTTCTATCAAATTCTTACGCTTGCCAGGTACCTAAATCACTATGCGTTTTGTTGCAGTTTTATATACAGTCGAGTTTAAGAAGAGAGGGTTGCCGCATTGTCATTTGCTCCTATGGATCAAAGCAAGCCACCGTGTACAGGCGCATACAGATGTGGATAGATATGTCTCTGCAGAACTACCACACCCGACACTTGATCCTGAAGGCTATAGGGTTGTCACTGAGTTTATGATGCACGGCCCGTGTGGGTTGGTCAATACATCAGCACCGTGTATGCGTGATAGTGACGGGTGTAGTAAGAACTTTCCTAAACTTTTTTTCCAGAGACATTTATTGATAAGAAAGGATATGTGCACTACCGTAGAAGGGATTCAGGCATAACCACGATAAGGCAAAATGTTAGTCTTGATAACAGTTATGTTGTGCCACATAAACGGTCTCTATGCATGCGATTCTACGCACATATCAATGTTGAGTACTGTGAGTGGTCGATGCTTATAAAATATCTCTTTAAGTATATTTCAAAAGGCACCGACCGCATAGTAACTCATATTACAAGGACGCTTGGAAGTACAGAAGCAAGTACAAGCCGAAGTTCATTGCACATTGATGAAATAAAGAATTTCCAGGATGCAAGATTCATTGGACCGCATGAGGCATGCTGGAGAATTCTTGGGTTCAACATACATAGCAGGGATCCGCCAGTTCAAATACTGGCAGTTCACCTTGAAAATATGCAGCGGGTAAATTTTAGAAGGCGGCAGCAGCTGCTGCAAGCGGTTGTGGACAGTGACCATAACAAAAGGACGACACTCACTGAATGGTTTAGGTACAACCTTTACAATATAGATGGGCGCCATCTAACATACTTAAGATTTCCGAAAGAATATGTGTGGCACAAAGACAGGAAGTATTGGCAACGTAGGCGACGTGCAAACTTGGTATCCATTGGACGATTGACATATGTTCATCCTAACTCTGGAGACGTGTTTTATTTAAGATTATTACTCTGCCACCAAAAAGCTTCAATGTCGTTCTGCCACATCCGTACAGTTGACGAAGTTGTCTACCCTACAAATAGAGCCGCGTGTGAGGTATAAAAAAGACTCAGGTGGTGGAGTTGCTTAGGCATACTGATCTCATCATATGGGACGAAGCTCCCATGAACGATCGCAAATGCTTTGAAACGCTTGACCGTACATTGAGAGATATAATGGATACGCTTACAAGTCTATTTGGAGGTAAATCTGTTATTTTAGGCGGTGATTTCAGACAAACACTTCCTGTGAAGAAGAAAGCTACGAACGACCAAATTATTTCCTCATGCATAACACAGTCGTACTTATGGGCGCATTTCAAGATCTTTCAGCTGAAACAAAACATGCGCCTTCAACAGCCAGGCCTTACACCTCAGCAGGCTGAAGAAATTGCAGCATTTTCTGAATGGTTGCTTTAGGTTGGGAACGGTACCGTTGGCCGGCCAGATGAAGCCGATCCCGAGAATTCAGCATGGGTCCAGGTACTAGATAGGTACTGTGTTAATACAAATATCGCCTAAAAACGTTATTTATATTTTACGATCTTTGCTAAGTTTTGTTAATGACAAAGTATGAAGTTTAGGTATAAGTAAATCATCACTTTAAGTGTTTAAGTCTTGTTTAACTAAGGTTTACATTTCCTTTTAAACACAACATTGTTTTTATTTCTTAAATTAGAAAGTGTCTTGTCACATCACATTTATTTCTTAAAATAGTAATGTCACATGACATTTAGGGCAAGCTTTGTCAATATACATTTATGGTAAGAAAGAGTGTTTGACTAACCATATGTTTGCTTGCAATTCTTGTGTTTGACTAGGTATAATGAGATGTGACCTTGTTTGGTTTGGAAGATTTATTGCAAAACCAATTGCAGCCCTAAGGGAACCCTGGGGGTACACGGGCGGAACCCATCTGAGGGTTCCGCCTGATCCGCCAGACCTGCAGAATGGTTTGCTATAAATACGAAACCATTTGTTAGTTTTGAGTCAATCTTTTAGGACATATTTTCATATACTCTCTCAAACTAACTCAGTAACATTTGACTTGTGTGACTCTCTTATGTAGCAAGGGACTTCACAAGATCATTCAAGAAGTTACAAGCTTCAACTCTAAAGTTGCAAGTCTTGTTAGCTTTGTTAAGTATAAGCTTTGGTAGTTTATACTTCATTTGTATCATGTATGTAGAAGTGATTGGTTAGTATTTTAGGCCTGAAAATACGTAGTGTGTCGGGAGTTGTTGTACCCTTGTAAAAGAACTAACGGGAGTGGTTGTACCCTTGGTAAAGAACTCGACATCTAGCTTAGTGTCGGTAAAAGTGTAAGCGACGATGGGAGTGGTTGTACCCGTGTAAAAGAACTCGACATCTAGCTTAGTGTCGGTAAAAGTGTAAGCGATGTTGTAAAGGTTTTCTCCGCCAGTGAAAGGAGCTTGTTGATTAGTGCTTATAACTCTCGAGTTGGAAACTCGGGGCGTGGATGTAGGGCAAGGAAAAAGAGTCCTTGTAGCCGAACCACGATAAAAAATCGTGTTGTGGTTTGATCGTTTCTTTCTTTATCTTTGCTTATTACATGTTGTCTTTTAGTTAGAATTGCTAGTCACATATAAAGCTTTTCAAAGAATTAAACAAGTAAAGTTGTGTTTATATCTTCAAACAAAAGTAAAGCTTTTCAAAGAACTAAACAAGCAAAGTTAGGATCATCACAAGCATAGCTTTTCAAAGTATGAAACAAGTAAAGTTAGAATTGTTATTCACATGAAAAGCTTTTCAAAGAATCAAACATATAACGTTATGTTTATATCTTTAAGCAAACGTAAAGTTTTTAAAGGATATTCAAGTTAATAAGAATTTAAAAGCGGTAAACTATTCAACCCCCCCCTTCTAGTTTTCCACAATTGGCATCAGGAGCTACATTACTCAAGATCTTTAAAATAGAATGTATTTTAAAACTTGGATCGATCCATGGATTTTGAAAATCTCAAAGAAGGGCAACCTATTCAAAACCCACCGCTATTTGAAAAAGAAAACTTCCTTAAATGGAAAAGTAATTTTGAAAACTATGTGAAATCAATTGATCAAGATCTTTGGCACATTATTTCTTTTGGTGATTTCAAATCAAAGAAAACAAGTTTTTGAAAACCAAGATAACTATCTTAAACTTGATAAAAATACTAAAGCTAAAACAATGATTTATAAAGCTTTAGTACCGAATATGAAAGAATGTATTTTTGACAAACGGCTAATGACATTTGGAAAAATATGTTAAACTTTCATCAAGAAATATGTCAAGTCAAAAATGATCAATTTGATCTCACATATGAATTAGAAGTCTTAGAAATATTAATAGATAGACATTTAGTTGTGATGAATACATGTGCTACTAGTTTAAATGTTTTAAATGAAGGTGTAAGTGAAGATGATTACTCGTGTTGAGCTCTTAGGGGACTTGCTTGCGATTCATGGAATAACACGGATGAAGATGAAGCCAACCATCCGGTTTGTGATTCTCAACTAGATAAAACATAAAGCAAGGTACATTTTGAAACCAAACACTTTTGCTTTGAGAAATTTATCCTAGAGTTTTCTAAACTAGAAAATGAGTCTAAACGTTTATGCAACATGGACCTGAAAACTATCTTTAACAATGAGTATTCAAAATCTTTTAAGAATATCTTTGAAAAGGAAATCTTGTTAGAAGATAAAATGTCTAGGATTGAGAGTAATGTTGAAATTGATCTAGAATGTAAATTATGTCTAGATTACAAACATGAGATTAAAAAGCAAAATGAGAAAGGAAAAATATTAGTTAAATTTGATGAAAGCTCAAAATCTCTTGAAAGATTGTTGAGGAGTCAAAGGGTGTTTAAAGATAAAACCGGATTAGGATTAAAACTCAAAAGCACCATCAACTAGTAAAACAAAACAAGTGAAATTTGTCTAACCTAGAAGAGAGATTTAGAGATAATTCAATCTCTAATAGAAACTCATGATAAAAAGTTTAAGATTATAATGCTCTATGCTTTTATATGATTATCTAACCTTCTTGGATACATGAGTAATTGAGTTTCAACGCGTGTCATCAAACCAAGATTTTACGCGTAGTGTTTATCCTCTTGATAGCATCTCTATGCAATTTAAAAGGTACGCATTACTTCAACTTGACTTTGATTGTCTCTTGTTTCTAGCATTATGTGTTGGAATATGTGTTATTAGTAATACTTTAAAGTGTTTACCTGCTATTTGTAATAACTAAGATTAGATTCTATGCAACAAGGAATTTCATCATTAGTACTAGTAGGAGATATAAGGTGTTTTAGTTCTTTAACCATCAAGAGATAAACACGAGAAACTCTTGAGTGAGTCCCACTCAACTCTTGCTTACAAGTGAGCTAACAAAGAATTTCCTAAGTGTTAAAATGTCTAAACACTTTTGTGATGCTTGCAAAAACAAACCTTTATTAAACAACATTCTCAAACACCATACTTTGAGTCTTAAATTGTGTTTTTCTTTGATCTCTCCTTTATGATAATCTCACATAAAACACATAAGGTGAAATAAATCACATTAGCATACATTAGGATGTGTGGAAGAAAATGAGTTTTCAACACCGAGGTTTCACACATCAAATGTGACACTTAGTCTTATGATGTTGTACCTCTTGGACTTTTTTAAAACAAATAGAGTTCATAGTGTCTTAAGTAATAAAACCCAAAGAGTCGAGGAGTCGTTGAATATAACATTTAACGAGTGATCTCCTCCTTCTAAGATATCATCTTTGGTAGATGATGACTTAGTCGAAAGTCCAATGATGGCAAGACAAGTATGTCGTGTAAAACATTAAGAATAAAAGTACAAAATAACATCTTCCAACCTTGAGTCAAACATTGAATCAAGCAAAATTGACATAAGTTATAAAACTTGATTTATAGGTCATAGTTGTGTCTAAGCAAATTCAACAATAACAGTCTTTGGAATTTAGAGTAAAACAACTAGTGAAATAAAATAAGTGTTTCGAAGTAATCATGTGATTATAAGTGTCAATTTTTGAAAGTCTTTTTGATAATAAAAGCAAGCTCCAAAAGCAAGGGATTTTAACTCAAAGACATTCCTAGTTACTCTTTTGTTCTCAATGGTTAAGTTATTGATGACTTATCAAGAATGAGATTAGTAAATCCGTATGTAAAACTAAACGTAGAGAAATGTTCGGAAGACTACTTGTTCTTATAACAATCAGATCCAACATTATGTTTAGTGTTTGTCTATGTGCTCGTTTTAAAGAAGATCCTTAAACAACTCTTTAGTTAAGCTTGTTTGGATACATCGTAAGGTACTACACAACTAGGATTATGGTATCCCAAAAGAACGGGAATAGAAACCATAGTGTATGCCAAATGGAATTATGGCGGTAATAAGTTGATAAGAAAAGCACAAGTGGTACTTGAACTTTTATACTTACTTACCCAATGATTCTCCAAAACACGTAAGGTTCTCAAATTAGTTTCGAATGGAGAAGCACATCAACAAGCTCCACTTGAACAAGGATATACGCATCAACAACGGAATTCTTTTATCAACATTGTTATCTCTTCAACAAAGGAAGCATCGACTTCAGCGACAATTCAATCCATTATGTTCTTAAATGACATATTGTGATCCATCATCAACGTCTTGGTAAAAACGTTCATTGAGGAACGTCTTAACTAAGAAAGTCTACAACGTTAACCATTCTATCAACGTTTTCACAAAACCTCTTGAATGAGAAGCATTCATCATCCCAAGGCTTAGTCAAAGACTCATAAGACCTAAAACCTTAGTTTTGAACATTAGGATAAAACCACAAAAATCAAGACAATCCCTTTTGAATTTTCCCTGCAGCTCCCACGGTACCCTCAGACCATACGGGCGGAACCCTATTTTTGGTTCCGCCTGGTCCGCCAAAGCTACAGAATGTTTTATTCTTAATTTCAAAACCAAACACCCTCTTAACTTAATCATTCACTTTCAAACAGCCATCACCCTCTCAAAAACAAATAACCACACGAAATTTAGGGCTTTCAATCCAATCTCTTCAAATTCAAATAACTTTGTAAGTGTTCCAATCACAATTGCATTTTTTATTCAAGTATAACATTCTTATTTACATTCATTAACTAGAATCTTAGGGTTTGTGCATAAAACTTCTTGATTCATGAAAAACTTGGTGGCTAGCCAATCATGTCTTCCATTAGTTAAATAATTGTATCCCTTTTGTTGTTACTTTGATTTGCCAAACACACCAAGTGCATAGTCTTTCAAAAATCGCAATCCAAGACTAGAACATGATTCATCACCACATTGTTAAAACAAATGAAAAACATCATTAAACATCACTTGCATACTATCTCTTGAATGCTAAAGGGGATACATAACTAATATGTATTTTCGGGTACATTTAATCGAAGACACATTCAATTAGGAGAGTGTTGGTTATCTTTTGTTTTTATAACAAAACTTGCAAGACAAAACAATTTGGGAATCAAAATGAGTCAAGATAACCAAGTCTCCACATTGTTTGCATATAGGAATATATTAGAACATCCACATTGTTAAAAGTCATTAACATATAATCTTGTGTTTTCTAGGAATCAACATGCCTCAGTCAAATAGATCCGATCACAAGGAAACCCTTAAGTACATGCCCAAACACCATATGACCAAAGGTCTCAACAATGTTCAAGTAGAAACCTTTAAGGCACTAGAAAAACGCTATGTTCACGAAGGTAGAACCATTGATCCATCCTTTCTAGAAGGAACATCCATTCGCCAAAACTTTGCCGCAATCAACTTTGATTGTCTCCTTGATATAGATGAGCCAATTTGTCCTAGGTTCATCTTAGAATTCTATGCAACCGTAAACCTTTCCACAAATGCTGTTGGTAAGATATCATTAAACTTCACAACCAATCCAACACCACATTACATAGATTTAAAAGACTTAGATATCATTCTTGATGTCCCAAATGAAGGAACTTGTCTGTTGGGATTCTTGATTTGATGTGACAAAATAAATAAAAGAATGAAACAAGAAGGGCTAAAGATGACAAAGGATGAAACTTCAAATGCAAGAAAAAGATTACTACGGATCTTTTTATTATTTAGAATATATCCTTTGTAAACCTAATTCTCTATTATATAAAGAGGATACAGGTCGTATGCTTTATTATGTCTTTCACAATGTAGTCGACTAGAAAAGTGTGTGTATGTGTCTAGGGCGTGGTTCATTGTAAACGCCTAGACTAGAGTTAGTTTGTGTTCGTATTCCTCCAAGATCTGAGAGTTCTTAGATCCCTATTACACTTAGGTAATACGTTGTATTCTGATCAAATACATATTGGAGGTGATTGGGAAAAACCTTGTTGTCAATAACTTTGATTCATTCTATTCCGCTGCATATTGTTATTATCATTGTTATTGTTTGCCCTAGATCCTATGAGGTCTAAACAACCTCGAGCTACAACGATCCAACATTGTCTCTACACGGATAAGTGGCCCATTTCAAGTCTTGATTCTATTGAGCGTTTTTATCCATACGACAACCCTCTAGTTAGTAAGGAAACAATTAAGGAACATCTCTTCGTTAGAACCTCTACCACAAGAAAGAATCGTTCGGGGAATATTGTGGATAAGGATCCTTTTGATATGGAGCTCAATGAGCTTAAACCACAATTTAAGAAGTGTGAAGAAATTCTTAGAGCTAACGTCATAAGTACCATAGGAAATAGAGATCATATCAACACATGTCTTTGCTACATGCTCTATAGAATTTCCACCGGTCAACCATTCAACTTAGCCTACTACCTAGCCAAAAGAATGGCCGACATATCCTTAGTTGGAACAACCGCTCTTCCGTATGGAATGCTTCTTACTCGCCTCTTTAGAGAAATCTCACCCATTTCTCCTAACGATAATGGAATGCGCCTTGACTATTATCTCGTTCCTCACATTTTCGTTCCTCTAAGTGATAAACGAGTTTTCAAGGGTAAGGGCAAACGTACTCGCTCACCTACACCATCATCATCATCATCCAACATGAGCAAGGATGATAAACTTTCTAACTCTAAGTTACCTCCTTTAGAATACCTTCAAGCACTTCCCGTCATTGACAATGCATCCGAAGAGTTCAAGCAAACCAAAGGAATGTTCAAATGCTTTGGAAGGTACCTAAGCAAGCTCAATAAGAAGATAGACCGGTTGTGAAAAGATTAAGGAGTGTTTGGCTTATGAATGTTTTAGAACCTTTTATGTGTTAAACTACGTGATCTGTATTGTTTTTCACTTTCATGTTTCTGTATGTTTGTTGGATTATGTTTGTATGAGCTTTTATGCATAATGACAATGTTTGAGGTGTTTGTTAAGTTTTTATGCTTATGGCAATTCCTACTAAGTATAGTGAAATCCTCGACCTCAAGGTCAAAGTCCTATGATATGTATGTTTACGTGTCTAATTTTTGCATTGCCTAACCAGAAATGCATTATCCTTTTGATTTTAGGAGTTTTCGAAAATTTTGAAAATCGTCTCGCGGGTCAAAATCGCGGACTGCCTAATTTTTCAGCCCTGTCGGATCTGACGGTACCCAAAATTGGGTTCCGCCAGTGTATTTTCTGGGAAACCCAGAATTGGCCCAACGGACCAGACGGTACCCTCAAATGGGTTCCGCATGTGTACCGCGAGGGTTCCGCCAGACACCTGCAGAAAATTTGTCATTTTTCTTAAGTCCAAAACTTATAAAGTATCAAAACCATTATCCTGAGTGAGAAACATCTTCCATTAACTCCAATAACCATATTAGAACAACTCTCACTCCCTAAAACAATTAGGAAGCCACTTCCCTCCAAAAATTCAAATTCAAACATAACTAACCCAAGGAACCCTTTTAAAGGATCCTTCAAACCATTGAAACATTTTCAACCAAATCACATCCCATGATCACAAAGCATTGAGTGCATATGTTGGTCTTTCACTCCACCTTATTCCATTGGATTGACATGCAATGATTTGACATGTTCATGAAAACTTTGTAAATCATTTGAAACCTCAATCTTTGAGTGGTAGAACATCAAATCCAAACACCCATTTCAACATCTCCTCCACCCTATAAAGTTGAAAGTTTTGCAACAATTAAAATCACACCATCACCATTAAAACTTCTTCTCTCAAAACATCAAAACCACACCTTTGAAATGACTAAATCCAACACATCATCCGAGTCATCAAAATCGTTCTCAAAAACTACTAGGATGTCAAGTCAAGCTCATCTTCTTCAAGTGATGCTTCGCTTAACATTTCTTCACCTATCCAAGATTTCCTTAACCTCACTACTTCAACACCATCCTCAACACATTGCAATACCAATGTAATCACCTTTCAAGATTTGCTTAATCTTGATACTCCAACACCCTCTCCAACACATTGCTACACAAACATAGCCACCATTCCTTCACCTACTAGAACTTCATGTGATTCAACATCACTTTCTCAACAAGCTCAACCAACTAAAATTTCTGTTAGAATATGGACATTATTTTAGTAGACGTATGTTAGGATCGAACTCGAGATCACGGGATTGCACACAATACGTATGAAGAGAAAATGTAATAATTATTTATAAAGGTTATAATTAATTATTAAACACAAAACAAATAATAATAATTAGTATTATTGATTAATGACTAATTATTTATTAAAAGAAGATTAGGAAAGTAATACTAGACAAAACATGGAAACAAGAGAAGGTTCCGGAATACCCTTGTGGGTTCCATAACCGATCGGCCCAAGAGGTGTTTCCACCTCCTTATGTGCCTTGTGCTCCAAGTATTGATTAGTATATAAGCAAACCCAAGATATAGGTTTTTCTCATAACTTGTACACACACATCTTGGTGTTTTTCTCTCCTTTCTTTTGTGCTTGTCGATTTATCAAACTAAACCCCTAAGGGTTTCGATTTTATTAATCTAAACAAGTTTTGTGTTTATTACTTGCATAAACTTTTTCTTGAATTAGTACGTGTGTACAAGAACGTGATTCAAACACATTATTGTTTGATTCTTGGATTGAATTACAAAAAGGTAAGGGGTAATTCTTATAATCCTTATAAACCCTAATTAGGGTTCTTGGTTCCGGAAGATTGCAATTGATTCTTGTTCGGGCTAGAATCACAAAGGTATGTTTACTATTTATATTTGATTAATTAATTACATGTTATTCGATCTATTATAATTGCTTCCGCTTATGCTCACTTTGATGTACTTGGTTTATTTATATGAATGTCATGATATAATAATTCCAACAGTGGCATCTAGAGCCGTTATAATGTGTAATTAATTATCGCAACGCATAAAAATTGGATTTTGATTCGTATAGTTACATGTTTTTTTTAGGGTTTATGTTTTTATCCCTAACCCTAATTTGGGTCGAATGACCTTTAAGTTTTTTAGGGTTTTGTTTTTTATTTTTTTTTAAAAAAAAATTTGACTAGAAACCCTAAGATGTCATGTAATTGTTTATGCGTTTTAGTAAACGATCTTGGTGCAATATGTTAATTGTTAAGCTAAATCCATGAAAAAGTGCATATTTGCATTGATTTTTATTGTTATAATTTAAATTGTTTATATATATTAATGGTTAAGTTATATTAAAACATGTAAATTTTATAGATGTCGAATTGGGGAAGACTCCAATATTAAGTAATCAATTATGTGCTATGTGGTATTTATTTAATTTTGGCTTACGCAATCGATTTATCGATGTATGTGGCTCTTTTTCCAAGAAAAAGAAAGCCCTAATTGAATTAATACGTAATACACCTAGATTTGATTATTAATAGGACTTTTGAATAAGATTTGCATGTGGCTACATGTTTTATACATATTTAATTGTTATGATTATGTATATGTGTTTATTTAGTTGTTTTATTTTTTATTGTATAATTACTTGTTTTGTTTATTTATTGTGTTAGACATGTTTATATAAACTAAAAGGGTAATTTTTTGAATAGAAAAATAATACGGACTAAATAATGGCGAAATTGTTTTGGTTTTTAAGAGTTTAAATTTCAAAGGATTGGTTGATTGATGTTTTTGTACGTAATGGTTAAATAGGCTCGACCGAAGTTTACACACTATAAGATGGGTATAAGGTTGGCATCGCATTAAATTGTGGCCTTAGAGAGACAACATTCTGTCTTAACGCTCGTTTGTGTGTAAATTAGACTTACCGAACAACCATTACATGTACATTGTCATCTTAAGGGTGAATAATCCACAATTCCACAATGATTATCCGAAACACTAAGCTTTCGGGCTTATGCAAAAGTACGATATAGTGGACGATAATTGATGGTTATTCTTTAATTGGTGAACCCGATACCTCAATCAAAACTTTGTTATTTTACTCTTAGATAATTGGTAATAAAAATGTTTTGTAAAACCAATGTTATGAAGTTGTATGCATGCTTCTTCATACATTATTTTGATCATATCAAAATAGTAATACCCTTATAAAATTAAGTTGAATGCCATCTAATTAAGAACACTTGAAGTTGTAATTTACGTCATGTGAGACTTGGCGAGATTGCAATGGAGAGGTAAATTTCATAAATTCATTGCTAGCAGATCAACTGATGTGATGGATTTGTGAGTTTGCAGTTTTTAAGTTAGACGACTTAAATTGAGTAGGAAGTGAGACTTGGACTCAAGGCATTAAGATGGGGATCAAACATGCTTACAATACAAAAGTTTTGTGATTGTAAATCCCATAAATCTAGGAATTGCAATATGATATTGGCAATTATTGTTCGACAATTACCTTGTTGAATACTATCATTACTAGCAGATCAACTGATGTAATGGTACTATGTCAATTTAGGATCCTAGCTTTAAGAAAATACTATGGTTTATATGAATATTTGCCAATGGGTATTTTATTTTCTTAAAGATCTAATTATCGAAAATACTGAAATTGAATTTTGTAATTCGTTTTAATGTATTAATGCAACGTTCAAATCGTAAACGTATTTTGGGCTTTGGTAAATTGATCTAGTTCTGTTTTCAAACAAATGTTTGATTAAGAAATATTTACTTAAAAGACAAAAGAAGTCTCCTTTCTATGAAGGAAGAGTGAGACACAATCCTATTCTTTTTCATGAATGAGAAAGGATAATAGGAATATTAGATATGTCTAAATTCTAATATAACTCATAGCAAATTTTTAATGGTTAAGAAAATTGCATACATTTTTCATAGGGATTTTATCATCCTCATTCGGTGATCAAATTCTAAGTATCAAATATGATATTTGGTTAACACGAAAATTATGTATGACATTTTATGAGTTATTATAATTAGAAGCTAGACTAATTACTGCAAAATGTTTAAAAACAAACTAGTTGTTTTGACTATTTTAAAGGTGCTACATACATTGTAGGATGGTAGACCTATTAAGGAAGAAATTGCATGCCCAATTTTCAAGTTAATAGCATTTGGTGGATAGTCCATCATTTACGTAGTAGAATACACTCTTTAGTGCATAAGTAATTGTTACGTATGGACATTTAAAGGTGTAGGAAAGTTAAAAGTTACACTATTTTCTTTCACTAGATATGAAACATTTACAATGTTGTCAAATTCAGTGGGAGTATTGTGTACTTATTACTGGATAAGAAATTATTGTAATGATCTTTAATTCAGTGGGAGTTACAAGCTTTGACATCTTGGTAGCTAAAGATAATTACTTTCCAAGTGTAGACACTCATACTTTTAAGGATAAGTATTGTACGTTTCCTTACTAGACATTATTGTTCTACATCTACTTGTTATGCTAAAATCTATGACACAATCATATTGGTCACATAAACAAATGCATGGCGTGTTGTTTATCAACTATATGAGGTTGTTCCATGCACAAGTGGGAGAAATGTTATCTTTAATGTGTGCAAGAAACAACTCATAAAGATATGATTTAATGGATTCTCTTGACTACAAGGTAAGAGAATAATGTTCTAATATTAATTCAAGAAACACTTGGTGTTACAATTTATGTTATGTGAGACTTAACTAGATTGCAACAACAAGGTGAATTTCATATTTCATTACTAGCAGATCAACTGATGTAATTGAACTATGAAAATTTGCAGTTTCTAAATTAGATATCTATTAGAACGTGTGTCAATATGATATCAAGACTACTTTAATTTATAGATTTATGAATTCATGGAATGACATAAATTAATTAAGTAATCTAATGCTGCTTCAATCTGAATATTTATGTGTTCTTGAAATGACATAAATAAATGAATAAATAATGTTGTTTACATTATTGTGAAGTAATAAATTAACTTGAAATTACTATTGAATCCAAAAGATGGTGTTCATAATTACTTTAGTTAAACATGTTTCATTGTAAAGATATAAACATAAAGTCTTTTAATTGTTACAAGACTTATAATAAAGTAAGACGTTATCTTGTTGTGTCTTTTAATTAAGACATATACATGAAGTTATTAAATGGTTAAATGACTTATAACGTATAGTGGGATTATAACAGTTTATGTTTTCTTGTAAAGACATGAACATAAAGTAACTTTGTAAAAAGTACTTGTGTAATAAAGCATGTAATTGGCTTGAAAATTATTATACTATTAAAATGACTTAGTTGGTAAATAAACAAGTCAAAAGGAATATGGTTATCTTAAATATTGTTAGATTGTCTTACAATATTAATACTAATGAAATATCAAATGTTTATGGTATGTTCAGTTAGGAAAATCAAACTCTTGTTATATTGTTTGATTAAAGATAACTATGACTTCTTTTCTTCCAAAAGTTTTCAAGGTTAGAATGTTGAGTATGACTTGGACATATTTAATAAAACTCCAACATAGAAGATTAATAAGACATTATCTAATGATGGAATGTGATGAATGTGATGAATCACATTAAGTCTTAAATTGAAGTTCTAAATTTGTTTAACTGGTTATGAAGAGGTTATTAACAAAGTTAAGTCAGGAACCATCAATATGTATTTGTAATATCCCAAAAGAGAACATTGCATTGGTTCTTTATTTGCTAAGTATTTAAAGATAGTCTTTAAATTACTAAAAGCAAGTGGGAGTTTTGATCTTTAAAAGATAAAATTACAAGATACATAATCTTCTAAAATACACTAGTAAATATCATGATGAAGTTTGACATTTAAATGTTAAATCTCAAGATGATAAAGTTTGATATTTAAATGTTAAATCTCAAGATAATGGAATTATCATTCATAGAATAGCAATATATCTCAGATATTTGATTAATATGCTGAGGGCTACAGGATTATTGTAAACCTGATAATCATTATGATACATTACCAAATATGAAGTTGGGTAAAGTATACATGATATGAATGATTAAGATGCTGTCCATAAAGATAATTAATTTTTGAAATTTGATTTATCTTAATAGTAAGACTAGAAAATGAAGATGAGTTTCTTCAAAGATTTGGTAACCTTTTTGGTTTAAATCTTTGTATAGAAATCTTATGGACAATGTTGTACAAGTATTTAATGTATGTTTTATGACAAGATTATTAATCACATTTAAGCAATTAACTGTGATTGAATATTCTATTATAAACACATTAAATATATAAAGATTATGATTGTCATATTTAGTTTCATTTATATGAAATTGACAATTGAATATCAAAACTCTTTCATGAGTGATTACTTGAGCGAGGACGATGAGTAATCAAAAGGAGTTTATGAATTCAAATAAATCTTTGAAAGTGTACATGGTGCAATGATCCATGGATGGATAAATGCATGCATCTAGAAGATAACTCTTATGCTTAATTATTAAATTCATGTTATGAGTTATAATTAAAATAAGATAATTTCTAAGTATTCCTAAAAGCTAGTGGGAGTATTATGTTTAATTTCTTAAATCAGATATGTTGTAGAACATATGAAAAGTAATATTCCATATAAGTAAATGTTAAGTCTTAGAATGGAATGAAACTTTAAAGATTTAGAAAATAAGACATATAACCTTGGAATGTATGTTTATTGTTGAAACATGTGCGGTAAATGAATCTAATGTATAACATGATATATTATTTAGAAAGTCTGAATAGATATGTATGACATGAATAAAATCTAAGTATGACTCAAAGATTTTTCATGTACATCATGTTTTGTTGTATCATGCTTGATTACAAGATGATTTGGCAATATTAATATCTAATTAAAAGTTATTAGATAACTTGTATAATATTCTATAAAGAATATGTTTGATTATAGAATTACATCCTAAATCTGGAACAGCTTCCAAATTCAATAGATGTACAATTTTTCAATTGTTGTGAAAATTGTCATAGCCAACAAACTTGAAAGTTTGAAGGGCATCAAACATTACACAATAGATATTATGGTTTACGGGAAGTTTTAATAGCATATTGTTGTTGCATACAATGATGCTAATGAAATTGAGATGACACTCAATACTAGTTATGGTAAGGATTTAATCCTTGGCTATTACTAGTTATCTTTACTGAAATCATAGTTGCATTATACATTAAAGGAATAAGAATACTTTAAACTTTAAAATGTTTGGAAGTTTAATTATCATAAATTGGTGGTTAAGGATGTAACACATTTTATGAAACATTATAAGGCATTATCAAAATAGTTGAGTATGCATATACAAGAACTTCAATAATTGAATTATTGAAATAAGTATTCTTAAAATTCCGATAGATCAAAGTTGGATGATTTATGTCTTGTCAACAAGTATGAATGTCATTGCTTGAGACATAATTCATCAACAAGAGTTATCATGCATTGATCTATTTAGTATTTGAATAAGGGATGTTAAACAATTATTATGACAAATTGAAATACATGGTATGTTTAATTTATAATATATTGTATCCTATATTTGTATGTTTAAATCCATGAATAAATGTTATTCTAAATTGTCCGTTGTCAGTTATTAATATGGGAATATTATTAAATCAAGACAAATCTGAAGGTTGGTATAATATACTTAAAGTATATTGATGCGTAGTCATGCCATTTCAGATGATATTCGATGATACTGAATATAGGACTTATCCCAACTACATGATGTTACTTTATGGATTTTGTTATTAAGTAAATCATGAGAAGTTATCCTCAGACTTGAGATGCAAGATAAGTGTCATGAATGTAGTACATTTTTGTGAAACAACTTAACGCTATCCGTAACTGGTAGTCATAAGGGTTGTTTTTGGAAGTGTTACAAAGTTTGTGGGTTTTGCTTGTAGTCAAGATAGAATTTGTTCCTTCAAATTTATTTTTGGAGTTTAATACTGCTGGGCCCCTCGTAGGGTTGTCAAGATGTTTGCATGGCCGTGCCCAAGATCTCACCTGAATATGTTCAGAAGATTTGGTAATCTTGATCAATCATAAACAACGAGAAACAGAATGGTTAATTAAGGAATGACTTTAATCCATATCTTTATTAACGTGGTATTAGAAACAAAAGGATAATAATAATGAGAAATCATTAAAAGGTTTTTCCAGGAGCCTTGCTCGAGATCGTACTAGAGGCATCGGCGTGTTGCAAGACGCTAACCGATGTGATTACACTATTAAAATATGTCCAAGTGGGAGCTGTTAGAATATGGACATTATTTTAGTAGACGTATGTTAGGATCGAACTCGAGATCACGGGATTGCACACAATACGTATGAAGAGAAAATGTAATAATTATTTATAAAGGTTATAATTAATTATTAAACACAAAACAAATAATAATAATTAGTATTATTGATTAATGACTAATTATTTATTAAAAGAAGATTAGGAAAGTAATACTAGACAAAACATGGAAACAAGAGAAGGTTCCGGAATACCCTTGTGGGTTCCATAACCGATCGGCCCAAGAGGTGTTTCCACCTCCTTATGTGCCTTGTGCTCCAAGTATTGATTAGTATATAAGCAAACCCAAGATATAGGTTTTTCTCATAACTTGTACACACACATCTTGGTGTTTTTCTCTCCTTTCTTTTGTGCTTGTCGATTTATCAAACTAAACCCCTAAGGGTTTCGATTTTATTAATCTAAACAAGTTTTGTGTTTATTACTTGCATAAACTTTTTCTTGAATTAGTACGTGTGTACAAGAACGTGATTCAAACACATTATTGTTTGATTCTTGGATTGAATTACAAAAAGGTAAGGGGTAATTCTTATAATCCTTATAAACCCTAATTAGGGTTCTTGGTTCCGGAAGATTGCAATTGATTCTTGTTCGGGCTAGAATCACAAAGGTATGTTTACTATTTATATTTGATTAATTAATTACATGTTATTCGATCTATTATAATTGCTTCCGCTTATGCTCACTTTGATGTACTTGGTTTATTTATATGAATGTCATGATATAATAATTCCAACAATTTCATCACCTCAATCACCTACAATTTCACCAATGGAACTTTTCCATACACCTCCAACATCACCACTACCTTATTTGGAAACATTAGAAGACCTATCACCCAAATCATCAAGTCCACAATCCTTATCACTCTTTGACACCATTGCACAAATGGAAACCCAACAACAATCTAGTGAGCAACTAGATGATGAACCCCATCAACCCTCAACGATAGAACGGTTGGCTTACCGTTATGCTAGACCATCCATTTTTCCAAATGATCAAGGCCATACCCACTCACAATCATTTGTGTTTCACCCAATTTATAAAGACCTTCATGGAAATCCTTCCAGCGAACCAAGCTTTTGCCATTTTGTTCAAAATCAACAACCACAACAACAACAACCATCACCACAAGACTCTTCCCAACAATTTGAATCTCTACTTTCTTCTTATAAGAAAATAGAAGCATCCATATGGGAAAAACCTCCAAACCTTAATGATGAGATTGACACTCATTTAAACCACCTTCATGCCTTCAAACGTATGGTTGACTCTCAAATCAACCATATTACGGTTTTACAAACAACGCTACAATCAACTAATGAAGGAAGCAAAAACACCTCTCAACCATCCACCTTTGCTCCTTCAAGTTCAAACCATCCACCACCAACAAACCAAACCACTCTTACACCAAACTTTCCTCGCCATGGTTGCGGACAATGCGAAAGAACCGCTCACATTAGTGAAGGATGTCGAACGGAAATTCGTGAGCTATCCGAAGAAATGAGGTTTATCCTAAACCACATTTTGGATCGTCTACAATCCTTGTCTCACACACCTCAACCTTAGAGTCTCCAAAATGAAACAAAATCGTTTCTTTTGGAAAATGTTTCCCATTTAAACCAACAAACCAAAACCGTGTCATCCTTTCAACCTTCAAAATAAAGCCCGCTACAACCTCCAACACACATTTTCATCCTTAAACAATCTTAGCCTTGTTTTTGGAAAATGTTTCTCATTAAGGAAAATGATGATTTCCTTGTAGTTTTTCATGTTCTTAGTTTATTTTTATTTTTTCTTTATTTTTAGAAGTAGGATGGTGTCATCAAAATTTCTTGTCTTTGACTTTTTAAGAGTCAAAATTTTACATGAAATGAATTTCATTCTACTACAAGGTTTGCATTATTTGTTTACCATTTGGGTATGATGAGTGAACTATTCCTTGCTATGGTAGCATACATATATCTTGTGTGTTAGAAACTAACTTTTTTTTTGTAGGATCATTATCCATGTTTTCCTTCCTTGATACTCCATTTAGGGGAGAAATATTCAAGGGGGAGCATGAGTATGACATTATTCCGCTCCACAACTCTTAGTTGTGTTTTACACATGAAATGCTTTCATAACTTGCCTTGTGCGGCAACTAACCTTTTTCTTGTAGGTTCAAAATCCATGTCTCATCTCTTGGCACTCCATTTAGGGGGAGTATCGTCCAAGGGGGAGCAAGTGCTTACTTCCGCTTCGCTACTCTTCTTTTTGTTTCGACAAAAAGGGGGAGAATTTATATAAACTTGTGCTTATCACCTCATCTTTGCAAAAACAAGTTTTTATACTAACTTTATAAGACTTAACACTAAAACTAGTGACTTACTTATAAATAAAGTTTATGTTTTGTCATCAACAAAAAGGGGGAGATTGTTAATACAAATATCGCCTAAAAACGTTATTTATATTTTACGATCTTTGCTAAGTTTTGTTAATGACAAAGTATGAAGTTTAGCTATAAGTAAATCATCACTTTAAGTGTTTAAGTCTTGTTTAACTAAGGTTTACATTTCCTTTTAAACAAAACATTGTTTTTATTTCTTAAATTAGAAAGTGTCTTGTCACATCACATTTATTTCTTAAAATAGTAATGTCACATCACATTTAGGGCAAGCTTTGTCAATATACATTTATGGTAAGAAAGTGATGACGTATAGTCTATATATGGGCCACAAGCCCAAATATTAAACATTACTAAGGCCCAAACCCACCATGCGTGGGCTATTATAACTTGGGCCGCATCAATAATGGGAATGGGGTCACATAAGCCCAAGCCCAATTAAACTATATATACGGTTTAGATAAGGATCTCTTATTTATGGAATAGATATCCTTAAACCGGATAAGCACCACGTGTGCGAAACATAAGGAGCACGAACCCTACAAGGATTCTGTGCCTATATAAGGAATGACATAATTCTCATTAAAGGTACGATTCACAAACCCTAAAACTCTTTACGAGAACCCTAAATCGATTACTTACTCTCACGCCGGAGTCTAATCATGGGAGACAATCCCACGATAAGCCTAACAGTATTGTTTATTTTCTGAGTGCGCAGGTTTCAAGCATTAAGAAGTGAATTGGTACGAGAGCAAGAGCCCATAATCAGGAACGCCCAACTTTTGTATCAACAAGTGGCGCCATCCGTGGGACCCCTACTAGGAACTAAGGAACTAGAATGACGAAGAATAAAAATTCAAGCCAGCGGACTCCGCAGTTGGAAAAAACACGTGACCCCCAGAGGAAGAATCAACAAGATTCGACCCCTAGGCAGACTGCTGGGACAATCAGCGCACCTGGTCACCAAGAGGCGGGAACAACCCAACCTCTTCCAGTGGTAGAACTGCCTATAAGGACTACCCAAACCACCACAGTGATCCCAAGCGTTGAGGAACTCCAACGCACCCTCTTCACTACTCCTCACCAAACGGTACCTACAGTGGACAACACTGTACCACTAGGCGCGCCTAACCGAGATAGGGTGCCCAATACTGAGGCAGACATTCTTGCAGCAACTGAGGACACACCCAACCTAACGTTGGGAAATTTTGTATCCCAAAATTATGAAACCCTAACTACCCTCATGCAATAAGAAGCAAGGAGAAGGTCAAGTACGAGCCTACAAGCTCGGCTCAATTTTGGTCCTGAACGCGAACCATCACCACCGCGCCACCCACGAGGAAGACGCGCAGATAACAAAAAACGTACTACTATCCACGATAGGTTGGGTACGACATCTGATTCACAATACTCAGAGGAATATGAAGGCAGAGAGAGGCGCACTAATGTTCACTCCAGACTTGGCAGTCAAGGGATACAAGACCGATTAGGACCTCAGCATTCACCAAGCCAAGGGTCCTCCAAATCTGGGAGCAAGAGAATTCACGACAGATTGGGGAAAAGAATGTCCCCAAGGAAGCCGGCGCAAGCGCCGAAAAAGAAACTACTCTTCCTCCAGTGACTCCTCGGACAACGAGGATAGTGAAACAGGACACTGGAAATCAAGAGGAAGACGTCGTGAAGAAGAAAATGAGGACATATCTCTTCCATGGAGACGCCAGAAAATTGATGCGTTTACACGACGCATCAGCGATTACTCCGACCACAAAAGGAGGCGCATGCCCACTAATGTAAAAACATATGATGGAACAGGTGATCCGGATGATCATCTAAAAGTTTTCGAATCAGCTGCTACTATCGAAAACTGGCCACAGCCTGTGTGGTGCCATATGTTTAATTCTACATTGGTGGGGAATGCACGCACATGGTTTAGCAAACTCCCACGACGGAGCATCGGTGGGTTTGAAGAATTATGGAAAGCATTCCGTCTCAACTTTACCCAGAGAAAGAAGTGCGCAAAAAACCCTGTTGAACTAGCCAGAGTAAAACAGCGCCAAGGGGAATCAACCAGTGCTTTTATGGAACGCTTCAAGGATGAGTGCATACAGGTCAAAGTGTGTCCCGAAATTCTAAAATTTTCAGGGTTCATGAATGGGATTAACAACCCAGAACTTATCCGGAAGCTAAATGACAAAGTTCCCCAAACTTTCGATGAGCTAACAAAGCGTACAAGATCCTTCATACAAGGAGAAGCAGCCGCCGCGGACAGCAAAAAGGGTTACTCGATTTATAGGCAACAAGAACAGCCTAGGAGACAATCCAATGATCAGAGTAACAACCGCAACAGGAATTACCACAGTGGAAGAGACAATGACAAATATACCCCTCTCACAAAAACTCCGAGGGAAATATTTGTAACAGAAGGTGCAAATTTCCCAAAACCTCCACCAATGCGTACCGCAGAGGAAAAGCGCGTAGGGAATGGATACTGCGAATACCATGGTCAAAACGGCCATACAACTAACGAGTGCGTCCAGCTACGACAACTAATTGAAAAGTTAGTAAGGGAAGGCATAATGGACCACCTTGTAAAAAACATCAAAGAGGGAAAGGACAAACAAAGGAACGGGGGCAAGAAAGATCCTCTCAAAGAAAAAGCTGACACCATATACATGATACAGTCATGGCAACGTAAGATAAAACAAAAAGTCATTCAAAAATTCTCCCCAGAAAAAGAGATATCCTTCCCTACTCTAGCTGCGGACAACGCAGTAGTAGAGCCTCTAACTATTGAAATACATACGGGGGGACATGATATCCACCGCATGTACATTGATGGAGGAGCATCCGCTGATATCCTATACGATCATTGTTTCAAAAGATTGTGACCTGAAATCCAAAGTCAATTGATACCAGCAACAACGTCGCTGACTGGATTCACAGGAGAAAAGATTTGGCCTATGGGGCAATTACGCTTGCTGGTGGTCGTAGGAGATGAACAACACTCAACAGCGACATGGATAAATTTCATGGTAATAAAGTCTCCCTCACCATACAACGGCATCATTGGGAGACCTGGAATATCATCCATGCGCGCTGTGCCATCCACAGCGCATGGGATGCTCAAATTTCCAGTAGAAGGAGGAGTTGTTACCCTCTATAACACAACAGTACCACCAAAGGAATGCAACGCAGTAACCACTGAGGTGGAAAATATTCCAGAACAGCACACAGAAAAAACACGAAACCTAAAGGTCGCTATTCACCCCGATTACCCGGACCAACAAGTTTCGATTGTAGGATCTTTATCTGACAAAGGTAAAGCAGCCGTGTGCGCACTCATGCAAAAGAATCTAGATATCTTTGCATGGGACCCAAAACACATGACAGGAGTGCCACGCTCTATCACAGAGCATAAGCTACAAATCCGACAAGGATATCCCCCAATACGACAGAAGAAGCGCGGCCAGGCCCCAGATCGTGCAAAAGCTATGCTGGAAGAAGTACACAAACTCGTAGACGCAGGCATCATGCGCGAAGTGTATTATCACGATTGGCTCTCTAACCCAGTAATGGTAAAGAAGAGCAATGGCAGTTGGAGAATGTGCGTGGACTTCACCGACCTTAACAAAGCATGTCCACAGGACTGCTACCCACTGCCAGAGATAGACTGGAAGGTAGAATCCCTATGCGGATATCCTTTTAAATGCTTTCAAGACGCACACAAAGGGTATCATCAAATACAGATGGCAGTTGAGGATGAAGAAAAAACAGCTTTCCACACCAGTCAAGGAGTTTACTGCTACACGAAAATGCCTTTTGGCTTGAAAAACGCAGGCGCAACATACCAACGATTGGTGTACACAGCTTTTGAGAAACAAGTAGGTCGAAACTTGGAGGTCTACGTTGACGACCTTGTCATCAAAAGCCACACAGAGGATGAATTGGTGCGCGACATTGAGGAAACGTTCAAAACACTGGGACAAATAAACATGAAGTTAAATCCCAAGAAGTGCACCTTTGGCGCAACTGAAGGCATGTTCCTCGGATACTTAATAGAACCTGATGGAATCAAGCCTTGCCCAGAAAAACAAAAGCTGTTATTGATCTTCCCTCACCGCGCATACTCAAAGAAGTCCAGTCATTAAACGGAAAGCTAGCAGGGCTAAACCGTTTCTTATCTAAGTCAGCAGACAAATCACTCCCTCTCTTTAAAACACTTACAAAGTGTACTAAAAAGGGAGACTTCCGTTGGACCAAAGAAGCAGAAGAAGTTTTCCAACAACTAAAACAACATCTGGCATCTCTTCCCAAACTTGTGGCACCGCGACCAGGAGAAGAGCTAATCATGTACTTATCGGAAACTCATGGAGCAGTTAGCGCAGTACTATTGACAGATAGGAACTCCGTCCAGACACCCATATACTTTGTAAGCAAAGCACTGAAGAAGACATAGACTAACTACAGCGCTATGGAAAAGCTGGTCTTAGCTCTAGTATTCGCAGCTAAAAGATTGCGCAGATACTTTCAAGCGCACCCAATAGCTGTAATCACAGATCAACCAATCAAACAAGTTATCTCTAAACCTGAGGCATCAGGACGGCTACAAAAGTGGAGTGTACTGTTAGGTGACTATAAAATCTCATATAGACCGCGCACTGCAATCAAAGGACAGATATTAGCTGATTTCATTGTTGAGAAGCCAGATAGCGATAGTCCAACCTCTACAACCAAAACAGATTTGCAGGAACCCTGGATTCTGTTCACAGATGGGTCTTCATGTGTAGATGGATCAGGCGCAGGCCTTATTCTCACAAATCCAGAAGGTATGGAATTCACCTATGCGCTGCGCTTCAAATTCACAGCCACAAACAATGAGGCAGAATACGAAGCCCTACTAGTTGGACTGCGCATTGCAATCCAAATGGGTGTACGCAACTTGGAGGCAAACGTAGATTCTCGGCTAGTCGCTAACCATGTGCTAGGTGAATATGAAGCCAAGGATGAACACATGATCCAATACCTGGATAAGACCAAGTCCTTAATTAAAAACTTTGACAGGTTCACAATAAAACAAGTGCCTAAAGGGGACAACAGGAAGGCTGATGCGCTTAGCAAGATCGCATCCACGAGCTTTGTGCACTTATCAAAACAGGTATTGGTAGAAACCTTACAAAACAAATCAATCTTGGAGATGGAAGTATCCACGGTGATAGAAGAACAAGATCCTACATGGATGACACCTATCATTGAGTTCATTAGCAAAGGAGTCCTACCACAGGATCATAAGGACGCTCGAAGAATACGGCGCACAACGCGGCGATTTGAACTACGGGACAACATCCTCTATCGACGTTCTTTCTTGTAACCTTGGCTACGATGTGTCGGACCCCTTCAGGCAGACTATGTACTCCGATAAATCCATGCTGGATCATGCAGCATGCACTCAGGGCCGCGATCTGTTGTAGCGCGCGCTCTACGGTCGGGGTATTATTGGCTAACTATGCATCGCGACGCGCGCGATATGATAAAAAAAGTGCAGCAATTGCCAAGTACACAGGCCAATTCCGCGCCAACCACAACAAGAGCTAACACCCATTACCTCACCATGACCATTTTACAAGTGGGGCATTGACATCGCAGGACCCTTTCCAGTTGCAGCAGGAGGGCTAAAATTCCTCATCGTAGCCATAGATTACTTCACGAAGTGGATTGAAGCAAAGGCGGTGGTGAGCATCACGGGCAACCAGGTCAAACGCTTTGTATGGGATAACATTGTTTGTCGCTTCGGACTACCTGGAGAGATTATATCAGACAACGGGAAGCAGTTCTGCGACAACCCATTCAAAGATTGGTGCGCACAATTGAACATTACATAGCACTTCGCTTCAGTAAAACACCCACAAACCAATGGTTTGGTTGAGCGAGCAAATCGCAATCTAGGTGAAGGAATAAAAGCACGCCTTGACAGACACAAAGGAAGGTGGGTGGACGAGCTCTCACATGTCTTATGGGCGCATCGCACCACAATCAAAACCAGTACTGGAGACACGTCATTCTCCCTTGTCTACGGAACAGAGGCCGTCATACCAGCTGAGATAGGAATGCCAACTATACGAACAGCAGAGGTCAACGTCACAACAAATGACGAGGAGCGGCGCATAGACTTGGACTTACTGGAAGAAAGACGTGAACGCGCAGCTATACGCGAAGCAAAGGCTAAGGCAAAAATGAAGAAATATTATGATACAAAGGTCAAACACACTTCCTTCAGGCCAGGAGACTTTGTATACCGCGCCAATGATGCGAGCCACGCAGAAGACACAGGCAAGCTCGGACCTAAATAGGAAGGACCCTACGAGGTCACTGATGCGCTAGGCAATGGCGCATACAGGCTGCGCGATATGGAAGGTCACGGCCTAGCGCGCACCTGGAACATCTGCAATCTTAAAAGATGCTATCTTTAGGCGAGGCTACGGCCAATACACAGACACCTTTGCACTTTAGGATGTGCCCAATAAGTGTTTGTTTTTTCTTTTCTTTCTAAGGAATTGTATTTTTACTTTTTCAAAAAAACTTGCAAGTATCAATAAAATATTATGGTTTCTAGCTAACTCCATAACGTATTTCACTTTATTGCGTACATACTTATATATGTCAATATTGTTATCTTATATTTTTGCCTACATGGCGTGCATGCACTAATTAAGACCCACGAAGGCATAAAGGATGAGTAAACCTACTAATTCACTCGTTGAGTAAGAGGGTTGCAAACCCATCAACATTGGATCACGCATCCTTGCTAAGCACCTTACTTTTGAGACGTTGAGGTAAGTTTTCTGTGCGCATCCCACGAAGGGTGCGCAAATATTAAGTACACCGTACAAAGCTTAGCAAATAACGAGCCAAGACTCTTGGTCAAATAATAAAACTTAGCAAACATTAATGCAAGTATATTTTTAATTCATGCACAAAAGAGTATCTTATTCAACATTTTTACACAAAATTACAAGCAAAAGATACACTTTGTCATTTACACAATACATATACAAAAAACAGCCTACACGCTATGGCGATGCTCAGGGCTATCCTCCGGTGCAACGGAACTTCCTGCCTCTTGAAGCTTCCTCAACAGCAACGCATCTTTAGGCGATACAGTCGCTACACTCACAGGAATCCCATCAGACCTGGGAATGTGTGCAGCGCCAACACCGCATAGGATAGCTTTGCCCTTAATCCCCTTTTTTTGGGCAGCCCTCTGTGCGTGGCGCTCCAACACCTCCTTCAGAGGAACCTCCTTTTCAAGAGCAAAGGGGTTCAACATATGGCGAGGCTGCACAAACACTGGAACCTGCAGCTGCGACTCGTCGGGCTTGAGGAAGTAGTCCGGCTGCGCCTCGGCATCCTCCAAAACATGGCGTTCCAAGGTCAACCATTCCATAATTACCTTTATGGGGTTGTCCTGGTCGCGTTCCAACTGCGCAATGTGAGGCAGCTCAAGAAGCTTCATCCCCTCCATGGCCTGCAACAGCTCGTCATACGCACTCGCGTTATAGCCAGGTACCTCAGTCAAGGTCTTGTTCAACAACTTAGCCTCATAGAGATCTTCCATAGCTTGCGACCTCCCACGCTCCACAGCGCACTGCACCACCTTCACAAAGGCCCCCAACACCTCTTGGGACTCCAAGGTGCCCATAGCAGCTAGGCGCAACCCATGGCTGATCAACCACCTACATCAAACAAGGACAACTTGTGTTAAAAGAAACATAACAACAAATAGTAATAAAGGCAAGATTGCGCAAAAGGATGTAAAGACGTACATGCGCTCAGCTATGGTCGACATCAGATGAGGGTATAACTCCTCATCACACTCTATGCTCAGGCCACGCAGCTTATCCTCCTGCGTTTGAACAATCTTCTCCATGCGCACCTTGAACTCAGCAATGTTCGCGAAGTGCTCCTCCTCCTTCTCCTCCAGATACCTTACTGCCCAAGTAAGGTTGGCCCTGAACTGATGAAGTTGTCCGCGCGCTTGCTCCAGCTCAGCCATCGCGGTCAACTTATCATTGGTGACCTTATCAGTGTACACCCTGAAGGATCCCACTTCCGCCTGCGCCTCAGCCAGCTGCGCACGGAGAACAGCTATCTCCTCATCTTTTCGGGCGAGAGTACTGCTCTCCCCAATGTACCTCGTCTTCAACTGAGCCACCAGCTCAGTCTGACGTGCAGCAGTAGCAGCCAACTCATCCATCAGTTGCTGCGCAGATACGCCCTCATCAACCTTTGCTTCCCCCTCCTTGTTTTCATTCGGCGGAGGGGACACCGTCTCCACGAAGGCTCCATCATCCTTCGTGGCATCATCACTACAATACATGATGAAAACAGTTAGATCATATTACAACAAGTAATACAGAAAATACATAGCATAAGACAAAATACTTACAGAAATGGAGAGGCCTCTGCAGCCTTCTTATCCGCGCCAGGAGCGGATGTCTCTTCCACAGCAGACGACTCCTCATCTCCAATAAGGTAGCGTCTCCTCTTGGAGGTGCCACTGCCACCAGCCTCTCCCTTGCGCTTTAGCTTCTGCGCTATCTCCTCCGGCTTCAACACCTCCTCGGGCTTCAACATCTCCACACTATCAGAGGATTCAACGTGCGCCTCCTCCACATGCGCAGTCTCCACATTGGGCGCCACGCTCTGAACGGGCGTAACTTGGAGAGGCGGCGAGTCTTCATGGCCAACAGGCCCTAGCACAGCCAAATGACCCGCAGTAGCTTCCAAAAGCGGCTGCTCATTCTCCCTTCGAGGGCGCACGCCAATGGTCACCTGCTTTGGCTTTTCCAGCTTCACTACCGCAAACAGATCCATCTCTGCACACAGAAACAAAACAGCAAAAAGAAGAAATTAGTTATTAAATGTGTGCGCATAGAAAAACTTACATGATTAGAAGCAAAAGGGACGAACACCCACCCCGGCCTTCCTCATCAATAAAGGTTGGCACTTCGTCAACACCCTCAAAGTAGCTGCGACTCAACCCCATATGCACCAAAAACTCCTCCGGATAAGGGTTAACGGGGATACGGTTGGCATCAATGGTCTGCGCATCGGCCAAACTATAGGAACCGGGTGCGGGGCGCCCATCCCTCGGCAGCGTATCTTGAGTATAAAACTCAAAGGGCGATGGAAATACTACATCATCAACCCAGAAAAAGTACTCCCTCCAATGTCTCAGGGAGTCTACCTTCTCGGTGTAGCACTGAAGCTTCCCCGCGCGCTTCGCAAAGGATACCTGATGAGGCGAAAAACGAACCACTTTTAGGGGGTCATTTAAGCCCGGAATTGAATTTATTTGATCAAATGTTGCCCTAAATCGTTCCTTTTGTGATTTTAGGTACTTTGGGAGTGAAATCTGGAAAAGGAAGCAATTCGGACGTTTTTGGAGCATAAAAGTGAAGAAAGCGCCAAAGACTTAATTTTCCAAGCTGGGAACAGTATGTGACGGCGTCAAGAGTAACAAGTTGACGGCGTCAAGAGTAAAGTTCATGACGACCCAGTACAGAAATGAAGGCGTCACAAGGAAGAGCATCAAGAGTTAAAAACGTGACGGCCTGGAAAAGTATAATACATGACGGCGTCAGATGTAGATCAAGGCAGTCCGAGGATTCTTTTGGCGGCGAGATGACGGCGTCACAATGTTGTTCTTGACACCGTCAGCCTCTATTTTCTATATATAGTTTTCTAATTTTCATTCATTAGGAGGAACAAGTTTGGAGAAACCCTAAGGCCGAACCATATACGAATTTTACAGCTTTTTCAAGGGTTTTCAGCCCTTGAATGCTTACATGTGCTATTGAGATAAGTATTCTTTTTAATTCAATCAATATGTCTATGTGTTGGTTGTCTATATCTTGTGCTTGTCTTGATTCCACCATGCTAGGCTAGATTTATCTTGTGTTTGCTTAGATCTAATGAAACCTAGATGTTGATTATGTGTTGATTACTTGTTTATGGTTGTATTGGATGAATGATTTCGATGTTAGGCTTAAGAAAACTGGCAGATCTCCAAATGGTAACATGCTTGAACTTCTTAGGAAACATGAACCGATGTGTACTAGGTTTTATTAGTCGTATTTAATGCATGAGTAAATTCTAATGATCCCATGTTAGGAGCTTCTTAGCCGGCTCGACATAGGAGTTAAGTAGGCACTCATAGGATTGGGGAGTTAAGTACGCCACCCCATGAATGGTATTAAGGAATACAATATGTTGATATAAATAATTGACTAAAAACATTGTTCATATCTTTCGATATCTCTATGTTTTGATAATCACAAAACTTAAACTCATCAAACCAAATAATATGACGTAAACAAGTATTTAGTGGTAAATAATCACTTTCACCAACTAATCACTTAAGGTATGAATAAACAAAGAGTTTAGTGCAATTTATGATCAAAGGGGTATTTAATTAACTAATACAAAGTTTATTTAATTATATAAACATATTATATATTTTTGAAAAACACTTTTGGTAATAAAGAAAAATGTTTTATTCATACTAAATATATGAATTCAAATTTTTAACCAAAATCAGTTAGTTTTTCACCAAATAAACTTTTCCCACTAAAAGACAAAGAATCTGGCCGTTTCAGCTGGGCGGCCCCCTTAATTATAAAGGGCGGTCCCCTTAATTTTAAGGGGGCCGGCCATGATTTAAGGGGACCGGCCACGCTCTTCTGTCAGAATCTGTTGCCTATAAATACCACCTTAAACCTGGATTTTTTTCTCACCTTTTTGCACAAAAACTTTCTGATTCAAATCTCCATTTCAATCCTAAAAATCCTTTGATCATACAATTCATAAGCCTTTATTTCCAAGTGATCCAAAGCCTCATTCTTTCAAGTGCAAAGAGAAGAATACTCCTACTTATCAAGACTAGGAGTATTACAACTTAGTATCATCTTGCTATCTAAGTTGTTTATTTAGTTCATCTTGTATATCATTTTCTTCCTTGTGAACATTGTGTATACATTGGTTAGATAGATTTAGATATAGGATCTAGATCCATTGAAGGTGTGAAGTTGTACTAGTAGTGAAGAAGTAGAGGTGGATAGGATTTGTGTTAGAAGAAATAAGTCGTAATTGCATATTGAAGTGGAGATAGTTGTGAAGACAAAGTAGTTGAAGCTTTGAAGTTGAAAAGACCTTGAAGCCTAGAAGTTGTGAAGTAGTACACATCTTGGGATAGCGGATAGGACTTAGTAGTGAAGGTGTGAAGAAACAAGTGGCGTGAAGAAAAAGAGTTAGGAAGTATTAAGTTGTGAAGAAGCTAGGAGCAAAGTAGAAAATTGTGAAGAAATTTGAAGTATAGAAGATTGGTGTGTAGAAGATAAGTGTGAAGAAGATTGGTGTGAAGAAGTTGTGATTGTGGTGTGACATTGTTGTGGTGTGCTAATTGGTGTGTAAGGTTTTCTCCGCCATAAAGGAGGTTTTTGATCTAGTGAAGAAAACTCTCGAGTAGGTGACTCGGGGAGTGGAGTAGGGCAAGGAAGGTGTCCTTGTAGCCGAACCACTATAAATCCTTTGTCTCTCGGTTTGATCTTTCCATCTCTCACTTTTTGATTACATACTTACTAGTATTCCATACATAATTATTATTGCTTATGTTGTGCACATATTGATTTCACATAAAGATCAAACTAAAACTCATTCATAATATTAGTCTTTCAAAAACAAACCAAGTACACAAACTTATATTAAAACACTTATACATATATATATGCTTATATACATGGTATACGAAATTATAAACTTTTTCCAACATTAAACTTAAGTGGTGTTTATACGAAATCGTAAATAAACTTGTATCTATATTTCCGCATTAAAGATTTGAAGCTTTCATCTAAACCTTGAAGCTAACTTTTACAAAAATAATAAAACGAAAAAGACGTAAAACTATTCAACCCCCCCCCCCTCTAGTTTTCCACAATTGGTATCAGGAGCCACGTCTAGCAAGATTTTTAAAATATATTGTATTTTAAAACTTGTAACGATCTATGGAATTTGAAAAATATCTAGAAGAGGAATTTACGGAAAAACCACCATTATTTGAAAATGATCATTTTCTTGAATGGAAGACTAAATTTGAAAATTATGTGAAATCAATAGATCTTGATCTTTGGCATATCATTTCAATTGGTGATCTTAAAACAACCAAAATAGATTTTGAAAATCAATATAATAATCTTCAAACTAATATTGATAAAAACACTAAAGCCAAATTACTTATTCTCAAAGCTCTACCAAAAGTTAAAAATGTAAGATTATTTCGTTGTAAAACGGCAAATGATATTTGGAAATGTCTTTTAAAGATTCACCAAGAGAAATGTAAAACCAAAGATGATAAACTTGATATTGCACAAGAAATAGTCAATCTAGAAAATTTAGTAAATAAATATTTAGTTGAATTAAACACATGTACTACTAGTTCAAATGTGATCATTGAAGGTATCTACAACGAAGAATACATGAGCCAAATCCGAAGAAAGAGCGTGAATAAATCATGGTGCAACAAGTGCAAAGAAAACGATGATAATACGGCTTATGAGAATATTCAAACAAATGAGAACACAAGTATTGATGGCAAGAACTACATGTTTCTAGATCCAAGTGAAACTACAAACAAAACATGGAGCGACATGGAAAATGGAATTGATCACCGTATAGCATGTCAAGAATGTACAACTACAAAGAAGGTACAATCCAAAACTAAACATTTTTGCTATGATCAATTTATATTAGAATTTTTAAAAATGGAAAACAACTTCAAACATTTTTGTAACATTGACTCAAAAATTATTTTTAAGAACGAATTTTTAACATCCGCTGAAAACAACTTTGAAAAAGAAACCATTTTAGAAGATAAAATTTCTAGACTTGAAAGTAATATTGAAATCGATCTTGAATGTAAAAAATGTCGAGACTACAAACATGAAATTAAAATGGAAAATGAAAAAGCAAAAACATTGGCAAAATTCGAAAATAGTTCTAAATCTTTAAAATATCTTCTCGACATTCAAAAGTCATTTTATGATAAAACCGGGTTAGGATTTATCGTAAATGATCCTTCAAAAAATGTATCAAAACAACTAAAATTTGTTAAATCTAGTGAATAAATTTAGGACTAATACTATTAACATTCATTACTTATTATTCTAGTCAAGAAAATCATTGTTTGTTAATTAAAACAAACTATTGATGAATTCTTGTACTTATCGATGACATCCCATCATGTGCATTCAAATGCAATGGATGTCCTCATCTAACCAACTAGGACCCATGAGAATTTGGGTACCAAGCTGTTTATCATGTTTAGGTAATTATCGAATGAAGAGTCTATTACGTGTTGTTTTACTCATCTCGCTCAATTACCTTTGACGGTTATTGGTCTCTATCACGTTGTTTCACATTCTGCAAATGTTTCGCCTATGACGTTGTTGCGGGAATATTCTTGTCTCGCTCTTGGAGTATTGGATATTACTTGGCTACTTCGACTTGTTGTGAACCTACTCTTATGATTTCTTCTATCACCGTCATGCCCACTCTTTCTGAAAACTTGGACCTGAGATAAGTTTTCTTTTAAAAACTTGTCAATGTTACATTATATTTTAGATTGTTTTAATTAGTTTGTGAATACGATTTAACTGATAAATTGCCATGCTTTTAGATTATCAACAATAATATATGCATGTATGATATTAGCATTATTAACCTTCTTGTTGTTTAGTCTATTATCACTTTTCTTAATCTTCTATGATCTATAGTAGAACCCTTCCACTTAAGCTATATGATCTTACTAGTTGCATAAATAGATGCATTATAATTGATATTTGTTTGCAACTTGATATTATGATGTTCTTTGTATACATATATATATATATATATATATATATATATATATATATATATATATATATATATATATATGTTCTTTGTATACATATATATATATATATATATATATATATATATATATATATATATATATATATATATATATATATATATACATACATACATATGTCTATCTTGTATCCATGAACTATTTTGCTCCTTCCTGTCCCATTGCATTTAGATCATAAGTTTCTATCATTTCACTTTAATATCTTTAGGTGTCACTAAGGATGATTATGTGTGACAATGGGCTTAAGTGATTCTCTTGAAGCATGACAAGCTTCCATTTCAAATCCTTCACTTGCAACTTCTTGATTATCATGATCAAAACATCATGTTTGAAACTTCTCTCTTTTTGAATGAAATATTTTTTTCTTAACTAAAACTTCTTTCATAACCATTACTTTAAATCAAAAACAAGATTGAAATTTTTTTTTTCTTCACATTATGAAACAAAATTCAATCTACGTTATTGTAATGCACACTTGAATTTACTTCAAAACATTGTTGAATAAAACTAAAAACGTTTTGCTTAAAACACATTTAACTTTCTCACATGTGTCATACACCTCTATTGGAAATGACATTCACAATTTAATCAAATCATCTCATGAGAATCATGACTTGCCCATATGGATCTTGTTTGTAACAAGTCTTGAAGTCCATATAATCATATCCACCTATTTGTTACTTGTTAACAATCATCAATATGTTTGTTCTAGGCTAAATGTTATCATTTTCATATAGTTGCACATTTAGCTTATTTGCCTTATTGCCTCCTTAATTGCATATCTTAATTGATAAATAAATAGATAGCATGATTATTAGAAACTCATTGCTTATTTCAATTATTTCTATATCACTCTCTACACTCATGAATAGTATGCTCTATATTGCCTCAAAGAGTTGAACTTACTTGAATCCAAATCCAAAAACACAACCTTTTTGAAGATTTTCTGCCAAAAACCCATTTCTGGCATTCTGGGAATCACCAGATGGGCGGCCCCCTTAATTATATAAGGCGGCCCCCTTAATGATTAAGGGGACCAGCCCCTAATTAAGGGGACCGGCCATCTGATGGTCGGGGATACTGTTTTCTTTATCACTTTTTGACCCACTTCAGCCTATACTTCCCAAAATTCACAAACATATTTTGTCCCATGTTATCCCTCAAAATTTACCTTCCTAAACCACATTTCTCATACACTATAAATACTCTCTTCCCATCATTAATGCCATCACACCCAAACATGTCATCTCCCAACAACCAAAAACCTAAGATTTCAAGAACCGCAAGGATCTCCGTCAAACCCGTTTGGAGGAGGAAACTTGATTCTTGTCATAACTCAAGTGATGTTGTTCCAAGTCAACCAACTACTAAACCTCAAACCCACAACATTGATTCATCTCACAACCAATCACCCACTCATTCCCTCATTCATGCTTCTTCTTATGATGAGCATGCTCAATCCCAAAACATCAATCCCAATCTTTCAATCAATACTTCACATGTTGCTCATTCAACAAATACATCACCCACTCATGAAGAACCTCTCCCACACATTTCATGTTTTCATGACTATCTAAGCTCAACCATGTCTCCACCACCAAGAGTACCACCACCACATCCTACAACTTCACATGCCAATCCCATGTTGCATGTTCAAACTTTCACCCAAGACAACTATCAAGCTCCACCACCATCACCTTCCTCCGAACACTTGAAGTTCGTTGAGGAGCTAAAAGAGGCACATGAGCTTAGTGCTCTTTTAGCATTACATCTTGCTCAACGCAATTTGGATCCACCACAATCAAGCTCACCATCATCACCACATAACAAAAACCAAATCGAGAAGCATGTTAACAATTGCCCTTGTTGCATCTTCCTCCAACAACAAACCATTGCATTGAATGAGCACTTTACTTGGATTGAGTATCTTCTTACTAGATCTCAACAAACACCATCACTTGAACAACATCAAAACCCTCAATCAACAAACCCATCTTCAATTTCACCACCTACAAGCTCCACATCTCCAAACCCAACAACATCCATGCAACCAAATGTTTACCTCCACTAAACCACCAAGCATTTTACATGCTTATGTTTCTCATTTTCAAATAAAACTCCTCAACCATTTTGGGATTCAAGAAAGTTTGGTGACACTCCTTGTTGGCACATTAGGATGTCCTACTTAGTTTGTAATTCTATTTTTATGGCCTTTGTAACAATGATTATGGGTTGACATAATCATTTTCTATTATTGAATGATTTAATATATGTTTCGAATTATCCTTGCCATGCTTACTATTTGTTGATGTTATGATATATGTGTTTGCTTGTGCCATGCTTGTGCTTCTAATATTTTTCTTGCAAGAATCCCATTTCTCGAACCCTTGGTGCTCTCAAACGAGGGGGAGCATACATCAAGGGGGAGTTTTCTACTTATTGGCTTAAACCTTTTTGATTCTACAAAAAGGGGGAGAAGTGAATGTAAACTTACTAAATACTTGTCTAAAAATTAACTTTTGGATTTAATAAGTTTAGGTTTTGTAATCATCAAAAAGGGGGAGATTGTTGATATAAATAATTGACTAAAAACATTATTCATATCTTTCGATATCTCTATGTTTTGATAATCACAAAACTTAAACTCATCAAACCAAATAATATGACGTAAACAAGTATTTAGTGGTAAATAATCACTTTCACCAACTAATCACTTAAGGTATGAATAAACAAAGTGTTTAGTGCAATTTATGATCAAAGGGGTATTTAATTAACTAATACAAAGTTTATTTAATTATATAAACATATTATATATTATTGAAAAACGCTTTTGGTAATAAAGAAAAATGTTTTATTCATACTAAATATATGAATTCAAATTTTTAACCAAAATCAGTTAGTTTTTCACCAAAAAAACTTTCCCCACTAAAAGACAAAAAATCTGGCCGTTTCAGCTGGGCGGCCCCCTTAATTATAAAGGGCGGTCCCCTTAATTTTAAGGGGGCCGGCCATGATTTAAGGGGACCGGCCATGCTCCTCTGTCAGAATCTGTTGCCTATAAATACCACCTTAAACCTGGATTTTTTTCTCACCTTTTTTGCACAAAAACTTTCTGATTCAAATCTCCATTTCAATCTTAAAAATCCTTTGATCATACAATTCATAAGCCTTTGTTTCCAAGTGATCCAAAGCCTCATTCTTTCAAGTGCAAAGAGAAGAATACTCCTACTTATCAAGACTAGGAGTATTACAACTTAGTATCATCTTGCTATCTAAGTTGTTTATTTAGTTCATCTTGTATATCATTTTCTTCCTTGTGAACATTGTGTATACATTGGTTAGATAGATTTAGATATAGGATCTAGATCCATTGAAGGTGTGAAGTTGTACTAGTAGTGAATAAGTAGAGGTGGATAGGATTTGTGTTAGAAGAAATAAGTCGTAATTGCATATTGAAGTGGAGATAGTTGTGAAGACAAAGTAGTTGAAGCTTTGAAGTTGAAAAGACCTTGAAGCCTAGAAGTTGTGAAGTAGTACACATCTTGGGATAGCGGATAGGACTTAGTAGTGGTGTGAAGAAACAAGCGGCGTGAAGAAAAAGAGTTAGGAAGTATTAAGTTGTGAAGAAGCTAGGAGCAAAGTAGAAAGTTGTGAAGAAATTTGAAGTGTAGAAGATTGGTGTGTAGAAGATAAGTGTGAAGAAGATTGGTGTGCAGAAGTTGTGTTGAAGTTGTGATTGTGGTGTGACATTGTTGTGGTGTGCTAATTGGTGTGTAAGGTTTTCTCCGCCATAAAGGAGGTTTTTGATCTAGTGAAGAAAACTCTCGAGTAGGTGACTCGGGGAGCGGAGTAGGGCAAGGAAGGTGTCCTTGTAGCCGAACCACTATAAATCCTTTGTGATTTATAGTGAAGAAAAATCTCGGTTTGATCTTTCCATCTATCACTTTTTGATTACATACTTACTAGCATTCCATACATAATTATTATTGCTTATGTTGTGCACATATTGATTTCACATAAAGATCAAACTAAAACTCATTCATAATATTAGTCTTTCAAAAACAAACCAAGTACACAAACTTATATTAAAACACTTATACATATATATATGCTTATATACATGGTATACGAAATTATAAACTTTTTCCAACATTAAACTTAAGTGGTGTTTATACGAACTCGTAAATAAACTTGTATCTATATTTCCGCATTAAAGATTTGAAGCTTTCATCTAAACCTTGAAGCTAACTTTTACAAAAATAATAAAACAAAAAAGACGTAAAACTATTCAACCCCCCCCCCCTTCTAGTTTTCCACACAATCCGTCATCCACGCAACTATAACGAGTAATTAACGTGTAAAAGATATCTAGGGAGTAGTGAAATCTAAGTAAACACATTTCTCCACTTATTGCTCACAACCTTAGTTTAATTTAGTTTTATTTTCATTTCTAGTATTTTATTTTGATTGCATCTTAGTATTGGGTTAGTTGACCAGCAACTAATTCCGCCCAAATCCTTCAAACCCGAGATATTTACTTGTTTTCTAAAAAAATATAAAAGTACAAAAAGAATCATCCCTCATCTCTAGAACTAGTATTTAGGTTTTCTAATCCTAGCGACACTATTCCTAGCTGAACGATCAATCCCCCGGTACTTGTCACTATACTATACTACAACGATCAGGTACACTGCCTGTTGGGGGTTGTAAGCTTCTCAAGATCCCTTGAGAGGTAAAGCATGGTGCAATCCCTACGCATCAAGTTTTTGGTGCCGCAGCCCGGGGAATAGTTATTGTCTAGGTTAGAATTTATTTTTATTAGGTCTACTTGCTAGATTCCTTTCTAGTAAGATTTTATTTTTTTTATTTTTAGGTTTTCTTTAGTCTATCTTTTTCTTTGTGCCTTTGTTAGTAAATTAAATTCATTGACTATTCCATTAGCCATTATGGAGAACGCGAATCCACTATACTACCAACCACGAAATTCACCCACTCCAAATGACATCTTGATGTTTAAATAACATGAGGATGAACCTATCTATGATGCATGGGCTCGTTTTAAATATTTACTTCGAAAAGTCCCTCATCATAATTTCGATCTGTGGTCCCAAATTGAAATATTTTACCATCGTGTCGACCACTATACCAAAATGAACATTGACCATACCGCAGATGGGGACCTTTGGGGATTAAGTGCTGATGAAGCATGGGAGCCATAGAGAATTGTGCCATACTCGCCAAAAAAATGGACAACCCAACAAACGTTGTTACGGATCAATTGATAGCAAGTTTAAGGGAACAAGCAAGAAGATTGTTTGGGGATAAGCGTATAGATGAGATAACTGGGTGCACAGGGTGGTTTGATTTCACCACAATACAAGCTGAGCACATTGGTAATCTTGATAAGATGGAGGATAAAGTTGAAAATCTAAGCCCACCAAGTACCCCACAAGTCCTACCATCATTTGAGGCATACACACCACCTGTGACTTATTCGGATGAAGTAGAAGAAACTTTAGGAATCCCGATGGAGGTAGAACCCTTGTACCAAACACCACTAGAGAATATAGGTTTTAACACTTGTAGTGATGACCTTTCTTGTAGTTCTAAGGAAGTACCTAGTTTTGATGAACCGGAGCCTCAACTAAAACCGTTACCTAATCTTCCATCCTTGGATGAAAATTTAGGAATTGAAATAGGTCCCGATCCACCCATCAAACCATGTAGTCCGGGTAGTCTTAGGATAAAGATGGTAGAATTTAAGCCATGTAGAGAGGAAGCCAATATAGGAGTGGAACATAACCTTACATGCTTACATCACCCATTCATGATTGATCACAAAACACATAATGGATTTAAACCGGGTTTATTAGGTCAAGATGGATCCCCAACTAGTAATCTCTTGAAGTTGATTGAAAATGATCCCTTTCTAGGAGAAAATCTTAATCCACCCATTAACCCGATTGAATTAGGTAAGGTTATGATGATAGGAGCACACCCCTTTGAGCATATAATTCATCCACCACTCTTTCCTCACAAGGCATATTTCCACCCTAAGGGTGTGTATCGCTACTTCCACCCGCACTTAATCCTAAGTGTAGGAAAAACCTCCCCTATTTCCGTTAAATAAGGGTAGAGTCAGACTCGTGACTCGAACAAAAACAAGCGCTTCTTGGGAGGCAACCCATGTTTTGTGTGATTTTTATTTTGTTTGTTTGTTATTTGCTTCCGTATGCATGCTTTATTTTTATTGATGGTAGATCATGTTTCTAAACTAAATAGTGGAAATACTTTACTTTGTTGTTTTGCCTAGTCTTAACTTCACCTAAAGGTATTTTTGCAAAAGATAAGTGTAAGGGGAAACCCCAAATATGTTTTTAAGAAACAAACCGATCATGATTCTCCACAATATTAAGTGAACATGTATATTCGTATTTGTTAGAGTCAAATGCTTGTATTAAGTCATAATGAAGTTTTGCAGGATTTTCCAGGAAGTAGGACCAAGTTTTTCCAGAAATTTTCCGGAAACTTAACATAAGAATTTCTGCAAGTCACTTCTGACGGCGTCACGAGTTTACTCTTGACGGCGTCACGTGTAAAAATCTGGAAATTTTACCAGATTTGTTTTTCTAACGGAGTTTTAAAGTTTTTGTTGAATTATTAAGTTTTATAATCTCCAGGAAATCTGCAAACTTCATTCCACAAGCATTATATCTTACTTTGTTTTCTAGGATTTAGTAACTTATGTAGATTGCCGCCGATTTTATGCGAGGTTGCTTTGTTTGTTTTCTCAGGATTTACAGGTTATGTATGACAAGAAGATGATTTATATTCTGGAAGGGAAGCTTTGATTGTTCATTTTCTTGGAGGAAGATCTAACCTGGCCAACTTATTATCCATACCGAGCGAATCAGGGGAGTATTTGATTTCATTCTTTTTACTTATTTCACTTTTACATTCTTTACTTGAACATTGGGGACAATGTTCATCTTAAGTGTAAGGGGAGGGTAAAATGATGATACCTAACAGATACACTTTCGCTTGAGTTTGTTTCTTTAATAGTAGATGTGTAATAAAACTATGAGAAATACTTGTTAGTGTAATTTTAGCGCCAAATTTAAAATTTTTTACAACATTTAGGAGTGAAACTTTAGCCATAGCAAGCGTCTCATGGATAGGAGATTGTATGACTAGCACAAAACCGTACTATTCAGAAAAAATTTTCACCCAAATATGTGAGGTTCGCCTTTAGATTTGATAGGAAAAGCATTTACTATTAGTGCTTATGAGTGTACCGGTAGCATTTAGATTCTAGAACTTGCGTTAGTGATGCATCCCGAGACCGCTAGTGAGACTACATTCGTGTAGTAGGATTTACTACATGATAAGAGGCATTAGGATCACCCTTGTGTTAAACCCGTATCATAATTACTTGACCATTTAAGTCATATTACTTGGCTAGTAAAGTCAACTAATTTTTCCCACACCTTAGCGTTGTACTCATTTTTAGTACACGAAACCCCTAGTACACCCCTCCGAGCCTATCTTTTCGTTTCTAACTTTAAGCCTCTTACTTAAAGGAAGAATTTGTAACACCCAACTTAAAATGTACACCCAAATCGCCTTAGCCTTCCGTGTATGCACTCATCTTTAGTGCATTATTGTTATTTGTTAAACCCTAAGTTAATTTTCTAATTGATTACATGGTTGCTAAGTCGAGTCATATCCTTGTACATATTGTTTTGGGACGATTGGGACTCATGGGTAAAGTACTTATTTTATGGAGTAATGGGGAAGAACATCATTTATTACCCCCATATGTACGTTAATCTTAAAAGTACTCCAAGTGTTTTGATTATCTTAATGCGAGTCATTAGATTAGTTTATTTGTAAAGTATGTAAAAATTCAAGTGTAAGGGGAATTTTCATTCCCTATGATGTATTATTTTGGATGGTAGGGTAAGAGTGTATGAAAAAAAAAATCGAAAAAGACCAGGAAAAAAAGAAAAAATAGAAAAAGAAAAGAGAAAAAACATACGGACTACCATCCCGTTTCATTCTATGTTTATTTTATCTTTTTGCTATTTTTTCATTTATTAGCTTAAGTCGAGTCTAGTCTTGGCTTAGCAACGCCATATTGTACACGTAATTAACCAAGATTGTTAACTCGCCACCAGTAAAGACTGCCTATATCCAACAAAACCGTGTATTTCATATCCCTACACCTAACGTTACAACTCTTTAAAAGACCTCTTTGATAGTTCATCCTAGGTGCTTATGCCATGTGGTGGAGGTTTGATCCTTTCCCAAGCCTATGGTAATCTATTTTGCTATGACAGGTAGTGAGAGATATCTTCCGTTTCCATATTGTAATTTACACTTTATTACACCCGAGAGATGTGAGTATCTAAACACTATTTGTGAGGTGCTAGTATATGACCTCCGTGCTTGTCTTTGGTCTTTAGTGGAACGATTATTTGTTGTAATTACTTTTATATTAGTGTTAAATGACCCCTAACTTGTATTTTGAGTAGAATAAAAGCGCATTTGCTTGAGGACAAGCAAATCTCATGTGTAAGGGTATATGATGAGGCGAAAAATGAACCACTTTTAGGGGGTCATTTAAGCCTGAAATTGAATTTATTTGATCAAATATTGCCCTAAATCATTCCTTTTGTGATTTTAGGTACTTTGGGAGTGAAATCTGGAAAAGGAAGCAATTCGGACGTTTTTGGAGCATAAAAGTGAAGAAAACGCCAAAGACTTAATTTTCCAAGCTGGGAACAGTATGTGACGGCGTCAAGAGTAACAAGTTGACGGCGTCAAGAGTAAAGTTCATGACGACCCAGTACAGAAATGAAGGCGTCACAAGTAAGAGCGCCAAGAGTTAAAAACGTGACGGCCTGGAAAAGTATAATACATGACGGCGTCAGATGTAGATCAAGGCAGTCCGAGGATTCTTTTGGCGGCGAGATGACGGCGTCACAATGTTGTTCTTGACGCCGTCAGCCTCTATTTTCTATATATAGTTTTCTAATTTTCATTCATTAGGAGGAACAAGTTTGGAGAAACCCTAAGGCCGAACCATATACGAATTTTACAGCTTTTTCAAGGGTTTTCAGCCCTTGAATGCTTACATGTGCTATTGAGATAAGTATTCTTTTAATTCAATCAATATGTCTATGTGTTGGTTGTCTATATCTTGTGCTTGTCTTGATTCCACCATGCTAGGCTAGATTTATCTTGTGTTTGCTTAGATCTAATGAAACCTAGATGTTGATTATGTGTTGATTACTTGTTTATGGTTGTATTGGATGAATGATTTCGATGTTAGGCTTAAGAAAACTGGCAGATCTCCAAATGGTAACATGCTTGAACGTCTTAGGAAACATGAACCGATGTGTACTAGGTTTTATTGGTCGTATTTAATGCATGAGTAAATTCTAATGATCCCATGTTAGGAGCTTCTTAGCCGGCTCGACATAGGAGTGAAGTAGGCACTCATAGGATTGGGGAGTTAAGTACGCCACCCCATGAATGGTATTAAGGAATACAATCCGTCATCCACACAACTATAACAAGTAATTAACGTGTAAAAGATATCTAGGGAGTAGTGAAATCTAAGTAAACACATTTCTCCACTTATTGCTCACAACCTTAGTTTAATTTAGTTTTATTTTCATTTCTAGTATTTTATTTTGATTGCGTCTTAGTATTGGGTTAGTTGACTAGCAACTAATTCCGCCCAAATCCTTCAAACCCGAGATATTTACTTGCTTTCTAAAAAAATATAAAAGTACAAAAAGAATCATCCCTCATCTCTAGAACTAGTATTTAGGTTTTCTAATCCTAACGACACTATTCCTAGCTGAACGATCAATCCCCCGGTACTTGTCACTATACTATACTACAACGATCATGTACACTGCCTAGTGGGGGTTGTAAGCTTCTCAAGATCCCTTGAGAGGTAAAGCATGGTGCAATCCCTACGCATCAATACCCATCCATGCGACCACGTATACAGTGCAGCTGAGAGATATGAAGGCGATAGTGATTGAGCAAATTGCTCAGGAAAATAGATATCGGTACGCGGTAATTGGCGTACTCGAAAAAACGCATGTATAGTCCTATTTTCCCTTCGGGGAAATCGGCTATACGCGCATCAACGTCTGTAGCCTCTAGATGCACATCCAGAGGAATGAAGTAGTCAGAAGAAAACTGACGCACATCATCCTCACTCATCGCAGAGCGAAACTCCTCTAATTGGGCAACCATTTTCGTAAATTTACTAGAATACGCACACAAATTTACCTAATCAAATAGTCACTTTCTTTGCAAAAAATGCTTTGAAGAAGTGTGAAATGGTGAGTGTGTGTTTTTACTGTGTGTTTCGGGTAAATGGAGGCGGTGACTCTTATATAAGGAGTCAAAAAACCCTAGATGAAGTCCACGTGGATCCAACTCGCAAAACGTGTGGCTAGAATCCGAAACGGTACATGCACTTTTTCCCGTTTTCTGAGGGACACGTGGACACAACCCCCGATTTTCGAGGCATTTCTTTGAAATATCTATGCCTAGGTACATTGTACTCAACATTGGGCGGCAATACTTAAAAGTTCTCCCGCCACGCTTACCGTTGTTGTGACTAGTCTAGCATCAGCGGCTACGAGCCGCGCACACTAGACTGGGGGGACATGATGACGTATAGTCTATATATGGGCCATAAGCCCAAATATTAAACATTACTAAGGCCCAAACCCACCATGTGTGGGCTATTATAACTTGGGCCGCATCAATAATGGGAATGGGCTCACATAAGCCCAAGCCCAACTAAAGTATATATACGGTTTAGATAAGGATCTCTTATTTATGGAATAGATATCCTTAAACCGGATAAGCACCACGTGTGCGAAACGTAAGGAGCACGAACCCTACAAGGATTCTGCGCCTATATAAGGAATGACATAATTCTCATTAAAGGTACGATTCACAAACCCTAAAACTCTTTACGAGAACCCTAAATCGATTACTTACTCTCACGCCGGAGTCTAATCGTGGGAGACAATCCCACGATAAGCCTAACGGTGTTGTTTATTTTCTTAGTGCGCAGGTTTCAAGCATTAAGAAGCGAATTGGTACGAGAGCAAGAGCCCATAATCAGGAACGCCCAACTTTTGTATCAACAGAAAGAGTGTTCGACTAACCATATGTTTGCTTGCATGTCTTGTGTTTGACTAGGTATAATGAGATGTGACCTTGTTTTGTTTGGAAGATTTATTGCAAAACCAACTGCAGCCCTGACGGAACCCTGGGGGTACATGGGCGGAACCCATCTGAGGGTTCCGCCTGATCCGCCAGACCTGCAGAAAGGTTTGCTATAAATACCAAACCATTTGTTAGTTTTGAGTCAATCTTTTAGGACATATTTTCATATACTCTCTCAAACTAACTTAGTAACATTTGACTTGTGTGACTTTCTTATGTAGAAAGGGACTTCACAAGATCATTCAAGAAGTTACAAGCTTCAACTCTAAAGTTGCAAGTATTGTTAGCTTTGTTAAGTATAAGCTTTGGTAGTTTATACTTCATTTGTATCATGTATGTAGAAGTGATTGGTTAGTATTTTAGGCCTGAAAATACGTAGTGTGTCGGGAGTTGTTGTACCCTTGTAAAAGAACTAACGGGAGTGGTTGTACCCTTGGTAAAGAACTCGACATCTAGCTTAGTGTCGGTAAAAGTGTAAGCGACGATGGGAGTGGTTGTACCCGTGTAAAAGAACTCGACATCTAGCTTAGTGTCGGTAAAAGTGTAAGCGACGTTGTAAAGGTTTTCTCTGCCGGTGAAAGGAGCTTGTTGATTAGTGCTTATAACTCTCGAGTTGGAAACTCGGGGCGTGGATGTAGGGCAAGGAAAAAGAGTCCTTGTAGCCGAACCACGTTAAACAATCGTGTTGTGGTTTGATCGTTTCTTTCTTTATCTTTGCTTATTACATGTTGTCTTTTAGTTAGAATTGCTAGTCACATATAAAACTTTTCAAAGAATTAAACAAGTAAAGTTTTGTTTATATCTTCAAACAAAAGTAAAGCTTTTCAAAGAACTAAACAAGCAAAGTTAGGATCATCACAAGCAAAGCTTTTCAAAGTATGAAACAAGTAAAGTTAGAATTGTTATTCACATGAAAAGCTTTTCAAAGAATCAAACATATAACGTTGTGTTTATATCTTTAAGCAAACGTAAAGTTTTTAAAGGATATTCAAGTTAATAAGAATTTAAAAGCGGTAAACTATTCAACCCCCCGTTCTAGTTTTCCACATACTGCATTCCCGACAGCGACACAGCGGTTCAGGAACTGATCGATTTTATATGATGATCGAACATTACAGGCACCAGACGCAACATCGTTGCAAGGGAAAGCAATAGTGTGCCCGAGAAACGAAACCGCAAACGGCATCAATTCTACTATACTGGAAAGGTTACAAGGAGATGCGTATACTTTCATAAGTGTTGACGAGGCTATACCAAAATCAAATGATGGAGGTGCAACAGAGCTGCTCTAACCTCAAGAATACCTAAACATGCTTTCCTTTTCAGGAATGCCTCCCCATGAACTTACGCTTAAAATAGGTGCACCCATAATGCTACTAAGAAACCTTAACCTAGGCGGCGGATTGTGTAATGGTACATGGATGATCGTGACTCAGGTGTATACAAGCCTTATTCAGGCGAAAATTGTGACAGGTACTAGAATGGGAGAAAGAGTTTACTTGCCGCGTATTGTGCTTATCAATAAAGAAGAACAACTACCGTTTGTGTTTAAAAGGAAGCAGTTCCCAGTCAAAGTCTGTTACGCAATGACAATCAACAAAAGCCAAGGGCAATCCTTAAATAAGATAGGCGTGTACCTACCCGAACCTGTCTTTGCCCATGGTCAATTGTATGTTGCATTGTCAAGGGCAACATCTCCGTAAGGTTTAAAAATGCTAACCAAACAATTGCCAGGCAATGATAAGAACACAACAAAAAATGTTGTTTATAAAGAATTTTTAGACATGGTTACCCTTGCACAGGTTCATTACATTTATATTTACCTTCTACATATACGTTTAGGCAGTTACCAAAGATATAGCATTATTACCTCTAAAACAGCGATACAAGATGTTCTACTATTATTTCTATGCAGTCTATGCTTGCCTCGATTGCTTATTTTAAAAATTCATCGTTACATTGAAATCTTTTTCTTACCATTAAACACGTGCTGATACGCATTAATCATAAATATCTTTTCTCTTAACATGCAGACAAATGGAGCATATCACTACAACTAAAGAATCGCCAGAGTCTAAAGGCAAATCAATCGTTACGCAACCAGATGACATTGCCCTGAACAACCTAAAAGAATCGGATATTGGCAAACCTATATGTGTCAAAGTATACCGAAAATGGACACCAACAAATAAGCAAGGGAGACCGGTCATATTCTGTTTCATGCTAATTGACCGCCAGGTATAAACCACTGTTTAGCTGTTACTATTGTCTAAAAAACATGAATAAAGCATGTACATTCACAGATGGCTGTTATATTTGCAGGGAGGAGCTATACAAGGAACTGTGAACTTACGGGAAAAGGCAAAATTTGATGCACTCCTTTAGATCAACAAAACTTACATCATCACCGGCTTTGGCTTTCAACCTGCAAAAACATGGATGCAAGTTGTTCCTCATTCACTTTCATTGGTTTTTGGAACATACACAGATATTAAAGACATACCAGCCACAGGTTTCCCGGAGCATTATTTCAACTTTACCTACTACTGAGACCTGTATTTGAAAGTAGATGAGAAAGAAGGCCTCCTAACAGGTACATAACACACGCACATATAAAATGGCTAATAATAACAGATGTGTAATTTTGTACTACTAATTGCAGATTATGTTGGATCCGTGCAATATGTTACCGGCATACAACATTCACTAAAAGCAACACAAGGTTCAACAGTTTTGAGGGACATTGGTGTTCAAAATTTAGAGTACGTGTTTCAGCTTAAGCTTAACAAGTTCATTTCATGTTCACTCTTACAACTTCTTCGTAACTCTAACAGCGGTCACACAGTACGCTTTACTTTATGGAATCAATATGCTCACACTTTTAGGCAAGCAGAATATGAAAAAGCAGAAAAGCCAGTTATCATAGCAGTGAGCTCATGCTTAGTTAAAAACTATGGAGGTAAACTTATTCGTTAATATTTACCATTGTGCGCTTTCCTTTTATGCTTATTATTCAACCATTTACTTTTATCGTTTAACATCTATCTAAATTAATACAAGATTGCAGCTTTCAAGTACACCTGCAACGTATTATTACTTCAATCCTAACACACCAGAGTGCAATGAAATTCGCAGCGTGTAAAAAGATAAACTAATAAACTCATATTACAATTTCTTTATTTAAAAAAAGTTAACTTACACCGTTTAATGATACAGATATGAAGAATTCATAGCCCCACCAACAACACTAAGCATCCAGTACCAAAGATGTGCAGATCCAGAGGAAGAAAAGTATAGAAACCGCATCACTCTGGCAGATCTAGCTGCAGAAAGCCCACAAAACCACCAAGTAAGCCACAGCTGTAACATAGGTCTGATAAAATCAAAAGCTGATGCACATTTTCAATTTTTATGCCACAGACTGTCCGGTTTACTGTCACTGCTACAATTACTGAAATTGATACAAAAAGGCCGTGGTTTTTCAACAAATGCTTTGACTGCGGTACTAAAATTTCACAGCGCTTTCCGCATGCCCACTGTAAACAACCAGCCTCCAAAGATGACTTGATTTACAGGTAAAGTACAATGCATAATACATTATTTATAAGGAAACACCATCGTTTCTAATGGGTTTTTTTTCTTTCTTTACATAGCTACTGTTTCAAAGTAACGTTGTCCGATGACACTGGCACTGGAACAATGAAATGTTTCAGTAATGAGGCAAATTCACTGGTAAAAGATTGCAAAGAATTATTGGCAAGCATACCTGACCAAGATTCCTATGAGTATCCAACGGAACTACTTTCTCTGCAAGGAACCAAGAAAATTTTTCAGATTCACTTTGATCCAAAAAGTACGCAAGACAACCAAGGTTTCATACTTGATACCTGCTGGGACGACGCACCATTGCTAATAACAAATGTCGCCTCAGTTCCTGAAAGTAGCATCAACACTGTGCCAACCGGAACACCTGTGGCCGAAACATCAAAACCAAAAACTGAAATGGAAGGAACAACTATCACGCCAGTGAATACACCATCAAAGCCTTCCACTGCAAATCCTGAAACACCTGATACATTTGAACCAACAGAGAGTGACAACACACCACCGCCAAAACAAACCCCCACAGTTGGAACATCACAGGCTAAAACTCAAACCCCAAAAAGAAGTGCCAGGAAAATTCTTTTCACAGAAGACAAAGATGCACCAGAGAAACCATCTGTGAAAAAATCCAAAAAAGGAGAGTAAGATTATGGTTAGAAAGCACAGGTGCAAAAGAAATATATCAAGCCAAACTTGCAGTGCACAAGTGCGAAGGAAATCTCTCGACTACTTATATATAATAATCTAAGTAACTATGCAGTACTATCCATCGCTTACAAACAATTAGTTCCACCTTTTGCTGCTTAGATGTAACTTTCTTAAGTGCATATAAAAAACTATGCTGGTATGTAAATATATCTAGATGGTATCGCCAAACAAATGGCATAACTTAGGTAAGATGCTTCTCTTTTGTGCAATAGTAAAAAACATTGCCTTTGTAAACTTAAATATCTATGGTTGATAAAGTATCCGTTAAGTGCAAATAACCTCTGCACTGTGCCTGTCTTAGGCGTGAAAATATAGACAGATACCCTGTGACACCATGTAGTATGTAAAGACGTATCGAACCTCTGATTTGTTCCTTTCTTAGCTTAATGAAATATCTAATATGTTAATAAACAAACATTTGCCACATAAAAAGTTATACTTTTATTGATAAGTACCATACATTACAAACCAAGCATATATTACAAACAAAGCATAGGCTACACCGTTTATTACTGCCTACATGGCCTAAAACCTACACGACTTTCTACTAAAACACACACAAACAGACGCAGCCCTTAAACGCACATCAGTTCCCACTAACACACAGACCACTACCAAACATTATACCAAAGTGCATCAACCAAATTGTTCCATTATCGACACATGCCTGCGCTTCTCTACCCCTGCCTCGCGTGCTAACACAAGAACAGTGTTCAAAGCAGCAAAAAGGCGCCCATCCTTGCGTTGTGCCTCTCTCATACATTGGAACCCATTACTAGAAACAGGCCCAAAAGAGCTAAAGCTTTGGTCCTCTTCGAGCAACTGCTGTCGTAGCTGCATTCTGTTTGTTACAACCTCACATTCTTCAGCAACGAGCTCAATAAAGCTTTCATTCTCAGCTGCTTCTTGCATAAATAAGATACGAAAACAGTGTTCCAGCCTATTAGAATTGCATTGTACTTTCAAGTCATCAAAGTGAGGTGTTTCTCCCATTTTTTGTTGAACTCTTTTTTTTTTTACCTCAACTAAAACTATACATGTGACAATAGCAGGCACACTCTTGCTCCTTATATAGCCACTTCATGTAACTAATAACAGTAAAAGTAACCAAACTAAAATAGACTTGGTTCTCACTATAGTTCACATGCACCACAGTGTTTAAATGACCTAGACAATAGCCAAACAAAAAAACCCAGGAATCTACACAGCAAAGATCTGATATTACCAGAATCTCTACTACCCAAAAATGTTTACAAATTTGCTTACTAAAATACCAAAAGTAGACACATTTTACAAAAGACTGTTCCTTTAAACTAACAATCCAAAATTCCATAACATTGCCATATATTATATTTTGATCCATTAAAACATTACAATGTACTTCACCACATAATACCATTCAAAAAACAACCAAACACATGATACCAGTTCCATACATGAAGAAACAAGAACATATAAGCAATTCACTAACACCCTTCATCCATAAAACAAGAAAATACCAGCAAAATATACCACAATGAACTGGCCATCACATTATCCAAACCAATAAAGATTGGTCTTCTTCTGCTCCCTTCCTTTACGTGCCACATCCATTACATTTATCAGCCCATCCAGCACCTTCCTTTCCCTCTTTAAAGTAACCTTCAAACGTGCCAAACCAATGTCCCCATGGTCATGCAATGGCATAAAGGCCTCGCCTTCCTCCACGAGATCCTCTAAATACTTGACTTTCGCCGCTACCTAATCACGCTTCTCTCCAAGGACCATCAACAATCCATCATTCTCAGTATAGTCGTGACTAAAAACCTGATGCAAGCAATCTTCCAAATCATTCGACCCAGCCGCGAACTTGAGCCTTTGAAAATTAGGGGTACAAGCAAGAGCATGGGCAGATGTCCTTGGCCGTGGTGGTGGTGGTGGTGATGATGCCATCGTATCAGCAGCGAATTAGAGAGATGCAATGAGTTAAGGTTCGTATAGGGATTAGATTTGGGATGAAATGAAAAGCGGCGACCCTTAACCCTTATTATTTGTAAGAAAAAGAAACGCCCAAATAAAAAAATAAAAATAAAAAATAAAGGAAAAGCAAAAAAAAAATTATAGGACTTCTAAAAAGTTACAAAAGTTTAAAAAAATGTGTATGCAATTATACTATAAAATTCTTTTGTGTAACGTATACTGAATATAAAAAAATATCGTAACTACCAAATATTAACAGTTAGACTTGCAAAATAAACAGGTCTGTATCCGAATAAACAATGACTTATCTTTACAACTTAAAAAAAAACTCCTCTAACAAATAAATATTGCATTACATATGATACAAAATAAATGTAACGTAAATATCACACAAACAATAATACGTAACGAATTGCCAACCACTAAACTAAAAATTTACAAAATTAACAGTCGTACAATCACTGAAAAAACATTTATCCGGGTAAACAGGCACGCCGGCAATGCGGCGTTCGTAGCCATTCTTGTATATATTAAACTGAATCATATACGGCGCCGTTTCGATGCCACTTCCACCCGGTGGGCTCCCTGCTTTTTTTGGGCTTACTTTGGCCCGTCTACTTAGGCCCATTCGTATTTCCTCCACCACACTTTTATATCCGGAATTTTCCAGATCAAACCGTCTCTCTCAATTCACCGCCTCTTTCTTTTCAAGCAGCTCTTCAGGTCTCTTTTGCTCCGCCACCTCAGGCAACCTTACCACAGTCTCAGCGGGTTCGGATATTCACAAATCCCAGTGCGCTGTTATGGGTTTGTGGTTCTTTCATAAAGGTTTTTAAACAATCTTACAAACGGGGAGATTTGTACTGTGTAAGCTCTATAGTTTACTTATTGTAGCTTTTGAATTTATTTATGTAACTTTTTTTCCGGTTTGATGGGATTTATATGGGTTTACTTCCAATAACAGGTAAATTAAATATTTTGATTTATGGGTTTTTGTTCTTCGTTAGATTATTATGGGTTTATGATAATTATTTGTAGTTTACTCGATTTTTGGTGTGGGTTTATGATATTCTTGGAACAATTTTGATCTATTTCTGTGAAAGTTGAGAGATAAAATAAGGTGAAAGTTTAAAAGTTGAGAGATAAAATAAGGTATAAGTTATCAGTAATGTTTATAATCAACTAAATATGTAGTGGGTCACACGTAGTGAATCATTTAAGGAGTCGGCTTACGCAAAAAAAATTATGTCACCAGTGGCCGATGATTCAACCAGCAAATCCAAACATCTTATATTGATGTTACTGTAAAAGGTACTGGCAAAATTGGTTACACGTGAAGATGAGTATACTTTGGAGATTTGAGTATACTACGAGCTTCACAATCACTTAACATCAATATAAGATGTTTGGTTCCGGCGCAGCCGGTTCCAGATAACTATTGTGTTAAGTTTGTTTTCACCGACTTCAAATTGGTTTTCCAACCTTTTTTTTTCTTTTATAGCAACTGAAACTACGATACCAACGCAGGAAGTTGTAGTCGGTTGAGGCAATAACAAGTTACACCGAACCAAACCAGACCTGAGGAGGATGATTGAATATAAACTTATTCACAAAAGGATTTGTGTACAGGTATTAAGCCATCTCACTAATGTATTAGTTACTCAAATGAAACCTTTATTGCTTATTTGAACTACCTTGCAGTGAAACGTTGGATGGGCACCATATCGCACCACTAACCACCTTTTGTTGCTGATCCAAACCATCTTGCGATGGACATGGCAGACGGACATGATAAGGCACCCTTATGCTCCACGGAGTTTTACTTTAAGGCTTGCAAAGAATACGCATACAAGCAAATGTTACGCCCGATATTGATAGGTGTACAGGTAAATCTCATACAACCACAACTGATTCCCACATGCATTTTGTATATCTTAAAGTGTATTCATTTTTTTTTGGCTTTCTATTTGTTGCAGCTACTCATCTAACTAATACATCTGTAAATAAGGAGCTCTCTTTTATGTCAGCTATCAATTTGAATGACACCAGGAATAAAGAATTATAAGCCACATTCCTATGAACAGTAAGACCGCACGATTTTTTTAAGCAAATGAAATTCCTATTATTTGTAGGTTACCTGATTTAAACTGTGTTTATGTAGCGACGGCATGCTCTTTTTTGCATAATTGTGGGACGCCTGCTCATTCAGATGGTACGCATCCGGGTAAGTGAATTATCTATTAATACTAATTGAATAAACATGGATATCCTTGGATAAGTAGATGCAAACTATAGGATGTGTCTGATTTCAGCTAATACATGCATCTGATTTTCTTTGAGCATGTGAAAGAGAAAACATATGGTCACCATTGATGATGAGCTCAACACAAGGTAAAACATGAATTCTAAGTACATAATGCATTATAGGTTATGTTATCGTCCATTCGGATTGTTGAAAGTTGTCTGATAGCCCTCATACCAACACTAGGAGTCCGTAATGTAATCTTTGTATGCTATGCAGGTCGAGACCTATTGGAAATGAAGTTACCGGGACTAACTTTGGTACGGCAAATTCACATAGCTGAATTAGGCTAATTGTGGCGACATTAACCTATGGGTCTACATTAAGCTAATTGTGACGAAAAAATGCAATGGGAAACAGGGCAGCAACAGGTGGGAACAAGTTTTGGAAGATTATTTCAGGATACCAGGTAATCAGATTTACCAACTGGGATGAGAATTCTGTTGATCCTTGTAGTTGGGCTATGATTACTTGTTCACCAGATAATCTTGTCACTGGCATCTAAGTTATATTTTTATTGTTATATATAAGCTTTTATCATAAAATTTTGTATTTTTTTAAGTGTTTTTATGTAAAAGACATATTGGTTTATGTTACAGGGGAGTTCCTAGCCAAGGTTTATCAGGAATGTTACCAGGGGTTATTGCTAATCTCACAAACCTGCGTCAAGTGTAAGTTTGTGTGAATATGTTATTTTACTATAAGAAAGGGCTTACGAGCTTTAGCAGTCTTGCAAACGATAACCAGTTTTTTTTTTTTTTTTTTTAAATAATGCCAACTATAACGCCCCGCCGCAATGCGGCGCACCGGTGCCAAACTAGTGTTTTCATTATATATGACAACATTTGGAAAATGATATTTTAATTCTTTTGTTATGATTTGTTTGAAACGATAGTTAACATACACCAATTCTGTTGTGGTTGGTAGCAAGTTCGATGAGGCAATGTGATGAGGCGAAAAATGAACCACTTTTAGGGGGTCATTTAAGCCCGGAATTAAATTTATTTGATCAAATATTGCCCTAAATCGTTCCTTTTGTGATTTTAGGTACTTTGGGAGTGAAATCTGGAAAAGGAAGCAATTCGGACGTTTTTGGAGTATAAAAGTCAAGAAAACGCCAAAGACTTAATTTTCCAAGCTGGGAACAGTGTGTGACGGCGTCAAGAGTAAGGATTTGACGGCGTCAAGAGTAAATTTCATGACGACCCAGTACAGAAATGACGGCGTCACAAGGTAGAGCGTCAAGAGTTAAATACGTGACGGCCTGGAAAAGTGTAACACATGACGGCGTCAGATGTAGATCAAGGCAGTCCGAGGATTCTTTTGGCGGCGAGATGACGGCGTCACAATGTTGTTCTTGACGCCGTCAGCCTCTATTTTCTATATATAGTTTTCTAATTTTCATTCATTAGGAGGAACAAGTTTGGAGAAACCCTAAGGCCGAACCATATACGAATTTTACAGCTTTTCAAGGGTTTTCAGCCCTTGAATGCTTACATGTGCTATTGAGATAAGTATTCTTTTAATTCAATTAATTTGTCTATGTGTTGGTTGTCTATATCTTGTGCTTGTCTTGATTTCACCATGCTAGGCTAGATTTATCTTGTGTTTGCTTAGATCTAATGAAACCTAGATGTTGATTATGTGTTGATTACTTGTTTATGGTTGTATTGGATGAATGATTTCGATGTTAGGCTTAAGAAAACTGGCAGATCTCCAAATGGTAACATGCTTGAACGTCTTAGGAAATATGAACCGATGTGTACTAGGTTTTATTGGTTGTATTTAATGCATGAGTAAATTCTAATGATCCCATGTTAGGAGCTTCTTAGCCGGCTCGACATAGGAGTAAAGTAGGCACTCATAGGATTGGGGAGTTAAGTACGCCACCCCATGAATGGTATTAAGGAATACAATCCATCATCCACGCAACTATAACAAGTAATTAACGTGTAAAAGATATATAGGGAGTAGTGAAATCTAAGTAAACACATTTCTCCACTTATTGCTCACAACCTTAGTTTAATTTAGTTTTATTTTCATTTCTTGTATTTTATTTTGATTGCATCTTTAGTATTGGGTTAGTTGACTAGCAACTAATTCCGCCCAAATCCTTTAAACCCGAGATTTTTACTTGCTTTCTAAAAAATATAAAAAATACAAAAATAATCATCCCTCATCTCTAGAACTAGTATTTAGGTTTTCTAATCCTAGCGACACTATTCCTAGTTGAACGATCAATCCCCCGGTACTTGTCACTATACTATACTACAACGATTAGGTACACTGCCTGGTGGGGGTTGTAAGCTTCTCGAGATCCCTTGAGAGGTAAAGCCTGGTGCAATCCCCACGCATCAAGTTTTTGGCGCCGCTGCCGGGGAATAGTTATTGTCTAGGTTAGAATCTCTTTTTATTAGGTCTACTTGCTAGATTCCTTTCTAGTAAGATTTTATTTTTATTTTTAGGTTTTCTTTAGTCTATCTTATTTCTTTGTTTCCTGTGTTCGTAAACTATTTCGATGGATAACAATAACATTGATCGCTTGATTCCTGTTATTCGTGTTTTTCGTCGTAGGATTTTCCAAATGTCCGACCCACTCCCTTTAGTCGAGAATGAGAACCCACCTAACCTCTCGCCCAACCACCACTTTGACAATAATTCTGAGTTAGAGGAGTCTGATCATGATGATGACCATAGGGCTAGTCCTTTTTACTATTCAGACTCCGATGAGGATCTTGATGATGGTGATGTGATTAATAAGGATAGGATGGAAGAGGAAGTGAACCCTCTTAGGTATGTCGACCCTAGAACGAGAATTAAGAGTGATAGTTCATTCAACATGCAATTTCCTTGTAAGATCGGATTTAGGAGCTTTAACGCCTATCTTAACTCATCTCTCCCAATGAACATAATCTCGCGTAATGAATATACTAAAATCATGGTAGATGAGTTAGAATACAAAGGAGAAAACATTATTGCTAGGGCAATACCATTGCATGTGTTTGTAGGAAGCTTGGTCTATCTTGTTGAGTTCATGGTTATGGAGAATCTAGGAGAATTTATTGATGATAAGTTGACCCAAGTTGTGTTTGGAAGACCTTTCAAACGATTGACCAACCTCGATGAAAAACTCATAGAAGGGTTAATTACATTCTCGGATGGGGATGAAGATTTTGTCTATCAAATGCCCCGCACATACCCTAGGTTCAAGGATTTTTCCATGGAGAAGTGTAGTAGGTATCCGCCCATAGAAATGCTAAGTGAGAATGATAAGAGAAAAGGGCTTAAATATACTCATGAAAAAAATAAAAGATACTATCGTGGATGTTTAGAGTTAGGAGATGATTATAAGAAAGATGAGGCGACTATTAGATGGCTCACACTTGGTTATGTGAGCATAAGCGATACACGGTAACCCATGACCTTGAGTCTAGCTACAAGACTCATAAATAAAGAAAAGCGCTTCTTGGGAGGCAACCCATGCTTTGTGTGATTTTATTTTGTTTGTTTGTTATTTGTTTCCGTATGCATGCTTTATTTTTATTGTTGGTAGATCATGTTTCTAAACTAAAAAATGGAAATACTTTACTTTGTTGTTTTGGCCTAGTCTTAACTCCACCTAAAGGTATTTTTGCAAAAGATAAGTGTAAGGGGAAACCTCAAATATGTTTTTAAGAAACAAACCGATCATGATTCTCCACAATATTAAGTGAACATGTATATTCGTATTTGTTAGAGTCAAATGCTTGTTTTGAGTCATAATGAAGTTTTGCAGGATTTTCCAGGAAGTAGGACCAAGTTTTTCCAGAAATTTTCCGGAAACTTAACATAAGAATTTCTGCAGGTCACTTCTGACGGCGTCACGAGATTACTCTTGACGGCGTCATGTGTAAAAACCTGGAAATTTTACCAGATTTGTTTTTCTAACGGAGTTTTAAAGTTTTTGTTGAATCATTAAGTTTTATAATCTCCAGGAAATCTACAAACTTCATTCCACAAGCATTATATCTTATTTTGTTTTCTAGGATTTAGTAACTTATGTAGATTGCTGCCGATTTTATGCGAGGTTGCTTTGTTTGTTTTCTCAGGATTTACAGGTTATGTATGATAAGAAGATGATTTATATTCTGGAAGGGAAGCTTTGATTGTTCATTTTCTTGGAGGAAGATCTAACCTGGTCACCTTATTATCCATACCGAGCGAATCAGGGGAGTATTTGATTTCATTCTTTTTACTTTTTCACTTTTACATTCTTTACTTGAACATTGGGGACAATTTTCATCCTAAGTGTAAGGGGAGGGTAAAATGATGATACCTTACAAATACACTTTCGCTTGAGTTTGTTTGTTTGATGGTAGATGTGTAATAAAACTATGAGAAATACTTGTTAGTGCAATTTTAGCGCCAAATTTAAAAAATTTTACAACATTTAGGAGTGAAACTTTAGCCATAGCAAGCGTCTCATGGATAGGAGATTGTATGACTAGCACATAACCGTATATTCAGAAAAATTTTTCACCCAAATATGTGAGGTTCGCCTTTAGATTTGATAGGAAAAGCATTTACTATTAGTGCTTATGAGTGTACCGGTAGCATTTAGATTCTAGAACTTGCGTTAGTGATGCATCCCGAGACCACTAGTGAGACTACATTCGTGTAGTAGGATTTACTACATGATAAGAGGCATTAGGATCACCCTTGTGTTAAACCCGTATCATAATTACTTGACCATTTAAGTCATATTACTTGGCTAGTTAGGTCAACTAATTTTTCCCACACCTTAGCGTTGTACTCATTTTTAGTACACTAAACCCCTAGTACACCCCTCCGAGCCTATCTTTTCGTTTCTAACTTTAAGCATTTTACTTAAAGGAAGAATTTGTTACACCCCACTTAAATGTACAACCAAATCGCCTTAGCCTTCCGTGTATGCGCTCATTTTTAGTGCATTATTGTTATTTGTTAAACCCTAAGTTAACTATCTAATTGATTACATGGTTGCTAAGTCGAGTCATATCCTTGTACATATTATTTTGGGACGATTGGGACTCATGGGTAAAGTACTTATTTTATGGAGTAATGGGGAAGAACATCATTTATTACCCCCATATGTACGTTAATCTTAAAAGTGCTCAAAGTGTTTTGATTTTCTTAATTCGAGTCATTAGATTAGTTTATTGTAAAGTATGTAAAAATTCAAGTGTAAGGGGAATTTTCATTCCCTATGATGTAGGGATGGCAAAAAAATCCGTACCCGATGGAGACCCGATCCCCAAACCCGATTTGACTGGGGAATCCCCGAGTTGACCGGGGATGGGGACGGGGATGGGGAATCCCCTAAAATATTAAACCGGGGATGGGGCGGGGATGGGGATAACATAAATCCCCAAACCCGGCCCCAACCCCGATCTTTCGTGTATAATTATTTAAAATATATATGTTTTATCCAAACTCGATTTACTTGTATACGTACATGTACATATGTTTATGAGTATCAACATGTATGCTTATATGCATATATGATATTTATAGGATCAAACACATTTAGATTTAGAAGTAGAAGTAACAATTACATATTACTTAACTATTTTGTCCGAATATACAAATATGATACATATTGTTTTTATATTATCATTGATGTTACAATGTTTACGATGTTTTAAAGTTGAATTGAAATTTTAATTAATATAACTATGTGCGATGTACGTTTGTTGAGGTACTTTATGAGGAAAAATTCTTTATATTTTTGACGAGTTGGTGAAAATTTTTTGTTATTTCATAAAGGTGGAGAATCCCCGAATCCCCACGGGGATCCCCGATCCCCATTGGGGATGGGGATGGGGATGTAAAGCAATTCCCCAATGGGGATGGGGACGGGGATGGGGATGGAGAGTGTAAAACGGGGATGGGGATGGTAAGTACAATCCCCGACATTCCCCGCCCCGTTGTCATCCCTACTATGATGTCTTATTTTGGATGGTAGGGTAAGAGTGTATGCAAAAAAAAAAAAAAAAAAAAAAAAAAAAAAAAAAAAAAAAAAAAAAAAAAAATCGAAAATTAAGAAAAAAAAAATAGAAAAAAAAAAGAAAAAAACATACGGACTACCATCCCGTTTCATTCTATGTTTATTTTATGTTTTTGTTATTTTTCATTTATTAGCTTAAGTCGAGTCTAGTCTTGGCTTAGCAACGCCACATTGTACATGTAATTAACCAAGATTGTTAACTCGCCACCAGTAAAGACTGCCTATATCCAACAAAACCGTGTATTTCATATCCCTACACCTAACGTTACAACCCTTTAAAAGACCTCTTTGATAGTTTATCCTAGGTGCTTACGCCATGTGGTGGAGGTTTGATCCTTTCCCAATCCTATGGTAATCTATTTTGCTATGACAGGTAGTGAGAGATATCTTCCGTTTCCATATTGTAATTTATACTTTATTACACCCGAGAGATGTGAGTATCTAAACACTATTTGTGAGGTGCTAGCGTATGACCTCCGTGCTTGTCTTTGGTCTTTAGTGGAACAATTATTTGTTGTAATTACTTTTATATTAGTGTTAAATGACCTCTAACTTGTATTTTGATTAGAATAAAAGCGCATTTGCTTGAGGACAAGCATATCTCAATTGTAAGGGTATATGATGAGGCGAAAAATGAACCACTTTTAGGGGGTCATTTAAGCCCGGAATTAAATTTATTTGATCAAATATTGCCCTAAATCATTCCTTTTGTGATTTTAGGTACTTTGGGTGTGAAATCTGGAAAAGGAAGCAATTCGGACGTTTTTGGAGCATAAAAGTGAAGAAAACGCCAAAGACTTAATTTTCCAAGCTGGGAACAGTGTGTGACGGCGTCAAGAGTAAGGATTTGACGGCGTCAAGAGTAAATTTCATGACGACCCAGTACAGAAATGACGGCGTCACAAGGTAGAGCGTCAAAAGTTAAATACGTGACGGCCTGGAAAAGTATAATACATGACGGCGTCAGATGTAGATCAAGGCAGTCCGAGGATTCTTTTGGCGGCGAGATGACGGCGTCACAATGTTGTTCTTGACGCCGTCAGCCTCTATTTTCTATATATAGTTTTCTAATTTTCATTCATTAGAAGGAACAAGTTTGGAGAAACCCTAAGGCCGAACCATATACGAATTTTACAGCTTTTTCAAGGGTTTTCAGCCCTTGAATGCTTACATGTGCTATTGAGATAAGTATTCTTTTAATTCAATCAATATGTCTATGTGTTGGTTGTCTATATCTTGTGCTTGTCTTGATTCCACCATGCTAGGCTAGATTTATCTTATGTTTGCTTAGATCTAATGAAACCTAGATGTTGATTATGTGTTGATTACTTGTTTATGGTTGTATTGGATGAATGATTTCGATGTTAGGCTTAAGAAAACTGGCAGATCTCCAAATGGTAACATGCTTGAACGTCTTAGGAAACATGAACCGATGTGTACTAGGTTTTATTGGTTGTATTTAATGCATGAGTAAATTCTAATGATCCCATGTTAGGAGCTTCTTAGCCGTCTCGATATAGGAGTGAAGTAGGCACTCATAGGATTGGTGAGTTAAGTACGCCACCCTATGAATGGTATTAAGGAATACAATCCGTCATCCACGCAACTATAACAAGTAATTAACGTGTAAAAGATATCTAGGGAGTAGTGAAATCTAAGTAAAAACATTTCTCTACTTATTACTCACAACCTTAGTTTAATTTAGTTTTATTTTCATTTATAGTATTTTATTTTGATTGCATCTTAGTATTGGGTTAGTTGACTAGCAACTAATTCCGCCCAAATCCTTCAAACCCGAGATATTTACTTGCTTTCTAAAAAAATATAAAAGTACAAAAAGAATCATCCCTCATCTCTAGAACTAGTATTTAGGTTTTCTAATCCTAGCGACACTATTCCTAGCTGAACGATCAATCCCCTGGTACTTGTCACTATACTATACTACAACGATCAGGTACACTGCCTGGTGGGGGTTGTAAGCTTCTCGAGATCCATTGAGAGGTAAAGCCTGGTGCTATCCCCACGCATCACAATGAAAAGCCAAACATTTGAGTTTTTATTTTTCACCGCTGATTGCCCAAAAAAGCTCCAAAATGCTTTGTGTCAAACATAGCCATAGTACATCATTCTAGAAAAAGCTGAAAAAAATTTGTAAAAGACAACAAATGTTTCAATTGAATTATCGTATGTTAAAAAAAATATAAATGACATGTTAATTATTTTATGTTGTATGCATAACATAAAACACTTACCTAAAACATCCCAACTATAATTATTTATGCTATAAAGTCTCGTCGTTATGCATGAATACTAGGGGTGTTCGCGGGGCGGTTCGGTTCGGTTAGTTGGAAGATTTAAACTATCAATCGCGGGGCGGGTAATTAATTTTTCTACCCGAAACCAAACCGTACTAGGCGGGTAACCGGACAAGCGGGTACCCGAAATGAGCGGTTACCCACGGTTCGGGTCACGGTTAACCATCTTAGACGTCTAATCGAGTTTAACCGTATAAATAATAACATGGCTAGAACGTAAAATGTCACTTTAGAAAAATTAATTGACATTTAATAGATAATAGTCATTTAAAAGTTATCTCATTAGAATAATTGCATTCAAATATTCATACATAATCAATTTGACATTTATAGATTACGATCACATTTATCAACTTTCACACATAAATGTTTAGAAATGTTTACATTAGGAGTAAAAAAAGGCGTTATACAATAAAATCAATGTTGCAAAAATCGGCCGAATCGGCCGATTAATCGCCGATTAATCGCTAATCGGTGATGCACCTTGTCGATTTTTGAAAATCGGTGAAAAAATCGGCCTAGGCAAAAAAATCAGAAAAAATCGGTCAAAAATCGGCCGAATCGGCCAAAAATCGGCCGAATCGGCCAAAAATCGGCTGAATCGGCCGAATCGGTCAATTTAAAAAAAAATAGAAATTTAGGCATTTTACTTAATTTGGGGATCATTTATTTCACTTATAATGTACAATGGGCCTCATAATCAGAATTGAAGCCTTTTATTGAGGTTTGTAAACATAGAAGGCTTGGAATCAGTTAAGATCTTTAGTTTGCTCTCCAGAAATTCCCAAAACATGTAGGAAATGCCAAACCGATTAATCACCGATTAATCACCGCCTTGACCGATTACAGGCTGCAGGGTGGTCGACCGCCCGACTACCGATTCACGATTTTTGCAACATTGAATAAAATTAGTGCAATAATATAATTAATACTTGTACAATTATTTGAATATTTAGTTAAAAGAACCCTTCATGTATTAAGCACAGTTTGATTCGGTTAACCGCGAATATCAAAAAATAAAAACCGAAACGAAACTATGATAAGCAGGTTTTTTCGGTTTTGTTTTTTTTGTTTCGGTTTCTTCGATTACGGGTTTTTTCGGTTTCGAATTAAGCGGTTCGGCTCGATTAGTCGGTTTCTCGGATATTTTGAACACCCCTAATTTGAATACTCATCTAGTTTATTAAAAATAAGTTTAAAGGAAATGTCGTACTAAAAGTCAACACCAATAACTTGACATTATTTCAAAAGTCATTTAAAGACTCTTCTTGCTATTATTAAAGAAGAATGTGCAAACTTGGTTGTTACACCTTGGTGAATAATTAGCTATTATTGTTGTATTATTGCATTATTGTAATATAGAAAAAGACCAAGAATATATTTTTTATGTTTTAAAAAGGTTCACAAACAAAAAATGAACAATTTATGATAAATGTAATTGATGCAAGTTTTGATTCATAAAAAAGTTAATTTTACCATTACATTTATTAAAGGAATTCCAAATATGTAACGAAAGTTTTGGATAGAATGACAAAATATGAGAAACAAGCATAATAATTATTTATATATAAAAACTGAACTATTTAAAAAAAAAATAATACTCAAATATAATATTGTCTCATTAGTTTTTTTTTCTTGCTTAAAATAGAAATTAAACAATTATTTTGAGAAATTTCAAAAAGAAAGTGTGAACTGTAATTGAGTCATACTATACAAACTCTTCTTATATTGTCACATCAGGAGAGTTTGGTCAATCCGTACAACCTGTGATGGATACTGTACAAGTCAGCGACATGTTTAATTATTGAATGCACTTCTCATGAGAAGGTGTGGATAACTTGTCTATATGTATTTGGTGCAAGTTATATCTGACAAGATCATTAAAATAGGATAAGGGATGGGACCCTAAAAGTAAAGCAAATGTGCAAGTTATCTATGACAAAAACATTAAAGATAAAGCAAAATTTTGGTGCGACGTAGTTCAAAGTTTGGTATAAGGCTGTTCACAATATGTTCAAAGTTCACACTTTTATTAGATAACTTGACATAAAAGGCGAACATATAATCTGCAATTGGTGAGAGGAAATGTATATGTTCAAAGAGGTGAATAGTTGATATATATATATATATATATATATATATATATATATATATATATATATATAGTGTGTTTTCAATGTACAAACATCGGTATACAAGTCAATTACCATATGATATGACATTTGAGTGTAGTGACTCAAGTCAAAAAACTAGTAATTTCGAGCAAGAGGTCAAACCATTTCTATTTATCCTGGTCGGATACGAACGGATTTTAGTATTCTTATCTTTCACACTTCTTATAACTTACATACTAAAATACTCTATCACTCATCACTCAAACCAAAACAACTTTTTTGAAACCTACCATACTTATTTAAAAATAAATAAATAAATAAATAACAAACAAAAAATAAAAAAACAATTAAAACTAAAAATAAAAAATAAATAAATAACTGCAGTTGGTGTATGCCAATACTTTGTCTTGGACTTTGGCGTGGGGCGTGGGGCGGGGGGCAGGTATGGTGGCACTGGTTTGGCTCAAGCCAAATGGTGTCGACCTAGATTTGACGTCACCCACACGTTATCACACCCAATGCTTTAATTGTGTTTAGTAAAAGGGATAATGATTTTTAAATGTATACAACTTGTCACGTTTTACTGAGTTGTGTATCGAATTTTTAATTTTGCTAACTTGGAGTCTAAACTTACTAATTTTTGCTAACTTGTGTACTAACGATGTGTTTAAGGTTTTCCATTAGAGTTATTTACATAAATCGTCCTTCTCGTTAGTACCAAGTTGCAAAATAAGTCCTAACGGGCAGTTAACATTATTTACATAAAACGTCTTTGGGGTTAGCCCCTAACTGCAGCAGTTAGTCCTTATGGGTCACCACGTGTCACCACATGAGTGGTGCCACGTGGCATCGGGGGGGGGGGGGGGGCGGATAATGGGTCAAGTCGGGTCAAATTACGGGTCGGGTCAGATATGTGTTCGGGTCGGGTGCCACGTGGCAGTGAGTATATATACTCACTTTGCCCTTCAATTTAATATACGCAAATTATATTCTTATAGTATAACTGATCCAGTCCATATTTTTAGTATAAAAAGGTTCAATTAACTTTTGGTCCGGGTCATTTAAGGAAGGATCAAGAGTATATGAAAATACCGTCGGACTCATTTTTTCGTGCTCTTTCCAATGGTGTGCTTGGGGAATTTTTTCGACTTCGTTTGAGCCCCGTAAAACGCAAAAATGTCGTCGAAACTTATACGAAAATCACTGTTTTTGCTTTGTTTTCAAACCTTTATACATGCAAGACATAATAACACACTCAAAATATATTTGCGATATAATTTAACATATTTCATGGTTATTAGTCCATATTATCATCATTTTATACTCGATAACATTATTTTTATACTCGATAATATCATTTTTATACTCGATAACACGATAAAACGAACTAATAAACATGAAAGTTGCTAAATTATATTGAAAATATATTTTGAATGTGTTATTATTGCAGGTACAAGCGTTTGAAAACAAAGCAAAAACGGTGATTTTCGGATAAATATCGATGCCGTTTTTGCATTTTACGAGGCTGAGACGAAGTCGAAAAAATTCCCCGAGCACACCATTGGAAAGAGCACAAAAAAACGAGTCCGACGGTACTTTCACTTATTTTTGAACCAATCCAAAACTACGCTAATTTGACTTTTTCTTTATATAAAACGGACTGTCAGCTATTGAATGTTACTATATACTCCATCCGTCCCAAATTATAAGTCCACTTTCATATTTTACAAAGTTTAAGAAAAGTGGGTCCCAAACAATATTAACCAATAAAAGTTCATTTCCTCCCACTTTCAAACATATTGATTGGTGGAAATTGAAAGTGGACATTAATTTTGGGACAACAAAAAGTAGCAAAGTGGACTTATATTTTGGGACGGAAGGAGTATTAAAGTTTGTGTAATATTATTGAGGTGTTTGCTAGCTCACTTGGCAAACACACTCACCCCACACACAACAGACCCAGTTTTGAGTCTCAGCTGTGACAAAAGGGGTATATATACTCCATGCCACGTGTCACCACGTGACTGGTCCATGTGGCACCCGACCCGACCTGACATGACACCGGTTACCATTGACTGACATTGACTGGTTGTTGACCGGCGTTGACCGGCTGCCATGTGGCATTGCCACGTGGCATTACTCATTTAACGACCGTTAGGACTTATTTTGCAACTTGGTACTAACGAGAAGGACGATTTATGTAAATAACTCTAACGTTAACCTTAAACACATCGTTAGTACACAGGTTAGCAAAGATTAGTAAGTTTAGACCCCAATTTAGCAAAATTAAAAGTTCGATACACAACTCAATAAGACGTGACAAGTTGGATACATTTAAAAATCATTATCTTTTGGTAAAATGCTAAAGTTCAGCTCATAAAATAAATTATTATTTTATAAAATAAGATTTATTTGTCACATAAAATGTTTGAAAACTTTTATTACCAATAAGCTTCTAATAGCTCAAGTGAATTCATATAGTTCTTAAAAATGAGTAGAATGTATAGATGGTCAAATTATAACATCTTAGAAAATATAATATGTAAAACTTAAAATATATATAAAAAATTATTTGAATCTTAAAAAATATAGTATTTAAAAAGTTAAAATATATATAAATTTAATTTGATTTATTTGGGTATGTTTGGCACGGAGCGTGTGAAGCTTTTTGAAACGGTGAGCAGTGAGCAATAAGCATTTGAGTTTTAATAGTCGTTTGGCAAAAAAGTGATGAGTTTTGTTAATTTTTAGAAAGACTAATTTTTTAATGTTTTTTTTAAGAAGCGATGAACGGATTTTGGCTAGAGTTTAGACTAAAAGTAATGGGTGTCCACCCCCAACAAAACTCGTCTCCTATATTACTTCACAGCCACAAGGACGTATCCGCCCCCTCGCCTCCCCCTCACTTTGGTCCATGTTCGAAGCGATATAATTGAAGAAAAAAGCAAGGAAAGAAATGAAGAAAAAGGGGTGTTTTACTACGTGTGTTTGGTCTAAGTATTATTTAGGTGGTGTCTGAAGAAAAAAAAAGTTAATATGGCACTGATGTCGATGTGTGGGGTGGTTTTTCTGGTGCCTTTAATCTTAGAGCATTCCTAACAATAATGTGATATCCGCGTTAATGGGGTTTTAACCCAGCGTTAAGGTCGCGTTATGGATGTGAGGTCTTGAGTTAAGGTCGCGTTAACGCAGCGTGTGAAAGCCTTAACCCAGCGTTAAGGTGATGTTTGTTAAAAAAAAAATCACTTTCTCCTCTAAATGAAAGAGTGTTTTTGTAAATTGTTGATGAGTTAATGTTGAGTTATGATTGGAGGTATTTTTTTGTAAGTTAAGATGAAAGTGTTAAAGCTGATGTGACGTTGACATGACAATGTCTTAAAGTTTAACCCGTGTTATGAATGAGAGTGCTCTTACAGCTACGCGCTGCTTCTAACAAACACGGTCTTTGTCGTTTTGCAATAATAAATTCTATCGTTTGCGTGGCTTTATAATATAAAGTCAAGCCGCAGCCCTCACCAATAAACATATACTACACTATAGTAATAATTAAGTGTCTAATATTAGTTAGAGTGATGCAAGTTTCTAAAGGTATAAACACACAAAGCAGGCAGACGTAGACACATATCTACCCATTTACAATTTCAATGTCTTCCACCACCACAACATCAACACCATCACCACCACCATATCCGTACAACGTCAACCTCGCCAACTTCATCTCCGTAAAGCTCACCGGCTACGAAAACTACCTCATATGGAAAACCCAGTTCCTTTGTCTCATCGAAGCTCACGACCTGCTCAGTTTCATCAACGACGACATGGCAGAAGATTCGCATGCATGGCGAAGAACCGACGTGCTTTTACGAGGCTGGATACTGTGTTCTTTATCTGAAGATGTACTTGGTAGCATGAGCATCGTAACACTGAAAACAGCTAAAGATGTATGGGACAGTTTAGAAGATTTGTACAGCAGTCCTTTAATGTTGCAATCAGGAGGTGTGAAGGAAGAAATAATGGAGGGTACTGGAGGTTATGATTTGAAGTTTCATGGTGGGTTGATGAGAAGTCCACCGATACGTGGTGTGTCGCAACAGATTGACTTAAAAGGTGACTCGGTTACATCGGGTTCTTTTGATGGAAGTATGAAGAAGTTAAGTGGGTTGGGGAAGAGTTTTTCTTGGGACTCAGATGATTGCCGACATGGTAAAACTACTAAAACTTGTCTTATTCAATTACATAGGTTAAAGAAAAAAATAAAATTACATAGGCCCCCACCTATTTTTTTTAGCTTTTTGGAGGTTCTAACTTAATGCGCTTTTATGAGTTGTCTACAAAAATCTGTCTATCTAAATTAAGTGAGCAATCTAACGCTTGATGTTTACCTAGCAGTCTCTCTACTCCTAGGCTTTGCCTGGGGTAGGGGTAGGATCTGTCTACACTTCTACCTCCCCCATACCTCGCTCTTGCGGGATTGGGTTGTTGTTGTTGTTGTTGTTGAAAAGCTTTTAACAATTTGATACTTGAACCCGAACCCGATTAAGCTCATTCGGGTCAAAAATTTTATTCAATTTGTTCGGGTCAACGCGAGTAACCCGATTACTAAACAGGGTCGGGTATTAAGTTGAAAATATTTGTGTAACTATGGTTTGATTTTACCCGAAAAACTTTTTTTTTTAATGTTTTTTTATCAATTATGTATCTACTGTTAAATTAGAACAAATAGGCATTTTTATGAGCAATTTACTCATATTGTGGTTGATCCAAACTTGAATGGAACCGATCCGAGTCGACTCCACCCGAATGGATCCGATCCGAGTGGACCCGAACTCGAGGACTAAATAGAGTCGGGTATCGGGCTGAAAATATTTGCCTAACTCGGGTTTGGGTCTACCAGTTTGACCCAAATAAGTTTTTTTTTTTTTTTTTTTTTTTTTTTTTTTTTTTTTTTTTAATATATGTATTTTATATAGGGAAAATGAAAAAAAAATACATTAAACTTAAGACACTTTTTACCATTGTGTGTTGCCAACTATTTTTTTTACCATTGTAACACAAAACTTGACATTTTTTGTCATTATATCATTTGTATGTAAAAAATGTCGCATCGTTAGTCCTTTACACTAACGGTTGTTAGTAAATAACTTAAAATTCCGTTTTCTTCCGATTTTACACGTTTTTTACGTTTTCTTACGTTTTTGTCCGATTTTACACGTTTTTTTCCGGTTTTTTTTCGTTTTCGTCAGTTTTTTACGTTTACGCCCGTTTCTTTACGTTTTCACCCGGTTTTTTACGTTTTCCTCCCATTTTTTTACGTTTTCGCCTACTTTTTTACGTTTTCTCCCTTTTTTTTACGTTTTCGTCCGTTTTTTACGTTTACGCCCGTTATTTTACTTTTTCAACTAGTTTTTTACGTTTTCTTCTGTTTTTTTACGTTTTCGCCAGGTTTTTACGTTTTCTTCCGTCTTTTAGGATAAGGATAGATAAGTTTTGCTCCTAAACTGTTTGGGATGTGTAAACAGCTTATGCTTATAAGCACAAACACACAATCAGCTTATTGAAAACAACTTATTTCTCCCTAATGGTAAACTTGTAAATTTTGAATCTACTAAATGATGAGTTTGAAATAAGGAATCTCAAACTGTGTTTTGAAGACAACTTATATGACCCAAGAATTGGTAGACAAGAATATTCATTTTGTTCATCTAAAAGTTCAAGATTGCTTTTCTTGAAAGAAAACATAAAAAGCAATAAATAACGCTGACTGCGTTTTGCTATGGTTAATAAGCAGTTTGAAGGTGTTCGGGGTTGCTTATAAAAAATGTTTATTACTCGTAGATTATTTGTGAGTGAAATAAGCTGTTTTATACAAGCAACTTGGAATGTTTATTCTGAAAAGTACTGATCAGCATATGGGGTGTGGGCAAGTTACGCCTGTCGTAAAACTCGTAATGCCCCACGGCACTCAAGTTACCAGTTTACCACACCCCGTTGAGAAGTTATCTTTGGTGTTATAGCTCAATATTAACATAACAACACTATAAATGCTTGCTTGTCTGGTTCTTTGTGTGTTTTAGTGGGTCTCAGGTAAAAAGAGATCGAGTGTCATTCTAATTATCATGCTGATGTGGCAACTCCTTTTGATAACACTGAAGTTAACATAACATGTGCTCTTTAGATTCCTTAACAACACCCTTTGTAGTATTTACAACTTCAGTGTCACAGAGTTTGGGAAAAAGTTTGGCGGTATGTGCAGAACCAAAGACAAATGTTTTGGTTTTATAATGTTCCATACAACTCTTTGTTGTTTTTTGTAAGTTGTTATATAGGAAAAAAGTTACATAAAAATTTCAGGAAATATTTGTTTGTTTATCCAAGTGTATGACGAAAATGAACTCGTCTATAAAAAATTAGGTTCCACTTGTTTTTAGTACACCTTTAAGATTCCTAGTTTTGATATTTTTGCATACATGATTGTAATAGCATTTTTATAAAATGTTTGACAGAACCACCCGCGAATGTAAGTGCATACCTGCCACTATATAAAGCCGCTCTTAGAGGATACTGGGACGATGCACAATATATTATTGATCGAGATGAAAAAGCAATCACAGCCAATATCAATAAATACGGTTTCACTGCTCTCCACATTGCAGTTGGGACCGGAAAGCAAGGCATTACATTTGTTGAGAAATTGGTAGAAAGAATTTCACCAATATTGTTACTAAAAATGCTTACTTCTTCAGAAAAATACACACCTCTTCATATCGCAGCTGTTGTTGGCAACACCGCAGCTGTGGAGATCTTGGTGAATAGAAACCCAATGTTGTTGTATGCTGAGGACATTGACGGGCTATTGCCAATCCATAGAGCTCTTATTAATTCTCACAGAGAAACATTTTTATATTTGTTGGATGTCACGAAAGACAACCAGTCTCCTAGCGCATTCACTGGTAACATGGGCGTTACGCTTCTGTCTAATGTTATTTTTGCAGGATATTTCGGTGAGTTACACTGCTACATGTTTTCGTTACAATTTCTTGTATACATGTAACATGTCTAAAGTGTTAAATTGTTTTCGGTATTTAATTTTTTTGACAGATACAGCACTTGATTTATGCACTCGCTATCCTGAATTGGCTACAACGAAACCATCTGATAATGTTGACGCTCCTTTAATGGCTATAGCAAGAAAAGCTGATGCCTTTGAGAGTGGATGCCGCCTGAATTTCATCGATAGGTTGATCTATAAATGTAAGGTTCTATTTCATTTTCTTTTATAGTGTGATATAAAGAAAAATAATGAGGAACTTTCTCCCCTTTTGCTTATGAATGGATTGGTTTCATTTAATTAAAAAATGTAGAATGTTATTGAATAAACAAAGTTTCTGCAATCATAGGACACGCAACAATTTTATGAAAATTAATAATTTTGGACAAAAGTTCATTGGAGTGACTCGAGTCAAACCAACCTGTTTCGAAATTACCCAGTTTGACCCGTTACAATTAACCGTTATGCCACATCTAGATGTGATTGTTGGTATCATTTATCTGATGCGCGGATAAATAACTTACAACAGTTGTAAGTATGCTAAATGGTGTAAATGAATTATCTTCTGTTATGTTAACAAACTAAACACTATTCTACTACATTCACAAGAGGAGGCCATCTACATCGAATTATTTACACCATTTCTCCTTCACCCCGTTTTTATGAATTTCAAATTTACGACTTTTCACTTCAAGTTAGCGAGACCTTTAAAATAACAAATGTTATGGTCAAAATAAATAAATCTTGTACCTTTTGTTCCTTGTGACAGATGTTCCTTTGAAGTGGGAAAATCTAGACTCAAATAGGAAGCATGGGAAGATGAACTTCTACAGTTCAGGTTTGCTACAAACTTTTCATCATTTACATTTGCTCGTTTTCACCATCTGTTTTGCGGCTCCGATTTTATCTCACATCATAGTTGATAACTTGTTATATAATAATATCGAATTTCATTATGGTGTAGATCTTCAAAAAACCAGTTTGGTTATCTGGAAATTTCTGTGTAAGACCGGTGAGTATCAATGATTCCTTCTTTACCAATAGTGAACTAAAAAAAAGTTTAAAATAGCTAATCTTGGATCTTATTTGATTTAGTGCCACGTATTACACATATTCAGAAGATGAAGGTCGTCCATCATCAAGCTGTTGCACTCGTGAAATTGCTATGCCAAGAAATCAGCGCTCTGAATCTCGAATCAAATAGTATCCATTATGCTAATCCCATTGTCGAGGCAGCAAGCAATGGTGCTTATGAGGTTGTTCAGGAAATTGCTGATACATTTCCACAAGCAATTTGGTACAGTGATATAAGTGGTCATTTCCTGATCCAATTGGCCATAATTCATAGATGCGAAACGGTTTACAATTTGACATATCAAATGAGTGACCATAAACATTTTCACAAGACACTTAAAGACCCAGACAATAATAATCTCTTGCACCTTGCGGGAAAGTTAGCACCTCCACACAAACTCAATCTTGTTTCTGGAGCAGCATTACAAATGCAGAGGGAACTGCAGTGGTTTAAGGTATCCTTCCTTCCTTCCCCCCCCCCCCCCCCCCCCCCCCCCCCCCCCCACCAAAATAATATGACCATGAGAGTTTAGCAGTACTTTACATCCCATGAAAGTTGCAATATCTTATATATGGCAAAATGGGTCGCTCCGGCTGATTGGTTATGGGTCAAAACGTGTAATTTTTTTGGTACTGATCATGTTGGGTTAACCCATAAGACTTTTTGTCCGTAAACGCGAAGTTTTTTGTTATGTAAATAATTAGCTCCCCGAATATGATCACAGAAATATATTATTTCAATAATAGTATAAATTCTTTCGGTGCAGGAAGTAGAGGCTTTCGTGCATCCAAAGTACAGAACCGAAAAGAACACAGACGGGATGACACCTGAGATGTTATTCAGAAAAGAACACAAAAAACTCGTGAAAGCAGGAGAAGAATGGATGAAAAAGACAGCCGATTCATACACAGTAACAGCTGGACTCATCACCACAATAGTATTTGCAGCAGCCATTACAGTACCAGGTGGTAACAGTGGCGATACAGGCCATCCAATATATGCAAAAGAGTTATCCTTCCTGATATTTGCTGTAGCAGATGCAATCTCTCTCTTCACATCCACCACATCATTATTACTGTTTCTATCAATCCTCACTGCCCGTTATGCTGAAGAAGATTTTCTCTTCACATTACCATCAAGACTAATAATGGGCCTCTCGACATTATTTGTGTCCACATGCTCGATGATGATAGCTTTTGGTGCATCGTTGTATCTTCTGTTTGGCCAAGGCAAAGAGTGGATACTGATCCCGATAGCTGCATTGTCATGTTTACCTATTACTTGTTTTGTGACATTGCAGTTTCCACTTCTTGTTGAACTAATTTCATGTACTTATGGTCGAGGACTTTTTGGTAAGCAAAGTAATCGGCCATTTTATTGAATGTTTCGTATCTTCATAATAACCTAGATGTAAAGAACTGTGATTTTTTTTAGTTTGTAACATTTCTATAAGATCATGTATCTGAATCATGATTTTTTTAATTTTTTATTATTTTATTTTATTTTATTTATTATTATTATTATTATTATTATTATTATTATAGAGATCATTATCTTGTTCATAAGTGTTGTAAATAAGTCTCTGATGTTCATAGGTAATGTTGCCAACTTGCCATGTTGGTGCTAGAACTTAGGGGTGTAAACGAGCCGAGTCGAGCCGAGTACTGCCAAGCTCGAGCTCGACTCGATTAGTAAAACTCGAGCTCGAAACTCGACTCGAGCTTTGGAATTCAAGCTCGAGCTCGGCTCGTCATCTCAAACTCGAGCTCGAAACTCGACTCGAGCTCGATTGTTGGCACATTTAAATCTCGAACTCGATGAAAAATAAGCTCGACTCGACTCGATTTTATGACAATTACGTAAATACATGTATATAAAAGGGTAAAAGTGTAATATCATTGAAGCTCGATAAGGGCTCGCGAGCCTCACGAGCTGAGTATATTCGAGTTCGAACTCGACTCGAAAGTGTACTCGAGTAGCTCGTGCTCGACTCGTTTCTATCGAGTCGATTTCGAGTAATTTACGAGTCGATCTCGAATAGCTCGCGAGCTGTTTCGGCTCGTTTACACCCCTATGCTAGATAAACTATAATTTCACCAAAATAGAATTTACATAGTGGTTGAATGCAAACGAGCAATAAGCTGCGTGCTAGCCTTTTTTGAATTGCAAAGCTAACAGTATATGTAACTTTTTTTTTTTGAATACACATCTTTTATTTATGTGCATATATATATTATGTATTGCAACAGTATATGTATATGTAATACTTTTTTCCCCTCCATTTCCCTTTACTCTTTAACCAACATATATAATCTTATGTGAATGTACAAATAAATATGTAAATTGTTATATTGTAAACCAATAAATTGTTATAACAACTTACTTTCTCCATTTTACCGAGATAAAACACATATTTTTTTTATTAACATTTAAGCTAACCTTGCAAATATTGTTCTAAGGTCAACAAAAAGACTGGTTATATTAAAAATAATAATTAAAATGACTATATTACTCTTGTCTTCTTAAACCATACCCCTCATCTTCTTCCCACTTTTTATTCCCACACCATAATTGAAAAATGAAGCAAGGAGGAAGAACATCATTGCATTTACATAAGATCCCACACCATAATTAACAACCATCGACCTAAGTTGACAAGTGGTACATACCAACTGTAACAACCACCATCATCAACCCCACCACCACCACCACCGTCACCATCAGTGTGTGAATTGAAGATGAAGATTGAAAGACAAGATAAAGTTGTGTTTGTAAGTTGGGATTGCACCGTGGGGACTGATGATGGCGGGGTTGGGGGTTTGGTGGGGACTGATAGTGGTGTTGTTGGAGGTTTGATGGCGGACTGATGATGGCGAGGGTGGGGTTTGGTGGTAGATTGATGATGGTGAAGGTGGCGATTTGGTGGTGGTGTTATAAAGCTGGTATTGTGGTATTATTGATGGCGAGGGTGGGGTTTGGTGGCGGAATGAAAAGCTGGAAGAAGATGATGGGTATAGTTTAAGAAGATAAGGGTAATATAGTCATTTCAATTATTATTTTTAATATAATCAGTCTTTTTGTTGACCTTAGAATAATATTTGCATGTTTCGTTGGCTTAAATGTTGATAAAAAAAAGTATGTGTTTCATCTTGGTAAAATGAAGAAAGTAAGTTAATCAAATAAAACATGATCTTTAGTTTAGGACGCGAATTATTGTGGTACCGGTACGAAACAAGTTGGTCCTAAAACCGTCTCACAAGCCGGACTCAAGATTGAGCTAGTGACCAAAACATAAAATTTAACTTAATGAACACTCTGGATTGATAGAAAAATCCTCTCTGGACCACCTATCGCATTAGTGATAGCAATTTTACCTAAAGCTATATAACCCTACATGACTTAACTAATTTGAGTGCGAGTAAAGATCTGTTTGTTTAATTATGAAAATTGACTTAATCAAGGAAAATGGCCTTTTTGATTAAGTTTGTAAAACATACAAAAATAAAATCTTACCAACGTATTATATTACGTTTTTTCAAAGTAAGATAATTGAGTCGAAATCAAATAACACCTAGGTATTGATTATTTAAAACCTCTCACCACTAGGGCATTGACCCGGAGGCAGGGGCGGCGACAATAAAACTTTTAGGAGGAGGTAAAAGTTAAAAGTAGGTGTCACTCGGGTCATCTTAGTAACTCGACCTTTGTTGCTATAATGAAATCGAAATTACTTTTAATGAAGCGGACTTTTCGGTATTTGTTTGCATGCGAGAACCAAAACTAAGAATTGATGATGATATGCACAGTATTTAGCACATACTTACTTTTTATGATCGATATTAATACAAGTTGTTGATGCAAAAATAAAAATGTTGGATAACAAAAATTCACAAAAATCTATAAACAAACACAAGAATCGAACATTATATCTCAACGAAAGTGCAAATGTTCTTAACCACTTGAATGTGATGCAACTATTGGATAAATTTTCACACTTTATTTACCCATTTATGAGGGGCAAAATGAAATTCCCTGATCAATTGGCATTACTCGAGTGAACTTTGTGAGGGCAGCTGCCCACACTGCCCCCATTGTGGTACCACTCCTACCCAGTGGTATCACTCTTTTCGTAAACGTATAGTTAACTGGTTAAAAATAGTTTAAAGATTATTAACATCAGACCCGACCCGACTAAGGTGTCGGTTTTTTTTTTTTTTTTTTTTTTTTTTTTTTTTTTTTTTTTTTTTTTTCAATAAGCACTTTTTCCTTCTTTTCACTTCATTTGTCTGCTGGAGGGCAGGAGTTTATGTTTGTTTTATTGCAGACATAAGTGCTTCTTTTCACTCCTTTCCTTTTCTAAATTTCAGACATTATCTTTCAATTCTTACCTCTTCTTTCGCAAACCTTACATCTCTTTCTTAATATTCGTTCTTATACGTTTTCATCCGTTTTTATAAATTTTCGTTCGTTTTTATACGTTTTCGTCTGTTTTTTTTACGTTTTCGTTTTTTTTTTTTATGCTTTCATCCATTTTTTATGTTTTCGTCTTTTTTCATACATTTTCGTTTGTTTTTTTACGTTTTCGCCCGTTTTTATGCTTTCGTCTGTTTTTTACATTTTCACCCGTTTTATACATTTTCGTCTGTTTTTTACGTTTTCAACAATTTTTTTACGTTTTCGTCTTTTTTAGGTTTTCATCTGTATTTTTACGTTTTCGTCCATTTTTTTACGTTTTCGCCTGTTGTTTTACGTTTTCTTCTGTTTTTTTTAATGTTTTAGTCCCATTTTTACGTTTTCGTCCTCTTTTTAAGTTTTCGTTCGTTTTTTTACTTTTTTTACGTAAAAAACAGATGAAACAGTAAACCTAAAAAAATAGATGAAAACCTAAAAAAACAGATTAACAATAAAAATAAGGGTGAAAATGTAAAAAAGAAACGGCCGAAAACGTAAAAAAAAAACGCGAAAATCTAAAAAATAAGCCAAAAACGTAAAGAAACGGTCGAAAACGTAAAAAGGCGTAAAAATAAAATTGACAAAAAGTAAAAACACATACGAAAATGTAAAAAACAGACGAAAACGTAAAAAAAAAACTAGAAGAAACCGTAAAAACAGACGAAAACGTAAAAAAACAGACAAAAATGAAAAAAAAAAACCCGAATGATAACGTAAAACAAAGATGAAAACGTAAAAAATGGACGAAAACTTAAAAAAACAGACGAAGATGAAAAAAACGGATGTAAACGTAAAACAGAAACAAAAACGTAAAAAAAAACGTACCAAAACATAAAAAACGGACGAAAACGTATAAAAAAGAATGAAAACATACAAAAACGTATAAACCGTATTATAACGGACGAAAACTTGTCTTTGATGCTCCGTATTTTAAGTGAGTGTTTTGCACTCAACATTTTAGTATCATTTAACAAAAGGATTTATATCTCAAATCATAAAACAATAGTTTAAAAAAGAAAAAAAAGGAAAAAATAAATAAAAATAAAAAGAGAGAAGTACTTCAATAGTACAAAAAACAAACAGTTTTCTACCATGTAGAGTTTTCTACCATGTAGATGAAGGGTGTGTTTGGTAAAATTAGTAGTGAGCTCAGCTCACATCTCACCGCTTACAGCTTTTTAAAGAAATATTGAAAAAATGATTTTTCCTAAAAGGAAAATAGCAAAGCTCATCGCTCATTTGCCAAACGAACAATAAAAATAAAAAAACTCATTGCTCACGGCTTATCACTCATCGCTCTAAAAGCTCCAAAAAAAAAACTACGCACCGAACATAAAGAGGTAAAAGCTTTGAAAAAACAAATAAAACCCCTCACAGAACCAAACCGGGTTTTGCCACATAGTTGAGGGATGGTTTGTGTAAACCACTCAACTTTATAACGTGAAAAAACCGGATAGTTTAACAGTAGCAGCAACTGAGATAACAACAACAACAATCACTATTATGTTCCTCTTCATCAGGTCCCCTAATATTTAATTCATTTTCATTTCAAATAATTATTAATCACAAATTAGACAATCAATACCATAATATTTTATTAATTTTCATTTTTATTTATTGATTTTGCAGGTTGATTGAGTTATTTTGATGCAAAGTTTATTGAGTTATTATTATTATTATTATTATTTGATAATAATAATCTTTATTATACTCATGGGGTCAGTCTCTTTCTCTCTTGATATATGTTTTTTTTTTTTTTTTTTTTTTTTTTTTTTTTTTTTTTTTTTTTTTTTTTTTGTATATATAATGTTACTGTTTGTAATTTTTGGGGTTTTTATGTTTGATTGATTGGTGGGTTAAATGGTACTGTACTTAGAATAGTCAGATCTGTTTTTTTTTTTACTATTTACTAGACGAATACCTGCCCAAAGTGCCCAAAGTGACTGTGTATAGCGGCAAATGCCAAATGATTATACTTGTTTTGGTGCAGCCGTGCGGGTTCAATTTGTAGTCATTGCGAGAAAGAAAGTTTATGGTTAAAACGAAAAATATAAAAGTTTGAGTTGTCAGGATCGGGATCCTACCTAGGATCGTTTTCGGCTTCACAAGATCGGGATCGTAGGATCGGATCGGGATCGTAAGATCCTATGAAAATGTATATATTATTGTATAAGAGTTGTAGTTTTATACTTTTATAGAATATTTTATATGATAAATGAATTTAAATGAATGATAAAGAAAAAACAATAAGAAACATGAGCTTCTAGTAGGATCGGATCGTTCACGATCCTGTGTGCGATCCTACGATCCTACAACGATCTTGCTCCTCTCGAGATAAAAACATGGGCTTGTAGTAGGATCGGATCGTTTACGATCCTGCGTGCGATCCTACGATCCTATACCGATCCTGATAGAATTAAGATCCTACTACGATCCTGCTCGTTTTTATATGTAGGATCGTAGGATCGTACGATCCTACGATCAGGATCGCGATCCTGACAACCTTGATTTTAAGGGGTATTTTGGGGAGTCAACGTTACTCATTTTTAAGAGATTTTAAGTTTTCAAGAATAGGCAAATTTGTTTTATAAGTAGCAGAGATAATAAGGATGCGTTTAGTTGGGGGAAACCGGGAAACACCCTTGTTTTCTACAAAATGTTTTGTGGAAAACAAGGAAAACAGAGATCGCGTTCAAAGTGTTTTCCAACAAAATGTTTTGCAAAATATAAAATCCCCTATTTCCTAATTTAACAAGCAAAATTACAAAACAAATTTTAGTTGTTTTCCTTGTTTTACTTTGTAACCCACAACCCTCCCTCTCCTTCTTCAAAATAGAAAACATCAATTAAACGCGTTTTCTATATTTCCAAGTGTTTTGTGGAGATTAATTTCCCTTCCAAATTTTTACAAAACTAGAGATAGAAAATAAGAAATTTTTTTCTCCAACTAAACACACCCTAAGCTTTTGTACTTTTATATAGGGTTTTAGTCATTGTACATTTGAACCTCGTTAGGTAAATATTTTGAGATGGCATGGGAGGAGTCTGGAAATGGTCACGGTAATATCGGTTAGGTTGTGTAAGTAAGGGCCAAAAAAATGCTCGGCTTTCCCCAGGTAGCCTGGAAATTGTCACAGGAATACTGGTTAGGTTATTATATGAGTTATTTTGTACCCCTTAATTTAAACTAGTTGGATACCCGTGCATAGCGGCGGCGATAAATATAGTTATATTATAAATATATTGAATGAATTGCTAACCCGAGTCTTCCCGCAATTCCCTACCTGCTTATTGAATTCGTTTCACAACACTCCGAATGTACATGTGTTCGTTGTATGTGTTTGTTTGGGTTTCCTGTAGCTTTCCCGCAACATCATTATTCTCGTATATACAAAGACCCTCATACTCTCTTACCCGTCAAACACTCTCTCCAAAAGTATATAATTTTGACGAATCAAGTTTGTATTGATTCAAATTAAGGTTAAAGTTGTAAAAAATTTGAATATAAATAAAATAACCCCGCTAAAAATGTAAAAACTAAAAACTCATAAAAATATATCAAAATGGATATTGAATTAAAGAGCACAAAATTTTAGAAAACATGGTGAAATTAAATCATAAAAAAAATAAATAGATTAAAAGATATTTCAATTTGAAAATAAAGGTGATTTTTTAATTGAGAAATGACACATGTCACGCTATGATTGCACCTCCTTGTCTTAATTTTTGGTGGACCCACAACTTAAATGCTTTATATAATAGAGTAGATCAGTGGTGCAAAAATCGGCAATCGTTAGGTGGGGATTAACCGCCCCGATTTTCACTAATCGGCCTTATTAGTCATTTTGGTCAAAATCGGTCAACACACTGATTAATCGGATAAAAATCAGCTAAATCGGGAATAAATCGGCCAAATGGACAGAAATCAGATAAATCGGCCAACTCGTTACGGATATAAATCAGCCAAATCGGAAAAAAATCGGCTAGATCAGCCAATCCGAGCATACAATCCGATTAATCCCTGATTAATACCCGCCTAACCGATTAATCGCTAGGCGGTACCCCGGCCGTCCAGCTACCACCTAGCAATTTTTGCAACCTTGGTGTAGATAGATCTTACGGCGTATATATTTTTTTTTAAGTTAATCTTTTTGTAGAGAATTTTAGAGTATCTTTTATATAAGTTGGTTTTAGACCTACAAAATGACCCGAAAGACAACATTCGTTGAATGACTAAAGGTGTATAAAAGAGGATTACAACGGCAAAAACGAGATAAATCAAAAGCTACATTGATATTCTATGCAAAAAGAGAAAAGAAAAAAATAATAATAATAATAATAATAAATTGTGATAACGCTGAACAACAAGAGTTGGGGATTTGCATTATGTTCCCAATTATAGCAACATGAGCTCAAAAACAATGCTATTGTTGACTAAAGAAATTATAAGCATATTGTATGATCGAACATACATAATTTTGGTATGCTACTCTAATCGGTTAAACAGACCAAGCATGCTGCTATTCTAAGCAACAACCTGATTTCGTACTGTTGGTGTTTGTTTTTCTTAAATTAGTAATCATTATCATTGTAGGGTAGTTTATAAGAGGAGGTTGGTCTCTTATATTCTTTACCTGGTTAGTTAAACCTAACAACCAAACCCCTTTATTTAAGTAGTTGGCTTTAAGTATAACTTTTGATTGATTTTTGGAATCTTAAGGTTTGCTTCTCGTGTAAGCGAAAATAACAATTAAACAAACAAAATGTTGTGAAGTGTTGATTCATTTTTCCGACATGCTTTGCTTGTTGCGGTGAGGAGGTTTTGTTTGTATATCGTATACGTAATTGCTTTGTTCAAAATCAGAAATTATGCAAGAAAGCATGTATACGAGGTGTTGTTTGTCCTTTCGAATGCCTAGAGCCTTGGGAAAGACTTGTTTTTGTTTCGTTTCTGAAACATACTACGTTTTCGTGCGGTGGGTGATGGAAAATTTGAAAGATAAACTCTGGTCTCTTTTTCATGTAAGTTTATAAAGTTTGCTTAAACAGTCAATTGCTATGATTAGTATGTATCAGGTTGTAAGGTAAGATCATTTAAGAACCATCGCTTTTAGGTGACGTAAGAATGTAAGATTACTACTTGGACAATCACACAAGCCAAAATGTCCGATGTACGCCGTAGTTTGAATTCTTTTGGATAGATATGGTATACATACGATTTGTAAATGTTGGAAACTTTTGCTTTTGCGAATCTGTTATCAGAGCATTGGATTTCAGTAATAGTATCTGTATAATATATCTTTTTTTCAATGTTTTCTTTTTTGTGTAGTAATAAGACTTTTCTTAATTGTGAATATAAAGAGTGAGGTCACTCATTTTGTGGCACATTAAAGTGCACATGATAAAAGGCCTGTCACCATTAACTGCATGCTAGTGTGGCTTCATGTCACTGTGCAGACTATATAGAATCTTTTAAATATATAATACATAGAATGAGTATTAGTCAGTTGCTGCATAGTCCAGCAATCGAAGTGGTTAGCATGTTTATTCACCCAATTGTCTATACTGTAAGCCAGTTCAAGGATTGAAACTTGCCTCTGAAGGAGAACCAGGATTAGTTGTGTATTTGTAGGTCGAAGAGAACCTTACCACAGTATGAAATTCGAAGCGTAAGAACACCCATCTATATTCATTTACTCCCTGTTGTCCTGTCGTCAAAGCTTCATTCAGAACAAAAATTTATTATGTTTGATGGCTCAAGTATCACCACCATGGCACCATGTTAGTAATATGTACTAATATAAATATATTAAGGAAATATAGACTTATTCGAGCCTTCTACCATCACATAGGAAAGAAAAGCCCTGAAGACAACTGACAACCTGCTCCCTTTCATCTGAAAGATATAGTAATAAGTAATAACTTAGTCGTCTCAAATGTCCATTTATATTAGTCTTCCACTTCAGTGGCAACTAGCCAAGTGCCTGTTGGTAGTCGCTTAATACTCTGAATGCCAAATATGTAGTCTCATGTGTACATGTAATTTGTGAATTCAAAGAGTATTATGTTCTAGGAAATGATTATATTCAACATTACAGTCTCTATCCTGTAGTTTATCCTAATCATGTTTATGGTTGTAAACCTTATTTGCAACAGAGCAGAGGTTGTCTTGGATGTCCTAAGGTCCCGTTTATGACTAATGATAAAAAACCAACTGGAGTTCTTAAAAAAGATTCAGCCACAAATAAAGCTAGTGTTGTACAAGACTTTTGGAGTAGTAGCACACATGAGATGGACAATAGCGCTGGACAGTCGCAAATAAGTGCCTCATCGTTTAGCATGTCAAATCCTAACATCGATGCCCATTCTAGTTCTGGAAGCAATCCTCCTGAATTTGTAAATCGTGGTATGTCATTTGTTGCCAATTATACTGGTGGCAAACAAAAACATGCGTATGTATATGCACTGAATTTCTTTGTTATTGTTTACAGGTCTTCTTCTTTGGAATCAAACAAGGCAACAGTGGATTGGAGATAAGGGATCCAGCCACCGCAAGAAAGGTCAAGAACCTGCTATAAGGTGAGAAATTAAACTATTTGTCAACTGCTGTAATTTTTTATTAAAATGCGATTAAGAAGAAAATCTGATTCTGAAACTTTACTAGTGATCAAAATTTAATTGTCGAACCTATTATTAGCCCTTTAAAGCATTTCCTTACTTATAAGCTATCTTCGCATGCTTTAAAAGCTTTTTTAATCAATATTCAGTTATTGAAGTATTTCTCAATTTACTTTTGAAGTAAAGCAAATACACCTGTAGATGTATACATTGTGAATTAACTTTTTCCCATCTGGTGTCTTGGTAGTTAACTAACCCCAAAACTAGCAGTGATGGTATATCACAATTCACAACTGTCAACGTATCACATTAAAATTACATGCATAAGCAATATTAGTGACAGAATCATTAACATGTTGTTTATTTGCTCATCAAACCCCACCGCCTTTGGTATTACACACTTAACAAACGTTTGATACAGTTAAAGAATATCATCTGATCATATATATATGTGTGTGTAGTTGGAATGCAACATATGATAATTTGCTTGGGAGCAATAAGCCTTTTCCTCGGCCGATTCCTCTACCTGTAAGTCTTCCTCCTGTGTTGTATATACCTTATGTTAGATTTATATTTGCCTTTAGAAAGCTTATTGAGTTGCCTTTTTTTTTTTTTTTTTTTTTTTTTTTTTTTTTTTTTTTTTTTTCACTGGTAGGTCATTGTACTTTTGAAAATGTTCATTTGGGTCAAACTTTTAACTCCACTGGAATTTGAATAGGGGTGAGCATGCGTTAGTTATGACCCACAATATCAGCCTAAAACCAAATTTCCGTTTAATACAACAATACCCAATCCTGCCAGAGCAGGGTATGTGGCAAATTTTCAATTAATGATATGTTAAAGCTGCTCGGTTTCGGTTAAAGTCACTTCTGATATGGGTTTAATCGCTTTTGACCAAGGGCTTCTCAACAGTGAGGAAACTAGCGGTTTTTGGTCAAATAGTGTGGTGAAACTATATAAAACAAAACAAAAACATTATATATACAAGTAATTTAGTTGTCCATTAGCTGTTGTTGGCCAATATAGCATATGATGGTCGACAGTATAAAAAAAAATGGAAATTAGATAAAATTAACGTGGGGCCAGTCAATTAATTCTGTTTTGTTGTTCACATGAAACCAGAACCGAATCGTAAATTTCAGTTTTCGAAAATACCGATGCTAAGCGTTGGTCAATTATATGGGTCTGTTTTTTCTTGGGTTATGTCAGTTAATTTGGTTCTTGTTTGGTTTATGCTCACCCTAATTCTGAATTAACTTCACAAAGATAATTACAGAATAAAAGTAAGCGATCAATTGATTGTTGTAAAAGAATGTTGTGTTTGGTGGCATTGCAAGAAGAATACAGTAACATGTGTTTTTACAGTATTTTGTTTGCGTCATATTTATTTAGAAAGATAATGCTCAGTTTTCAACGAGAAACCAACTATAATAGTTTAAAAACAAACTTTAACCACAAAGTTTGTGGTAAACTAATCAGGCATCAAGATGTTCAAATATAGCTTGTTCTTTGAGACTGGGCGAGTAATATATCCAAGATCACTTATCGTGATTGCTAATCTTGCAGGAAATGGTGAATTTTCTTGTGGACGTATGGGAAGAAGAGGGGTTGTATGACTGAGTCGCTGCAAGACCAAGATAAGAACATAATGGATCGATGTTTTCTGAAACTGCAACATGGTTATTTACTCATGCAGAGTTTGCATATTTTCGACTGGTTTGAACCTATGAACTCAGGTTCAATTAACATCATACCCTTGCCTTATCTCTGCAGTTTTAAGAAAATAACTCATCCTACCCGACAAATTGTAGTCCAAGACTCCAACTGTTACACAAAATCTACATTGTTTCAACTTAAACGCTTTGTTTATACAATTGGTTTGCCAATGAGGTTCATTTGATAATTAATTTACAGTTTCACACGTAACACATTTATCTCCATTGGTGAAACTTTTGATCGGAATTTTGAACGTGGTATAAGGACTTGGTTTGCGTTTGTGCGACAACATGCCTCTTTCTAAGACTGTAGTTTCTCCTTTTTCTACCTTTTGCAACTACTTTTTCCATGCTTAAACTTGTTTAGATGAACTATTTTCACTAGCAATGTAAAGAAACTATTGAAGCAAACTAAATATTAAAAAAGAACGTGATTCATATAATCTACTCAAATTTGAAAATAATGTTTGCTAAAATTATAGCATTAAAACCACGTGATCAGTTTAAGTCTCCCATCTTAGAAAATGTGACATCATTTCAACCCAAATTGTCTTACGATTTTTTGTCAAGATTCACAACTAATTTCATTAAAACTTTGTGAGTCAAAAGTAATCACATTATGCGCAATGGGGATACGCAAACTTTTTTTTTTCCCTTTGTAAATCACCGTATTGGACTGTCAGACAAGGAGTATACAAAACGAAAAACCTCTTTTTTGCTATTTACCAAATTGGACCTGTTTCTCGCGAAAAAAAATAATCAAGTTAACGTGACACGTGTTGGCTCTTCAACCGTGTTTTCTAACTAATTAACCGACCAAAAATGCTCCTCTTACTCACCTCTCTCTCTCTCCTAATCATATTTCGTGTAAAATACTAGTGTGAGTCACGTGATATTAAAATATTGCTAATGGTTTAGGAGTTTGTGCCTATTTAATTAAGTTAGATATGTTAGGGGATTTGTTGTAAAAAATGTTTGCAAAAATGATTATTTGTAAACTTTTAACACTATTAAATATGTGTATTTCTTACATATATTTGTGTTTTTAGTGGATTTGCGTTCTCCTCGAAGAGAGCTTCGTGACAAAATAAAAAGTGTTAAAAATAGAGTTAATATGAATAAGATATCTTGTCTTGAAGTGCGGCCTACGTAGTCGAGTTCTATCCGCAAAGCAACGCATCAAGTTCAACATATCCTCCTCCCGTGCGGCCTCAATATCAAATTCTTCTCATAGTTTCATAAATATGGTTACTCTCACATCATTTGGTTCAGTAGACTTTTTTTTTTTTTTTTTTTTTTTTTTTTTTTTTTTTTTGATGAATAAATTTGTTTAGGTTTTGTTGAGACATTCTGTTAAATAAAATATTATTGTATATAGTATAAATGTAAATTTGTGTTTAAAAATATTGAAGTTAAAGGGTATTTATATGTAAATAAAATGGTAGTGGGCAATTGTCATGGAGTTGTCAAATCCATATCAGTACAAATAAAATAAATTGTCAAAATCATGTCATATTTATTGTAAATTATTATGCTTTCACGAATTATCACGGAGTTGTCAAATCCATCTCGGTACAAAGAAACTAAATTGTCAAAATCACGTTATATTTAGTTTCAACCGATTTAGCATTTTCGAATGTAATTCGCATGCTTTAATGTTTCAAAACCATAACAAATAAACCATATCCCCAAAATCAAAACCCCTTTTGTGTTTCAAGTGACTAACTTTAAGACGCGATATCTTATTCATATTAACTTCATTTTGGACACTCCTTATTTCGTTGTGAAGCTCTCATCAAGGAGAACACAAATCAACTAACAAACACAAATATATATAATAGATATACATATAATTAATAGTGTCCAAAGTTTGCAAATAGTCATTTTTGCAAACATTTTTTACAACAAAAACCCTAACATGTCCAACTTAATTAAATATGCACAAACTCCTAGGCAATTAGCAATTTTAATATCACGTGATCCACACCTGTTTTTTTTACACGGAATGCGACTAAGAGAGAGAGAGAGAGGTAGGGCAGGGGAGCATTTTTGGTTGGCTAATTAATTAGAAAACACGATTGATGAGCCAATACATATAACACGTGAACTTGCTTATTTTCTTTACGTGAGAAAGAGGTTCAATTTTGTAAATGGCAAAAAAGTGATCCTTGTTTTGCATAATCCTTCTCTGACAGTCAACTACGATAATTTTCGCTTCTTTTTAAACACACTTTTTTTAATAGGATAAATACACTATTCGAGTCAAAAGTAGTTACAGTATGTGCAATGGGGAGGGTTTGCTTCGAGTAAAAAGGTGTTGTGGTCGGCTTCACAGGTGATCACCATTGTTGTGGTAATTTAGATGTTTCGTTCAAGGTAGGAATGCGTCGTTGTTAGCTTGGTAAGTTCGCAAGTGGTTGACTTGCTCGTGCTCACAAAGACGAGCAAAACAAGGGAAGTTATTTTTATTATTATTTTTTAAAATTTTTATAAGTGGTTAGCGGTGGGCAATGATTATTGAGGGTTAAAATTGTAAAATGGTGGTGAAAATATGATGATGTGACACCGACACAGTGGTGGAAAGTGGTTATGGTGACCACTAATGTGCTCTCAGAATGTGCTTTGAATTGTTCGAATTACCAACTACACAGTACTAGTATTATTTTAAAAAATGTAGTTTTTTGCACAGAAAATATGTAAAAGCATAAGGCGATGTTTTGAGTTATCGGTATAAGTTATAACCAAATATGTTGTCACGTTAGTTTTTATTCCCTATAACATCTCTCATCACATAATACATCGAGATCAACGAAATAACAAAAACAAACACAATACACGTAAAAAAATATATATTATCGAATGATGTGTGCCGTCAACATGGCACATATGTCTATAACACCATTTAGGGTATGATGGCTTGGAGCCATAGGCGATGGTTTTTGCAACATGATGATACCAAGTGTTGGGAGTGTTAATGAGTCGAGCTTTAAACGACCTACTCGAGCTCGAGCTTGATAATTTTCGAGCTCGAGCCGACCTCAAATAAGACGTGGAATAATTTCACAATCCGAGCTTTAAAAACTAATATTTAGTTCAGCTCATTAAGTTATTCACGTCGAACAAGCCAAATGAGCTACTTGAGCTAAACGAGCTAGATATGTAAACGAGCTAAGTATGATTATTATACACTTTTGTTTTCTAATGCAAATTAGTGTTTATAATAAGCTACATAAATTTTAGTTTGAGCTTTAAAACATTTTTGTAATAATTTAAGCCTGAAAATTAATAGTTTATTGTATATATTAAAACATTTTTCAAGCTCAAGTTTGAGTATCACAAAATTATTAAAACTCAAGCTTGAGCTAAGCAAGTACTTCCTCTGATTTAAAATAATTGTTCAATTTGAATTTTCAAAGTTAAATTAGTCCAATTTGACTATAAATATATTTTTTTGTTATAAAATATTAGTTATAATGCCCGCGCACGTGCGAGTTTTTTTTTAAAATTTTTTGAACCATATATTTTTATTTATTAAAAACAAATAATTTAATCTTTGTTTTGTTTGATTTATAATGTTTAATTATAATTTTTTATTATTAAAGATAATTATTTAAAAATTTTAATCTTATTATTAAATGCATCTTATCTATATTTTTTGTATTTATCTTTTACTTGTATTATTGATAAATATAAAATGTTAGCTAATAAGAAAATAATTTTGTTTTAAATAAAATTATTACTAAATAAGATATGAATGCATTTTTTTGAAATGAAAAATTCCTAATAGGGGTTTTATTGTATTATATAAAAGATTTGATATAAAATTACTTAAAACCCAATCTATTTAAATATTTTGTATCAAATATTATATAATTCACACAAAAATATTTATGGTCAAAGTTGAAGAACGAAAACTAAAAAAGTAGATAATAAATTTGAAACGAAAAAAGTATTAAACTAAGAACAACTCGACTCGAATAAGATCGTTAAGACGTTAACGTTCAACGAAGTCAAGACCACAAGATGTTTTGGTTTAAATTAGTTAAGTTACACCAAATTGCAACGAATCAAACTTAACAATATTTTATTCCCCAAGGGAAAGGGAGATGGGGACGGGGATGGGTGGAGGGTGGGGCCACACATGATACCAAAATCCGGAGAAACATTGAACACAAGCAAACACTTTTTTAATTTAATTCAACAGATTCATTGAACCATTTTTCTCGTTTCTATAAACAAATATATATAAATATAATAATATAAAAAGTGACTAGTATATCTCTATATTCACACACCTAATCAAAACAAAACCCATATTACTATTTTTGCCCCAATTTCACATATTTGGGGGTTCTCTAAATTCACATGGTTTGTTGTTTTTGGTTGATCTGATATCTTTTTGCTCTTAATACAGGGTTATTTTAGCTCAATTCTACTCATGCAGAATCTTTTTGGTATGATCTTTAATAAAGTTGATTCATTTTGTTTTAGTTTTGATTGTTTTTATGCTTAATTATGATCTGATGCTGTTTTTATAGTTAAAATTGATTGAATTTTATTAATATTTGTTTCTTGATTAGTTACCTTTTTTTTTTTTTTTTTTTTTTTTTTTTTTTTTTTTTTTAAAAAGAGAAAAGAAAAAGAAATTTTTATGTTTGTATGTTGATTGTAAGTTGTTATTCTTGATAATTAGATATTTAGACCTTTTTTTTGCTTGTTAATAAAAAGTTGTTATTTTTATTTTACATATTTTTAAATGAAAATTTGTCAACTTTTTTTTTTGGGAGAATTTTTGGTTACTTAATTGTTAAATTTTAAGTTTTATAGACAAAAGTTATGGTGATTGATCAGTTTTTATGGAAAAAATGAATTAAGAATGTAAAAGTTATTATTCAGATCTTGATTTTTTAGGATTTTAGTGAACAATATGTTTATATGTGTTTGATTAAGTTTTTGATCTGTTGTTGGTTTGGGTGAAATTGGATGTTTTTACTGATGTTTTGTATGTTTGGTTTTATAGGGGAAGATGTTTTGTACCATATGTCTAAATACCAAGATTCTGAAGAGTGTAATCTCTTCTTGTCTCTTGGTCGTAGTGTCGATGTATACGTCCCTTCTCGCAAGAGGTCGAGAGTTACAGCTCCTTTTGTGTTTTGTGAACAAGTGTTTAAGAAGCAGGGGACCACTATTGATGTTCTTCCTGACGAATGCCTCTTTGAGATTTTGAGACGTGTTTCTGATGGGCAAGAGAAGTATTCGTGTGGTTTGGTTTCGAAGAAATGGCTTATGCTTTTAAGCACGATTCATAGGGATGAGCAAAAGAAGGCGGAGGAGTTTGATAAAAGTGGTGGGAGTCTTACGAGGTGTTTGAAAGGGAAGAAGGCGACGGATGTTAGACTTGCTGCTATTGGTCTTGGAACTGGTAGTCGTGGTGGATTAGGTGAACTTGCGGTTCTTGGGAGCGGTGCTAGTAAAGTGACGGATTTTGGACTTAAGGCTGTTGCTCGTTGTAGTCCATCTCTTACTTCTCTTACTCTATGGAAGCTACCTTCCATCGGCGATGAAGGGGTTGCAGAAATTGCTAACAACTGTCAGCTATTAGAAAAGCTTGAACTCTCTGAATGCTCTGCGGTTACTGACAAGTCTTTAATCGCCATTGCAAACAACTGTCCTAACCTGACATCACTAGCATTAGAATCCTGCTCAAACATCGGTAACGAAGGCCTTCAAGCTATTGGGAAAAGGTGTCCCAACTTGAAGTCAATCTCGATTAAAAACTGCCCATTAGTTGGCGATCAAGGGATAGCTAGTTTGGTTTCGTCAACAGCTTGTTCTTTGATGAAAATTAGTCTCCGTACTTTAAACGTCACTGATGTGTCTCTTGCTGTTATTGGACACTATGGTATGTCATTGACTGACCTAAGTGTAAGCGATCTTCATAATGTAACCGAGAAGGGTTTCTGGGTTATGGGCAATGGTCAAGGGCTGCAAAAGTTGAGATCATTTGTTGTTACTGCTTGCACCGGTCTTACTGATTTAGGGCTTGAATCAGTGGGCAAAGGTTGCCCGAATTTGAAGCAATTCTCTGTTCAGAAGTCTGATTGTGTATCAGATAAAGGTGTTGTGGCATTTGCTAAAGCCGCATTGTCCCTTGAGTCCCTTATGCTAGAAGAATGCCACACGGTTACGCAGCTCGGTATCTTTGGATTGCTTCTAAACTGTGGTAAATTGAAAAGACTTTCTTTGACAAAATGTTTCGGAATTAAGGATTTGCCTATGATGATTCCTTCGGGTTTATCTCCTTGCGATTCTTTGAAATCTTTATCTGTACGTAACTGCCCAGGATTTGGTAACTTTAGCTTGGCTCTGTTGGGTCAGCTTTGTCACCAGATTCAAGAAGTTGTTTTAACCGGCCTTCATGGGATTACAGATGGTGGGTTCATCTCACTCATGAAGAATAGTGAGGCTGGTCTTACAAAGGTGGATCTTAGTGGTTGTTTGAGTTTTACTGATAAGGTTGTTTCTGAAATCTCGATGGCTCATGGTGCGACACTTGAGGTGTTGAATCTCGATGGTTGCACATCAATCACCGATGCAAGCATGGTCACTATTGCACAGAACTGTAAAGTTCTGAGGGAACTTGATGTTTCTAAATCTGCAATAACGGATTTCTCAATTGCCGCTTTGGCTTGTGCAGAACAACTGAATCTTAAGGTTCTTTCAATCTCGGGATGCCAAGTTTCGAACAAAAGCTTGCCGTTTTTGAAAAGGTTGGGTGGATCACTTATGGGTTTGAACATGATGCAATGTCGTGGAGTCAGCAGTAATGCAGTTGGTCTTTTGGAAACCGAAATTTGGAACTGTGATATCCTTGTATAAGCTACAAGTCTACAACAGCCGTATCAATAATCAGTCAATAATGAGTACTTCTCAAGTCAATGTCAGTAGTTGTGCAGGTTTTTACGGGTCCATGCGATGGGTTCTTGAAATCCGGGGCTGAGCTCTTTTTTTCCAAGGGATTTGGCTGATGCATCCTTTTTTTCAGTTTTACCAAACTGTTAAAAGAATTTTTGGCCTTTTACATGAGGTCTTCTATTCTTGTCAGCCATATCTCCTTGAGAATCGCAATGCTTGGTTTCTGGTTCTTGAAGACGGCGTTTTGTGATGGTACCTAGTCGTCGTATTAGTTATCATTTGCTGCTGTTTGTTTCAGTTTCGTGATGTTGGTGTCAAGTTTTTGTTTTCATAAGGTTACAATCGGTGACAGGGCTCAAGTAGTGGTGGCTTGGTTGTTTTGTGGGATTTGGGCATGGTAGATGATGTATGTCTGCCGTGACAACCTGGTGAGGGTTGTTTTTTCTTTTGCCATTTTCCGGTTTTTCTAAGCTTCGCACTTATTTGTAGACTGTTGATGTTTGTAACCTTTTTGTGATGGGAACTTAATAATATTTACTTCTGTTTTGTGTCAAATGATTCGTGCAAGTCTTCATTAGTTTGTTTGTTTTCTCATTTTCGTCTTATTGTTTTTCATAGCCAAAATGAATGCAAGGGAAGAATATACATGCATCGCCTATATAGGTATGCATATTTAGTTTTACACATGAATGTTGAGATCATATACTTTAGGATGAATTTGTATCATGGTTATGCATATGTAATTTTTAGCTTTGGAATTTAAGTATCCCAGTTAAAAACTCGAGACGAATCTAATTTGTTTGACATAATCAAGTTCTAGTTTGAGGCGAATTCACATCGTTTGTTAAACTGAAATCTTTCTCGGAATTGCGTTTGATTCAAGAGTAGGAAAACTATGTGCACAAGAAAAAAGGAAGTTGCTTGGAAGTAAGGTTTGGATTTCATGGTAACATGTGGGTGAATATATTCTTGTTGGAGAAGCTTGAGCATTGATAACGGCAAAGATTTGAAGTCCAAATTAGATTCTTGCATGATGAGCATTTGGACCCGAATTTTGGCATTAAATTGGAACCGTATCAATACTGTATCGAAACGGTATCAAATCCAAATACATGATACGGACCGGTACCATGAATTGAGCCAAAATGAAATTTGGTACCACTAATACGGTACCGGTACCAAAGCGGGATACTATCGAAAAAATTTCTAGAATTTGAGTAGTAATATTTTTGAATTAAATAAGTTATTCAAACATCCATTGGGCCCGTTTCATACCGGTCATGTAAAACATAAAGAAAGAAACCAAACATTCCAAAACCTACTATGGAAACTATAGATCTTTCATAAATCCTTATAAAAATTAAACCCTAACCTATATTAAGAAAATGTGATTGTCAAGCAAAACGCTAAGAAAATGAGATTGCAATTACATAAGATTGATTATTTTTGTTGAAAATGGTTTAGTTTGTTTATTTTGAACGATTTATATTATTCTGGTGGAACTTTATAAGTTTTGTAACGTTTTTAAATTATGACTATCTTGATGATGTGTTTATTTAATTTTTGGTTGCACGTTCTGGTTCGAAATCACTAAAAAATGCACGTTTTGTAATTTTTTTTTGTTGCTGTCACTAGGGCTGCAATCGAGTCAAGCCGAGCTCAAGCTCAACAAGGCTTAAGCTTGGCTTGAAAGAAAAACACTAGACTTGAGCTTGGCTTGATAGCTTGTCAAGCTTTCATCATCCAGGCTTGAGCTTGGCTTCAGTAGGTTCGAGCAAAGCTTGAGCTTGGCTTGAAAAGCTTGAATGAATACAAAAATATTGTATTCAATAGCTAAACTCAACAATAGATATATGTATAAAATAAAACAAGCTAAAATCATATTTGAAAACCAAATTAACTTATATGAAATTTATATGAAAATATCTATATTAAAGCTTGATAAAAGCTTGATACGAGCTCGAGCCAAGCTATCCAAAGCTTGAGCTTGGCTTGTTAAATATTTCGAGCTAATTTTTGGGCTTGAGCTTGATAAAAGCTTGACTCGATCGAGCCAAGCTCAAGCTCGAGTTCGAGTTGCTTGATAATAGCTTGACTTGATTGCAGCCCCAGCTCTAACACAAAGTAACTAGCATAAAATCTGGATAGGTACTAGTCTACGCATTCATATTGGTCCAACATTGTAATTGGTCCATTATAATTATTTAATGGCATAGCCCATCATGCTTTGTATTGCTCTCTATATATTGATTATCAATAGTGAGTAACTTTTTTTTTTTTTTTTTTTTTTTTTTTTTTTTTTTTTTTTTCTCTGAACAAATACTAATAACTCATTATGGGGAATTACCTAATATGATTATCAATAGTGAGTAACTTTTTTTTTTTTTTTTTTTTGAACAAATACTAATAACTCATTATGGGAATTACCTAATCTGACAATATGGTGCATGTTTCTCAGTTAGTATAAAAGTCTGATTGTATTCTGTTTTTACATTTGTATTTGTATGCAGTCTTTGGTTAGCTTTGGACATGTTTTAGCAGTCTTTGATGTGCAGAATGCTTTATATATTTTGGAGGTTAATATATATTCATCATTTAAAAACAATGTATGAGATAGAGTTTTCGTTTTTAGGATGTTTCAAACCATGGTCTGTTTTTAAGAGATTGACTTTCGTTAAGAGATATATAACTCGGGGTTACTTTCAACAGAGTCCAAATTCATTAAGAAGCAGATTAACGTGAGTAGGAAGACAACTTGTATTAGCAAATAGCAACAATATTAAAGTCCATACATATAAAATCTATAAAGAGAAAATGCACCACCTTATAGATATCATCCAATATTTGACAAACAACTTTGAAAGATAATGCTCAATACAAACTTCAGCCACAAAATGACTCAGAAAAACAAGATTCAGGACCTTGGATTTTTATAGTACAGCATATGTCTCTTCGGCTTAAAGAGATACCTGGCCATGTATACTGAGCGAAATGCATTAAACAAAAGCGAAGATTGCTGTATAGCAAATGCTAGAACTGGTATAGTAGTAAGTATGCTGATATATATCGGCAACTTGTTATGGAAAGTGACAAAGAAGCTGACACTGAATGCAGCCATCGCAGCGAATATAGACAGGAAAAGTGTTGCTTGACCCACTAGCAACCTTTTAGGCAATGATTCGTGAAAATCTTCAGGAGAATAACGAGAAATCATGATGGACAAGAACATGAGGATTGAAACTGAAGATAAGATAAAAGAAAGGGCATCGAATACTACATATATAATGAAGACTTTGTTTCGGTGGAACATTGGAAAGCCAGTGTTTTGGTTATACCCACCTGGGATTGAAAAGGCTACAGAAAACCCTATGGTGGAAATAAGTGCAGCAGCCACCATGGATTGATTAATTGTTGATTTGATCCACTTCTCACCATCGCGACATAGATTTTGGTGTTCTTGAGTGAATAAGTCATGTGGGGTTAAGCCTTTTATATTCTTCATTTTTCTATATGAAGGAGGGACCATAGCCTCCACTTCCTACAATATACATATGAGATTATTAAAAGTATCACGTCAGTTAAGAATCAAATCAACACCAAGCCTAATTACTCCTCCTGATGTAAATTTAATGAAAAAAAAAAAAAAAAAAAAAATCATAACATGATATGAACCAATTTTAGGTAACAAATTTGTACAAATTTGATGTATTCACACCGATTAAAGTGGTATTATTAACTACAAAGTTTATGATGTATCTTAAGTTGGATCTCCAACTTTGATCGAAAAAGTAGCCAGGCAATTTTGGTATATATGTCTTACAACCCATAATAAAAGCATTTGTTGAGAGAACATGTACCTTGAACCATCTCATTTCACGCTGCATTTGATAAGCAGCTCCGGAGATTTTTTCAAGTGACTTTTGATATAATTGTGCAGCTAAATGCAACATATTATTGCCATCTTTATCCGTATGGCGAGTTATCATATCCTTCATTGAGCCAATCTCATATAATAGCTTATAAATACTTTTATGACGATATTTGACAGCTATGTGGAAGAGAGTTTGCTGTTGATTATTTTTCTTCCATATGAGATCAGGAAAAAAATGAAACAACTCAATTAGAAATTTAGCATTGCCTCTTTTTGCAGCAGCAAAAAGTATTTTATATGAGTCTCCAAATATGTCGTCAGTGTCATGCCCATGATCTTTCACAATTTGAACCAAAATTTTTTTCAGTAATTGTGCGGCTTCACTTGGCTGTATATCAATGCCAGGGACTGAAAAAGATAAAATGAAAGCAACAGTTATGTAAGAAACCAAGTAGATGAACTAGGAGTTTGTCTTAAAAGTAAGTTTATGCTAAAAAGATGTGAGTTGTGTCAAAGTTACTAGTGTGATGAATGTTCAATGAAAACTTACCTAAGGTGAAGATTCTCTTGATACAATGTGGGCGTATATCAAATGCATTGGGTTTTTTAGCCAATTGACGCAGCACCTCCCCGATATTCCGTTTGTCTTGTGAAATAAGCACTGATTCCTTATGGTCATTCAATATTTCTAGTGCAACATCTAAAAAATCGTGACAATGAATTAATGGAGGGAGAAGTCATCACAAAGCAGCAAAAGAAAATATTAAATATAATCCTAGTAAATGAAAGCCTTGGTGCCACTTTAAAATATCAAAGGTTGGTGACGCGGTACGTGTTGGAGTTGGATAAAGAATTAGTTTAGTATTTTAATAGAGTTAGGATTCTTTATTATTTTAGGATTATAACTAGCTTTTTACCATTTGATTATAGTCTTTTGATTTAGTTATTATCTTGAGTCGTACTAGGATTATTATTTGTCTATTATAAATAGACCTCATTGTTTATGTTTTATGTAGAATATTTTTATTCTGAATTCAATTAATATTAAGAGTCTGAGAGAGTTTCTCAATTCTTGTGTTTTATCCGTTGTGATATTACTCTTTTGTTTGCTAATTCTTTAATTATCCTCGTCCAACAATATGGGTATCAAAATTGTCTATCACATGTAGGTTCGTCCCACATCAGTTGGCCGGTTGTCCCAGTAAGACAATAACAGTAAATAAGGTCTACCTTTAATCTCCCCCCACCCCAAATCGAGCTCGGCTCATTTAGTATAAGAAGAACACGAGCTTGAGCTTGATTCAGGCTCAACTCGTTTATGAAGTATCTGTATTCCTTTTGCTTATTTAAAAAGCCTCAAATATATAAACTTTGTTTTATATGGAAATTTAATTCACGTATTTTGAAAATAAGAAAGCTTATATCATACTATATTATAAAGTATGAATGCCTACTATTAATAGAATATTTAAAATTAAGCATTACACATTTCAATGCTAAAAGTACAAGTGATTCAACACAATTAAACATTTAATACAATAAATGGATATAATTAGACATTTACAAATTTAGTAGCTACATGTACACACCACTTTGTTTTTGCTATTAAAGTATAAAATTAATAACTTAAAATTGAAAATTAATGACTTAAAATTGATGATTATGTATATTAAATACAATTAATTAAATAGTAAATAAATACAATTAATACACTTATTAAAACACCCCTTACATAAGAAATACAAATTATCAAGCATATTGTAAACCAACTTAAACACAATCCTGCATTAAATGTCACTAATACAAATAATAAAGCATATTATACAAATTTTTAAGTCCGAACGGTCAATAGGCCAAATGGGCTCGAGCCCGAACGGGCACGGGTCAAATTGGCTCGAGCCCGAACGGACACGAGCTAAACAAAATTTTTGATATCCATAAATTTATTGTTAAAAAGAACATAATAAACTAAAATATGTTCACATATTGTACAAAACAAGCAAAACTACTAAACAAAAACATAAAATAAATAATAAATAAAATAATACAAACAAAGCAAAATTTCATCAAACTTTTGTAATAAAAAACTAATCAGTAAAGCTATTGCCAAAAAACGTACAAATAAAATAAATTATTAATCGAAAAAATTAAATTACAAGGTGCCCGCAGCTGCATCGCGCGGGGACCGTGCTACTAACAGTATAATGTATGATTGCGTATTTTTCTCTAAAACTATATACTACGTAATATCTTATTATACTACATTTATAAACATTGTATAAGTAAAAGCTCGTTTAGGATCGTGAGCCCAATCAAGCTAAATATGTGAGGCTCGGGTTCGAGCTTGTTTATTAAACGAGCTATATCTTAAGCTCGAGCATTTATCGAGCCGAATTCGAGAAGCTCGGTTCGTACACCCTAGTTATATGCACATAAACATATTGTGACAAAACATGAAATTGCAACAGATTCCTTGCTAAAACACATACCTAAGATATCAGCCTCAATGCATCTCAAGAAAATCTGATACCAATCATCATCGCTCCAAGCAAAATCCGATGGAAGTCGTAACTTACGGTAGAGAAAAGTCACCATATCATGGTTTCCATGTAAAGCAGCCAACTCGAGAGGCATCATGTCCTCGACGCCTCGAGTTATCAGCAGGCTAGGATCTTTCTCAAGTATAATTTTAGCCATTCCAACGTTTCCGGATATAGCTGCTAAACAGAGGGGAGTGTTGCCGTAAACGTTCTGCAGCGCCATATATTCTTTACTCATCCGGTTCACAATTTGTTCCAAGAACTGGGTGCTTTCACCCATTGCTGCAATGTGGAGTACTGTTTCCTTGTTTTTAGTGATACTATACCTTAACCGGTGATCCTTATCCTTAATGATTCTGGCCAATTCATCCCAATCTCCTGCAATTGATGCTCTATAGAGAGGAACAGCAATACTGATGAAGTGTCTTCCTAGTAATTCAGAGAAACATTATATTAATGGCAGGTTAAGTGTTAGCAGTAGAAGCTAATTAGCATCATTAAGTGTAACTGTATGCAGTAGTATAATGCCAAGAAATAATATGTTGCAGCAGGTAACTTACCATCATTAAGTAGATAATATCCACAAGGGTGGTTGTATTGTGGTGCTTGTGGCTGTTGCACGGGAGAGGTTGTCGGGTTCATATCTGCCCGGCTCGCGATCAGCTGCTTATTTACCTGCAGAGTCAGTCTATTAATAACTAAAATTTTTAATACGAGGAAGCTAGAAGACAACTTTTCAAGGTTGACATGCCTTTACCAACAAAGAAAAAATAAAAATATATTGTGTATCATGAGGGAGGAGCTAGGCATCACCTTATATAAAGCTATCCAATCACCCGGTGCAAAATTATTTGCATCATCTACAATCTATTAATGAGACAATGAGCTGATGTCAGCAAAAGTTCGATTTAGTTTACGTGTCAATTAAGTAGAATTTACTTGAAAAAAGCATACAGTATTTATGATGTAAGCATGTGTATTTTTCTTTTTTTATAAATCAAGTATACGATTAAGGTCCCATTTGGCACCCGGTTTTCATCGGTTTGGATTGGAAGCATCTTTAAAACTTTGTTTGGTTTGATCCTAAATCCCTGACACTTCTATGACAAGGGGATGTGAGTGCCAAATTTCAATCATTAACACTGTGTTTCCGAATTTTACTTTTGAAAGAAAGAGAAAAGAAATGAGAAAGAAAACAAAATGAATTCGTGTTCCAGAGTTTTTTTCAAAAGAAAAAAGAAGAGAAGAGGAGATGAAATTTGGCAAAACTTCTCTCTAAAACTTTCTTCCCAAAAGTGAGATGATTTGGAAAAAAGTTATTTTAGAAAGCTTTTAATAATTGTAATTACTTAAATGACCTAATATAAAACATAACTTTTATTTATAATAAAGGGTATAATTGTAAAATCATCCGTTATCATTTCTTTTCTCTCCGAACTTGGGAACATGTTATTAAAAAATAAAATTTCATTCATTTTCTCTTTTTTTTCTGCCAATTTTTAACTCTTCTTTTCTTTTCTTTCAATGCAAAAACTTGAGAAAAGAGTGTAAACAATCTAATACTTCACTATTAAAAATAAACATTACAATACGAAATAAAAAATAATGACAATTTTATTTTTAAAAAAATGTATATATGCAGCCTAACCCAACCCTTTGCAACCCATTCTAACCATACACATAATATGCAGCCACCATCTTCCTCACCTTTGCACACACACTTACACACACACAAACGCTAACCAATGCATACACACCATCATCAAACGCTCTTCTTTCTCACCTCTTCTTCGCCACCTCTGCGAACACACTTAAATCACCAAGGGGCAAAAGTATATATATATATATATATATATATATATATATATATATATATATATATATATATATATATATATGTGTGTGTGTGTGTGTGTGTGTGTGTGTGTGTGTGTGTGTGTGTGTGTGTGTGTGTGTGTGTGTGTAACTTTCAAACGAGAACCATTTTAACTGCGAGAACTGAGAGAACCACAAAAAACATACATGCACGCCTTCAATAATTATATTTTTGCACATATGTTTTAAAAACAAAACATATGTTTTTAAAAAAAACATAGTTGTTCTAAAAAATTTGATAAGAAATTGAAAATACAAAATTTTTCTTTGAAGGTGTGCATGTATGTTCTTATAAGACGTGCAACGACAATATTGCGGCCGTAGGTAAGGTTTTTGTGAAAAAAGATGATGAGTTCATAATGATATTGAAGAATATAGGTAGATGCTTACGATTATTGATGATTTGCATGTATTTTTATTTTATTTTAAAAGGCGTGCATGCATGTTTTTGGTAGTTCTCTCAGTTCTCGCAGATAAAATGATTCTCGTAAGAAAGTCCCCCATATATATATATATATATATATATATATATATATATATATATATATATATATATATATATATATATATATATATATATATATATATATATATATATATATATATATATATATATATATATATTTGCATGTAAGCAGCTTAACGATGCGTCATTCTTTTAACGCCCCATTTAACGCAGAGCAAGGGTATGTTAACGCACCCTTTAATGTGAGGCGTTAAGCTTTAACGTGAGGGGTTCGATCATTGTACCGAATGCTCTTAGGTGAGTTTTTAAAAGGGAATAATGAATTAAATGTATTTTTTATTAATTGATGCTATTTTTAGCAATATGTTATTTCATTTATTTTTTTATTTTAAACAAATATATAAAATAAGTTTATGTATCATTTATTTTCTCTTTATTCATTTAATTCAAAACTTATAATTCAAATTTAAATCAAAATACAAATCTTAATCCTAAACCCATCTACGAACAAAACATGCCTAAATAAAATTGCTTTTTCTAAGCTTGGAATTTGGTATCTCTCCCAACTTCTCAAGCGAAGGTATTTTTATTCTTTCTCTATCAAGTAGAAATGATAAATAAGCCCATGTGCCTCCTTTATCGAGTCTTTGTGATGAAAAGTAAGCCCATGTGCGCATGTTTATAAAATTAATTTATGAAAATGACTACTCTCAGAAGTATTTATTATTTGGGAAAATGACAAAATTATTACTACGTACTATTTTGTTTTTGCGTAAGACTTTTAAAAGCTGAGTAAGAGAAACTCTACTTATTATCTTCTTGGCGAACCAACTGCGACGTTTACCTACCCACTCTTTATCGTACGATTGATGATGAACCATCATCGACTCTCTATCACCGTTCATCTTCCTATTTATTCGGAAACAATCACTCCGTATTTTTAATTACAAATCATTAGATCCATTTTCAAATTCACTTTAAAACATTATTCCTAATATCATTGGGTTTTATGTATATTTGAATTGAAGATGATGTTTTCAATTGTTCACAATGAAAATAAAGGCTGTAACTTTATTTAAACATCATTAAGGGGATTTTAACTAAGTGCAAATGATTAAAAAAAAATTATATATTTGTCCAACATTTTTTCTTGTGGGTGGCGAACAAAAACTTTTGTTTTTGTGAGTACTTTTCTTTTAAATTCTTCATTTTTAAAGTAATTTGTGAATTTTTTGCCATTTGAGGGAAAACAAATTTCTATTAGCTAAAAGAGTCAAAATGCCCAAAATTTTCTCAAAATACCTTAAAAAATACAAATTTGAAAAAAAATATCCACAAAAGCAAAAAATTTTATTCGCTACCCACAATAAAAAAATAATAGCAAATATGATACTTTTTTAATCATTTGCCCTTTTAACTATCACAAGATACTTTAGATTTATATAAACTCTTTTGTCATCTTTTGGTTGAAGCTTATAAAGTTTTTTACGGATTCTTATTTCCTATATCTATACTACATATAATAGTGGAAGCACTATCTCTCTAAAATTTTCAGACTTACAAGAAATTAAGCATGGTTTACAACATTTTAATGCACCTAATTTTCAGAATTACAACAAAAGAAGCATATGGTACAACGAAAATAAGCGTGGTGTCATTTTAAGACCACTTTTCTATTAAACAACATTAATGCTATTAATTAATACACCCCATCATCAATTAATACACAATGTAAAGCACAATGTACAAATATGTAAAGCACAATTGATTTAAGCAAATACTATTTTTTACATTCAATTAATACATAATTTAAAACACCCCGTCACCAATACATACAACTAACTAAGCACAATATACAACTCACATATTCGGATTCAACACATAACCAAATCCCAAGTCGATAAACCACAAATCCAAATCAAAAACTGAAACTTAACGTGAACCTCAGTTCTAATAATCTTCGGTCCGAAAATTAAAAAATAAAAATAAAATGAACAGATTCATTATCCCACATTTTAAATAACAAATCCAATTCCACCAACAACTCCATAAAACAAATCTACTAGAGATCATTCTATATTTCTAAAAGGAGTATCTTGAACAAATATGGTGTTGTTTGTGCTCGGCTTGATGAAAGAGAAAACGAATTTATTAAAAGGTTTATGGTGTGTTTGATGTTTGGTTATTGAAGGATTGTGTGGGGAGATTGTGTTTGTGTGATCTGTAAAACAAGGTGTGACGAACGAGGGATAAGATAGGTGAGTTGAGGGGCGGATGAAAATGAGGATTAGGGTTGTGGTAATGATAATTGATAAAAGTGTTATAAAGAGTTTATGGACTTGGGTTTTGAGTTTTTTATTCAAGAGTTTGGGCCAAACGATATATCACACAAAATTTCAGATTGGGCGGATCAAACAAACTGATTATTGTACTAGATCAAAATATTATCATTAAAAATGCTAAGAAATTATAGATCATTGTAATTGGTTAAAGTTATTTTAATTTAATTTATTATTTATTTTTCCCGTTATTGTCAGAAAAAAAATAACCGAACAATATTTGTTAGCCTTAAAATATAGTCACAGGGTACCTGCCGCTGCATCACGCGGATACCCTGCTAGTATTAATGGTGTATGAAATGGTTTTGGAGCAACCTACAGAATTTTGTAAGCTGATGTCGATGTTTGTTATAGCAATTAATTTATAAACGTGCTCTCATAAACATGGTTTATTTCAATTTTGGAGCGTGTGTGTGTGTGTATATATATATATATATATATATATATATATATATATATATATATATATATATATATATATATATATATGATCAAATAGAAAGAATAATTAAAATAAGAATGATAAGAAGTACACATTTCAGATGCACCTACGAAAATGGATGCATCTTCCTTCAAATTTTCCCTCCTAATTTGAAATGTGTGTCTATAATTACTTCTTACCCTTCTTATTTTAATTACTTTTCTTACTTGATCTATTCCCTATATATATATATGGAGGTTATTGTAAGATAATTGTTAGGGGGTGACAACCTTACCACACCATAATTCAACATCAAGCAAAATTAACCGATAAAATATTGCCAACACATTTCATAATTCACCATACCTCACCTTCATCTTTTAGTGGCATTCATAATTTACCATACCAACACATTACATTTAATTTGCAACATTCGAAAATTATGGGGAACATGACCATGCCGATTCGGTATGGATCACCGAATTGGATGCCGAATTTGGCATGTCGAAGAGATGGTTTTCCATGATGCCGAGTGGCATTTGTTGCCGAAGGTCAATACCGAAAAGATTGCCACCCCTTAAAGTAGGGCTGAGCATCGGGTCGGAACCGACCCGACCCGACCCGAAAAAACCAAGAACCGAAATTCATGAAAAACCGGAACCGAAACAGAACCGACGGGCCGTCGGTTCGGTTCGGTTTTCGTCGGTTCGGTTCGGGTTTGTCGGTCCATGTGTATTTTGACATGTTTTTGTCGGTTTTGGGCCGAACCGGACCGAACCGAACCGACCCGAAGCCGAAACCATGTAAAATCGAAAACCAAAATAGAACCGACGGGTCGTCGGTTCGATTCGGTTTTTGTCGGTTCGGTCGGTTTCGTCGGTCCGGCTCGGTTTTGAACCTTCGGTGCTCAGCCCTACCTTAAAGTAAGAAGAATAGGAAGCAATATCAGCCATTAGATGTATCCTTAATGATCTTGATGAGAATTAACTGATGGCAATATCGTAATAAAACTAACAACCAATGGCATCTTGTAGCATCCAAATAAAACCAAATTAGCGTGAAGTCCCATGTTCTCATTTTCTCGCAAACGTCAACCATCCTTCTAATTTTTATAATATAAGTATTAGATTAAAGATTAAATGAGAAGAATCCTTAAAATAAAAAGAATAAAAAATAATTACAACAATATATTAAGATGCATCAACTTGAATTAGATGCATCCCTAATTTTTTAGATGCATCATAATATATTTTTTAGCAAAAAATTAGATGCACATACATATATTAGATGCATTTTAACAAATTAGACGAATCCTATGTATTTTTCATCCTCTGCAGGTCAAATTTGTTGCTAGTACTACTTTGCATCGTTTTCACTTAAAAATCATTTTCGAAACTAATTGTGATTCATCTAAATGAATAGAGATGCATCTAATTTAAATCAATGCATCTCAAATATGAGGTTATAGTTATTTCTCATTCTTCTAATTTTAAGTTTTTTCACACTGGATCAAATAAACTTATAACTTTATAAATATCCAATTAAATATTACGGAGTAATTTTGTAAGTTTCAATTCTATATTCTTTGATATTCTTTTTGCCAAATTTCTTTAAGAAAACGAATGCAAAACGATACACAAATAGACGGCGTCGTAAGTGATTCAGATATTTACAATATATTCACAAGATTGATCCACCAAACATCTAATATATTGATTCTCAATTTCCCACTGATCCAAGATACTCGTCGGTACATATACCTTTCTGATTAACCAAAATTACTTGTATATAATACATGGTCTATTGATATACACTAATACAACCTTGGCTTCACAATTTATACACAAGTCAATTGCTTTACAGATGGCGGCAACGACTAGATCGACTAACTTTAAACTTGATACACAGGCTAAGGCTGCATGCAATAACGACCGAGACCGAGAATCAAGCAAAGAAACATCCTATTCGGTTTCAAGCTCGACCGAGTCCTAGTCCCATATTTTTTTGCTTTTTGATCCAAATATGTCCCAACTTTTTATGTTTCTAGCCGTTACAAGCAATTTTAAAAAAGAAAAAGTATACGTTGCATTCAAAAAAAAATACACACTATAAATATCACTTTCAAACACACACTTTCAAGCATAATTCAAACAACAAATCAAACACAAAAAATGGCTTGTAAACTTCCCCACACTGTGGAACAAGTTCAAAAGTATGTCCAAAAACAAGTCGAAATTGACGACAAGGAACGTCAAGATACAATTATCGAAGTTATTAAGAAGTTTGAGCTGACGAAGTTACGCAAACAACGCCTGAGAACACGATACACAGCGTGCAAAGATATCTCTATCGACAGAAAATATGTGATCGACCAGTTTTTGTACAATGAATTTCGCAAAGACGCTGATGTTGTTGAAACATTGTGGGGTTGTGTCAGAAGATAGAGAACGAAAAATCCAACAAGATACGTTGGGGTTTTGAGGAGAATGTGGAAGCTGCTGATGCACCACAACAACAACAACAATTTGTGCAAGGTGCATCAAGTTCATCTATACCAAGAGTTGTTGAGCCACAACAACAGCAACTTCATCTTGATAACTTTCAGCTAAGTTTTGAGAAAAATGTGAAACCTGCTGATGTTGGCTGGAACTCTGAGGACAAGCGGGAGTTAAACAGGTTGGAAGCTCAGATCGAAGAAGAGAGGTTTGCGAGCTTTGATCCGTACGACGACGGTTTCTGCTCCGACAACTCGCAGACCTGGGATCACCCAGATTATAATTGAAATTTTAGTTTTTAATTTAGTATTGTAATGTTTTAATTTCTGTTTATCTAACGTTTATGTTTTTATTAATAAAAAATTTACGTTTGTGTTAAAAGATCCTGCCTGATTTTTTAATTTAAAAGATCCCGCCTTGTATTTAATTTTTGAATTTAAAATTTATCCTACCTTCTGTTTGAATTTTGAATTCAAAAATATCCCGCTTCTTATATTTTATCCCCTATAAATAACACATCATACAAGACTTTTCTTCACACACTTCCAAAGCAATGCAAACCGAATTTATTATGAGCGCTATGGGAGAGGAATATATTATCAACATGTGTGGTTCGTTCTGAGAAACACAGATGCATGGGACAGAGACGATGAGTAATGGTGTTTTATGTTAAGTATTTCCGTATCGTGTTTATTTGTTTTCTGTATCGTGTTTTATCGTGTAATGTTTACGTTTAATTTTTAGTTGTTTTAATTCAGTATCGTTTCGTTTATGTAATGTTTACGTTTTATTAATAAAATTTGTGTTTGTGTTAAAAATTGTTTTTTTTAAGAAAAGAAGATGATGAAATTAATGTTTTATTAAGTTTGTAGAAAACAAAAGTTGAACTTGGTCGCCCTTACTGTAGCACTGAATCGTCTGCAGGTCGCTGGAGAGAGAAAACTGACGTGACAGAAAAAATAAAAAGGATTGACCCTTATTATTAGTCATTATTTCATGCAGCCTAATAAACTTGTTACATGCACTAACCAATCATAAACTTGATATACTATATATTAATACACCTCTATTGTTTGACGTTGGCACAATCTTGATACACATCCAACTGCCATTGATACATACCAACCCCAAGGAAAAGTGAAACACATACATAAACACACTACCGGAAATACATAGTCACGCCGCCGGAAAAAAATGATCGCTTTACTTGGCTTTTATTTACGCTGAGAAATCAAATAAATTAGACGTTTGTGGTTGGATGTAATAAAATCCAATGATGGTGGTCGTCGATGTTTATAACGGCGGCGATGGAGGATGTGACAACAACATTAGCAATCTTGTAGCGGATGTTGATAAATGACGGCAGTCTATATAGGTCAACATTTAGGTTGTGGAAGGATGTGGAAAAGATACAATATATTTATTTGATTAAAAAAATGGAACGTTTTTTTTAGGGGTATGATAAATACCTAAATTAGCCTTTTAGATTATTTTGTAATTTTAACTCAATATATTAACTAATTTCCACATGTCAATCTCTTATTGGCTTCTTACACTAGCTCATTTTAAACACTATCTTACATGAACCTCATTTTATATATATATATATATATATATATATATATATATATATATATATATATATATATATATACACATATATGGAAAATATTAGCTACAATAAATTGTAGCCAAATGGCTATAATTTTTTGCTATAAATGTGGGTCCCAGGTTCATTTTGTGGGTCCTGATTTTTTTTTTTGTTGGTCCCTGATTCAATGCTAGTGTATTTTTTATGAAGGATTGTAGCTAATTGGCTACAGAAATTGTAGCCAAGCTATCCCCATATATATATATATATATGTACGTATATATATATATATATATATATATATATATATATATATATATATATATATATATATATATATATATATATGGGAAAATGTTAGCTACAATTAATTGTAGCTAGTTGGCTACAATTCCTTTGAAAAAACTTTTAATAATGTACAGTTCAGTCTCTGCGGTTAGACCCTGACACATATTTTCCCCCTGTCCCCACCTTTTTTTTCAAAGGAAATGTAGCCAATTGGCTACATTGTGTTGTAGCTATGTTTTCCCCTATATATATATATATATATATATATATATATATATATATATATATATATATATATATATATATATATATATATATATATATACGTATATATATATACGTATATATATATACGTATATATATATATATATATATATATATATATATATATATATATATATATATATACGTGTTGTAGCTATGTTTTCCCCTATATATATATATATATATATATATATATATATATATATATATATATATATATATATATATATATACGTATATATATATATATATATACGTATATATATATATATATATATATACGTATATATATATATATATATATATACGTATATATATATATGTATATATATATACGTATATATATATATATATATATACGTGTATATATATATATATATATATATATATATATATATATATATATATATATATACGTATATGTATATACACGTATATGTATATACGTGTATATATATATATATATATATATATATATATACGTATATATATATATATATACATACGTATATATATATACGTATATATATATATATATACGTATATATATATATATATATATATATATATATATAAGATCAAATAGGAAGAATAATTAAAATAGAAATGATAAGAAGTAACCACAACCATACATTTCAGATGCACCTACAAAAGTGGATGCATCTTCCTTCAAAATTTCCCTCCTAATTTGAAATGTGTGGCTAGAATTACTTCTTACCCTTCTTATTTTAATTATTATTCTTACTTGATCCCTTCCTTTTATATATATATATATATATCTCAACCTATATATAGAACAAGTGTGAATGCTAATTTTAGCATCAAAAACTCTCCCAAAATTCTAATAAAACTACACGTGGAAACCTCCCCATTAATAGAAAGATTTCAAAATTATTTTGAAACAAAATCGTGAGAAAAATAAGGGAGATAAATTAGGGAGGTTAATTACTTTTTGATATATGATTTTCACAACTTTTGAACTCATATCTGTTAAAGGCAAATCCCTGTAAATAAGGAAAGATATATGTAGAACTGATATTTGTATCAAGCAAATAGGATATCCTTTTTTCGAAATTTCATGAATTATGATAACACAAATGTGTCAAACAAATATGTGTGTTGAGATTTTTGTGGCACTGATATGTAAACACAAAATTACATATGTGGATTGATTTGTTTTCGTTAATTATCCTTTTATAAAACTATATAAAGCAGCATGACATTTATAAATTATCATTTGTAAAATGTTATTATGTACCTCGAAAGTTAGCATATGTGGTTTGAATTTTTTTTCGTTAATCTTGCACCATTGTAAGGAATGTAAAAATTTATTCAAAGTATAAGGAATGTAAAAAAAAATAAAGCTATCCTTGTAAAAATGCAAAATACAGCAAACATTCCATGGGTAAGTGTTCATCTCCTAAGCTATCCCTATTCAAAGCATGGAGTTTCCTAATGTTATTTCAACTTCATACTTTGGTGATGATTCACTGGAAGTAGTAGGGGATATTTAGGATGGAAGACTACAACCATTGGACCAACCCACTTTTTGTGATAGATCTTGAAAAACATACTTGAATTAAACCCACTAATTAAGGAAGTAGCAAAACTTACGAAGGAAGCTATATACGAATTCAAATATCGATCTTTAATTTCTCCCGAGATTTTAGCACAATCTTTAATATAGGGAGACTCAACCATCCATTCAAAATTCAAATAATTACAACACACGCTCTATTCTTCCTCTATCGATATATCAGTTTCCAAATCAATATCCTATGAATAAAAGTTTGATTGTGTTTTACTATGATGTGTTTTTATTTGTTTGGTAGGTTTACAGGTTCTATGATCGGGCTTCATATGCAAACTGCTCCACCGCCTGCGCAATCTCCAAGGTAATTTCTTCTACTTCTTTATCTTCTTCAAATCTCGATCAATGAAGGGTATTCAGTTTCATGATCCAACGTTATGCTTATTATTATGATGTGTTTTCATTGTTTGATTGTTTTTCTTAATTCACAATAGGTTTCATGGTTCAAAACGGGATTTTTTTTGATGTGCATAAACAAAACCAAGTATTTTTCTAAATGGTCTCAAAGTCGCTAATTTTGTTCTTAATTTTTCTGAATATTTGGGTGCAGATTTTTCTATAACGAATGACATGAGCATCATATATTCACATGATTGAGCTTAGCTAGAGGCGAAGTTGTAGCTCAAGAAAACAAAAATGTACTGAAATAAGCCTAATATTTATTTTGGATATTGTTACAGCAAACTGCTCATACTGACTCGATACCATACTCCACACCTTAATTGACTGAATTACTCTTTGATTGAAGAGCTAAATGACTGTTCTATATGTATATGATATTTTTAATCTCTATTTTTGTTTTTGACGTTTATGCACATATGAACATATTTCATGTGTTTAATTGACAGCGTGAAGCTGATAAAGAATATGTCAATTGAAGTTAATTGTCTGATTGTAAGCGTAGTTGGCAACCTTAAACTTTGTTGCCTTTGACAATGCCTGCAAGATGGTATGCTTCTTTCAGCAATGCCTTCGTTTTAGTATATATCTGTTACTAAAATATAAACAAATTTTATTGGTGTTTCCATGTTAAGACTGGTGAACCCAACAAACTCCATGGTTTTGAATTTATGGAGTGCAGATTCTTAAAAGCACGCTGACTCCTCCTAAACCAACCAGTCAACCATGTGCAGTTGATAGGCCCACCTAGGATTTTGACTTTTTCTTTAATAAACCTAGGTTTTTATGGTTTACTTAGACTAATAGGATCTAATATACCATGTAGGAACAGAAAATTACAGCTGAAACTTACAAATACACTCCTAACTCAGCAATGCCAAACACCCCTTTATATGGTCTATTGTTTTGATTTGTGAGGCAAAGAAGGTTCAAGACTTATAAATCTGATCCAATGTGACTTTTTATGATAGGTGAGATCTAAACAAGTACTTAGAAACAGAAAATGACCACAAATACACAAGAACACTACTTAAGCTATGTTGACTGTGAAACTATGGATTTTAAGTAACTACCATATCTAATGAACAAGTGATGTGAATTAAGCTGTAAACTACCTAAACAACACTCAATAAGCATAAACAAATCAGATAAGCAAATTAAATAGGTATGTAATAGTAGAAACAAGGAAATGAGATTTTTGACTTACCAAATGCAATCCTGCCAAACTTATGAATCAAGGATCAAAGAACCAACTTATAGGTTCTCCACAAACCCACTAACCCAAGGCCTTCCAGAATCAACCCTGCTCCATTTCTTATCACCAAGAATTTGATTCTTTGACTTTTGTTGACTTTTTGTGTTTCTGAGCTTTTTTTATTACTAAACTGCTTTTAGTTATTACTAATAGCTTAGATAAGCTATCTGGGAGCTTAAGTGATCCTAGAAGTCCAATACACTTCACAGTAACAACAATTACACTAAATAGCTTTTTGGAAATTTTAAATGAAATTGCATAAGATGAAACAGTTAAAGAAACTTGAGTTTGATTAATCAGAAAGAGTTACAATACATGAAAGATGCTTAACACACTGCTTAAAAGCTTAGGTTTACACTAAAAATTTGAAATTGCATTACACGACATAAATTAAAACTAATTAACTGACTGCTTGAACGTTGATGTTCCTCTTCTATTTATAGCTGAAGATTAGGGTTTGAGGACACCTTCTGAGCCTTTCCCACTTTAAATCTTGACCCTCCATTACTCTGAATCAATCCTATCCGTTTAAACCTTTTTGGCGCCAAAAGTCCTACACGTTGCTTGGAGCCAACGTTGTGCAATTAAAGATTATTGGTATCTTGTGGACGTGTAAGGGGACAATTTGGATAGTTTGGAGGACAAGTTGGGGTTGTATGATGAAAACAGAGGATGTGGAGTGGTTTGGATAGAAAATTGGTGGGAATTGCATTAAATGTGGTGTGGGATAAGGTTGTGAGGTGGAAAGGAGTAGGTTAGTGAGCTGGAAAGGTGAGGTGGTGGTGGAAAACCACCTGGTATTGGGTGAAGCAGGGGTGAGGGAGAAGGTGCTACAGTGTTGTGTGGTTTGGCGGTTTTGGGAAGTCAAACGGGGTCAAACCCGTTCTAAATAATAAAAGGGTACATGGGCTGGTTTATTTTGGGCCTAGGGGGTGGGCTGGATTGTGTAGTGTTTGGATGTGGATTAGTTTTTATTTTTGGGTTTAGTAATAATAAGGTCCGGTTGGTTTGTAGTATTTAAACAAGGACCAAATTTGTAATTTAGTGAAATTTGAGGGACTGAATTTGTCACTTTTCAAAACCACTTCCAAGGACTAAACCTGTAATAAAACCATAACACAAGGACAAAAGATGTAATTTTCCATTTTCAAAATCCCAGGGACCTTTTCTGCCAATTCCTCAAACTCCAGGGACCATTTATGTAACTTTGGATTTTTAAGGGATTAAAGATGTAATTTCCCAAAATGTTTATCATAAGGACCAATTTTGTCATTTAAGAATAGTTCAAGGTTTATTTTTTATATTTTTCCATTTTTAAAACCTTAAGGACTATATTTGACATTTTTCAAACTTGAGGGACTAAAGTTGTCATTTTACAATTTTTTAACTTTAAAGGACTAAACTTGACAACTTATTAATCCCTAAGGACCTTTGATGATATTTTTCATGTTTTGATTTACCAGGGATTAGTTTTGACAACTTTTGAAACTTGAGGGACTGAAACTGCTAATTATGCAAACTTTGTACGTTTTTCATCTGTTTTTTATTATTTTGCATCTGAAACATATAAAACACACTTCTAAGATATTTTCAGTATTTTGATGCATATTTGAGTATTTTTTTTATGTTTTGGCAGTTCAGATTGGTATAAAATGATGAGTATTTAGACACTCATCAATCCCCCACACTAAACTATTGCTAGTCCCTAGAAATATTTTGAGAAAATTTTAATGGATTTTTACTCTTTACCAAAAGCCATCACTTCTGGAGTAGCCAGATGTAAGAACTGTGGCACACCTGATAACCGTGTGATTTTGAGCAAACCACCAGCTGTCAACGGATTTGATTAGTCTTTACCAAAAGCCGTTTGCTTCTGGACTAGCCAACTCTTGATGGAATAGTCAACATCTTGGTGAGCTGATTACCAATTATGGTTTTTCCACGGCCTTTACCACAAGCCATAATCTTGCGGGGTAGCCAACTCATTCGCTTTATGGGATATGGGGAGTTGAGGAACCATACAATTTTGGGCAAATTGCAAGCCATCAACGGATTTGAGATGTCTTTACCAAGAGCCGTTTGCTCCTGGACTAGCCAATCCTTTTGTGGGTTAGACATGGTGGATTGATAACCATTATTTGCATTTCTAAGTGTGAAAAAACTGAAATTTTGATCAAATGGGGGTTCTTGATGGAACATGTGTTTTGAATTCGTGAGAACTCTCCCCCACACTTAGAACTGAATATTTCCCTCAATATTCAAAGTACTTGGTGTCCCACCAAGACTTAGAACGTAAGAAGGAAATACTATTAACCTTTTATTTTAGTCTATGTACAACATGTGGTTCATCTCCCCCACACTAGGGTGGTAGAAAGGGGTAAGAAGACAGAAATATGGGTGAAAACCCATATTGCTACTGTTTTTGATTACCGAGTCACTAGCTTGACTCGACCTCGAATTGAATTGTCCATGAGGAAGCTACTGATTTTGATTACCGAGTCGCTAGCTTGACTCGACCCTGAATTAAATTGTCCTTGGGGAAGCTACTGTTTTTGATTACCGAGTCGCTAGCTTGACTCGACCCCGAATTTATTGGTCCATGGGGAAAGTTTGGAGATGCGGGACAACCATTGGTTGTATGTCCCATCCAAAATAGTGTTTTAACCGATGACCATTTACTTTGAAATTGGGACCGTCGGGTTGTAATAACTCAACAGTTCCATATGGGTATACTTTTGTTATAGTAAATGGTCCAGACCAACGGGTTTTTAGTTTACCCGAGAAAATTTTTAATCTTGAATTGAAAAGAAGAACTCTGTCACCAACGTTGAAAACGCAGTTCTTATTTTAGAGTCATGTATCTTCTTAGTCTTTTCTTTATAGATTAAAGAATTTTCGTAAGCTTGATCACGTAATTCATTTAGTTCGTTTAGTTGAACTTTACGGTGATCACCCGCTGTCTGAAGGTCGAAATTTGCATGTTTTAAGGCCCAATAGGCCTTATGTTCTAATTCGATCGGAAGATGACATGCTTTCCCGTACACTAGCTTATATGGAGTACACCCGATGGGTGTTTTGTAAGCAGTGCGGAAAGCCCATAATGCATCGTCCAGCTTATCCAACCAAGAGGCACGGTTTTCACCAACCGTCCTCTCCAGAATTATCTTAATACCCCGATTTGAGACCTCCACCTGCCCACTTGTTTGGGGGTGATATGCTGTAGAAAGACGGTGAGTTACACCATATTTCAGCATCACTCTTGCAAATTGTTCATTGCAGAAGTGAGTGCCACGATCACTGATAATGGCACGTGGAGTCCCGAATCTGGCAAAGAGAGACTTTAAAAATTTAACGACTACTTGGACATCATTGGTGGGTAAAGCTTTTGCTTCAACCCATTTTGACAGATAGTCGACAGCCACGAGTATGTATTTATTCCCTCGTGAAGACGGGAATGGCCCCATAAAATCAATGCCCCACATGTCAAATATTTCATAGACTTGGATGGCGTTTTGCGGCATCTCATTCTTTTTGGAAATATTCCCGTGACGCTGGCAAGCCTCACAAGTTTTGATAAGTTCATGGGCGTCTTTATAGATCGTGGGCCAAAAGAATCCGGAATCAAACACCTTTTTGGCGATGTAATTTGGGTTATGATGTTCCCCCGTAGGTCCATCATGACAAGCTTTAAGAATTTCCATGGCTTCTTGGCCATGGACACACCATCGGATGACTTGATCCGCACATATTTTGAACAAGTAGGGGTCGTCCCAGAAGTAATGTTTTACATCTTTAAAGAATTTTCTTTCCTGTTGGGACGACATCCCTTTCACAACGAAATTTCCCGCATGGTAATTTGCAAAGTCGGCAAACCATGGGGTAGTGGCATCATCCCGGGTAGAGATTAGATTTAGAGTCTCCAGAGGAAAAGTTTCATTAATTTCTTTTCTCTCGAGAATATCCTGATGAGGATTTTCTAACCGGGACAAGTGATCAGCTGCAAGGTTCTCTGCTCCTTTTTTTTTTATCTCTTATGAGAATATCAAATTCCTAAAGGAGCAGGACCCAACGGAGCAGTCTTGGCTTTGCGTCCTGTTTAGTGAACAGGTATTTCAAAGCCGAATGGTCCGTATACACCATGCTTTTGTTTAAGACTAAGTAAGACCGAAATTTTTCAAAGGCATATACCACAGTTAATAATAATTTTTCTGTGGTGGTATAGTGTGTTTGAGCTTCATTCATGGTCTTACTTGCGTAGTGTATTGGCTGGAAATGTTTGGTTTTGCGTTGCCCCAGAACTGCACCAATAGCGAAGTCGCTAGCATCGCACATCGAAGGGTAAGTCCCAGTCGAGGGCAACAAGGATTGGTGCCTCGGTAAGCGTTTTCTTTAAAATAGAAAAAGCTTCGATGCACTCGGGGGAAAAGATAAAAGGAGCATCCTTTTCAAGAAGATGAGTCATGGGTCGGGCTATGTTGGAGAAATCCTGTATGAATCTCCGATAGAACCCGACATGGCCGAGGAAACTCCTTATTCCTTTAACAGTGGTGGGATGAGGCAGTTTAGCAATAACATCAATTTTGGCCTTATCGACCTCAATCCCACTTTTTGAAATTTTATGGCTGAGGTCAGTGCCCTCCTTAACCATAAAATGGCTCTTCTCCTAGTTTAGACAAAGATTAGTGTTTTCACAACGTTGAAGCATTTTTTCTAAATGGGAGAGGCATGAGTCGAAAGAATTCCCGATGACTGAGAAGTCATCCATGAACACCTCCATGGTTTTTCCGATCATGTCATGGAAAATAGCCATCATGCACCTCTGGAAAGTGCCCGGAGCATTGCATAACCCAAAAGGCATGCGGCGATAGGCAAATGTCCCGTAAAGGCATGTGAAGGTAGTCTTATCTTGATCCTGTGGATCAATGGGAATCTGGAAGTAACCCGAGAAGCCGTCGAGGAAACAATAATACTCATTCCCCGCTAGTCTTTCGAGCATTTGATCCATAAAGGGCAGAGGAAAATGGTCTTTGTGGGTGGCTTCGTTAAGCTTTCTGTAATCGATACATACTCGCCACCCTGTAACCAAACGAGTTGGTATCAACTCGTTGTCCTCATTTGTGATAACCGTGATGCCACCCTTCTTTGGAACACAATGTATTGGGCTAACCCAAGGACTATCTGATATAGGGTAAATCAATCCCGCATCAAGAAGTTTGATAACTTCTGCCTTTATAACTTCGTAGATTTTTGGATTTACCCTTCTTTGATGCTGCACGGCAGGTTTAAAGTCCTCTTCCATTAGGATTTTGTGTGTACAAAAATCCGGGTTAATACCCTTTATGTCTGAGAGTTTCCAAGCAATTGCTTGCTTGTGGGACTTTAAAACCTTAAGCAGCGTGGTTTTCTCCTCATCCTTTAAGTCTTTTGCAATAATGACTGGTAACTTATCGTTACCTTCCAAGAATGCATATTCTAGATGAGGAGGTAGGTCCTTAAGTTCGACCTCGGGGAAATCATCATTTTTCTCAACATATTTGACTTCCGCGTTATGAAGTTGTGGAGGTAGAACAGGAATGGGAGAAGGATCTTTGTTCAATAACTTCTCAAGGAGAAGTATATCCCTCTCCGGGTCAATCTCTTGGTTATCAATTCCTTCAGGAACTGAATCACTTTTGAGAAAGGCCTCTAATTCCTCAAGGACGAAATCACTTCCCTCAAATGGAGTGAGGGAAGGAGAAGAATTAGCGATTATGGGGTGAGAAGAGGTAGTGGGATTGCCACTCGGAGATTTATCAGCGAATCCAAGGATTTCCTGAGCATACTCCTCGGATGCAATGTCAATGACATCAATTCGGTTGACCGATTCAGCATCATAATTCGAGGAGTATCTCGAGGTTTGATCAAGGTTGAACGTTATCGCTTCACTGCCAACTCGTAACGTGATTTCCTAATAAAAAACATCGATTAATGCACGTCCCATTCTTAAGAATCCCATCCCAAGAATGAGAGGAACTCTTGGATCTGCATCGAAATCAACAACGACAAAGTCTGCCAGAAAATGGAACTTTCCCACTCTTACATATACGTCCCCTGCAATACCAAGGGGACGTGAAATTGAACGGTCTGCAAGCTCGAGAGTCATGCATGTGGGACTAAGTGCCTGAAGAGAGAGTTTTTTCCAAACTGAGTGGGGCATTAAGTTGATGCTTGCACCAAGATCGGCCAAGGCAAAACACTCAACCATCCCCGGGAAAATACATGGTATTAGAAATCTCCCGGGGTCTCCTAGCTTCTCGGGAAGCTGTTTCAATAGAACTGCAGAGCAGTCTTCATTGAGTGGAGTTCGTGCCATCTCAAACAATTTTTCTTTATTGCTCAACAGGTTTTTGATTGTCGATGCGAATTTGGGCATTAAAAGAAGAGCATCCGCGAAACTAATATCGAAGTGTAGTTCCTGAAAAATCTGAAAGAATTTTTCCATCTGATGATTAGCTTTTTCACGGAGCTTCTGGTCTAGTAATCGTGAGGGATATGGAATTGTTGGTTTTGGGTTGGCTTTTGGATTTTCAACAGGACCTTCGGTAGTTTCAAACACGACTCTTTTAGGGGGAGTCGGGACCAGGATAACTGGAGGAGGGATGTCATTGGTACCTCCGTTATTAGTAGGAAGTACCGTATTCGTAGTATCCTCAGTTTCACATTCCTCTACCGGGATAGGAGAAGAGGTAGAAGGAGCTGTGGATCCTTTATAAGAAACTCCACTTCTTGTGGTGATCGCCTTTACATCGCCCCTCGGATTAGCGATTGTGTTGCTAGGTAAAGTAGTACCTGAGCCCGAGGGTCGATCATTTAAAGACTTTTGCAAATTAGATATTTGACTAACCAGCATTTTGTTCAGTTCTTCTTGGGATTTCATAAACTGTTTTAATAACTCATCATGTGATGGTCCAGTTGGAACAATGGCTTGATTTTGGTTTGGAAAATTTTGAGCCCGATTGTTCTGGAAATTCCCATGTTGCTGGTTGTTATTACCCTGGAAGTGGTTTTGTTGTTGAAAATTACCCTGTGGGTAATTGTTCTGACCTTGATTTCGGTTATAATTCCCTTGGTTCTGATTTTGTTGAACCTGGTTTTGACCAGGGTTGAAATTCCCTTGGTTGTTATAACCTTGGTTCATTCGGTTCTGGTTCTGATTCTGGTTAAAGTTCTGGTTTCTGTTTTGACCATTTTGGTTCTGGGACTGATTAAACCCTGGTGGTCCGATGTAGTTATTAGATCGGTAGCTCAAAAGGTTTCGATCTCCTTGCGGTTGGTAAGAATTACCTCCCGTATCATAGGAACCTTGAGCTGCATACACGTTTTCACGAGCCGAGCCACCGGAGGCTGGGCACTCTGTGTAAGGATGTGGACCACCGCAAGTTTCACAACTTGGGTTAACAGCTTTGACCTGATTATGATTTGTCTGATGGATACGCAAAACTGCTGTAGACAAATCATCCAGCTTTTTAGCTAGGATGGATATTTCATTGCTTGCCGAAGTGGCTGACTTAAATGAGTCGTTCCTCTCAGCAGAGGAGTCCCGAAAATTATGATGGGCAGTCGTGTTTTCGATTAAGTCATAACACTCTTCAGGGGTCCTTTACATAAAGGTGCCCCCAACAGCAGCATTGATGGTGTCACGATGACGGAGTGTCAAACCATTATAAAAGGTATCAATAATGGTGACAAGAAGCATGTTATGATTGGGACACCGATCAATAGCCAGTTTGTAGCGTTCCCATGCCTCAAATAAGGACTCTTCGGGAAGCTGTCTGAAGTTGCTGATATCATTCCTCAGCTTTGTGACCATAGATGGTGGAAAGTATTTTGCCAGAAATTTAGTGATCATCTCATCAAAAGTGTGTATCGAATTTTTTGGAAGTCGATCAAACCAGGAAGTCGCATGATGAGTGAGGGAATAGGGAAATAGGTACAAACGTAGGCCGTCATCGGTGACGCCATTTTGTTTCATGCTTTGGGTGACAGTTAAAAATTTGTCGAGATGCTTGTTAGCATCGTCACCCGGCAATCCATGGAACTGGCACGAATTCTGGATCTGTTGTATCATGTGGTGTTTTAATCCAAAGTCCGTGGCTCCAATAGTGAGTGGTGCAATGGGTCCACCCCTCCCATGCATGGTAGGTTGACACAGTTCTTCCATTGTTTGAGTATCAGGAACTGGTTCCTCTTTGGGAGGGAATGGGGGCTCGTCGTTCATTTTTGAAGGTTGTTTTTCTTCAACAGTACGTAACTTAGTTACATTTTTTCCTTTATTACGCTTTGTTTGCGAACGAGTGCGCATGCACTAAAAACGGTATCAATCAAAACAAGACAGAGGCAAAACGACAGTGAACTTGAATCCAATAATCACAAATGAACAGCTCCTTTAAAAAATGTACACTATTCACAAGGATACAATGGTAAGTTTTAAATCTTAAGTTTGGGAACTTGTTATGTTCACACCCCCAGTTGGTAGGTGTTCTGCCTTGGTTTTCGGTGGTAAACTTTTATGTAATTATATTCACAGTAACATGTTTTTGGCTTTTCGTGTATGGGTGAAAAAACTTGGACAATATTTTTGGAACTGATTCGTTAACCGAAATCATTCCTTTAAGATTACTCGCAGGCTAAATAAATGGATCCCTCTTAAGTTCGCAATTTAATGTCAGAACTTACCTTAAACCAACTGTATAGGTTGTAATCGTAAAGATAACGAAGTAATTTAACTTCACAGTTTGTTTTGTTGTTTATGATTTGTTTGGTGTTTTTTTAACACTTCAGGAAAAATGTTAATGAACTTTTTCAGTTTTATTTTTGAATTTCACAAAAATTTACAAAGTGGTGATATTTGTACAGGAGGGTTTTTGAAAACCACTAAACTTAAACCGTTTTGAAATACGCAACAACCTCCCCGGCAGCGGCGCCAAATTTTGACTCCTTCTAAACCAACCAGTCAACTGTGTGCAGTTGATAGGCCCACCTAGGAGAAAGTGCAAGTTATTATTGACCGTGGAAATATAGGGAAATCCCCGTGTCGTTAAATCCCAACGAGATTGAAATTGTATTTTGAACGATTAGAGGAATGAGTGGTACTGAGGACAGTAACAAAAATGATTGGGGAATGATTATACTACTGATTACTTGGTATTTGGATGAAATGATATAAACAATAACAGAGATACACACAAAAGCACAAATAAGAAAATTAGATAACAGATAGAGACAAGTGGGTTTTAACAAGTTACAAACTACAGGGGGTACAAGTGAAACTTTTTAAAACTTAAAATTAAAAGAAAATTGAAAATGAAAATGAAATTATGAAAATGATTATTTTACTATTTAAATATTATTTAATTAATAAAACTAATTAAAATCTAATTTAAAACTTAATTAAGATTATGTAAAAATAACAAGGATTACAAATTAAACTAAAAATTAGCAAAAATATTTTCTAAACCTTAAAAAGAACTTGAAGAAAGTATAAAAAATGAAAATAAATATTTTTGTCTTTTTATGAGTTTTATATTAATTAAAAACTATTTATCTTAATTAAATTAATTAAAATATTTTAAATTACTATTAATACTAAATTAACTTAGAAAATTATGATAAAATTTTTAAAACTATTTAACCATCACAGGAATCCTACAAAATTATAAAAACTTCTAAAAATTATATTTTAGGCTATTTCACTAATTAATTACCTATTAATTATTTTAAATCTAATTTAATTAAATTAAATAAGAAAATTGGAAAATGGACAGTGGAAATTATGAAACTATTTTCTAAAAGTCTTAACTACTTTATAAAACTTAGGAAAAATATAAAATTCTACTGTTGTTACTTAAAATTAAAGAAAACTATTTAATTATTAATATTACCTAATTAATTATTTAAACTACTTTTAATTCTAATAAATAGTAAATTGTTTAGGAAAAATCTAAGAAAATTATTTTAACTACTTAAAGGTACTAGGAAATTAAGAAAATTATAAAATTGGAAAAGTGCTTATTAATAAGCTGAAAGGAAAATTAAATAGATAATTTCTATTAAATAGAAGCTATCCCTATAATTAAAGTTGGCTTTTTCTGGTTTTTCTTTTATAGAACTATTTAAATACTTAAATAATGAAACTTTTACAAAAACAACTAATTTAGAAACCAAGAATAAGCACTGTAAGTGCTTATTACCCTAGACAGTTGACTAAGTTTGACCACACAAAGAAATAAGCTAAATTGGAGTTATGTGGAGTCCACACTGGTTAAGTCAGGTTCCTATAAGTTACTTGAACTTGTTTGAGCAAGTTTTAGCCAAATAAGCAGTAAGAATAAGCTACAAGACCACAATAAGCAATTCCAAACTTAGTTTCTGAGACAAAAATAGGACAAAGTTTAGGGTTGATTCTAGGTGGGGTCCACTGAAGTATAGGTCAAACAAATGGTCAACTTTTAAACTCTGCTAGGAGGGGGGTGGAAGGAACAAAGAAATGGTTGTGGGGCCCACTGAGGTGGTCACAAACCACTACCAAAGTTGGTGGTGTGGGACTGTGGTGGCTGCAGCAGGGCAATACCTTGCCCTGCAGGTGTTTTTGAGGTTGTGTGGGGCCCAGCAGAAAAATACTAAAAATAAGGTGAGGATGGGAATAACTAGTTGAGGTGATATACTACAAGACCACAAAAGCTCAAACCCTGAATCTTGATACAAAATTCTATAAAAATCCCACCAGATTTGGAAAAACTAAGTGAATGCAATTTTGACTTTTGAGAAAAAATACTTAGTTTGACTTTATTGAGATTCTAATGACTGATACTGATTGATTAAGTTATAATAAGCTATAAGAGACCTATATTAAGCTAGAGCTATAAGATATAAGCTAATGGGGGTGGGTTTGAGGTCCCAAATCTCACACAGTGAACTGTGGAGATGATTAGACTAGGATTTTGACTTTTTCTTTAATAAACCTAGGTTTTTATGGTTTACATAGACTAATAGGATCTAATATACCATGTAGGAACAGAAAATTACAACTGAAACTTACAAATACACACCTAACTCAGCAATGCCAAACACCCCTTTATATGGTCTATTGTTTTGATTTGTGAAGCAAAGAAGGTTCAAGACTTATAAATCTGATCCAATGTGACTTTTTATGATATGTGAGATCTAAACAAGTACTTAGAAACAGAAAATGACCACAAATACACAAGAACACTACTTAAGCTATGTTGACTGTGAAACTATGGATTTTAAGTAATTACCATATCTAATGAACAAGTGATGTGAATTAAGCTGTAAACTACCTAAACAACACTCAATAAGCATAAACAAATCAGATAAGCAAATTAAATAGGTATGTAATAGTAGAAACAAGGAAATGAGATTTCTGACTTACCAAATGCAATCCTGCCAAACTTATGAATCAAGGATCAAAGAACCAACTTATAGGTTCTCCACAAACCCACTAACCCAAGGCCTTCCAGAATCAACCCTGCTCCATTTCTTATCACCAAGAATTTAATTCTTTGACTTTCGTTGACTTTTTGTGTTTTATAGCTTTTTTTATTACTAAACTGCTTTTAGTTATTACTAATAGCTTAGATAAGCTATCTGGGAGCTTAAGTGATCCTAGAAGTCCAATACACTTCACAGTAACAACAATTACACTAAATAGCTTTTTGGAAATTTTAAATGAAATTGCATAAGATGAAACAGTTAAAGAAACTTGAGTTTGATTAATCAGAAAGAGTTACAATACATGAAAGATGCTTAACACACTGCTTAAAAGCTTAGGTTTACACTAAAAATTTGAAATTGCATTACACGACATAAATTAAAACTAATTAACTGACTGCTTGAACCTTGATGCTCCTCTTCTATTTATAGCTGAAGATTAGGGTGTGAGGACACCTTCTGAGCCTTTCCCACTTTAAATCTTGACCCTCCATTGCTCTGAATCAATCCTATCCGTTTAAACCTTTTTGGCGCCAAAAGTCCTACACGTTGCTTGGAGCCAACGTTGTGCAATTAAAGATTATTGGTATCTTGTGGACGTGTAAGGGGACAATTTGGATAGTTTGGAGGACAAGTTGGGGTTGTATGATGAAAACAGAGGATGTGGAGTGGTTTGGATAGAAAATTGGTGGGAATTGCATTAAATGTGGTGTGAGATAAGGTTGTGAGGTGGAAAGGAGTAGGTTAGTGAGCTGGAAAGGTGAGGTGATGGTGGAAAACCACCTGGTATTGGGTGAAGCAGGGGTGAGGGAGAAGGTTCTACAGTGTTGTGTGGTTTGGCGGTTTTGGGAAGTCAAACGGGGTCAAACCCGTTCTAAATAATAAAAGGGTACATGGGCTGGTTTATTTTGGGCCTAGGGGGTGGGCTGGATTGTGTTGTGTTTGGATGTGGATTAGTTTTTATTTTTGGGTTTAGTAATAATAAGGTCCGGTTGGTTTGTAGTATTTAAACAAGGACCAAATTTGTAATTTAGTGAAATTTGAGGGACTGAATTGGTCACTTTTCAAAACCACTTCCAAGGACTAAACCTGTAATAAAACCATAACACAAGGACAAAAGATGTAATTTTCCATTTTCAAAATCCCAGGGACCTTTTCTGCCAATTCCTCAAACTCCAGGGACCATTTATGTAACTTTGGATTTTTAAGGGATTAAAGATGTAATTTCCCAAAATGTTTATCATAAGGACCAATTTTGTCATTTAAGAATAGTTCAAGGTTTATTTTTTATATTTTTCCATTTTTAAAACCTTAAGGACTATATTTGACATTTTTCAAACTTGGGGGACTAAAGTTGTCATTTTACAATTTTTAACTTTAAAGGACTAAACTTGACAACTTATGAATCCCTAAGGACCTTTGATGATATTTTTCATGTTTTGATTTACCAGGGATTAGTTTTGACAACTTTTGAAACTTAAGGGACTGAAACTGTCAATTATGCAAACTTTGTACCTTTTTCATCTGTTTTTGATTATTTTGCATCTGAAACATATAAAACACACTTCTAAGATATTTTCAGTATTTTGATGCATATTTGAGTGTTTTTGTATGTTTTGGCAGTTCAGATTGGTATAAAATGATGAGTATTTAAACACTCATCACACGCTTATCACTTCTACTTGATCAAAGAGGCAATTGAAGGAAAAAAAATGTGGCACATACATGGCTGAAGTTGCTCTTCAAAATCATTGAGGTAATCATGAGTCTTTCACATTATTACAAAAATAATGTGATTAATTGAATATATCTATATTTATTTTAAACGTTTTATGAATTAAAAAAGTGTAGAAGACTTTAAACCAAATTTTAATCCAATTAATTCTTTTGTGTAGCTATCAATGATTTACGATGACTCGAATTTACCCGACTGTGAAAAAATGGTTAAGATGGTCTCATTGTGCTAATTGATGCAGGTATATATGCACCATTAAGCTTGGGGGAAGAGGTGGACGTGTCAAAATTTCAATAGTAAATGAGGACACACTTTGTCGACTTCCGATTAGATTCAATTACATTATTTCATGAGAAGAGGTAGATGTGTCAAAATTTCATGATGCAAGCAACAACATTAATCCAACAACATCACGTTTCAACTACCCTAATCTCGCCAAAAGTGGAAGTGGCTGTTACCAAAAAGTCATATTGTGTACAAGTATTAGTACTAATTATGCCGGGAAACCATTGTTCTTTTTGTTGTTGAATCTAATTGGGGAATATGGTTTTCTTCTACATTGAGCTTCGGCTAATGGATTACATGGTTATCAATGGCAATAACCCTTCAAAGTTGGCTGCTTTAGCTGTTTATGCTTCTTAGTGCACTTTTAAGAAGACACCTACATGGACACAAACACTGAAACATCACACTGGGTATTATGAAGATCAAGTCAGGTGAGTATTCTGAAGATCAAATCTCATTTTTAAAAGACTGGTATAGAACTATAGATATTTTATATTTACACCTGGTATAATATAGAATCTTTATTGTGTTTGCTTATTATTGTATTGCAGTAACTTTCTTAAAACTAGATAGTGACTTATGATACCTATTATCTTATAAGCAAACTAAATCAAAGATGAACAAAATATTTACACCCGGTAATATTATGTTATAAATAAACTTGATATTTGAGTTGTAATGTCACCGGATGGAGATGTACACATAATAACATGTGTATTGTATAACCTTTCAAGAGGGTAACAATACTATACAGTTAGTTCTACATTTTTAGATATGTCTCTCCTTATATTATTTGTTGATATGTAAAGTTAGAGTTTCCACGGCATCACTCGGTACGATGTTATAGCTAAAACTTACGAAACCACCATATTCTCTTAATCAAAAATTATCTTTAAGTTAGGAACTTAGAATAGTAACTATAACAATAATACCAATACATTTTTTATCTATACAAAGTGTCATGTTCACATGGGTATATATTTTTCTATAAATACCATTTGATATGTCAACGTGTCATTTTTTCCGTCATTTTCTTATCTATGCATAGTGTCATTTTTTTATTTTTTATTTATTTATTATTTTTATCTAATCACTTTTTTATTTCATTTGACATTGATATAGAGTCGTTTATGGATTGGTTGAAGTTTAATGCTGGCAATGAGTGAATATCTAAAGATTTTCTCGAAAAGATTATGAAGAATCTATCAAAGGCTTAAGAGTTAATCGTCCAGCTTTGCACAATTGGTCACGATATAAGTGAGGGTATCATTGATTCAAACTCTTTCAATAATCATTAAAGGCGCATGATGAATGTTTTGTTTTTCATGAACTATAAGTTATGAATAAATGTGACTTATAAATGTATTTGACTGTAACGTTTTATTTTGTTTCACGATAAAAAATGTATCTTTTATATGATATGTTTATCGAAAAATGATCATTACCTATAAACGTTTGATTGCATTATGCAAAGAGGTGATTTCGTGTTTTTAAGTTTTACATATTTGTTATGGTGTCATTATATAATTGGATTTATACATTAATCATAAAATTTTAATCAAAACAAAATTTTAGAGTTAGCCCGCCCATCGAGCGGGTCTTAAAGCTAGTATATATATACAAGATTTGGTTCCATTGAGAAGGTTTTTTGATTGAGAAGATTGAGAAGCAATCATGACCATTGAAATCTTTTAATTACTAGAGATTTTATAAATTACTTATAAAGTTGAAAAGGGTATATAAGTAATTGCATCATTTAAAATCAACACTCATTTAATAATGATTGAAACCGTTTTTGATTTATTATGATTCAACACTCATTTAATTTTGATGTTTACCAATTCATAATATTTTGAATCAATCTTGTTCTATTTACGAGATTCATATGAGGCATGTGTAAACTTCACACAAAGAAATCTTAATATATAAATATATGAATCAAACAAAAAGTGGTTTTTTTTTTCTTGTTACGAATCAAATTCATATCAGCGAACATCGTAGATTTGCATCGGTAAATCTTATATTCATGAATCATTAAAAGTATTGTTAATATTTTAATCATCATTAACATCGCGTCTTTCGTCTTTCGTGCTTGATTTGGTAGATACGTCTTTCCTATATAGTGAATCATAAAAAAGAATGACAAAATTTCTTTTGTGAATCATGTGTGGTTTAATGATTTGACCAAAAAGTGAGTGATTTTTGTGAATCATATGCCAAAACATGAACCAAAATCATGGCAATAAATCATGTTTAGTGAATCGTAATCAAATTAGTGAATCACTAAAAAGAGGATGAGTGATTTAAACTGTGAATCGTGTTCAAATTAATGAATCAATATTACATTTAAAAACTAGAAAAAAGATCAAGCTAGTGTTTTTGTTAATCACTATATATATAAAATGATGCAACGATACTTCTTCATTATTACTAGACGAGTACCCGTGCATAACAACGGTATTTTATAGCGACAAATAGTTTATTGATAAAAAAAGTTTATAGGTTATAAACGAAAAAAAATAAAAGTTTGAAGATTTGGGAATTAAACATAATGTTTTGAAACCCGGTTCGACCAGGGTGGTTCAACCGGTTGAACCATTCCGGTCGAAAAATGGGTCGATTTAAACCAGGTCAACTTGCTAGGTTGGGTCGAAAACGGGTCAAATTAAACTGGGTCAACCCGCCGGGTTTGAAGCGTCCCGGGTCAACCCGGTTTGTGTTTTAATTGGTTGTATTTAATTTGGTAGATATGTTTTAGTTGGTTGTATAATGTGAATAAATCATTGTACTTTTAAGTAATGGATAATGTTTTGAAACCCGGTTCGACCCGGGTGGTTCAACCGGTTTGACCTGGGTTGAACCGTTCCGGTCGAAAAATGGGTCGATTTAAACTGGGTCAACTTGCTAGGTTGGGTCGAAAACGGGTCAAATTAAACTGGGTCAACCCGCCGGGTTTGAAGCGTCCCGGGTCAACCCGGTTTGTGTTTTAATTGGTTGTATTTAATTTGGTAGATATGTTTTTAATTGGTTGTACAATGTGAATAAATCATTGTACTTTTTTTAAGTAATGGATAATGTTTTGAAACCCGGTTCGACCCGGTTGGTTCAACCGGTTGAACCGTTCTGGTCGAAAAATGGGTCGAGTTAAACCGGGTCAACTTGCTAGGTTGAGTCGAAAACGGGTCAAATTAAACTGGGTCAACCAGCCAGGTTTGAAGCGTCCCGGGTCAACCCGATTTGTGTTTGATTGGTTGTATTTAATTTGGTAGATATGCTTTAATTTGGTTGTACAATATGAATAAATAATTGTACTTTTAAGTATTGGGGTGTTTTAATAAGAGTATTAATTACATTTCACTTTATCTCTCATTTGACCATTGTTGAAAACTCAACATTTCACTTTTGACCATTTTTTCATTATCTTATAATATATAAAGCTTATCCCCCTAAATTTAATGTGCAAGGGGGGTTGTGCACAACTATTAGTACGATACACACATGTTGATGCATACCAAAATAAATATACCCAATTTCGTTTTAGGAGTGTCTTATATTGAATGCTAATAGTACTGTACAAATTTGCTAATGCATACGAAAATATGAAGAGTGCATATTGAATGCAAATATGCCATACTCAATTCTGGGATGCAAAAAGGTTGCGGTTTTGCACCCTCCCATCTTGAATGCTGGCATCAATGCTGGAGCTCAAAGGGGTTGCTATTTTGCACCCTCAAAGAATATGAATCAAATTACAATCAAAACACTCATCAATAGAACCTGCATAAATAAGGCTTGAAGCCCATACCCTGCCCATACATTGTGGGTGGGAGCAACCGTGAAAAAAAAAAGTCCATTAAAATTAATATTATGGCCGCAGAAATCGTTAGCCCAAAGGATGTGATGTTCCTGGATGAATTGAAATTGGATGAGACCGGTACGATTGTTGTCATGTTGTGTAAGATGTGGGATATAAATGCTCCTTCTGGCCGATATTTGAGCACCGATTTCTTGGTGTCTGATTCAAAGGTACCTTGACATCCATGCTTGAAAATCCTACATAATGCCACCATATAATAAAATGTAACCAAATATATGTTTTTTGGCTGTTATTCATTACAAATTATTTTTTGTAGGGTAATGTTATTCATTGTACTGCCAGAGCGACGGTGGCTCACAATTTCTTGAGGTTAAAAGAGGGGGGTGTGTATTCGGTAAAAAATTTTGTTGTCATGCAAAACAGGGAGGATTATCGTATTAGGAAGGACGATAAGTTTATGCTAGAATTTGATGGATCAACCACCATCAGGAAATCTTTGGTTATATCTGAAGGGTTTGTTAGGTATCCGTTACAATTGGTGGATTTTGATCACATGCAGCCTACTGAAAACAAATATCTAATTGGTAATTTACTGTTTTTGTTTATGTATGTTAAATTTATTTGTATGTAAGTATTGTTGCTAAAAAATATGTTACCTTACAGATGCTGCAGGTTATGTGACTAATGTTGGGAGGGTGAATTACACAAAAACAGGATCCAAAAACCTTGACTTTTACCTGGCCAATAATAGGTTGAAATTTGTATTGTTTATAAAATATGTTGTAAAATTGATAACTTTAATTCCAATGTGTATTAGGGAACTTACTGTTTGTTTTGTTTATTTTTCCTGTGTAATCAGGGGCCAGTCGATACGGGTGACCCTATGGGGAGGGCTTGCGGATGTGCTAATTGATAAGAAGACAACGCATGTAGGCATGTGTGCTGTTGTGGTGACTGCTACATTTGCAAGACATTATAACAGTAAGTGGTGTTAGACTATTTACATTTTATGTGTTAAACACGTACATGATACTAATTTATGTTTTAATGTTACCTCCCAGATAAGCTCTATCTATCCAGTAGCTCATCCACCCAGATACTAGATTCTGTTTACATCCCTGCAATCAATGCATTGAGTTTAAACATTGGGTATGAAATTGTGTGGAATTAAAATTTATTATTGAATTGTTCCCAAATACAACAAATTTTAATGCATTGTTTACCTATTTGTTAGAAGGACCGAGTCTTCAAAGGGAGTTTCACATGTATCCAACTCTGAGCCAAGAGAAGGGTCTATTGAGAATCTGTTGATGTGGGCCCGCAATAGGGAAAATGATGTATGTCTTATTTTGCACCCGTTGTTTCGATCTCTTCTTTATACTGCATAACATTTATATAACTCATTTATACACAGACAGCTACTTTCATAATCAAGGCCAAGATTGATAATGTGCGTACTAGAAAGGGATGGAATTTTCCATCGTGTGGGGGTGACAACTGCAGGAAAGGGGTTACTTGAAAGGGTGGACGGTTTTGGTATGATTCGTGCAATAGGCCAGTTGAATACCCGGTCATAAGGTAATTGTATGTTTGTATCTTACAGTTTAAGCATTTGTGTGTATAATTACCCAAATTGACTATTACCATTTGCCACGTGTACTCCTCAGGTATCGCCTTGAGCTTGGTATATCAGATGATACTGAACAGACTGTGGTGGTCCTTTTTGATGAGGCATCAGTTGAATTGGTCAAGTTTCCAGCTTCCGCATTCGTGGCAGATGATGATGAAGTATGTTTATAAAATCCTTTCTTCTTACACCCCACTCCTCCATTCCCATAACTAACGCCTTACTATGCAGGGTTTAGACGATCATGAAAACTTGCCATCACCTATAGCTGACCTCATTGGCACAATGCACGTATTTGAATCAGGAGTCAAACGTATTATGAATACGGAACTTTTGAGAGTTTTACGTGCTGGACAGTTGACTCGCATAATCCGACAATTGAAACCACTAGCTCAATTACCATTGAAAACATAACTGATGTTGCTGGCTCATCATCCAAACCAGGCTCCCAATCGCCAGTACTCATTACACCATCCAAACCTATAGAGGATAAGAGAAGAAAGAGGTGATCAAAACGTTTATTGATTGTATAGCGAATAAGCATTATCCGTACAACATGATTCTATTTAAGGACACTTACTAATGGAATCCCATTGTTTGCAGGGTTGATATTGAAGAGTCCGAAACGGAAAATGAGCTACTGCCATCAGAAGATGCCCAAGGTGATGAGTCCAATACGCCAACTAATAAGTTGACTTCAACATCGGCACCAACATTCAACCGCCTGAAAAAGTCCCACCCTGCAGTTGATAATGAAAAAAATATGTAAGGAAAACTTATAACCTTTAGTGACTGTATAACTAATAATATTACATATTAAATACATTTAATATAACAATCGTGGTTTAGTTGTTTGCAGTGTGGATATTGAGGTTCCGGATGGGGATGTTGAGCTAATAACTGTAGACGGTGAGGCTGACACCTTAACAATCAATAAGAAACCAAGACGGTGAGCGCATATTGAATGTCTTTTCGTCACTTATTGTTTTATGCCTGCCCGTATTAACATGTTTCTCTTTATGCATTTTGCAATCAGGTTTGTGGTTGAAGATTCAGAATGAGTTCAAGAATGATGCATTCCAAACAGAGTTTATAAAATAAACAATTATGACAACAATAAGACATTGGATTAACATTGTTGTTTTGGGATTTTTTTAATTGTTGTCTAAAAGACACAGACTCTCATGTTTTGTTATTTTTTATTTTATTTTTGTTTGACCATATACTTCGGTTTGCCATTGTGCAAAATATTGTTTGGTTTGTGCTAACTTTCATTTCAGGTACTTCAGATGTGAATATATCACGGCATAGAACCTTACTACAACAGATCAGATGAACACGCATTTTCCTACTTACAAATGAACCTGAATACAATGATGGCTTTTTTCTATTCCCTTCAGCAGTCATGGTTGCCAAGTGTATTCTAATGTACAATATATAGTTATGGATGTTCCAAGTGTTGAAATACATGTATTATTTCATATGACAATTGTGTAACTAAATATATAATTAACAAGACCCATTTCTCTGTATTTCTGTAACTATGCTTATATATTACATCTTTCCATTCACATTATTCACTTAGATAATTATTTCAATTATTGATCTGACTAAAGTACATATTGGGCCATTTATATGCATAAATTGTATTGCATAATACATTTTTAACACTTAATACAAAATAACGATCACCCTAAAGTACATACACGGCCATTTAACAGCATGCCTTCCCGTGCATAATACAATATTAATACATATAATAAATATATGGCCCTCCAATATCTATTATTGTTCCCATATGGAGAGGATGGATTTCATGAAAAGATATTATATCACAACAACCGAGATGTACGCAAAACCAAAAGGGTTTTTGTCACGATGAAAGAATACTATGCATACATCATTCAACAGCGAAATAACCAAGGTACTACCTTGCTTAGAGGTGGGCGATTATTCCAACAATACTTGGTTGATGCATAAACGGCTGTTGAAGAGCAAAGACTTAAATGGACCAGGAAAAATCAAGATACGTTACGTGTATATCTATATCATAACGTTTGTGACACTGTAACAAGGGGGGATACAAGTGCAGTAGGATTGGGAAAACGAATTGTTCTACCAAGTAATTTTATAGGCGGTCCAAGGTATATGATGCAAAACTACCAAGATGCAATAGCTATATGCCGAACCTATGGGAACCCAGACCTGTTCATCACTTTCACTGCTAATCCAAAATGGCCCGAGATTTCAGAAATGTTAAAGCATATCACAGGCCAAAAAGTCCATGATCGTCCAGAAGTAGCTACGCGTCTATTCAAGATTAAACTGACTGACCTTAAATAATCTGACGAAACAACATATTTTTGGCAAGTCCTGGAGAGGTAATAACACTTATCTCATAATGTTAATCTATTTACTCTTTTAGTCTTTTATATATAAATTATGCATTATCTTATGTTGTTTTCAATTATCTTTCAATTGTTTACGTCATAGAATTTAAAAAACATGGTCTACCACATGCTCATATCCTATTATGGATGGATGTATCACACGAACTCCTGGGAGACCCATCCTGATTTAGTCACCATTGTTCAATGGGGTAATTTGGAAGGTTCAAACACATTTCAAAAGAGTATGTGGCCAGACACATGTGCATGTGGTTCAAACACCACTCAATAGCCTTTTGACTGTGAGACCACTAAATGGGTTTAGGTCAAGATTGGTTGGGTCCGTGTCTAAATGGGTCTTGGTCCGGTCGACAACTAAAAGATGAAAAAAATGAAAGGAAAGTATTTAACTGCAATACAAGAAAAGAAAGTATTTATTTTTTTTTAATCATTTAAACACCATACTTGATATAGAGTTACCTGATCCCATTTACGTCATACTGATTCATGATTTACAGGACACATTGATAACTACACTTTTCCAAGCCCCTCAGCTAGATGTAAAAGCACCATCTGGCCAAGGATAGGGACTTACATGTAATTTAAAAGTAATCTTGATACACATAGTGTTTCGAAAAAACACGAAACCAACATCAGTAGTTTGATAACATGTCCAAAAATGAATTTTTGATACGCTTTGGCACATTCAACAAAATTTACTTTTAGTCCAGAATCTTGAAATTCTGGTAAGGAATGTGTGTCAGTTTAACTTGATGAAAGTCACAACTCACACAGAGTTTGCCACCTAGGCCGTACATAACAGATACTTCCATTTTATAATTTGGCATTTGTACATGCCAAATTAGCACATATCCTACCCAATCTAAAAAGACAAACCAGATTAACTTTCTAATGGTCAAAATAATATTTTCAACCCCTAAATTAGTATGTCACTCTGTATATGATAAAGTAACATATATTGACGATACTTTTACCTATTCAATCAACTCGCCAGTTACAATGCACACATAAACAAACTACACCTGAACGAACTTTATATCATGGCATGGAACCTTACTACAACAGATCAGATGAACACGCATTTTCCTACTTAAAAATGAACCTGAATACAATGATGGCTTTTTTCTATTCCCTTCAGCAGTCATGGTTGCCAAGTGTATTCTAATGTACAATATATAGTTATGGATGTTCCAAGTGTTGAAATACATGTACTATTTCATATGACAATTGTGTAACTAAATATATAATTAACAAGACCCATTTCTCTGTATTTCTGTAACTATGCTTATATATTACATCTTTCCATTCATAGTATTCACTTAGATAATTATTTCAATTATTGATCTGACTAAAGTACATATTGGGCCATTTATATGCATAAATTGTATTGCATAATACATTTTTAACACTTAATACAAAATAACGATCACCCTAAAGTACATACACGGCCATTTAACAGCATGCCTTCCCGTGCATAATACAATATTAATACATATAATAAATATATGGCCCTCCAATATCTATTATTGTTTCCATATGGAGAGGATGGATTTTATGAAAAGATATTATATCACAACAACCGAGATGTACGCAAAACCAAAAGGGTTATTGTCACGATGAAAGAATACTATGCATACATCATTCAACACCGAAATAACCAAGGTACTACCTTGCTTAGAGGTGGGCGATTATTCCAACAATACTTGGTTGATGCATACACGGCTGTTGAAGAGCAACGACTTAAATGGACCCGGAAAAATCAAGATACGTTACGTGTATATCTATATCATAACGTTTGTGACGCTGTAACAAGGGGGATACAAGTGCAGCAGGATTGGGAAAACGAATTGTTCTACCAAGTAATTTTATAGGCGGTCCAAGGTATATGATGCAAAACTACCAAGATGCAATGGCTATATGCCGAACCTATTGGAACCCAGACCTGTTCTTCACTTTCACTGCTAATCCAAAATGACCCAAAATTGCAGAAATGTTAAAGCATATCACAGGCCTAAAAGTCCATGATTGTCCAGAAGTAGCTACGCGTCTATTCAAGATTAAACTGACTGAACTCTTAAACAATCTGACGAAGCAACATATTTTTGGCAAGTCCTGGGGAGTTAATAACACTTATCTCATAATGTTAATCTATTTACTCTTTTATATATAAATTATGCATTATCTTATGCTGTTTTCAATTATCTTTCAGTCGTTTACGTCATAGAATTTAAAAAACGTGGTCTACCACATGCTCATATCCTATTATGGATGGATGTATCACACGAACTCCTGGGAGACCCATCCTGATTTAGTCACCGTTGTTCAATGGGGTAATTTGGAAGGTTCAAACACATTTGAAAAGAGTATGTGGCCAGACACATGTGCATGTGGTTCAAACACCACTCAATAGCCTTTGACTGTGAGACCACTAAATGGGTTTATGTCAAGATTGGTTGGGTCCGTGTCTAAATGGGTCTTGGTCCGGTCGACAACTAAAAGATGAAAAAAATGAAAGGAAAGTATTTAACTGCAATACAAGAAAAGAAACTATTTTTTTTTCAATCATTTAAACACCATACTTGATATAGAGTTACCTAATCCCATTTACGTCATACTGATTCATGATTTATAGGACACATTGACAACTACACTTCTCCAACCCCTCACCTAGATGTAAAAGCACCATCTGGCCAAGGATAGGGACTTACATGTAATTTAAAAGTAATCTTGATACACATAGTGTTTCGAAAAACCACGAAACCAACATCAGTAGTTTGATAACATGTCCAAACATGAATTTTTTATACGCTTTGGCACATTCAACAAAATTTACTTTTAGTCCAGAATCTTGAAATTCCGGTAAGGAATGTGTATCAGTTTAACTTGATGAAAGTCACAACTCACAAGGAGTTTGCCACCTTAGGCCGTACATAACAGATACTTCCATTTTATAATTTGGCATTTGTACATGCCAAATTAGCACATATCCTACCGAATCTAAAAAGACAAACCAGATTAACTTTCTAATGGTCAAAATAATATGCCAGTTACAACGCACACATAAACAAACTACACCTAAACAAACTTTACTGCTATCTGCAATCATATATCTTATAATTCATCACTCATGCCTATGCAAAACTTAACTAAGTACCTTAAAACACCCCAAATTTAAAATGAAAATTCAAACTCATTCTATTCATGACTTCATTTCAAACAACAATCCACACTATGCCAACATAAAATCAATATGCTTAAAAAAACATAAACAAATTGCCGAGTACCTTACTTTGAGCTGAATTTTAATTAACCTAATAAGCTTATTATTAAAACCTAAAAGCATATTTGGAATCCATACACTACAAAGTATATAAAAATGGCAAAAGCCCTAATTTTACATCTTACTTGATCACATAACTAAAGCCTAAATCAGATCACTGAAAGCACCCCTAACTGATTAACAGTTCAAGACGGAAAAAAACCTGAAATAAAACAATAATTAAACCATACACAAACAACGGATTGGAAAAATGATAAGTTTAAATCCAATCAGCACGAAAAGGGCATTCAGTAATTTCAATCAATAAAAAAAATCCACATCAATCATCAAATAATTTATGTAAGGAACTTTAATATTATCGTAATAAATTACAATACCTGAATTTTTTTGCCGCAAACATCAAACAATCAAATCATTTAAGATATCCCCCATAAACATTTGATTGTTTAATCTTCAATTAGATTAATATTGGATCAAATTGAAAACCCAAAATCTGATTTTAGGTACAAGTGTGTGTTTTGCACGACTGTGAGAGAGAAGTATGGGAGAGTATAAAGTCAAACACACAATACTTTTATATATATTTTACCATTTACAATTAAAAAAAAAACATCAAATATATAAATTCATAAAACCTACTAATGGAGTATAAACTAAAATCATCACTGATAATTTAATCAGTGGTTCCAAATATTTCCCAAAAAAAGATTTTTACATAATTAAACATGTTCCCAGTCAAAGAAAACATGTATAAATACCAACTACCAATATCAAAACACAAAAAACAATCCAAAGCATCCTAATCATCATTGACAGCAATTTCAGCATCATCCAAATCCTCCAAAAGCTGCTCCTTCTCCTCCAAACTTTGACGGCAAAGCGTCAATAGTTGGGCCAACAAGTCAAGCTTCCTACGGTCCTTCATTTGAATTTCCATCAAACAATGGTACTGATGCGTAGGGATTGCACCAGGCTTTACCTCTCAAGGGATCTTGAGAAGCTTACAACCCCCACCAGGCAGTGTACCTGATCGATGAAGTATAGTATAATGATAAGTACCGGGGGATTGATCGTTCAGCTAGGAATAGTGTCGCTAGGATTAGAAAACCTAAATACTAGATTTATAGATGAGGGATGATTCTTTTTGTATTTTTTTATATTTTTAGGAAAGCAAGTTAAAATCTCGGGTTTGAAGGATTTGGGCGGAATTAGTTGCTAGTCAACTAACCCAATACTAAAGATGCAATCAAAATAAAATACTAAAATTGAAAATAAACTAATTTAAACTAAGGTTGTGAGCAATATATGGGAGAAATGTGTTTACTTAGATTTCACTACTCCCTAGATATCTTTTACACGTTAATTACTTGTTATAGTTGCGTGGATGACGGATTGTATTCCTTAATACCATTCATGCGGTGGCGTACTTACTTCCCCAATCCTATGAGTGCCTACTTCACTCCTATGTCGAGCCTGCAAGAAGCTCCTAACATGGGATCATTAGAATTTACTCATGCATTAAATACAACCAATAAATCCTTGTACACATCGGTTCATGTTTCCTAAGACGTTCAAGCATGTTACACAATGGAGATCTGCCAGTTTTCTTAAGCCTAACATTGAAATCATTCATCCAATACAACCATAAACAAGTAATCAACACATAATTAACATCTAGGTTTTATTAGATCTAAGCAAACACAAGATAAATCTTGTCTAGCATGTTGAAATCAAGACAAGCACAAGATATAGAAAACCAACACATAGACATATTGATTGAATTAAGAGAAGAATTGTCTCAATAGCACATGTAAGGATTCAAGGGTTGAAAACCCTTGAAAAGCTGTAAAATTCGTACAGGGTTCGGCCCTAGGGTTTCTCCACACAAGTTTCTCTCAATGAATGAAAATTAGAAAACTATATATAGATTTTAGGAGGTGACGGCGTCAAGAACAAATATCTAACGCCGTCATCTCGCCGCCCAAAAATTCCTTGGACTGCCTAGATCTACATCTGACGCCATCATGTAGTCCCCTTTTGCAGGCCGTCACACAATTAACTCTTGACGCTCTACTTGTGACGCCTTCAGGTTTCTTCTGGGTCGTCATGGTTTTTACTCTTGACGCCATCAGGATTGCCTTCTTGACGCCATCATACACTGTTCCCAGCATGAAAAATTAAGTCTTTGGCGTTTTCTTCACTTTTATGCTCCAAAAACGTCTGAATTGCTTCCTTTTCCAGATTTCACTCCCAAAGTACCTAAAATCACAAAAGAAACGATTTAGGGAAATATTTGATCAAATAAATTCAATTCCGGGCTTAAATGACCCCCTAAAAGTGGTTCATTTTTCGCCTCATCATATACCCTTACACTTGAGATTTGCTTGTCCTCAAGCAAATGCGCTTTTATTCTAGTCAAAATACAAGTTAGGGGTCATTTAACACTAATATAAAAGTAATTACAATAAATAATTGTTCCACTAAAGACCAAAGACAAGCACGGAGGTCATACGCTAGCACCTCACAAATAGTGTTTAGATACTCACATCTCTCGGGTGTATTAAAGTTAAATTACAATATGGAAACGGAAGATATATCTCTTACCATAGGTTTGGGAAAGGATCAAACCTCCACCACATGGCGTAAGCACCTAGGATAAACTATCAAAGAGGTCTTTTAAAAGGGTTGTAACGTTAGGTGTAGGGATATGAAATACACGATTTTCTTGGATATAGGCAGTCTTTACTGGTGGCGAGTTAAAAATCTTGGTTAATTACATGTACAATATGGCGTTGCTAAGCCAAGACTAGACTCGACTTAAGCTAATAAATGAAAAATAACAAAAACATAAAATAAACATAGAATGAAACGGGATGGTAGTCCGTATGTTTTTTTTTCTCTTTTCTTTTTTCTATTTTTTTCTTTTCTTTTTCTTCGATTTTTTTTTTTTTTTTTTTTTTTTTTTTTTTGCATACACTCTTACCCTACCATCCAAAATAATACATCATAGGGAATGAACATTCCCCTTACACTTGAATTTTTACATACTTTACAATTAACTAATCTAATGACTCGAATTAAGAAAATTAAAACACTTGGAGTACTTTTACGATTAACGCACATATGGGGGTAATAATAAGATATTCTTCCCCTTTACTCCATAAAATAAGTACTTTACCCATGAGTCCCAATCGTCCCAAAACAATATGTACAAGGATATGACTCGACTTACCAACCATGTAATCAATTAGATAGTTAACTTAGGGTTTAACAAATAACAATAATGCACTAAAGATGAGTGCATACACGGAAGGCTAAGGCGATTTGGGTGTACATTTAAGTGGTGTTTAACAAATTCTTCCTTTAAGTAATATGCTTAAAGTTAGAAATGAAAAGATAGGCTCGGAGGGGTGTACTAGGGGTATCGTGTACTAAAAATGAGTACAACGCTAAGGTGTGGGAAAAATTAGTTGACTTAACTAGCCAAGTAATATGACTTAAATGGTCAAGTAATTATGAAACGGGTTTAACACAAGGGTGATCCTAATGCCTCTTATCATGTAGTAAATCCTACTACACGAATGTAGTCTCACTAGCGGTCTCGGGATGCATCACTAACGCGAGTTCTAGAATCTAAATGCTACTAGTACACTCATAAGCACTAATAGTAAATGCTTTTCCTATCAAATCTAAAGGTGAACCTCACATATTTGGGTGGAAAATTTTTCTGAATAGTACGGTTTTGTGCTAGTCATACAATCTCCTATCCATGAGACGCTTGCTATGGCTAAAGTTTCACTCCTAAATGTTGTAAAAAATTTTAAATTTGGCGCTAAAATTGCACTAACAAGTATTTCTCATAGTTTTATTACACATCTACTATTAAACAAACAAACTCAAGTGAAAGTGTATCTGTAAGGTATCATCATTTTACCCTCCCCTTACACTTAGGATGAACATTGTCCCCAATGTTCAAGTAAAGAATGTAAAAGTGAAAAAGTAAAAAGAATGAAATTAAATACTCTCCTGATTCGCTCGGTATGGATAATAAGGTGGCCAGGTTAGATCTTCCTCCAAGAAAAGGAACAACCAAAGCTTCCCTTCCAGAGAAATAAATCATCTTCTTGTCATACATAACCTGTAAAACCTGAGAAAACAGAAAAGGCAACCTCGCATAAAATCGGCGGCAATCTTCATATGTTACTAAATCCTAGAAAACAAAGTAAGATATAATGCTTGTGGAATGAAGTTTGCAGATTTCCTGGAGATTATAAAACTTAATAATTCAACAAAAACTTTAAGACTCCGTTAGAAAAACAAAACTGGTAAAATTTCTAAATTTTTACACATGACGCCGTCAAGAGTAAACTCATGACGCCGTCAGAAGTGACCTGCAGAAATTCTTATGTTAAGTTTCCGGAAAATTTCTGGAAAAACTTGGTTCTGCTTCCTGGAAAATCCTGCAAAACTTTATTATGACTCGATACAAGCATTTGACTCTAACAAATACGAATATACATCACTTAATATTGTGGAGAATCATGATCGGTTTGTTTCTTAAAAACATATTTGGGGTTTCCCCTTACACTTATCTTTTGCAAAAATACCTTTTGGTGAAGTTAAGACTAGGCCAAAACAACAAAGTAAAGTATTCCACTTTTTAGTTTAGAAACACGATCTACCAACAATAAAAATAAAGCATGCATACGGAAGCAAATAACAAACAAACAAAATAAAAATCACACAAAGTGAAGAATGACACCAATAGCACATTCTATTATTACTAATAAACGTAAACATAGAAAATTAAAATTATCCAAGGCCAACAGAGGCCACATCCTAAACTATTACAGTACCAATTGTTTCAAATTACATAACCATCAATAAATTGTTCAGAAATAACAGATATCAAGAAAGATCACTGGGGAGGAGGACCAAAACGGTAATCATAGCCAGGAGGGAGGTGTCCTGTGTACTCGTAGGGAGGGTAGTCTGTCTCACGACCGGGGAATGGGTCAATCTGCAGGTGAGGCTCAAGCTGATCACGGGTGGAGAGGTGCTGCATCTGGCGGATGGTGTGATCATACATCCAATCAAAGCGCTGGTCAGTGGTGGTCCGCCATGCGTCCACCTGACCCATCCAGGCCCCCTGGTGTGCCTGCCAGTCTCCCCGACTCATGTGTTGGTAGTAGTCAGCTGTCCCCACCTCATAACCCTCAAACTGATGCTGCTGGGGCGCTCCCTCATCATCATCATCATCATCATCATCCTCATCATCAGGTCCCCCTGCCGCATACCAATCATAGGCCCCATTTCCCCGCAGCATCACGATGCTCATCTGTCTGAGGGATTTAGCCCTCACCACCCTACAAGCCCCATAGTCGCTCAAGTATCCCATGATCGGGGGAGTAAGAAGATCATAGGAACGAGCCAACCGGGTCACAAACATCCCCCCATACACCTTATCGATATCCCTCTCACCCACACTGGTCTTCAAATAACTAGCTACCCAAAATGGGATGTTGCAGTAAACATCCGCTGAAAAGATGGTATACAGGTAGAAAAGATCTGAAGCAGTGACACGGTGAGTGGTGCCATGACGTCCCGACAAGCTGTATGTGATGCATCTGTGGACAAACCTGACCACGGGGTCCCTGATTGATGCTGCCCCAGTAGTCGAGGTGTACACCCCGTCCCCGATGGTCGGCCAAAAAGTGGCGTACCTCATATTGCTCCTCAAAGTCTCCCCATGCAACAACCTCTGCATAAAACCTCCCTCAACAGCCTCCTCCCTAGTATACAAACCAATCCTCCAACCAAACTCAGTAACCAAACATGATCGAACCTCCCCTCCTAACCTAAAATAGATAGTGGTACCCCCCATGTCCGTCCTAGCCTCAGCCTGATCAAAGTGGAAGGTAGCAAAGAACTCCCTCACCAACTCACTATACACCGTCTCTCTCATCCTAAACATCCTCTCCCATTGAGGACCCGTGAACCCATCAGTGTGGATCCTTCCCAGAAACGCAGCCTCCAACCCTTTTGACCTAAGAAACTCCCAATCAATCACAGCACCAGCATCAATGTGGTGATTACAAAGCTCCGCATACTTAGTGGTAGCGGCAACATTGTCGAATTCGCCCCAACTATGGACCAATTCCCCGTAGTTAACCCGTTGGGACCTAGAGGAGCTGCCATGATGTTGTCGAGATAGCTTGCTCATTTTCCTGGAAAAAGATAGAGTGGGCGGAAACAATTAGAACGAGAATTCAATTTATTCATGCTGTCAGACACATCTGACACCGTCAGGAAGAAGGTCCTGACGCCGTCAGACCTAGCAGAAACCGAACCATACAATTATGAAGGAAAAATCAATTTTCAAACTCTTAACCCATTACCCAAACACTCCTTTAATCAGAAAACATGGGTGGGGGGTCAAAAAATCCGTGGCATGAAGGACTTTTCCTAAATTAACGCATGATTCAAGTGGGTCAATATCATCAAAGGGTAACCCCCATGATTACAAATCACCACATGGATGGCATTACGATTTGTCAATGATGGGTCAAAAAATGGGGTTTCGGATGAAAGGGGTTTTCAAAATTGATTGATCCTAAGGACAATTGAACGAAAAAGAATGAGGAAAAACTACTTACCGAGTGGAGATTAGTCACGGAAGATGTCGAATTGGAGGATGGAGATTCGGAGTGGGAGCAGCAATTTGGGTGAGATTTGTGGGGTATGAGTTGAAAGTGATGGAATTTGGGGTTATTATTGCTGAAATAGCGAGGTGACGGCGTCAAGAGTTACCATCTGACGCCGTCAGATGCCCGTATGAGGTGTAAAAAGAAGTAATTCCACATTTAGTCCCTGCACTTAGTGTGAATAGCTAAACACAAGAAAAAACCATAAGTAGCTATTCCATTAGTGAAGTCCACCAGGGTCGAACATTTTATTATTGTCACGGAAAGAGGTGTGGTTGTAGAAAGGGGTGGGTGAGGTTTTAGTTAAGTTGTAACCTTCGCGCTGGTTAACGGTGGGTACAAAGAGGTGTTGTTCCATAGAGGGTCTCAAAACTGTGGTGTTGTTGAGGTGCAACCTCTTCACACCGGGTTTAAAACCAAAAGAACGTCTCTTGCACAAATGCGGTAGCGTGGTTCGCAAGCATCCAACGAAAATGTTATGAAATTGCGAATTCTTCTCTTCCTGAGGATGCTCACAAAAGTAGGAGGTGATTGACTGTGAAGCACTTGGGGAAGATTTCTCATTATCCCCTTGGTCAGACACCAAAGGAATTGAAACCTCGAAGACTTTTTCGATTTTTCTTGGTGCGGATTTTTCCTTAATCTTCTCTTTGATCCTTGATATGAATTTGTCTGCTAAATCCATAAAAGCATTGCGAGTACTTTCCATGCGTGCTTCTAGGTGCTGGATTTGTTTTTCCTAATTATTCATGAAGGTTACCATTATCCCTTCGAACTCCTCTTGTCGTGAATGTTCAGGAAAATTATGGTTGATAACCGCATTCCTACGTAAATTAGGATTCCACACGATTTCAGCAGCAGGTTTCTCAACTCTCATTAATTCTTTTACCTGCTTCTCGATACTTCCTAATAACTGCTCTTGGGTGGCGTGTGCGTAATCAAGTTTTCCTTTGCTTGGGAACATCGGGTCCTCCCATCCTTCTTCTTCGTATTGTGCCAACCCCTAAAGAACTTTCCAGTATTCGGCAATGCTAAGTTTATTTAGCCTGCCCTTGGCTGCGTAATCTATAGCTCTCCTTGTTTGATAGTTAACTTTATCGTAAAAGATTTGAATCTAGAGCCATGGTTCAATGTCATGATGAGAGACTTTTCGGAGCAGGTCTTTATATCGAGTCCATGCTTCGTAAAAGGTTTCACCTTGACGTTGTTGGAACATCAAGATGTCATTTCTAAGCTTAGTAGTTCTCCCCGGTGGGAAAAATTGAGCAAGGAAACGAGTGGTGAGATCATCCCATGTGGTGATGGATCCCTCGGGTAACCGCTCAAGCCATTGACTAGCTTGATCACGTAGAGAGAATTGGAATAGGCGTAATCTGGTTGTCTCTCTAGTTGCAACATCTAGGTCTATGGAATCTACGATTTTTAGGAAGTCCTTGAGATGTTGATTTGGATCTTCGGAACGAAGTCCATGGAATGCACATCCGCTTTGCACCAACCGGATGGTGTCGGATCGCAAGGGGGTCACATTGGCTCCGGTGAGCTCAATGGTGTTTCGGTAGCCTTGGTGGCTAGGTCGGGAATACTCTCCTAAGGTTCGCGGCCTAAGAGGTGCTAGTAGTGGGTTTTGTTGTGGTGGGATGACGGGTTCAAAGATGTTCCCATCATCCATGATGTCGGGTGGTAAAGAGTTACGAACAAAAACACAAAGAAATAAGATAGACTAAAGAGAACCTAAAAATAAAAATAAAATTTTACTAGAAAGGAATCTAGCAAGTAGACCTAATAAAAAGAGATTCTAACCTAGACAATAACTATTCCCCGGGCTACGGCGCCAAAAACTTGATGCGTAGGGATTGCACCAGGCTTTACCTCTCAAGGGATCTTGAGAAGCTTACAACCCCCACCAGGCAGTGTACCTGATCGATGTAGTATAGTATAATGACAAGTACCGGCGGATTGATCGTTCAGCTAGGAATAGTGTCACTAGGATTAGAAAACCTAAATACTAGATCTAGAGATGAGGGATGATTCTTTTTGTATTTTTTTTATATTTTTAGGAAAGCAAGTTAAAATCTCGGGTTTGAAGGATTTGGGCGGAATTAGTTGCTAGTCAACTAAACCAATACTAAAGATGCAATCAAAATAAAATACTAAAATTGAAAATAAACTAATTTAAACTAAGGTTAGGAGCAATATACGGGAGAAATGTGTTTACTTAGATTTCACTACTCCCTAGATATCTTTTACACGTTAATTACTTGTTATAGTTGCGTGGATGACGGATTGTATTCCTTAATACCATTCATGGGGTGGCGTACTTACTTCCCCAATCCTATGAGTGCCTACTTCACTCCTATGTCGAGCCTGCAAGAAGCTCCTAACATGGGATCATTAGAATTTACTCATGAATTAAATACAACCAATAAAACCTAGTACACATCGGTTCATGTTTCCTAAGACGTTCAAGCACGTTACACAATGGAGATCTGCCAGTTTTCTTAAGCCTAACATTGAAATCATTCATCCAATACAACCATAAACAAGTAATCAACACATAATTAACATCTAGGTTTCATTAGATCTAAGCAAACACAAGATAAATCTAGACAACCAACACATAAACATATTGATTGAATTAAGAGAAGACTTATCTCAATAGCACATGTAAGGATTCAAGGGTTGAAAACCCTTGAAAAGCTGTAAAATTCGTACAAGGTTCGGCCCTAGGGTTTCTCCACACAAGTTTCTCTCAATGAATGAAAATTAGAAAACTATATATAGATTTTAGGAGGTGACGGCGTCAAGAACAAATGTCTGACGCCGTCATCTCACCACCCAAAAATTCCTCGGACTGCCTAGATCTACATCTGACGCCGTCATGTAGTCCCCTTTTGCAGGCCGTCACACAATTAACTCTTGACGCTCTACTTGTGACGCCTTCAGGTTTCTTCTGGGTCGTCATGGTTTTTACTCTTGACGCCGTCAGGATTGCCTTCTTGACGCCGTCATACACTGTTTCCAGCATGAAAAATTAAGTCTTTGGCGTTTTCTTCACTTTTATGCTCCAAAAACGTCTGAATTGCTTCCTTTTCCAGATTTCACTCCCAAAGTACCTAAAATCACAAAAGGAACGACTTAGGGCAATATTTGATCAAATAAATTCAATTCTGGGCTTAAATGACCCTCTAAAAGTGGTTCATTTTTCGCCTCATCAGGTACCCAGAAGCAGCCACACCATTAAAAGGAGGAAATAAGGAAGATGCCTCAGTGATTGTTTTTTCTGTCTTTTCAATAACGGCCCTTAGTTGGCTACTTTCTTCGCCGATACGAGCAATGAGGCTTTGTTCTTCTGTTTTTCCATTAACAATAAAAAGCCTGTATGCATCGACAAGTTTGCCAGAGTCTGTTGCTGCTTTAAGTTCATCAATATTAGGTGTGGAAGTCATTGTATTATTAGGGTTAAAATTTGTGAGATTGTATGTTTATATTAGGGTTATGCTTATATGAAGTTTGATAAATTATGCAGCTTATATATAATTAAGTTATTCGTCATTAGCAATTAATTCAAACAATGTACACATTTTTTTAATTTCGAGAACCCAAAGGTTGCAAAAATAACTACCAAAAGCAACTCATGAGGCATTGAAAACTTAAAGTTGATGTTAATACAGCCTCTGCATCTTCAGCATGCATAAATGGGAGAATGAGTATTTAGCAAAAATGTCCAACATTCAAATATAAACCTCTTATTTATACATTGTTTATAAAATAACCCCTCCATCCAGAATGCATTACAATAACCATCACAAAATTAAATTAACTATTATAATTTATCTCTATATTGATATATACAAATTTTCCGGCTATGTTAATTAAAACTTTTCGTTAAAATAAACATTACCATGCATCTACCGTCATATGCTTATACAATAATCTGCAAGCTTCGTTTATTCAAAATTTCATAAACATAAAAACAAACAAAACATCAAATATATAAATACCAACAAAAACATCTAAAAGAAATCGACTAATTATACCCATTCATCTTTATAGCATTTGATTCTTCCTCACGAACACCTTCTTTAGCTTGATTAAATAAATTAACTAACTTTTCAAGCAATACATGATGCTTCTCTTGAGTCTTTCTCAAAGCATCAAGAGAATCTAAAGCTACACCACGAGGACCTAAAGCTTCCATGTTCAAAATCATGGTATGGTTTATTGCCATTACACGCCTCAAATGGTGACAACAATCGAAAAGCAACTTTGAAAATGCATCTTCTTCACATGACTGTTGCACAAACCATAAACGCATACAATCATGCAATTTAGATGATCCTGAAATATTTATCAAATTCTCTAACAACTCAAAATATGCCATTGAAAAGTACAAATAGTTATATAATTACCAATGACAAATGTGACGAATATATAGGCAATAAAAAAACTTATGTAACTTACTAAAATTAAAATACTACACATGAAAGGATTATTGATGAGTGTGTAAATACTCATCATTTGTGTTACATTTAAACTGCAAAAACATATAAAAACACACAGGAATGCCTTAAAATACATAAAATTATCCCTGGATTGTGTTTTTATGCAAAAGGATTGAAAACTGATGAAAAACAATACATTTCACATAATTTACAGTTTCAGTCCTTGAACTTTGAAAAATTGGCAAAACTAGTCCCTGGTAAATCAAAACATGAAAAATATCATCAAAGGTCCTTAGGGATTCATAAGTTGTCGAGTATAGTCCTTTAAAGTTAAAAATTGCAAAATGACAACTTTAGTCCCTCAAGTTTGGAAAATGTCAAAAATAGTCCCTAAGGTTTTGTAAATACAAAAATATGAAAAATAAGCCTTGTACTATTCTAATTTGACAAAATTGGTCCTTATGATAACTTTTGAGAAGTTACAAGTTAAACCCTTCAAAAATCAGAAAATTACATGTTAGGTCCCTGAAGTTTGTAGAATTGGCAGAAAAGGTCCCTGGGTTTTGAAAATAAAAAAAATACATCTTTGGTCCTTGGGTTATTAATAATTGACAAAAATAGTCCTTATAAATATTTGGGAAAGTTACAAATTCAGTCCCTCTATTTTGTCAAAATTACAAAATTGGTCCTTGTTTACTAAAAACCAACCGGATCCTTTTTGTTATTAAACCCCAAATCCAGTCCAAATCCAATAGCCCACCCTTTTTTATTGTCCTTGGGCCCAACCTTTTCCCAGCCCACCAAGCAAACCCAACGCCCTTTTAATAAAACGGAGGTTGACCCCGTTGACCCCCTTCTTCCCCAATACCACCATCACTGTACCCCCCTCTCCCTCAGCCTCCTTCTCCAATACCAGGGTGGTATCACCACCTCACCACACCACCTGTACACTTCCACCACACTCCCAACATCATCATTTCACCCCACTTTAGCATTAAATTCTTTCCCCACCATTTTCACTCAACCTCCATACTTACAGCCTGTTTATTGAACAAAACTCACCCATAGTCCACCCCTGTTATCCTAAGTTGTCCCCTACACCTCCACATAACACCAAGAATCCTTAATTAGTCTCAATCTGCTCCAATGCCACGTGTAATGATTTGGCGCCAAAAATGCTTTTAAACGGTTAAGATGAATTACAGTGATCCAATGGTTCAATTCAAGTGGGATTTGTTCAGAGATGCATGGGGAGTCTCAAAAGGCTATAAAGAAGGGGAGGGAAGCATTGTGGAGTAATATCTAGTTTAAAAAATAAAATTGTATGTCGACTTATTAAGTTTCTAGGTTTCCAGTTTATGTTATGTTTTAAAGTTTAAATTCTAGTGTTGTAAGTGTATTGTAAAACTTCCTTTAATAATAAATTCCAAGTTTGTGTATGAATTCAGTTTGTGCAAGTTTAAAATTAAAAATTCTCAATTTGCTCAAGTGATATTCTTAGTTGATGTTATTCTGGACATATACTGATACATATAAGCTCCTATAAAGCTTATAAAGGCTTTTAGTAAGTTACAATTCAATATAATAAAAAAATTTCCACAAATACAAAGTCAGTCAACATAAGTCAACTGTGCAAGTTTTGGATGTGATTTCTGGATTCAGAGTTGATTTAGAAGCAAAAAAGAGCTGTGGAAAATGGTTTAGATCCTCAGGGAGGAATTAGGTTCTTGGTTCTTGGTGTTTCATACTCACAGTCCCAAAGTTGTAAGCTTAAATTTCATTTTCAAGTTCAATTTTCTACAATAATAGTGTAATTGATTAATTCTGTGTTATTGTTGTTTAAATAGAGTTATTTAGTGATAAAATAGATAAAAATATAATAGTTGTTCATTAGTTTTTATGGTTGTTGAATATCTCATATTTAAGTATTATATGACTTGATTTGGATTTCTGAGTTATTGTTATCATTTCTGAGAAATTAAGGTTTTAACAGATTCATATAAGTATAATAATGGTTTTGTGTTATTAGGTTGGTCCAAATCAGTTGTTTTCTTGGAAAACCTTCAAATTAGTGCAATATAGAGGTGTTTGGATTAGTGAATTACACTGTGACTTTGTGGTTGTTTTGGTATTTTTCTATTGTGGATAGGTTGCATCAGTCATAAGTAGGATATTAGAAGCATAATATCAGGTCTTACACACCAATTAGTCAAAATTACAAACAACTCACCCACACAGTTAACTGTGTGGGTTTTGGAGTCCAAAAAGTATTCATGTTGGTTTAGAAGTTGTTGATTTGCACTATGATAACCTTATTTAAGCTAATAATTGTAGTTTCAGTCACTAAATTAGGATCAAACTTCATATAAGTCAACTGAGCTTAAAATTAGAAAAAGTCAAAAGTTGCTTGTGCAGAAAATCACCAAATTAGCAAGAATATTAGTGATTTTTGTGTCATGATCTAGGGCATGAAACTTGTTGTGTATAAACTTTACCAGCTGAACCTTTGATTTTCATAAGTTTTATAATTTTGTGATTTTTTTAAGTGGACCAAAATGCCCATTGAACTGACCCGCAGGGCAAGCTTGTTGCCCTGTCTCAGTAGACCCTAGCTCACCCACCACCTTTGGTGGTGTTTTTTGGTTAACCCAGTGGGTCTCACACCCCATAATTAGGTTCTTACAACCCCCTCCTACCAGGCTTGAACCCTTGACCTTTTGTTTGACCTTTAGACCAGTGGACCCCACCTTAAATCAGCTTGGAACTTTGTCCCAATTCTGCCTCAGAATTGAAATAAGCAAAGTGCTTAATTGTTGTTTATGGCTTATTGAATCTGCTTATTTGATATAATCTTGCTCAATATAGTTCATCTAACTAATAGGAACCAGAATTTACCTTGTGGACCCCACACAAGCTTAGTTGAGCTTATTTCTTAACCAAGTCAACAAAAGTCAAACTGTTTTGGGTAATAAGCACTCTCAGTGCTTATTTTGAGTTTATAAATTATTTTCCTTTATTAAAGTTTCTTATTTTAAGTATTTTATTAGTTTTATAAAATAAAAAACCAGAAAAGAACAAACTTAAATATAGTGATAGCCTCTATTTAATAGAAATTATCTATTTAATTTTCTTTTTAGCTTATTTATAAGCACTTCTGCTATGTTATATTTTTATTAAATCTCTTATATATTAAAGTAATTTTATAAATTTTTCCAGAATTTTCCTTTGTCATTTGGTATTATTTAGAATTAATATTAGTTAAATTAATAATTAAATAATAAATAAGAATTAAATAGCATAATTATATTTTATAAAGTACCACATAGTTGTTATAATTTTTATAGCTTTTATATAAGGTAAAACAATTTTATAAATTTTTCTAGAATTTATACTATTCATTTTCTATTTTTAATAATATAATTAGTTTAATTGATAATTAATTAACAAATAGAATAATAATTAGTAAATTAGATTAAAAATACATAAAATAAAGTTTTTATAATTTTTTAGGATTCCCATGATGGTTAATTAGATATATAAAAATTTTCATAATTATCTAAGTCTTTTTAGTATTTATAAATAATTTAATCAATATAATTAGTTAAATAATAATTAATTAATAATAAATAGATAAATAGTGTGAAAAATATAATTTTAGTTTTAAAATAAGTTTTATAATATTTTAAATTTTTAGACATTTTAATTTTAATTTTCTAGACTTATTTTACATTTTCTTAATTATTAGTTAATTATTAAATAATTAATAATAGTTATTAAATAAAAATAATTAATTAAATAGTTATTAATTATAAAATAAATATTTTAAATTTATTTAATTTGCATTTAAGCCCCTAAGGCTTGTAAAATCCTACTATTATTAAAGTTGTTTTTGTTTACGTTTAAATAATAAACATTTACGTTTTCCAGTCCCTTTTCACTTGTACGTATCTGATTTCACGTATTGATTGATATAGCTTATTAAAGCTATTCACTCTTATTTTTCAGTAGTACAATCACTTAAACCCTTTTCCTGTTTAATTCACCTGATCTCAAAGTCGTTTTATTTCAGATTTCACATCTCGTTGGGATCTAACGATCCAGGGAAACACTAAACTCACCGGAGTATTGGCCTAAGCTGTCTGATTTGTTGATCATAACTTGGTTGATATTATCTGACTGTTTACCACCAATCAAAATTTGGCGCCGCTGCCGGGGAGGTGTTCTGCGTATTACGACTTTTTGAAATATCTGTGAGTTTGAATTATCACACTTTGTTATATATCATCTTTTTGTCTGTATTTCTTTTCTATTTGTATTTTTAGTTTCCCGTCACTCTAAGGATTCTTAGAGTCGTCTCTAGTGCATGCGCACTCGTTCTTCTAGGTCAACAAGCCCTTTACGTGAGCTTGTCAGAATTCCTCGAAGACGCCGTAGACGTTCTGCCCCAACAGCCGTATCTGAGGAATGTGCTATTTCCCCTAAGAAAGTTATCATGGCGGAAGACCGTCCGATGAATGAGCTTCTCCAAGCACCCATTGAGGGTTACGGAGACGCTATTGTTGTCCCAACCATTGTGGCTGAATACTTTGAGCTCAAAACCGGGTTACTAAATCTAGTAACCTCAAGCCAATTTTATGGTTTTGAGAGGGATGATCCTCATGCTCATATTCGATGGTTTAACAAGATTACATCTACCATCAAATACAAGAACGTCCCTTCCGAAGCAGTCAAACTTCTTCTTTTCCCGTTTTCTCTTGAGGGAGCAGCCCGCATTTGGCTGGAAAAACAACCTCCTCGTTCAATAAACTCATGGGAAGATTTAGTTACCAAATTTGTAAACGAATTTTTTCCCCCGTCCAGAACGACAAGTCTTAAAAATGAAATCATCAAATTTACTCAAAGGTTTGATGAATCGTTTGGTGACGCATGGGATCGTTTCAAAGAATTGCTTCGTCGATGTCCTCATCATGGTTTCACTGAATTGATGCAAATTGACACGTTTTATAATGGTGTGAGTCAATCAGACCAAGATTCTCTCAATGCCTCCGCGGGAGGTAATTTTTTGAGCAAAACCACAAAAGAAGCTTTAGAAATCATTGAAAATAAGTCCAAAGTCCGCACTACACGCACAAAGCCATATAACTCCCAAGTGAATGCTGGTCCTTCTACTTCATCGCCCGTGAGTACTTCTAGCACCGATGCTAAGATAGACAAACTCACGGACGCCATTCAAGCTTTGGTTCTCTCAAACCAGAAAAAAGTCACTTTCACACAAAACCCTTCACATGCTGAAGTAAAAAAGGTGAAAGTTTGTGTCACTTGTGGTGGCCCACATGCTTACTACAATTGTACTGCCACCGATGGCAGTCCTTTTGAAGCCAATGGCCTAGCCGGTACTACAAATCAGGGAGGTAATCAATACCGTCCTCCAATTGAACCAAGTTACCGTGCTAACACACATATGGGACCACCCGGGTTTAATCCAAACCCAAATTTGCAAAACCGAAACCAGAACCAACCACGAATGAACCAAGGTTATCAAAACCAAGGGAATTTCCATCCTGGACAGAATCAAGGTTTCCACAATCAAGGAAACTTTAACAGAAACAATTTCAACCCCGGAAATCATTTTCAGGGAAATGGTAACCCAAATTAGGGAAATTTTCAGCCACAACAAGGTTATAATCAAAATAACCGGGTCCAAAATTTCCCCAACCAAACACAAGCCATTCTCCCAGCTCCACAACCATCATCAGATGAGTTGTTAAAGCAGTTCATGAAAACTCAAGAAGAGACAAACAGGTTGTTGGTCAGCCAGATTTCTGAAATCAAGAAATCTTTAAATGAACAACCCTCGGGCTCTGGAAAACTTCTGAGCAACACGATCGCAAACCCGAGGGGCGATGCAAAGGCGATCACAACCAGGAGCGGGGTTTCATATGATGGACCCACTGTTTCCACTACCACTTCTTCTCCTTCTCCCAAGGTGGTGGAAAATAACACCGAGGTAAATAAGGACAAAGTACTTCCTACTCATAAGGGAGGTACCCAAGACATCCCACCTCATGTTGTCCCGAAACCCAAACCAAAACCTAGAGTTGTTTTTGAACAAAATGATATCCCAGTTGAAACACCTCAGTCCAAGCCTTCTACCTCCTCTATTCCTTACCCCTTACGCTTGAGTGAACAAAAGCTCCGTGAAAAAGCTAGTCACCAGATGGATAAATTCTTTCAAATCTTCCAAGATTTGCATTTTGACATTAGCTTTGCGGATGCTATTATTCTGATGCCCAAATTTGCATCGACAATCAAACACTTGTTAAGCAACAAGGAGAAACTGTTTGAAATGGCAAAGACTCCCTTGAATGAGAACTGCTCTGCAGTTCTTTTAAAGAAGCTTCCCGAGAAGCTGGGAGATCCTGGAAAATTTCTAATACCATGTGTATTTCCGAGAATGGTTGATTGCTATGCCTTGGCCGATCTTGGTGCAAGTATCAACCTAATGCCATATTCAGTTTGGAAGAAACTTTCTCTTCCTGATCTTACTCCTACCTGCATGACTTTAGAGCTTGCAGACTGATCGATATCTCGTCCTCTCGGCATTGCCGAGGACGTGTTTGTGAAGGTAGGAAAATTTCATCTCCCCGCTGACTTTGTAGTGGTTGATTTCGATGCTGATCAAAGGGTCCCTCTCATTGTTGGGAGGGGTTTCCTTAGAACGGGCCGTGCTCTTATCGATGTATTTGAGCAAGAAATCACTCTTCGTGTGGGTAATGAAGCTGTTACATTTAACCTCGATCAAACCTCGAGGTACTCCTCCAATTATGATTCTGAAGCAGTTAATCAAATAGATATCATAGACATTACTTCGGAGGAGTATTCTCAAGAGTTTCTTGGTTATTCTCATAATTCTGTGAGTGGGGATCCCACTCCATCATCTGAAACTATCATTTCCGACTCTTCCCCTTCTCTCACTCCGTTTGAGGGAAGTGATTTCTTTTTGGAAGAGATCGAGGCTTTTCTCAAAAGTGATTCAATTCCATCGGGAATTGATAACACTGAGATTGATCTGGAGGGAGATATTCTTCTCCTTGAGAGATTGCTAAAGGTTTTCCTGAGGTCGAGCTCAAGGACTTACCTCCTCATCTTGAATATGCATTTTTGGAGGGTGATGATAAATTACCCGTCATTATTGCTAAAGGTTTTAGTGATGAGGAGAAAGTTGCTCTCATAAAGGTCTTGAAGTCACACAAGCAAGCAATTGCTTGGAAGCTCTCTGATATTAAGGGTATTAACCCAGAGTTTTGTACACACAAAATCTTAATGGAGGATGACTTCAAACCTGCAGTGCAACATCAAAGAAGGGTGAATCCAAAAATCCATGATGTGATTAAACAAGAGGTTCTTAAACTTCTTGATGCAGGATTGATTTACCCTATCTCTGATAGTCCATGGGTTAGTCCCATTCATTGCGTCCCAAAAAAGGGTGGCATTACTGTTGTCACTAATGAGGAAAATGAGTTGATTCCAACTCGGCTGGTTACCGGATGGCGTGTTTGCATTGACTATCGTAAGTTAAATGACGCCACCCACAAAGACCACTTTCCGCTGCCCTTTATGGACCAGATGCTTGAGAGATTAGCAGGAAACGAGTACTATTGTTTCCTTGATGGTTTCTCAGGATACTTTCAAATCCCCATTGATCCATCGGATCAAGAAAAGACTACCTTTACATGCCCTTATGGAACCTTTGCTTATAAACGTATGCCTTTTGGCTTATGTAATGCTCCAGGTACATTCCAGAGGTGCATGATGGCCATATTTACCGACATGATCGGTAAAACCATGGAGGTCTTTATGGATGACTTTTCGGTCATTGGGGATTCATTCCAAACATGTCTCACCAATTTAGAAAAAATGTTGAAAAGGTGTAAAGACACCAATCTATGTCTAAATTGGGAAAAGAGTCACTTTATGGTCAAAGAGGGCATTGTCCTTGGCCATAAGATTTCCAAGAATGGGATTGAGGTTGACAGAGCTAAGGTTGATGTCATTGCTAAACTGCCTCATCCTACTACCGTCAAAGGTATTAGGAGTTTCTTGGGTCATGCCGGATTCTATCGTCGATTTATACAAGATTTTTCTAAAATCTCACGGCCTATGACTCATCTCCTTGAAAAGGATGCTCCTTTTATCTTCTCACCTGAGTGCATCGAAGCTTTTGAAACATTGAAGAAAAAGCTTACTGAGGCACCCATTCTTGTTGCCCCCGATTGGGATTTACCCTTTGAACTTATGTGCGATGCAAGTGATTTTGCTATCGGTGCAGTCTTGGGGCAACGCAAAATGAAACACTTTCAGCCTATCCACTACGCAAGCAAAACTATGAACGAAGCTCAAACTCATTACACCACTACGGAAAAAGAATTATTAGCTGTGGTGTATGCTTTTGAGAAATTTCGGACATACTTAATCTTGACTAAATGCGTAGTGTATACGGATCACTCGGCTCTAAAATATCTATTTGCAAAACAAGATGCAAAGCCGAGATTGCTCCGTTGGGTTCTCCTCCTCCAGGAATTTGATATCATTATTCGTGATAAAAAAAGGAGCTGAGAACCTGGCTGCTGATCATTTGTCCCGATTAGAGAACCCTCATCAAGATGTGTATGAGAAAAAGGAAATTAATGAAACATTTCCTCTCGAAACACTCAATGCGGTTGCTTTTCGCGGAGATTCTACTACCCCATGGTTTGCCGATTTCGCAAACTATCATGCGGGTAACTTTGTTGTGAAAGGGATGTCAACCCAACAGAAGAATAAATTCTTTAAGGATGTTAAACATTACTTCTGGGATGACCCCTACTTATTCAAAATCTTTGCGGATCAAGTCATCCGACGGTGTGTATATGGACAGGAAGCCACTGAAATTCTCAAGGCTTGCCATGCTGGACCCACTGGGGGACATCATAGTCCTAATTACACCGCCAAAAAGGTGTTTGATTCCGGATTCTTTTGGCCCACAATTTATAAAGATGCCCAGGATCTCATTAAAACCTGTGACGCTTGTCAGCGTCATGGAAACATTTCACAAAGAAATGAGATGCCACAAAATGCTATTCAATTATGTGAAATATTTGATATCTGGGGCATTGACTTTATGGGGCCATTTCCATCATCTAGAGGAAACAAGTACATACTTGTGGCTGTTGATTATTTATCAAAGTGGGTCGAAGCAAAAGCTTTTGATTGGTTCTGAACGGTCAACTAAGTTTCCCAGGTAATGGTCAACCTAGTCAAACGTCTAAAACCAACTAACCAAGGAGTACAGTGTATTCCCGGGTCGTTATGTCCCAGCGAGGTAAGCAATAGTATTAAAAAACGTTTAAAGTGATCGGGTGATTTAACAGGAGGATCAGAAATTTGCTTTGAGTGATTATACTACGAGATTATGATTGAGAATGGCTTATAAACACTATTGGAACAATTACTGATGATCAGATTATCTAGAAACGTAAGTTAACCTAAAAACGCGCGTTTGAGTTAAAAAATAACGTGAACGCGCGAAATAAAAAGTGAAACGAGAGCAAATAAAGTCCTACGAACGTGAAAATTATATTTTTATAATCCTAATGACTTAAGAAAATTTTTAGAAAAAGAAAAATAATTTTTACACTATTTAATTAATTATTATTAATTAATTACTAATTTCTAATTACTTTTTAATTAACTAAATTACACTAATTATTAATTAATTATGAAAATTACCTAGAAAAATGAAAATTAAATTTAGAAAAATCTAAAATATTATAAAACTATTTTTAAAACAGAAAACCTAATTTTTCTACCTTTTAATTATTTAATATTAATTAAAACTAATTATTTAATTAATTTAAACTAAAATTAATTATTAAAAATACCAAATGAACTAGGAAAAATCTGGAAAAATTACTAAAATTATTTTAACTAAAAAGAAGCCTAAGAAAATTTTAAAAATGAAAATTGCTTATAAATAAGCAGAAAATAAGCCAAAATGGCTTAAATAGAAGCTATCACTTTCTAAATATTTGACTTTTTCTTGTTTTTCTTTTATAAATTCACTTAACTAAAGCAAATAAGCAACTTTTACAAATGGACTTGTGCTGAGATTCAGAAATAAGCACTTGGAGATCCCAAGTGCTTAACAGATTAATGGAGAAGCTTATTAGGACTTGAAGATTTGTTGAAAAGCTATGCTCAAGCTAATTTACTGAGCATTAAGTTAACACAGAAGGCCAAATACTTGAATTGAGCAAAGTCAATAAGAAAAAGTACAAGAATAAGCAGTTGATAGCAAATAAGCACTTAAACAAGGAACACATACAAGCAGGCCTGAAACAAGTATTTTGGACCTCTGTGGGGCCCACAGAGGTGAAGGGAGGTCCAAGGAAAGAGTTGACTCCTAAAGCTGACCTGGTAGACTCAAGAATAAGCCAATAAGCTGAGCTTATGGCTTATTCTGAAGCAATTGGTGGACCCATAAACTCTGGTTCAATTCAGAATGGGTCAGTTTGGTTATGCAGACAGGTCACAAACAAAGCTCAACAAATTGGGTTCCAATAAGCTAAAATCTAGATTAAGCTCAGAAATCAAAAGTCCTACTAACAAGCTCTCTAAAAATCCATAATACCAAATGTGGGGTCCACTGATGTGATCACAACAAGCTCAAAAGAAAAGGACACAAGGACTGGTGCAGGGGAACTAGCTTTCCCTGCAGCCTTGGAAAAGCTAATGCAAAAGCTAAATAAAAAAATCAAAAAAATAAGCTGGTCAAGTTTACTTGTAGTTGAGGTGGTAGACTTTAAGCAAAACAAATTTCACATCGTAATTCATACCACAAAAATCAGGAAAAATCTCCCAAAAAATGGGATTTCTGACCTTAACAAGCAATTTTGACTTTTGAAATTGTTATACCATTTGACTTTCATGAATTTTTGTTGAGTCTAGTGAATTGAAACTGACTTATTACCACTAATTGAACCTAATTTAAACTAGATTAACAAGTTGCAAACCAAATTGGTGAATATGGCTACCTAAAATTTAAACAGTTAAACAGAATTAAGGTAGACTTGAGTTTTTGACTTTCTCACTAAAAACACCAAACTAACAGCTTGACTGAGCAATATTGACCCTAGGCTTGAAGTTTGAGCAGTTCCTAATTACTAAAAATCACCACAACACTGCCAACTCAATAATGCCAAACACCCCTTTTGTTATCTGTTTTGTGATTAATGAAGTAGCAGTCTGATTTAAGCATGAAATCTCATTTTAAGCATGTCTCATGGTTTACTAATCTTCATTCAAACTCAAAAACACAGATGCAAACACCTTTAATCCAACAAATCCACAATTCTCATTAACAGATTTAATGAGACAGATAAATAAAGAAATTTTAAGTGAATGCTATCTATAATTATGACTACCACACTAACTATGTTTAATGCATTATCAATACTACTAACAAGCTGACCTAAACAATCATTAACAAACAATTAGCAACGCTACAGTAAATTTTTAGAAAGATTGAAACTCACAGTGTGCAATCCTGCAAGTAAACTGAACCAAAGATGAATCACCCACTTATATGACTCCCATGAGTCCCTAATATACCCATTCCATTCCCTGCATTCTCCTCTTCTTCATAACTCCTTTTTTTTTCTGTATATTTATTTGTTTATTTTTTTTTATAATTATTATTGATGAAAATAAATAAAAGCAGAATTGAAACTTAAAAACAACTTATATTAATGATAATGTAAAATGGATTACAACTGAGACTTAATGGAAATTACAATTCTTGGAAAATAACTAAAATTAACTCTAAAAAACTAACTATCTCCTCTGCTCCATCTTTTTCTTTTTATACTTCCCAATTATGGTTTCTGAGCCCCCTGTAGCACTTCCCACTTCAATCCTGACCTTTGGATTAAGATAAGATGATCACCTCCTTCCATTTAGATTTTGGCGCGAAAACTCCTTGGCGTTTTCTTTGAATAATTGAAGCCAGGGGGTGATTTTGGAGCCTTGTGTTTGGTTTGGAGTGCAAGGGGGAGGGTGGAGTGTATCAGAGGGGGAAGGTTGGGTTTGTGATGATTGTGTTGGGGGGAGTTGCAGGCTAGGAGGTAGGCTGAGGTGGAGGGTTGACCTTGGTTGGGGAGGTCAAAGTTGGGGGAGGTATTAAAATGGACGGGGTGGGTTTATTAGTGGTGTGTGGGCTGGGCTAGGGTGAGATGGGAATGGGCCTGGAGTGTTGGTGTGTTGGATCAGGTTTGTGTTTGGGATTGGTATTGGATTTGTTTGTTTATTTTGTACAAAAAAAACACAAGGACTAATATTGTAATTATCCGAAAATCCAGGGGTTAAAATTGTAATTTCCCCAAAGTTATCACAAGGGCCAAAGTTAACAATTCCAATAACCCAAGGACCCAAAATGTAATTTTTCACAAATAAATACCCAGGGACCATTTTTGTAAATTTCCAAACCTCGGGGACTAAAATTGCCATTTCACCAATCTTTCATCCCAAGGACTATTTTAGACACATTTTGACTTTCCAAGGACAAAAATGATTTTCCTTTCAAAAATATCCCACCAGGGTCCAAATCTGTCATTTTCTGAAACTCCAGGGACCTTTTATGCCAATTTTGGATTTTGAGGGGCCAAACATGTAATTTTCTCAAACTTTTTCACCCAAGGACTTATTTTGACAATTTTTGACTTTTCTTTGCCTTGGGTTGACTTTTCTTTCATTTTGAACTTTCAGGGACTAGTTTTGCCAAATTTTGAAACTTGAGGGACTGAAACTGCCAATTGTGCAAACTTTGTTCATTTTTCATTTGTTTTTTAAACATTTTGCATCTAAAACATATAAAACACACTTTTGGGATAAATTGTGTATTTTGATGCGTTTTTGGGTGTTTTTTGATGTTTTGGCAGTTCAGATACGATAAAAATGATGAGTATTTACACACTCATCAGCTTTACCCACAAATGATGCCCGAGTTGTAGTGAAATTCCTGAAATCTCTTTTTGCCTGTTTTGGAACCCCACGTGCTATCATAAGTGATCGTGGTACGCATTTCTGCAATGACAAATTTGACAAAGTCATGCAAAAGTATGGTGTAACCCACCGTCTTTCTACCGCGTATCACCCACAAACAAGTGGGCAAGTTGAGGTTTCAAATCGTGGTATCAAAAGGATACTTGAGAGGACTGTTGGTGAAAACCGTGCTGCCTGGTCGGATAAATTAGATGACGCACTATGGGCCTTTCGTACAGCTTATAAAATACCCATTGGGTGTACACCTTACAAGCTTGTGTACGGAAAGACATGTCATCTACCGATGGAACTTGAGCACAAAGCCTACTGGGCATTGAAACATGCCAACTTTGACCTCAAAACTGTGGGTGATCACAGAAAAGTTCAAATGAATGAATTAAATGAACTACGTGATCAGGCTTACGAGAACTGTTTAATCTAAAAAGAAAAAACAAAGAGAATTCATGACTCAAAAATAAAGAACCGCGTTTTTAACGTTGGTGATCGAGTACTTCTCTTTAATTCTAGATTAAAGATCTTCTCGGGTAAATTAAAAACCCGTTGGACTGGTCCATTCACTATTACTAAGGTTTATCCATATGGTACCGTTGAGTTATCTCAAAATGACGGTCCATGTTTTAAAGTGAATGGGCATCGTGTGAAACATTACTTTGGAGAGGACATACCAAACATGGTTGTCCCGGATCTCCAAAATTTCCCCAAGGACAATTAAATTCGGGGATAGAGTCAAGCTAGCGACTCGATGAACAAAAACAATAGCACAATACGGGTTTTCACCCGTATCTCTGATTCTTTCTATTTTCTACCACCTTAGTGTGGAGGAATGGCCAGCCCCCCGCTATTTGAAAAATGTATATATGTATATAAGCTCAAAAAAAAAAAGCATGTGTATATAGAGAAATAAAGTGAAATTTGGTATTTCCGCAGTTAGATTCGAATATTAGCTTTTTCCATTCAAAGAGTCGGCATAATAGCCGGAACTTTGAATAATGAGGACAATATTCATTTCTAAGTGTGGGGGGGGGGGGGGGGAATTCTAGCGAATTTTTATCAAAATTATATCTTCTAGTACCCCCGTTTTTGGCCAAAATTTTCAAAAAAATTTTCACTTTATTTCAAAAATTTTGTGGTAATCAGTCCGCCAGGTCTAACCGACAAAGGGATTGGCTAATCCAGGAGCAAACGGCTCTTGGTAAAGATAACTCAAACCCGTTGATGGCTTGCAATTTGCCAAAAATTGTATGGTTCCTCAACTCCCCATCATCCTCAAAAGATAATGAGTTGGCTAGCCCGCAAGATTATGGCTTGTGGTAAAGGCCGTAGAAAAACCATAATTGGTAATCAGCTCACCAAGATGTTGGCTATTCCATCAAGAGTTGGCTAGTCCAGAAGCAAACGGCTTTTTGTAAAGACAAATCAAATCCGTTGACAGCTGGTGGTTTGCTAAAAATCACACGGTTATCAGGTGTGCCACAGTTCTTACACCTGGCTACTCCAGAAGTGATGGCTTTTGGTAAAGAGTAAAAATCTATTAAATTTTCTCAAAAAGATTGCTAGGGACTAGCAATAGTTTAGTGTGGGGGATTGATGAGTGTGTAAATACTCATAATTTCTATTACATTTAAACTGCAAAAACATATAAAAACACACAGGAATGCCTTAAAATACATAAAATTATCCCTGGATTGTGTTTTTATGCAAAAGGATTGAAAACTGATGAAAAACAATACATTTCACATAATTTACAGTTTCAGTCCCTGAACTTTGAAAAATTGGCAAAACTAGTCCCTGGTAAATCAAAACATGAAAAATATCATCAAAGGTCCTTAGGGATTCATAAATTGTCAAGTATAGTCCTTTAAAGTTAAAAATTGCAAAATGACAACTTTAGTCCCTCAAGTTTGGAAAATGTCAAAAATAGTCCCTAAGGTTTTGTAAATACAAAAATATGAAAAATAAGCCTTGTACTATTCTAATTTGACAAAATTGGTCCTTATGATAACTTTTGAGAAGTTACAAATTAAACCCTTCAAAAATCAGAAAATTACAAGTTAGGTCCCTGAAGTTTGTGGAATTGGCAGAAAAGGTCCCTGGGTTTTGAAAATAAAAAAAATACATCTTTGGTCCTTGGGTTATTAATAATTGACAAAAATAGTCCTTATAAATATTTGGGAAAGTTACAAATTCAGTCCCTCTATTTTGTCAAAATTACAAAATTGGTCCTTGTTTACTAAAAACCAACCGGATCCTTTTTGTTATTAAACCCCAAATCCAGTCCAAATCCAATAGCCCACCCTTTTTTATTGTCCTTGGGCCCAACCTTTTCCCAGCCCACCAAGCAAACCCAACGCCCTTTTAATAAAACGGGGGTTGACCCCGTTGACCCCCTTCTTCCCCAATACCACCATCACTGTACCCCCCCCCCCCCCCCTCTCCCTCAGCCTCCTTCTCCAATACCAGGGTGGTATCACCACCTCACCACACCACCTGTACACTTCCACCTCACTCCCAACATCATCATTTCACCCCACTTTAGCATTAAATGCTTTCCCTACCATTTTCACTCAACCTCCATACTTACAGCCTGTTTATTGAACAAAACTCACCCATAGTCCACCCCTGTTATCCTAAGTTGTCCCCTATACCTCCACATAACACCAAGAATCCCTAATTAGTCTCAATCTGCTCCAATGCCACGTGTAATGATTTGGCGCCAAAAATGCTTTTAAACGGTTAAGATGAATTACAGTGATCCAACGGTTCAATTCAAGTGGGATTTGTTCAGAGATGCATGGGGAGTCTCAAAAGGCTATAAAGAAGGGGAGGGAAGCATTGTGGAGTAATATCTAGTTTAAAAAATAAAATTGTATGTCGACTTATTAAGTTTCTAGGTTTCCAGTTTATGTTATGTTTTAAAGTTTAAATTCTAGTGTTGTAAGTGTATTGTAAAACTTCCTTTAATAATAAATTCCAAGTTTGTGTATGAATTCAGTTTGTGCAAGTTTAAAATTAAAAATTCTCAATTTGCTCAAGTGATATTCTTAGTTGATGTTATTCTGTACATATACTGATACATATAAGCTCCTATAAAGCTTATAAAGGCTTTTAGTAAGTTACAATTCAATATAATATAAAAATTTCCACAAATACAAAGTCAGTCAACATAAGTCAACTGTGCAAGTTTTGGATGTGATTTCTGGATTCAGAGTTGATTTAGAAGCAAAAAGGAGCTGTGGAAAATGGTTTAGATCCTCAGGGAGGAATTAGGTTCTTGGTTCTTGGTGTTTCATACTCACAGTCCCAAAGTTGTAAGCTTAAATTTCATTTTCAAGTTCAATTTTCTACAATAATAGTGTAATTGATTAATTCTGTGTTATTGTTGTTTAAATAGAGTTATTTAGTGATAAAATAGATAAAAATATAATAGTTGTTCATTAGTTTTTATGGTTGTTGAATATCTCATATTTAAGTATTATATGACTTGATTTGGATTTCTGAGTTATTGTTATCATTTCTGAGAAATTAAGGTTTTAACAGATTCATATAAGTATAATAATGGTTTTGTGTTATTAGGTTGGTCCAAATCAGTTGTTTTCTTGGAAAACCTTCAAATCAGTGCAATATAGGGGTGTTTGGATTAGTGAATTACACTGTGACTTTGTGGTTGTTTTGGTATTTTTCTATTGTGGATAGGTTGCATCAGTCATAAGTAGGATATTAGAAGCATAATATCAGGTCTTACACACCAATTAGTCAAAATTACAAACAACTCACCCACACAGTTAACTGTGTGGGTTTTGGAGTCCAAAAAGTATTCATGTTGGTTTAGAAGTTGTTGATTTGCACTAAGATAACCTTATTTAAGCTAATAATTGTAGTTTCAGTCACTAAATTAGGATCAAACTTCATATAAGTCAACTGAGCTTAAAATTAGAAAAAGTCAAAAGTTGCTTGTGCAGAAAATCACCAAATTAGCAAGAATATTAGTGATTTTTGTGTCATGATCTAGGGCATGAAACTTGTTGTGTATAAACTTTACCAGCTGAACCTTTGATTTTCATAAGTTTTATAATTTTGTGATTTTTTTAAGTGGACCAAAATGCCCATTGAACTGACATGCAGGGCAAACTAGTTGCCCTGTCTCAGCAGACCCCAGCTCACCCACTACCTTTGGTGGTGTTTTGTGGTTAACCCAGGGGGTCCCACACCCCATAATTAGGTTCTTACAACCCCTCTCCTACCAGGCTTGAACCCTTGACCTTTTGTTTGACCTTTAGACCAGTGGACCCCACCTTAAATCAGCTTGGAACTTTGTCCCAATTCTGCCTCAGAATTGAAATAAGCAAAGTGCTTATTTGTTGTTTATGGCTTATTGAATCTGCTTATTTGATATAATCTTGCTCAATATAGTTCATCTAACTAATAGGAACCAGAATTTACCTTGTGGACCCCACACAAGCTCAGTTGAGCTTATTTCTTAACCAAGTCAACAAAAGTCAAACTGTTTTGGGTAATAAGCACTCTCAGTGCTTATTTTGAGTTTATAAATTATTTTCCTTTATTAAAGTTTCTTATTTTAAGTATTTTATTAGTTTTATAAAAGAAAAAACCAGAAAAGAACAAATTTAAATATAGTGATAGTTTCTATTTAATAGAAATTATCTATTTAATTTTCTTTTTAGCTTATTTATAAGCACTTCTGCTATGTTATATTTTTATTAAATCTCTTATATATTAAAGTAATTTTATAAATTTTTCCAGAATTTTCCTTTGTAATTTGGTATTATTTAGAATTAATATTAGTTAAATTAATAATTAAATAATAAATAAGAATTAAATAGCATAATTATATTTTATAAAGTACCACATAGTTTTTATAATTTTTATAGCTTTTATATAAGGTAAAACAATTTTATAAATTTTTCTAGAATTTATACTGTTCATTTTCTATTTTTAATAATATAATTAGTTTAATTGATAATTAATTAACAAATAGAATAATAATTAGTAAATTAGATTAAAAATACATAAAATAAAGTTTTTATAATTCTTTAGGATTCCCATGATGGTTAATTAGATATATAAAATTTTTCATAATTATCTAAGTCTTTTTAGTATTTATAAATAATTTAATCAATATAATTAGTTAAATAATAATTAATTAATAATAAATAGATAAATAGTGTGAAAAATATAATTTTAGTTTTAAAATAAGTTTTATAATATTTTAAATTTTTAGACATTTTAATTTTAATTTTCTAGACTTATTTTATATTTTCTTAATTATTAGTTAATTATTAAATAATTAATAATAGTTATTAAATAAAAATAATTAATTAAATAGTTATTAATTATAAATTAAATATTTTAAATTTATTTAATTTGCATTCAAGCCTCTAAGGCTTGTAAAATCCTACTATTATTAAAGTTGTTTTTGTTTACGTTTAAATAATAAACGTTTACGTTTTCCAGTCCCTTTTCACTTGTACGTATCTGATTTCACGTATTGATTGATATAGCTTATTAAAGCTATTCACTCTTATTTTTCAGTAGTACAATCACTTAAACCCTTTTCCTGTTCAATTCACCTGATCTCAAAGTCGTTTTATTTCAGATTTCACATCTCGTTGGGATCTAACGATCCGGGGAAACACTAAACTCACCGGAGTATTGGCCTAAGCTGTCTGATTTGTTGACCATAACTTGGTTGATATTATCTGACTGTTTACCACCAATCAATTATGTTAATTAAAACTTTTTAATGAGATTTAACTAACATAAATACAAAAGTAATGATAACATTACTAGGCATCTAAATATCAAGTCCATTAAAATAAATACAATGCAAATTATCTAATAGGTAACTAAGTAACGTCATATACGTATAAAATCGTATGCACAAACATTACGAACAAACACATATCTAATCAACCAACAGACAGTGCAACGCACGGGTTGGGTCAAGCCTCGTAGATAGTATAGATAAATGGATGTTATTAATTTCTTTCATGGGCTCGTCAAAACTTTTATAAGGAGGGATAAAAATTGTTGCCATCTTAAATGAACATGATTAAATGTAATTAATGAAAGTAGTATAATACCCATCATACCCTTTATCGTTTTGATTAGATGAGTGGACATGATTTCTTCTCAATCTTCTTAATCTAAAAGTTTTCTCAATCGATCCGGATTATATATATATATATATATATATATATATATATATATATATATATATATATATATATATATATATATATATATATATATTAGAGTACTTGTACGTTTTGTTAAATTTATATTGAAAAAGAGTTCATTTCTCACAATTTTGATATACGCCCGTTAATCACATTCATCTTTTCCATTCGTGGTAATTCTCATTGCCGATCCGTTTCTTGGTCATGGGAAAATATCCATTGAATTTATTGAAAAAATCAGTACAAAAAATGTTTTCTTGGATGATCAAGGTTCATATCGTCCAACTGTTGCACCAACCCTTTTAGATTGACATGATTTTATAGGATGAAAAGGTATTTAATTTTCGCGTATTCTCAAGATATGTTATTTGTTTTGTTCGCTTTTCGTTTGATGACGTATAGTCTATATCCGGGTTACGAACTCGATTAATAAACATTACTAATGCCCAAGCCTGCCACGAAGTGAGGTATCATAACAATAAATTGGGCTACCATACTAACGGTTTGGGCTCACGAAAGCCCAAACCCAAATACACTATTTATGGTCTAGATAAGGACCTATTATTTATGGGATAAAGATCCATAGACCGGATAGGCATTATACGCCGAAGAGTGAGGAACAGAAATCTACAAGGATTTCATGCATATATAAAGAATAACATAATTCTCATTAAAGGTACGATATACAACCCTAGCTCTTCTATACAACCCTAAAATCGATTACTTACTCTCACGCCGGAGGATAATCGTGGGAAACAATCCCACGATAAGCCTAACGGTGTTTGTTTGCTTTCTTAGTGCGCAGGTCTCAAGCATTAAGATTTGATTGGTACGAGAACATGAACCCAAAAAAGGAACGCCAAACTTTTGAATCAACATGTGGCGCCATCCGTGGGACCCTAAACTAAGAACTAGAATGACGAAACACAAAAACTCAAGCCAGCGGACTCCGCAGTTGGAAAAAACACGTGGTGACCCCCAAATGAGGAACCATCAAGATTCGACCTCTAGACAGGCCTCTGGAACAACCAATGCGCCTGGTCACCAAGAATCGGGCCCAACCCTAATTCTCCCAACGGTAGAATTGCCCACAGGGACTACCCAGGCCACCACAGTGGCCCCAAGCGCTGAAGATCTTCAGCGCACTCTCTTCACTACTCCCCATCAAACGACACCTACTGTAGACAACACTGTGCCGCCATGCGCGCCTAATCGAGATAGGGGACCTAATGTGGAGACAAATATCCTCGCACTAGAGGAGGATGTGCCTGAGTTAACACTAAGTAATTTTGTGTCTTAAAATTACGAAACCTTAACTACCCTCATGTAAGAGGAGGCAAGAAGAAGGTCAAGTCAGAGCCTGCAAGCCCGGCTTAACTTTGACCCAGAATACGAAACATCTCCATTACGCTACCGGAAGGGGGGACGCGAAAAAGATAGCCGTAGACTTCCAGTATTCGCTAGAGTTGGAATGACAGCTATAGATGCTGAAGCGTCTGATTCACAGTACTCGGAGAAATATGAAGACAATAGAAGGCGTACCAATGTCCACGAGAGACTTGGTAACCGCAGGATGCAAGACAGACTTGGACGGCAATGCTCACCGAGCGAGAGCTCTTCAAGGTCTGGAAGTAGAAGAATTCATGATAGACTTGGGAGACGGATTTCCCCAAGTGAAAGCCCCCCAAGCTCAGACTCCAAGGAAAAATGGCGCAAGCGCCACAAAAGGGGCAACCCCTCCTCAAGCGAATCCTCGGACAACGAGGACAAAGAAACAGGACACTAGAAGTCCAGAGGAAGACATCGCAAGGAAGAAGATGAAGATATATCTCTTCCTTGGCGTCGTCAAAAGGTTGACGCATTCACACGGCACATCAGCGATTATTCGGATGACAAGAGAAGGCGCATGCCCGCCAATGTTAAAACATTTGATGGAACGGGTGATCCTGATGACCACCTAAAAATTTTTGAATCCGCTGCTACTATCAAAAATTGGCCACAACCTGTGTGGTGCCATATGTTTAACTCCACATTAGTAGGGAATGCGCGAACTTGGTTTAGCAAGCTTCCACAAAGAAGCATAAACGGGTTTGAAGAGTTGCGAAAAGCATTCCGTTTGAACTTCACTCAAAGAAAGAAGTGCGCCAAGAACCCTGTTGAACTGGCCAGAGTAAAACAGCGTCAAGGGGAGTCCACAAGCGCTTATGTGGAGCGCTATAAGGATGAATGCATACACGTCAAGGCGTGCCCCGAAGTGCTAAAAATCTCAGGGTTCATGAATGGGATCAATAACCCAGAGCTGATAAGAAGACTGAATGATAAGGTTCCCCAAACCTTTGATGAACTAATGAAGCGCACCAGATCCTTTATCCAAGGGGAAGCAGCTGCTGCGGATAGCAAAAAAGGTTATTCAACCTATTGGCAACAAGAACAGCCTAGGAGACAATCCAATGACCAGAATAGCAGCCGCAGCAGGAACTACCGCAATCAAGGAAGTGGACGGGATAACGACAAATACACTTCACTCACGAAGACCCCAAGGGAGATATTCGCGATAGAAGGAGCAAACTTCCCGAAACCCCCACCAATGCTCACCCCAGAAGATAGGCGTACTGGAAGTGGATACTGCGAATACAATGAACAAAAAGGTCACACTACCAACGAATGTGTCCAGTTGCGCCAATTAATCGACAAATTAGTAAAAGAAGGAAAAATGGATCACCTCGTTAAGAACATCAAAGAGGGGAAAGACTGACAGAAGAATGGGGCAAAAAAGAGACACCCAAATACAAGGCGGACATAATCTACATGATACAATCATGGCAGCGAAAGACGAGACAGTCAGCCAAAAGTTTTCCTATGGGAGCGAAATCTCTTTCCCCACTCTGACTGCGGACAACGCAGTAGTGGAACCACTCACTATTGAAATACATACGGGGGGTCACAATATCCGCCGCATGTATGTTGATGGAGGAGCATCCACAGATATTATGTACGAACATTGTTTCAAGAGGCTGCGACTTGAGATACAGAGTCAGTTAATTCTGGCCACGACGTCGCTGACTGGCTTCACAGGAGAGAAGATATGGCCCATGGGGCAATTATGCCTACTTGTGGTCATTGGTAATGAGCAACACTCTACGGCAGCTTGGATGAACCTTATGGTAATCAAATCTCCCTCGCCGTACAACGGCATTATTGGGAGACCTGGAATATCATCCATGCGCGCTGTACCGTCCACAGCGCATGGGATGCTCAAATTCCTAGTAGAATGAGGCATTGTCACCCTCTACAATACCACTGTGTCACCCAAAGAATGCAACACAGTAACCAGTGAAGTGAAGGATGTCCCAGAACAGCGCGCAGCAAAAGTGTCAAATCTAAAGGTCGCAATTCACCCTGACTACCCAGATCAACAAGTATCAATTGGAGGGTCGCTGTCTGACAAAGGTAGAGCAACTGTGTGTGCACTCCTGCAAAAGAACCTAGATATCTTTGCATGGGAACCAAAGCACATGACTAGAGTGCCACGATCTATCACGGAGCACAAGCTACAAATCCGACAAGGATATCATCTAATACGGCAGAAAAAGCGCGGCCAGGCTCCAGACCGTGCAAAAGCCATTCTGGAGGAAGTACACAAGCTTGTAGACACAGGCATCATGCAGAAGGTCTACTACCATGACTGGCTTTCTAATCCAGTAATGGTAAAAAAGAGCGATGGCAGTTGGAGAATGTGCGTGGACTTCATTGATCTTAACAAAGCATATCCACAGGACTGTTACCTGCTACCAGAGATAGACTGAAAGGTAGAATCTTTGTGTGGATACCTCTTTAAATGTTTCCTAGACGCATACAAAGGGTACCATCAAATTCAGATGGCTGAGAAAGACGAAGAGAAAACAGCCTTCCACACAAGTCAAGGGGTCTATTGCTATACAAAAATGCCTTTTGGCCTAAAGAATGCGGGAGCAACATACCAGCGGTTGGTGGACAATGCGTTCGAAAAACAAGTAGGTCGCAACCTGGAAGTTTATGTCGATAACATTGTTATAAAGAGTCATACCGAAGAAGAATTGGTGCACGACATTTAGGAAACATTCAAAACACTGGGAAGGATCAACATGAAGTTAAATCCCAATAAGTGTACTTTTGCCGCTACAGAAGGCATGTTTCTTGGGTATTTGATAGAACCTGATGGCATTAAGCCCTGCTCAGAAAAGACAAAAGTTGTCATCGAACTCCCTTCACCACACACACTGAAAGAAGTCCATTCATTAAACGGAAAATAAGCTGGGCTAAATAGATTCTTATCCAAATCAGTAGATAAGTCACTCCCTCTCTTTAAGACACTCACGAAGTGCACAAAAAAGGGAGACTTTCGTTGGACTGCGGAAGCGGAAGAAGCTTTTCAACAGCTTAAGCAATATATAGCAGCACTTCCCAAACTTGTCGCACCCCGACCAGGGGAAGAATTGATCATGTACTTATCTGCAACTCATGGAGCAGTCAGCGCGGTGCTATTGACAGATAGGAACTCCGTTCAAATACCAATATATTTTGTAAGCAACGCACTCAAGAAGACAGAGACTAACTATACTGCTATGGAAAAGCTGGTCTTAGCTTTAGTATTCGCAGCTAAAAGACTGCGCAGATACTTTCAGGCACACCCAATAGCTGTAACTACGGACCAACCTATCAAGCAAGTTATCTCTAAACCTGACGCATCGGGACGGCTACAAAAATGGAGCGTGTTATTGAGCGAGCATAACATCTCTTATAGACCGCGCACTGCAATTAAAGGACAGATATTGGCAGACTTCATCATTGAGAAGCCAGATACCGATACTCCACCTTCAAAGAGCGAGGTAACGCTACAAGAACCATGGGTTCTATTCACGGATGGATCTTCGTGCATGGATGGGTCAGGTGCAGGCCTTATCCTCACTAGCCCAGAAGAAATGGAATTCACTTACGCACTGCGTTTTGAATTCACAGCCACAAACAATGAGGCAGAATATGAGGCCTTACTTGCTGGATTACGCATCGCAACTCAAATGGGTATACGCAACCTAGAAGAAAATTTCGATTCCTGTTTAGTAGCCAACCACGTGTTAGGCGAATATGTGGCTAAGGAGGACAATATGATCCAATACCTCGACAAAACCAAGTCTCTGATCCAGAATTCGACAGGTTCACCATCAAACAAGTTCCTAGAGGAGAAAACAGAAAAGCAGATGTGCTGAGCAAGATTGCATCTACAAGTTTTGCGCACCTGTCAAAACAGGTATTGGTGGAAAACTTGAAGAACAAATCAATCTCAGATATGGAAATATCCATGGTGATAAAAGAACAGGATCCTACGTGGATGACACCTATCATCGAATTCATAAGCAAAGGGATATTACCCCAGGAATAGAAGGATGCTCGTAGGATACGGTGCAAAGCGCAGAAGTTCGAACTCCGAGACGGTATCCTATATCGACGTTCATTCCTACAACCATGGCTTCGGTGCGTTGGACCTCTTCAGGCAGATTACTTACTCTGAGAGATCCACGTTGGTTCATGCAGTATGCACTCAGGACCACGGTCTATTGTGGCACGAGCCTTGTGGTCAGGATACTATTGGCCCATTATGCACCGCGATGCGCGAGATATGATAAAGAAGTGCAGCGACTGCCAAGTCCACAGGCCCATCCCGCACTGACCACAACAAGAACTGACACCCATCACCTCACCATGGCCATTATATAAATGGGGCATTGATATTGCAGGCCCCTTTCTAGTTGCATCAGGGGGACTAAAATTCCTCATAGTGGCCATAGATTATTTCACTAAGTGGATTGAGGCAAAAGCAGTGGCAAGTACCACAGGCAACCAAGTCAAACGCTTCATTTGGGACAACATTGTATGTCGCTTTGGCCTACCTGGAGAAATTATTTCGGACAACGGAAAACAATTCTGTGACAACCCGTTCAAAGACTGATGCGCGCAATTAAACATTACACAACACTTCGCGTCAGTTAAACACCCACAAACCAATGGTTTGGTTGAGTGCGCGAATCGTAGTCTGGGAGAAGGAATAAAAGCGCGCCTTGACAAACATAAAGGAAGATGGGTGGATGAATTGTCGCATGTTTTATGGGCACACCGTACGACAATAAAAGCTAGCACTGGAGATACACCATTCTCTCTTGTCTGTGGGACAGAAGCTGTTATACCGGCCGAGATTGGAATGCCAACTATCCGCACGGCGGAAGTCAATCTCACAACTAATGACGATGAGCGACGCATAGACTTGGATCTGTTGGAAGAAAGGTACGAACGTGCAGCTATACGTGAAGCAAAGGCTAAGTCAAAGATGAAGAAGTATTATGATGCAAAAGTCAGAAACACTTCTTTTAGGCCAGGAGACTTTGTATACCGCGCCAATGATGCAAGCCACGCAGAAGACACGGGCAAGCTTGGACCCAAATGGGAAGGACCCTATGAAGTCACAGAAGCACTAGGCAGAGGCGCATACAAGCTGTGTGATATGGAAGGCCATGAGCTAGAACACACTTGGAATATCTGCAATCTCAAGAGATGTTATATTTAGGAAAGGCTACGGCCCACGCACAGACAACTCTGCACTTTAGTACGTGCCTAATAAATGTCCGTGTATTTGAATTTTCTTTTTTTACGGAATTGTCTTTTATTTTCAAAAACTTGCAAGTATTAATAAAACGTTGTGGTTTCTAGCTAATTCCACAACACATTTAACTTTATTGTTTACATTCTTTTATTTATGTCTCAATATTGTTAGTTTATATTTTTGCATACAGGGCCTGCATGCACTTATTAAGACCCACGATGGCAGAAAGGATTAGTAAACCTACTAAATAACTTGTTGAGTAAGAGGGTTGCAAACCCATCAACATTGGATCACGTGTCCTTGCTAAACACCTTACTTTCAAGACGTTGATTCCACGATGGATACACAATAACGCACACTGTGCACGTTTAGCAATTTAGGAGCCAAAACTCTTGGTCCCTTGATATGGTACTTGCAGCACGCTGCAAGTTAATCCATACATTTATGAGTTTTTACTCACATACATTTATTAAGTTATGGACTTAACACAATTTTTTCCAAGTAAGTTTGGTCACAACTTGATCTTTTGAAAGTCTTTCATGGAAAGGCAAAAAATCTATGTGCAAGATAATACAAACATGTGTACAAAAGATAATATTATTATTATTATCAACCATGAGTTACATATATACAACCAAAAGATGAATCTAAAGAAATCTACATGCTGCGAACGCGTCTATGCCCTGAGCTACTAGCTGTAGACGCCATGTGCCCAGCCTCCTCAAGCCTTTTCAACAGACTACTATCTTCTTGTGATACTGTTGGCACGCTGACAGGTACTCAATCAGACCTCGGAAGATGTGCCGCACCAACACCGCACAAGATGGCCTTACCCTTTACACCCTTCTTTCTTGCGAGCCTCTCTAGATGGGCTTCTAAACACTCTTTCAAAGGGACCTCCTTCTCAAGGGTAAATGGGTTACGGATGTCATGCGATTGTGCGAATACAGGAACATGCAACTGCGACTCATCAGGCTTCAGAAAATAGTCATGTTGAGCCTCCGCATCCTCCAGGATATGCCTCCCCAGGGTCAGTCCCTCCATAATCACCTTAATAGGCTGATCCTGGTCGGTCTCCAGCTGCGCGATCCATGGAAGCTCGAACAACTTCATTTTTTCCATGGCATCAACGAGCTCTGCATAAGCATCAGCCTTATACCCCAGCACCTCTGCGAGTGGCACTGTCAGCATCTGAGCCTCGTACAGCTCCTCCATAGCCTGCGCCTTGCCATGCGCCATGGCACACTCAACAACTATCCCAAAGGCCTCCACAACCTCTTGGGACTCCAGCGTACCCATGGCAGCCAATCGGAGACCATGGCTGATTAACCACCTACAAACACAACATCCTCATTAGATGATAATTCCTAAGAAAAGAAAGGATGCAAGTCTTAGAAACTCAAAAGAAGCAAAAAATAAAGTATACATGCGCTCAGCGATGGTGGATAACAGGTGTGGGTACAGCTCCTCATCATACTATATGCTGAGCTTACACAGCTTACCCTCTTGACGCTCCAACACCTCATTCACAAACTTGATCAGCTCATCCAACTTCGCAAAGTGATTGCTCTTGTTTTGTTCCACGTACTTCAGAGCCCAATGGCAATTGCTCTTGTACTCATCATACACAGACCGTACTCGGCTCACTTGGGCAAGCAAGGACACCTTCTCCTCAGCCAGATTCTAAGCATACAAGTTTGTCGACCTCACCTCAGCATGTGCACCAGCTAGCTGCGCCTTTAGCATGGCGATCTCTTCATCTTTCTGCGCCAGCTGGCTGCTCTCACCAGAATAGTGTGCCTTTAGCTGATCAACCAATTGGACCTGTTGCGCAGTGGCGAGGTCCAGCTTCTCCACCAAGGAACCAATGAGCACGCTACCTAGCGGCATTGGCTCCATCTTATCTCCCTTCCGCGAAAAATCATCAGAAGGCACAAAACTCGCCCTGGGGGGCGACTTTTGCGCGGAAGCAACAGCATCAGCGGTATCTTCAACACTGCGCACATACAGCAAATAGTTCAAATTCATATGCTAATGTTAAGGATGGTAAAGGAATCGAAGCAATAATAGCATAAATTACTTACATGCGGAAAGGAGACTTGAGAATATCTTTGTCCGCACCAGTGGCGGATGCATCCTCCTCTGCGGATGATTCTTCGTCCGCAATAAGATGGCGTCTCCTTTTGGAGGTGCCAGCGCCATAACCACTAGACGCTCCCTTACGCTTTACGCCTTGGCTAGTCCCTACTGGCTCAAGGATTTACACACTATTGGACGAGGTGGTGTGCGATTCAGCCACCGTGGGAGACTGTTCCCCAGATTGGGGAACACTCTACACGGGAGTTACTTGTAAAGCCGGAGCGGGAGAATCCTCAGGCTCCTCTTGATCAAGCTCCATAGTGCGCCCCGCGGTAGCCCCCATAACTGGCGTCTCGACTTCTCTTAGAGGGCGCACTCCTACCGTCACCAACTTGGGCTTCTCCAAGTGCACTACAGCGAACATGTCCATCTCTGCGCATCAAAACATATACAAAAAACAAGGATTAAAAAAGTAAATACAAAGGAAGGAGCGCTTACAATATCAAAACTAACAGAGTAAAGGACAAGCACCCACCCCGACTATCCTCGTACAAGAATGTTGGCACTTCCGTCTCCGGCTGGAAGTAGTTACGACTGATGCCTATATGCACCAGGAACTCTTCAGGGTACGCATTGATAGGGATGCGGTTGGTATTTATAGTATCCGCATCCGTTACGTTATATAAACCAGGGAGTGGGCGCTCATCCTTCGGTAAGGACCCTTGAGTATAAAACTCAAATTCCCATGGGAAGAAGACCTTATCAACCCAAAAGAACTTTTCCCTCCAATTCATTAAGGCGTCTACCTTTTCCGTGTAACACTGCAAGCGCCCTGCGCGTTTGGAAAAGGACACCCATCCGTTCGTCCACGACGTGTGGTAGAAGGCGCGGAACAGGTGAATGGTGGGATTAATCGTAAACAGGCGACAATTCACCTCAAAATTGGTTATTTTTGCTGCACCTATACAGTGCAGCTGAGAAATGTGAAGGCGATAGAAACTTAAAATATCGCAAAGGAAAAGCGAAATGGGCACACGTTGGTTCACGAATTCAAAGAAACGTGTGTATACCCCCACCTTCCCTTCGGGGAAGTCCACTATAGACGCATCCTCATCCGGAACTACCTGATGTAGCGCCAATGGGATATAATAATCCGAGGAGAACTGACGTAGTTCATCCTCAGTTATATCGGAAGCAATCTCGGATAATTGAAGAACCATTATTACTAATGGCGCACTCGCTGTTAGCTAATAAAGTTGTTGATTTCTGAATAAGCTATGAAATGAATTAACAATGGCGGAATTGAGAATTTTCACTGTAGTACTTACAGTGAAAAGAAGGCGGTGGGTTATATAAGGGTACCTGTGGAAAACTAGAAGGGGGTTGAATAGTTTTACGTCTTTTTAATTTGTTACAAAAGATTGTTTGAGTGTTTTCTTTATTTACAAAAAATTTAGATTCGATAATATGTGATCTCAAGTCTTGCACAATATAAACAACAATAAATATGTACGATATAGCAATAATTATGTAAGTAAAGAAATAGATGAGAGATGGAAAGATCGAACCGCGAGACAAGAGATTTATAGTGGTTCGGCTACAAGGACACCTTCCTTGCCCTACTCCACTCCCCAAGCACCCAACTCGAGAATTTTCTTCACTATGTCAACAAGCTCCCTTATGGCGGGGAAAACCTTACACACCAATGTACACACCACAACTTCGTCACAACTTAATCACAACTTCTACACAACCTCTTCACACCAATCAATCTTCACACCAATCTACTCCACAACTTTCTACTTCATACCTATCTACTTCACACCAATCTTCTTCACAACTTTCTACTTCACACCTATCTACTTCACACCAATTTTCTTCACTACAATCTACTTCCTAACTCTTCTCCTTCACAACAAACTACTAACCAATCACACTATCTATATACCTAGCTAAACTATCTACTATCAAATATTCACAACTAATTACACAAAGAGATAGATACTATTGATGATGCTCTAACAACTTGGATGTGGAGGTCACAACAAGTTGTAATACTTCTTGTCTTGGAGGATAGAAGTATTCTTCTCTTGCACTTGAAAGGATGATGTTTGGATCACTTTGAAACAAAGATTTATGTATGTATGATCAAAGGATTAAGAGAATAGAAATGGAGATCTAGAACAGAAAGTATAGGAGTGCAAAAAGTGAGAAAATTATGTGGAATGAACTAGTATTTATAGGGGAACAAACTACTGTTCTGGAGCGTGGCCGGTCCCCTTAATAATTAAGGGGGCCGCCTTATGAATTAAGGGGGCCGCCCCCTCCAGAACGTTGGAGTAGTTTGTCCTCTTGTGGGGAAGGTTTTTCTGGATAAAATTTTCCATTTTTGGTTGGAAATTTGAAATCATATATTTATAGTGATTTAAACATATTTTTTTAATTCCAAAAATGTTTTATAAAAGATATTAAGTGTTTATGACATTTTATAAAAGTTCTAGTGATTTAGAAAAATTTTCCTTTGTTCATAGATTGCAATAAACACTTTGTTTATTCATACCTTAAGTGATTTGGATGTAAAAAGAATATTAATCACTAAATACTTGTTTACGTCATAAATTTTAGTTCAATGGGTTTATGTTTTGTAATTATCAAAACATAGAGATATTGATAATATGTTAATAATGTTTTTAGACATTATTTATGTCAACAATCTCCCCTTTTTTGATTATTACAAAACCTTAAACTCATTAGGTCTAAAATTTATTTTTAGACAAGTATTTTAGAGTTTAATATTCTCTTCTCCCCCTTTTTGTAAAATCAAAAAGGTTAAACCGAGTAAGCTTCATAGAAGAAGTTAAACGGGTAGAAAGCTCCCCCTTGATGTATGCTCCCCCTCATTTGAGAGCACCAAGGAAACGAGCTATGGAAAGCTTAGCTACAAAAAATATGTGAGGAGAACAAGACATATATATGCAAAGCAACAATTATGCAAATAAAAATAGATTCATTCAAGCATAAATGAGACAATCATAGAAATGATCATCATTACAACATTCAATATGCTTGAAGCATATTGATTACAATAAAACAAAAGAAACAACATAGTCCTATATTTGCCGAAGAGAGCACTTGGACTTGCTTGCAACCCATGGTTGAGTGTTTTATTTGCTTGAGGGGAACATAAGCATTGAGCTTAGTTGTTAGATGGAGAGGGATATGGAGTGGGGTATGGAGCGGAAGAGGTGGATCTTACGATGTTGTATCGAGTTAAGGGTGGTATTGGATGAGGACGAGTGAGAAGATATTCAATCCAAGAAATATCTTCACTCAAGTAGAGAATTTCTTTTTGAAGGAAGATGCAACAAGGGCAAAAGTGAGTGTGGTTTGTAACTTGATCCAAGTTGAGAGTGTGGGGTAGGCAATTTGCATAGAGTGATGATGGAGGTTGCCCTTTGTTGCGTTGTGCAAGATGCATAGCAAGGAGATCACTAAGATCATGGATTTGGTTTATTTCATCATGGAACTTTTGCTTTTCCGTGGCAATGTGGAGAGAATCATTGTGTTGATATGGCTGAATTGGGTTTGTGTAGTTGGAATTGTAGTTTGATGGTTGATCAAACTTGTATGGATCATTATAAGTGGTTGGAGGTTGAGATGTGTAGTTTGGCATGAAAGAAGATGTTTGGCCAATGTTGTATGGTTTGTAAAGAGGATCAAATGAATGTCCTTGTGGGTTTGGTGCAAAGTTTGGGAAGTAAGTGGTTGGAGGTGTTGAGTGATTTCCAACTTCATTGGTTATGATGGATTTGTTTCGAGGGCTTTTTCTTAGCCAAACGGGTTTTTCCGTCATCCTTGCTAGCCTTGAGGCTTTTGGTTTTGGTTTGTTTGGAGAGGTCATGATGGGATGAATGGAGAGTTTTAAAGATTGGGGATATTTATAGTGTAAGATTTGTGTGTTTATGGATGGATAAAGTTTGTTTGGGAGATTAGGACAAAATATGTTGGTGAAAATTGGGAAATGTAGGTTGAAATGGGCTAAAAAGCAGAAAAGATTCTGTAAACCCGACCATCAGATGGCCGGTCCCCTTAATTAGGGGGCGGTCCCCTTAATGATTAAAGGGCCGCCTTACATAATTAAGGGGGCCGCCCATCTGGTGATTTCCAGATTGCCATAATTGGGTTTTTGGCAGAAAATTTGCAGAAAGGATGTGTTTTTGGATTTGGATTCAAGCAAGTTCAATTCCTTGAGGCAATATAGCATCTAATCTAATCATAATATAGCATGCATGCAAAAACACTTAAGTAAAAGAGCAAACAAGCAATTAATAATAAGCTAGAGGAGACAAGCAAAGGCAAGGGCACTCAATCTTCCTAGGGCAACTATCTTTGATCAAAGGCAAAGGTAACTAGTGAGTCAAAAACTAGTGATGAAACAAGATGACAACATTATGAGTGATTTTGTCCTAGTGTGTGCCTATATGCAACAAATGTGGAGTTGTGATTGTTTCGACTCCTAAATGCAAAGAAAAATAAGTTTTCTAAGAAACAATCCAAAATCTCCTTGATTCAATTTTTGCTCGATTCAAGAATGTCAATGATATATATTAGATTATATACTTTGACAATTTATGTGAGAGTTTATGCATGATTTAGGAAAAAGGTTTTTAGCATTTGTCAACAAAATGATGTTCATGTAATTCCTAGGTGTGAGAATAGTTTTCAAGAAACTTTGATTGGGTTTTACAAGAGAGTATATGCAATGAAAATGAGGTTTCCCAATCTTTAATTTTGTGCGAAATAGATTCCTAGACTCAGAAATGGAGAAGTGGAAGAAAAGTAAATTTTATGCAAGAGAAAAAATTTGTCTAAATGCAATAGAATTTAGTCAACTTGTTCCATCATTCCTAATCCTAAACGCAAGTGATTGAATAATTCACGCTTAAGGGGTTTAGTGAATATATCCGCAATGTTATCTTTCGATGCAACCTTTTCTATAGATATGTTTCCTTTTTGTACATTATCCCTAAGGAAGTGGTGGCGTATTTCTATATGTTTAGTCCTAGAGTGTTGCACCGGATTTTTACTTAAATCTATCGCACCTTTGTTATCGCACATAATGGGAACATTTTCTAACCTAATGCCATAGTCTATGAGAGCTTTTTTCATCCATAGTGCTTGTTGACATGCCTTTCCAGCGCTTACATATTCGGCTTCGGTGGTAGAAATAGCAAGAGCGGTTTGCTTCTTTGAAAACCAAGATGTTAGACAACATCCCATAAAAGTGCAAATTCCGCTAGTGCTCTTTCTATCTACGTAGTCTCCTGCATGATCCGAATCCGCATAGACGATGGTTTCTATGCCGGATCCCTTAGGATATCATAATCCTAAGTGTATAGTGCCTTTAATGTATCGGAAGATACGCTTAACCGCTTCTAGGTGAGAGGTTTTGGGATCCTCTTGAAAACGGGCACAAAGGCAAACACTAAACATGATATCGGGTCTACTTGCCGTCAAGTATAGTAAACTATCTATCATTCCTCTATACTTGGTGTTATCTACAGACTCGCCTTCATCATCCTTTGTGAGTTTCACTTCCGTAGACATGGGAGTTTTCATGGGTTTTGAGTCTTCTAGGCCAAATTTCTTAAGCATTTCCTTTATGTACTTAGATTGGTTAAAGAATATTCCATCTTCTAATTGTTTTATTTGTAATCCTAGGAAGAAGTTTTGTTCACCCATCATACTCAGCTCAAACTCATCATGCATGATTTTGGCAAATTCATCACACATTTCTTGATAAGTCGATCCAAATATAATGTCGTCAACATATATTTGAACAATGATGAGATTTGGGTCTTTCTTTTTAGTGAAAAGAGTGTTATCTACCATTCCCATGGAATAATTATGTTTAATAAGGAAAGCTTTTAATCGATCATACCAAGCTTTGGGAGCTTGTTTGAGTCCATACAAAGCTTTCTTTAACTTATAAACATAATCAGGTTTTGCGAAGTCAATGAATCCTGGAGGTTGTGCCACATAAACCTCCTCATTGAAAACCGTTAAGGAATGCACTTTTCACGTCCATTTGGAATAACTTAAAGTCTAGGGCGCATGCATAGGCAAGTAATATCCTAATAGATTCTAGTCTAGCTACGGGGGCATAAGTTTCATCATAATCAATTCCTTCTTGTTGATTGTAACCTTAGGCAACTAACCTAGCTTTATTCCTAGTTACTATTTTATTTTCATCTAACTTTTTCCTATATACCCATTTAGTTCCTATGTTGGTCATATTCATTGGATTTGGGACTAATTCCCAAACATCATTTGCCTTAAATTGATTTAATTCTTCTTGCATAGCTATAACCCAACTTTCATCTTTTAATGTCTCATTAATATTCTTAGGTTCTATTGCTGAGAGGAAACAAAAGAAGTTATTTTTATCTTGGGCTTGTGACCTAAGAGTTTTTTGGTTAAGATGTCCTATTATATTATCTAATGGATGTGATCTAGATTCTTTAATATTTACAATTTAGTTATTTCCTAAGTCAATGTCTTCATTATCATTTCCTATGGGTTTTGTTTTACTAACCTCAATAGCTTCATCTTCGACTAAGTCATCATCTTCTAAAGGTAATGTTTTAGGAGGTGGTGGTGTTTCATCAAATGTTACATTTAGTGATTCTTCTACTTTCATAGAGTGTTTGTTAATAATATATGCTTTACTATTTTGTGAGTACCCTAAAAATATTCCTTCATATGATTTTGGATCAAACTTAGTGAGGTAATCCTTAGTGTTTAAAATATAACATTTACTTTCAAATACCCTAAAGTAGCTCAAGTTTGGTTTTCTACCTCTTAGTAACTCATAAGGAGTTTTTCCTAGAATTCTCCTAATTGATACCCTATTAATAATATATGTTGATGTATCTACAGCGTGACACCAAAATTTTTGTGGGATGGATTGTTCATTTAACATTGTTCTACTCATTTCTTTTAGTGACCTATTTTTTTCTTTCTACTACGCCATTTGATTGAGGAGTACGAGGAGCGGAGAAATTGTGAGATATTCCATTTAAATCACAATATTTTCCGAATTGTACTTCGTTGTCAAATTCCTTACCATGGTCCGTCCTAATGGCTACTATTGTGCATCCTAATTTATTTTGAATCATTTTACTAAATATTTCGAATTTTTCAAAGGCTTGGGTTTTGTCACTTAAAAACCTAGTCCACGTGTATCGTGAATAGTCATCTACTATTACTAAGTTATACTTGTTTCCTCCATAGCTCCGCACAGCGGATGGACAAAAAAGATCCGTATGTAATAATTCTAGGCACCTAGTAGTGGATACTATATTCTTAGCTTTGTGACTAGCATGAACTTGTTTTCCAATTTTACATGCATCACAAAAGTGCTTGTCATATTTTAGGTTAGGCAAGTTATAACTAGTTCTTTAGAGGCCAAAGATTGTATTTGTTGCATGTTTGCATGTCCTAATCTCCTATGCCACAATGTGGAGTTTTCGTCTAGGGTCGTTAAGCATATCCTATCTTCAGGTTTGTTTCCTAGTTTCATAACATATATGCCTCCTTTCCTAATTCCTCTACCTATAATCTTTCCATTCTTAACTATTTCGCTATCTTCTTTGGTAAAGGTAACTCTACATTTATTATCGCATATTTGGCCTATACTAAGCAAGTTATATGTTAAATTATCTACATGCTCAACATTTTCAATAGTAAGTGAGTCTTGAGAGATCGTACCTTTGCCAATGATTGTTCCACGCAAGTCACTACCGAAAATAACGTTACCTCCATTGTATGCCTTATACGTAGAAAATAGCTTGCGGTTTCCCGGCATGTGCCTCGAACATCCGCTATCCTTGATCCATTCGTCAGGCTCCAAGTCAATTCCTAAACATATTTCGTCGGTTGCTTTTGCTACAAAACACTTTTCGTCTCTTGGTTTTTCCACTTCTTCCTTGTCACTATCACTCCATGTTCCACTAACAAAGGCGCCTTGATTTTCATAACCCGGCGGCTTTAAACATTCACCAATGAGATGATTTGGACTTCCACATCTAAAGCACTTTCTTTTCCCGTAGTTATCACTTCTATTTCTTTGGAACGGTTTTCTTTCGTCTCGTGGTGATCTAGTGAATCTTCCTTGTCTTTTGAAGAATTTCTTGAATTCTCTTACGGCCATTGCATATTCTTCGTCTTCACTCTCGTCACTTGAGTCATCATCGTCACTAGGTTCCTTTTTGGCTTTTAGAGCAATGGATTTGGTTTGTTCTTTCTTGACTTTGACCGTTTTCGAATCTCTTCTTATAATTTCTTCATGGACCTTCAAGTTGCCAATAAGTTCATCAAGTGATAACGTCATCAAATTCTTTGATTCTTCAATTGCCGTGACTTTAGCTCGCCATTTTGGATGCAACGCCCTAAGAAATTTCCTAACACAATTTTTACTAGAAAATGTCTCATCAAGTGCTTTTAAACTTGTGATAATAGTGTTAAATTTAGCAAAAGCATTATCAATTGATTCCTCTTCCGGAATCGTAAATTGTTCATATTGTTGTACAAGAAGATCTATTTTATTATCTTTGACTTGACTATTGCCTTGGTGAGTAATAAGTAGTGATTCCCAAATTTTTTTGGCGGTTTTACACATAAAAATTCTTTCATATTCTTTACGTGGTAACGCATTATAAATTACCATTTTAGCTTCATTATTTTTAGCTAGTTTCTTTTTCAAATCATCATTTTGTTTTTCAAAAGGTACAATTTCATCCTTTTTAGTTTTCGGATTTTGTTGAGTGGGAGGAAAATCACCAAAGGTAATAACATGCCAAATATCAAGATCTTTTGATTTCACATAAGTTTCGAATCTATTTTTCCAATATAAAAATCCATCACTTTCAAATAGTGGTGGTCTTCGCATAGATTGCCCTTCTAGATATTTTTCAGATTCCATAGATCGTTACAAGCTTTAAAATACAATATATTTTAAAAATCTTGCTAGACGTGGCTCTTGATACCAATTGTGGAAAACTAGAAGGGGGGTTGAATAGTTTTACGTCTTTTTAATTTGTTACAAAAGATTGTTTGAGTGTTTTCTTTATTTTCAAAAAATTTAGATTCGATAATATGTGATCTCAAGTCTTGCACAATATAAACAACAATAAATATGTATGATATAGCAATAATTATGTAAGTAAAGAAATAGATGAGAGATGGAAAGATCAAACCGCGAGACAAGAGATTTATAGTGGTTTGGCTACAAGGACACCTTCCTTGCCCTACTCCACTCCCCGAGCACCCAACTCGAGAGTTTTCTTCACTATGTCAACAAGCTCCCTTATGGCGGAGAAAACCTTACACACCAATGTACACACCACAACTTCGTCACAACTTAATCACAACTTCTATACAACCTCTTCACACCAATCAATCTTCACACCAATCTACTCCACAACTTTCTACTTCACACCTATCTACTTCACACCAATCTTCTTCACAACTTTCTACTTCACACCTATCTACTTCACACCAATTTTCTTCACTACAATCTACTTCCTAACTCTTCTCCTTCACAACAAACTACTAACCAATCACACTATCTATATACCTAGCTAAACTATCTACTATCAAATATTCACAACTAATTACACAAAGAGATAGATACTATTGATGATGCTCTAACAACTTGGATGTGGAGGTCACAACAAGTTGTAATACTTCTTGTCTTGGAGGATAGAAGTATTCTTCTCTTGCACTTGAGAGGATGATGTTTGGATCACTTTGAAACAAAGATTTATGTATGTATGATCAAAGGATTAAGAGAATAGAAATGGAGATCTAGAACAGAAAGTTTAGGAGTGCAAAAGGTGAGAAAATTCTGTAGAATGAACTAATATTTATAGGGGAACAAACTACTGTTCTGGAGCGTGGCCGGTCCCCTTAATAATTAAGGGGGCCGCCTTATGAATTAAGGGGGCCGCCCCCTCCAGAACATTGGAGTAGTTTGTCCTCTTGTGGGGAAGGTTTTTCTGGATAAAATTTTCTATTTTTGGTTGAAAATTTGAAATCATATATTTATAGTGATTTAAACATATTCTTTTAATTCCAAAAATGTTTTATAAAAGATATTAAGTGTTTATTACATTTTATAAAAGTTCTAGTGATTTAGAAAAATTTTCCTTTGATCATAGATTGCAATGAACACTTTGTTTATTTATACCTTAAGTGATTTTGATGTAAAGAGAATATTAATCACTAAATACTTGTTTACGTCATAAATTTTAGTTCAATGGGTTAATGTTTTGTAATTATCAAAACATAGAGATATTGATAATATGTTAATAATGTTTTTAGGCATTATTTATGTCAACAGTACCAAACCCTAAAATGATTGCCACGTGGATCCCACTAACTTAATCGTGTGGCTAGAATACCATGGGGTACAAGCACTTTTTCACGTTTTCCGAAAGAGACGTGGATAACCTCCTCATTTACCGAGGTATTTTTGAGACTTTTTTGGACTAGATACATGGTCCAAAATTTCGACGGCAGATATTTGAATTTTTCCTCCGCCACGCTTACCGCTGACAGTATTAGTCTGGTATACGCAACTACAACCCGCGCACACTAGACTGGGGGGACATGATGACGTATAGTCTATATTCGGGTCACGAACCCGATTAATAAACATTAATAATGCCCAGGCTTGCCACGAAGTGGGCTATCATAACAAATAATTGGGCTACCATACTAACGGTTTGGGCTCACGAAAGCCCAAACCCAAATACATTATTTATGGTCTAGATAAGGATCTCTTATTTATGGGATAAAGATCCATATATCGGATAGGCATTATACGTCGAAGAGTGAGGAACACGAAATCTACAAGGATTTCGTGCCTATATAAAGAATATCATAATTCTCATTAAAGGTACGATATACAACCCTAACTCTTCTATACAACCCTAAAACCGATTACTTACTCTCACGCCGGAGGATAATCGTGGGAAACAATCCCACGATAAGCCTAACGGTGTTTGTTTGCTTTCTTAGTGCGCAGGTCTCAAGTATTAAGATCTGATTGTTACGAGAACAGGAACCCAAACAAGGAACGCCCAACTTTTGTATTAACATCGTTGCTTCTACTAAAGTTGAATTCCCTATGAATTCTGTTTGTTCGTGTCCGAGTTGCAATTTGAGAAATATTTATATGAATTTTCGTCTCTAAATTTATAGTTGTTTTGACAATTAGATTCTACATAAATATACGTCGGGCCTCTTATTCATAGAGAAAAGTTCTTTTGTGGATCAAGTTTTTTCTACAAACTGAAGGACAAATCACCACCATCCATCTAGTTTGATCTAATGGTGGGGATTAACATAAGATTTTTCATGAAAACCTAAGTTCATGTTTTTTTTTTTTTAATTTATTCACTCTTTTTATTTTCTTTTTTTGCTTTTTTTTAAACTCACGTGATACTCTTTTTTCTTTTTCTCTTTTTCTTTTGCTTTTTTTTAAATGACATATACTATAAATCTAGTTTATTTTTATTTTTATTTTTTTTAATCACGTATTTTTAAATCCAGTTTTTTTTTTTTTTTTAAATAAATTCATGTTTTTTTCACTTTATTACGTTTTCGTCTGTTTTCACATGTTTATATAAGTTCTCAGATGTTTGTCCATTTTCGTCCGTTTTTTTTTTTCGTTTTCGTTTGTTTTCAGACGTTTTCGTCCGTTTTTATACGTTTTCGTCCTTTTTTATACGTTTTCGTGCGTTTTTTTACGTTTTCGTCTGCTTTAAGACGTTTTTGTCCGTTTTCAACAATTTTTATATGTTTTTAGACGTTTTTGTCTGTTTTCATGTGTTTTCATCCGTTTTTATACGTTTTGGTACGTTAACGTCCGTTTTGTTCGTTTTCGTCCGTTCTTACACGATTTTGTCCGTTTTTATAAGTTTTCATCAATTTATATCCGTTTACATTTGTTTTCGTCTATTTTCTTAAGTTTTCATTCGTTTCAGATGTTTTCGTCTGTTTTTATACATTTTTAGACGTTTTCGTCCATTTCCTACATATTCGTCTGTTTTTTCTTACGTTTTCGTTCATTTTTATAGGTTTTAGTCCGCTTTTAAAATTGTTCAGACTTTTTCAGACGTTTTCATACATTTCTGAATATCACAAGTGATATTCTGTGATACTAAGACGTTTTTGTACATTTTTGTCCGTTTTCAAACATTTTCGTCCATTTTCATACGTTTTCGGCAGTTTTTATACGTTTTCAAACGTTTTTACCCGTTTTTCGTATGTTTTTTTACGTTTTCAAACGTTTTCGTCCATTTTAGACCTTTTTTTCATCCGTTTTTATCCGTTTTCATACGTTTATAAACGTTTTCGTTCGTTTTTATGTATTTGTGTCTGTTTTCGTTTGTTTTCATACATTTTCAGCAGTTTTTATATGTTTTTGGCAATTTTTTATACATTTTCTTCTGTTGATCTGTTTTCAACAATTTTTCATATGTTTTCGTTCGTTTTCAGGCGTGTTTTTACAGTTTTATACGTATTCGTTCGTTTTGTTGTGTTTTCGTCCGTTTTCATACGTTTCTAAATATCACAATTGATATTCTTAATATCATAAGTGATCTCTTATGATATTCAAAATATCACTTGTGATATTAAGAATGATATTCATAAACGTATGAAAATAGACGAAAACGAACGAAAACAGACGAAAACGTAAGAAAGTGATAAAAAACGTGAAAATCACTTGTGATATTCTGAATATCACTTGTAATTTTCTGAATATCACTTGTGATTTTCATGTTACAAAACATTAGTTGAAAATCAATTGTGATATTCTGAATATCACTTTTGATTTTCTAAATGTCACTTGTGATATCCTGAATATCACAAGTGATTTTCTACTAATGTTTTGTAACATGAAAATCACAAGTGATACTCTGAATATCACAAGTGATATTTAGAAAATTACAAGTGATATTCATGTTACAAAACATTAGTTGAAAATCACTTGTGATATTTAGAATATCACTTGTGGTTTTAATGTTACAAAACATAAGTTGAAAATCATTTGTGATATTCAGAATATCACTTGTGATATTTAGAATATCACTTGTGATTTTTTGAATATCAGTTGTGATTTTCTGAATATCACTTGTGACATTCTGAATATCACAAGTGATTTTCATGTTACAAAACATTAGTAGAAAATCACTTGTAATTTTCTGAATATCACTTGTGATTTTCATGTTACAAAACATCAGTTGAAAATCATTTGTGATACTCATATTCTGAATATCACCTTTGATTTTCTAAATGTCACTTGTGATATTCTGAATATCACAAGTGATTTTCAACTAATGTTTTGTAACATGAAAATCACAAGTGATATTCTGAATATCACAAGTGATATTCAGAAATTTACAAGTGATATTCATGTTACAAAACATTAGTTGAAAATCACTTTTGATATTTAGAATATCACTTGTGATTTTAATATTACAAAACATTAGTTGAAAATCACTTGTGATATTCAGAAAATCACTTGTGATTTTCTGAATACCACTTGTAAATTTCTGAATATCACTTGTGATATTCAGAATCGTATAAAAATTGACGAAAACGTATAAAAATGGACAAAATCGTATAAAAACAGACGAAAACATATGAAAATGGACGAAAACGTATATAAACATATGAAAACGGACAAAAAACGAACGAAAACGTATAAAAACGGACGAAAACGTCTGAAAATGAACAAAATCGTATAAAAATAGACGAAAACGCTGAAAACAAACAAAAACGTAAAAAATGGACGAAAACGGATAAAAACGCCTGAAAATAGACGAAAACGGATGAAAACGTATATAATGGACAAAAACGGACGAAAATGTGTAAAAGCCGACGAAAACGTCTGAAAACGGACGAAATCGTATAAAAATGGACGAAAACTTATAAAAACAGACGAAAACATAAAAAATGGACAAAAATTGATGAAAACGTATGAAAACGGACACAAATATCGGAAAACGTGTATAAACATGTGGAAATAGACAAAAACGAATGAAGTGAAAAAAACGTGAATTTATATATTAAAAAAAAACACCTAGGCCTTGATTTATAGAAACGTGACTCAAAAAGAAAAGGCAAAAAAGAGAAGGAAAAAAATATTTAAAAAAATGAATAATTAAGAAATACAAAAAGACAAAGAAAAAGGAAAATATATATATATATATATATATATATATATATATATATATATATATATATATATATATATATATATATATATAGGTTTCCATATTAAATCTTAGGTTAATCCTTACCATTAGATCAAATTAGATAAAAGGTGGGGATTTGTCCCTCAGTATGCAAAAAAAACTTGGGGTGCGTTTGGTATGCTTGATGGAATCACTATAGGTATAGGTTTGAGAATAGAGTGGAATGGAATTGGATATGTAGATATCACTTTTTATGGGTATCCACATACCCACCAAATCATACTCCTATGAGGAAACCCACATATCATGGGTATCTTCATTCCATTGTGGTGGGCCCCATAACCAACCAAACAACATTAATAACTTTCAAAGTCATAGATTCATTCCCATAGTGAGATATCAAACGCACCCTTGGTCTTTAAAATAACTCACCTCCTTATTTATAATACATAATATACATATGAATAATGGTCTTTTTCTTACCATTAGGTAGATATCTGCAAGGACGATCACCTATGGATGACCCGAATTATGTGAATAGACAGAGCACCACCACTACCGTCTCAAGCTAGAAATATTGAAATGGCTAAGATTTACCTTGAAAAGATTCAGCAACAGTTGACAATCCATGGTGTTTGGGACCCAATGACATAGGCAACAAGATTGGGTGTTTGGAAAGTGTGGCAACTAGTATCTTCGGAAGCAAGTCCGTCACTTTTTCCAAACACACCAAATAGTTACCATGACATCATGTCAGCACACTATTGAGTGTCTGAAGTTGCCTGATTATTCTCAACGATAGTTTTTGCCAATTCCCATATTTCTAACTTAAACAGCAAAACAAAGGGATTCATAGCTGGTTTGCTCACAAATTTCATGGCATCCTTTTCCGTCATGTACAAGACATGTTGAATGGTCAAAACTTATTTATAATATTAGTAAGCTGATTGAAATTCAGAAAAGACTTTCTTTTAGAGACTCTCTCGGAATGTTACATTACCAAGTTTAATATAAGCTTACGTAAAATAGATACATGCCAAGAGTGCCATGAACAAAAAGCCTTTGAAAACATCAAATAGCCTAACTCGTTATGGCATCATTCCCTTCCTTTTTAAACTCAACATCTTGTAGCTACTTTTCCTCATCGCTCGATGTGGGATGGCTAAACCCCAAATGATATTTTACACAACTTGTTAATTAATATGAATAATCTTATTTTGACTAATGTTATTCATCTAGAATTAGGAAGATACAAGTAATTAAGAATACAAACTGGGAAGAGATTATCATTTTCCAAAAACTAATAAGGTAGGTTTATAACTTTCTTTTTTGAAGGAAAAAGCTAATAAATTTATGGGTATTTTGTAACAGAACTTATTGTGTTTTGATAACACAATAAGCCAATAACTTTTTTTTTTTTTTTTTTTTTTTGAACGGAATAAGCCAATGACTTATTAAAAGAGCTTAGTCAAACGTAAGCTTACTCAAACACTTAAAAGGCCTTGGAAGAAGACTACTTTCTTGGTAATATTTATCAGCTTATTTGTGAAGAAATCATTCTTGATATTTGAAACTAGACTATATATGTTGTTTCAAATAAGCTAATCCAAACACGCTAAGTGATAAATACACTTGAAGTTACAATAGTTATTTAGGAATATGATACACTACTACTGACTTGATATCGGTCCCTTATATACCGAGATAGATATATCTGCCATCACCCTTTATCTATGTCAATACGTCTAAAACTCCTGATTACACGAATATTACACTATATCCTATAATTAGTATTGAACTATTGATTGCACAAAGAAACGTGTCTGCGTTGTTGACCAACCTGTTTTACCATGACAACAATCCGAGCCCTCCAATTTACCTTCCTACCCCTCATACACTACTATTAAAATCGCCAACCAGTCAATCCATTAAACTGGTTGGTTTTACAGTAAACATTTAAAATTCTACGGAGATTACTATTGTATCAATCTGCAGCTCAAGAAGCTGTTTTAAGAAATAGACAGACAACTCGCAAACGTAACTGGATCCCAACAATTGCAAGATCACGAACATGATAAGTTCCAAATGAAAAGATACAAAGTTGATGCTTAGTTAGGTAGTAAATAAATAAAAATAAAACACATTCAGAAAAGTTTAGAAGATAGGAACCACCTAAACTATGGTGACTTCAAAGTTCAAGTCATCAAATAAACAGGCAGAGTGGCCGTGCAGCCAAAAGCTTCAAATAATAACAAAGAATCACATCCTGTCAGCAAGGTACCGTCCAAGTGAATGAATCGGCTTCTGGGAATTTTTATCTCCCGCTCCTCTACATTTAATCTTGATTCGAGCGAGATAATCAGCTGCAATCCACGCAAAACTCAGATTTACCATTTTGCCTTTGCTATCTGGTGCTTGCAACTTCAATGCTTTCTCTACCCAAACAGGATAAGTAACTTGATACCATGCTGACGCCTTTCTCTCATAAATCAAGTTTTTCTCTTCTTCAGACATCTGGTCAAACTCGGCACCTAGATGGTCAAACACCTTCCTGAACTCTTTCCTTAATGCACTATAAGCATGTTTAATTTTTTCCTTCATCTCACCTTGCTTTTTACTGCTGTGTTTTGGCATTGACCAAATATGACCCGTGACTATTTCTTCTTCACGGGACACTTGATACTGTCCAAAAAACCCATTTAATTGTCTATCATATGATAGTTTACAACCCCACGCATCGTTTACAAAATCGGCAGCTTCGTTAGCCTCGAGATCTTCGTCATATACTACGAGTAACGGGTCGATTTGAAGCTCAGAAGACGGTGTGATGTCGGTGTTGAAACAGTCTTCAATTTTTTGATATAACTTTCCGAGTATTTTATTGGATTTGTAACTTTGGAAATCCTCTTTGCCCATGAAGTCTGGGTAAAGTTTTGGTCTGAGATTAGGTGGCATGGTGACTATTTTTCCGGTTTTTGGAAAATCAACGGCGATGGCTGCGAGTTCTGCGAGTTTGATGCATTTTTCGTCAAGGGCTCCGCAATCACTCATATCAGCATGGACTACATGAGCATTGCAAATTGTACCAAGACCGTCATTCACCATGTTCTTCGTGAAGAAATCAATTATGTCCTGTTGGATAAAAAGGTAACAACGTATGCTTAGATACGTAAACCAAAAACTGAAATAAAAACAAGCTTTTTACATGACTTGACGGTTAAACTGTTGCAATCCTGCTAAAAAATATTACTACCCATTAATAAGATTGTGGTTTGGACTTTAAAGGATCAAAGTAACTAGTATTCAAAGATAACTTGACAAACAATTACTTAATTATGGTGTTAAACTTCATATCAAATTAATTGGGAGACTGCTTTGTTTAACACTCAAAGTCAAAATTCAGCTCTTTTGTTGAGAAGCTGGGAACATCAGAAAGCAACAAAAAACGAAACATAGAGCAAACTGGAAGTCTATAAAAAGATCACCATCGAAGCTTTTACAAGATTAATTGATGTTTTTTGCCTTGAAAAATGTCCACAATCCCCATGAAAACATCAAATGCAACAAAAGTCTAATAATAACATTATGGTTAAAGTAATCAAACTTTCAAAACACATAAAAGCATCGAGTTTTAGGTTATTTTCTTCTCTAACGGGTCAATAACAAAGCAAGAAGAGAAATAGGAAATGACTTATTTGTTTTGGCACAATACACAACCACCTGGACCCCATTCTAATCATGATAACAAGACGGTTAAAATAGGTTGACAAAAAATGACTAAATTATAGTGTAGAACTTCATATCAAGAAACCGACTAAAAATAAATTTTTCATTTTTAACAAAATTCATACTGTATCATTATTAATTGGAGACCACTTTCTTTGACCATTAAAGTCAAAATGCATCTCTTTTTGACTTGCATCACAAAACCACTACAAATTTCTAACATGTGTAGAACGCATGCAGGAGGGTTAAAATGGTCATAATGTAAATTGATTGAACGAGCCTTACCGAGCGTCGAACATCACGTGGTAACTCTTTAGCTTCAGCAGCAGTATACTCCATTGGCGGCCAGCTTTGTTTGCTAGGTGGTATAAGACGTTCATCCCACGTAGCAAAATAAAGATCACCATCAAGATCACTTCCAGAAGCTTCATCCGTGTGTGGACGGTCTCCCTTCTGAGGAAACACCAAACAATCAACCAAATGCTCGAGACCTGGTACATTCACCGCCTTCAAAACCCGCACATCACCCGGATGAAGACATGAGTTCTTAACAACCACCACATAACCCTCAATCACCGTCAATTTCCTCTTTGTTCCTAAAAATCTCGGCCCATGTTTGGCAAAACAGTTCTCAATGGATGGGTTCGATACTTGAATAAAACATTAACCCTGCTCAAGTACAGCGAGCTCATCCAAACAGCCCATCAACCACCTTCCGTCCTGCACAAATATTCTTGATTTTTCACGTAAGTCTTTGAGCTGTGCATCTCGTATGCTAATTAACATTCCCCGAAGGTGTGGCTCGGTTTGCGGTTTGAAACCTGCAGCCAACATGATAGATGCTGTGTTCCCACTCTCGGCACACGAATCGGTTATTACATCAAATGCCACATTAGTATCGACAAGCATTTGTTTCAGATTCATCACCATCTTCTTTTGCATATCCCAAAAGATCTCATCTTTAACCTCTAATGCCGATAGTAAAGTAATGATCTGTCGATTTAAAAACCCAGGCTGTAAACGTGTCCATGAACATATCTCAAGAATTGTGTGTTCAGACTCGAACTTGTTCATGCTTGGCCTCAAAGATAGCTTAATATTATCCCCTTTCTTATCAGGCCACCAAACAACAACACCTTTACAACCCGCATATCTGATCTGATATGCACACGGTTGGTTTTCAGTTAACTGAAGCTTTTCCGCAACTTCGAGGGCGAGTTCGGGCGACATTTTCCCAATCCCATCAGAAAAAACATAGTCGTTTCTTACTATATCTTCAAGTTTCAAATCAACTTCATTTCTTGGGACCTCAACTGTTGAGTACGTGGACGAAAAACACTGACCCATTCTGGCAGCACATTTGGCAATGTTTCTATTATTAAATTTCCCCATCCACGAAAGTATTTGTTTGCACGTGATCTTCTCATCTTCCGCAAAAAACCACGCGGATCGGTCCCGCAATTGGTTAGCTGAAAAAGCCAAAAAGGAGTACCTTCGACCGCATACATAATACCCTTGGCTTAATATATGTTTAACCCGTCTAAACATTGTTGTTTTTTGTGCTATAAAACTTGAAGTTATGTCTTTCACGATCGGGGCAGGGTAGAAACTGAGAACATGGTTCTTTAATGTTTTCATACCTTCGTCCATGAATGTGACCCGTAAAAACCGGTCTGACACTTCCCGATAATGTCGAAGGACTCGGTTTGATAGCTCGACTTCCGGTGGTAAACAGTAGCCTTTCGTTGGAGTTATGATCAGTCTCCTAACTTCTATTACATCGTTTTGTTCTAACGGTTTCTCGATAAGTTTTGGGTTGTTTAAAAACCATTTTTGAACTACTTCTAAACTGGTAAATCCGTCGGGTAACGTATGACAGTAGTATGAATAAATGTGCTTCAAAGCCGCGATGTTGATTTCCTCAGGTTGACCTCTGAGTAAGTCAAAGATTCTTTTGGTGAATTGATGCTGGTTAATGAGGCATCGATGCATAACAGAGTTGACTAAAAACAGGGTTTTAAAGTTTATGCCATCTTCATAATGAATCGAGAATATAGGATCTTGCATCGGTGCTCCAAACCCAGGTTCTTCCAGTACTTTAAGCTTTGTCTTAACATGTTCAATATGTACCAGCTGCTTTTTTAAAAAGTCTAAAGCTTTTCTAGCTTTCGGGACGTCTCGATTCCGAATCATAATCCGGTATGTGTTGCATCTCCCGATAGCGCCACTTTGTGTGAAATCAGTGGTCCGGATCCAAGGGTCATCATCATCCAACGTTTCAAATGAATGAGCGATGGCAATTTCATCATCAGCGGTTCTATAAAATATTGATGGAGGTGATGCTAACTGAAAAACCAACACTTTATGATCGTCAAACTCTTTAATGACATTTATGTCCCTTACTAAAAACTCGACTTTAAAGGTACATTTCATCACTGCATGATTCTTAGTCCCTTTGAAAGAAAAAGGAGTTTCTTTAGTGAAAAGAAACTTACAACTATAGTCAAAGGGGTCAACAAGAAAGTCAACCCCAGATTTAGCGCCTCTCCAACCGACAACGAAATTATCGGGGTTACTCAATAACCCAACTTCAAGAATCACATTTTCTATCCTAATTGGCATTCCCTTCCTTCTTCTTTGGTTCATTCTGTAGGGGTTTTCCGGGCCTAAATTAACTTTCAACATTTTGTTCTTAAGTACAAGTTTACCTTTCTCTTCAGCTTCTAAAACCTTGTTGACCTGGTCAGGAACAACAAACTGCACAAAGGCATGTGGTTTGACTTTTTCGTAGTCGTTAACTTTTTTAATTTGGTCAAGATCAGCATCGTATTCAGGATAAGTGTCGGGAGGTGTTGAAGAATTTTTTTACTCTACATCTCAAAACAACTCCAAAATTTTCTACAAAATAGTCCAACAGCTCCTTTGCTGTGACTTCGTTATCGAATCCACCTACACTTACTTGGTCCACGATCAGCTTCTTATCGTTTCCATCTGATTCCATCTTCTTTCAAGATTTTTAGTGTGTAAAGTTTGAAATTTAATAAGAAAGCCGTCTTCAGTTGAGAACCAAACCTGCAAATTATCAAACCAAATCAGCAATAGTTAGTTCAACAGTAGTTGTGCCTCCAATTTGCGTCTTTATGACATAAATTCAAAAGGAGAACAAGCTTTATACAAACTCAAATACAACAATAAGTGCATACACAATATCATGCTCAGACGAAATCATAAACTTATGGTTAAAACAGAAGAACACGTTCTTTGCCCTGAAAATTTGGTGTTACAAAATTTTTAAGATGTGATGTTCATTCATATGAGAAATCCGAACTTTTATAAAAGAATTCTCTCCCTTAACCAGCGATTCATGATCCAATTTTAAGTCAGAATGATGCCATTATCCGCACTTTTCAAACGGATCTCCTTACTTGAATGAAACAAACATTTTTTTTGAAATCAAGATCCCGGCTTTTGACTATATGGGTAATAAGTATGAGAAGAGTCAGAAGACTACCAATATCATCAACATTTTATAAAATATAAAACATATTTCAGATAACACTTAACGGCACATATAAAAAACTCACTCATCATATCTAGACCTCTAGTGTAATCTCATAGGGACATCAAGCTAATTCATTTACCCCTATTATCCTCACACACTAGCATCAAACAGATAAATGATACAGCTTGAAACTTAAGTAATTAAGCTATTTGTCTACATTGTTCACCTCCAATACAGTGAGCCCTAATCCTATCCGCCCACATCAAATATATTAACCAAACACGCTCTAACCTTGGATCAAATGATCAATATTGTTTGATGATACTTAGCTTAGATTCTTGATAATATACGCGAACATCTTACTACCAAGACGACTAATCAAACTGACAGAACACGCTCCTAAATATTATCAACATTTTTTATTTTTTATTTTTGTGGGTAACCATGGTTTCCGACCTCTTGGCCGACTAAGCCATAGGGTTTGAACCCACCGCCACACTTGTCACGAGGTTGGCGTGGCCGGTTCAAGATTACTATCAACATTGTATAAAGATAGACAAAAATCTTTATATAACATATCACCTATGAAACTAGTAACTTTTTACAACAGTAACTATGACTTTCAAAAGACAAAATCATACCTAAACAGCATGAGTAGTAAAATTAACAAAGTAAATAAACCCTAATTTACACAAAAACAAAAACCCACTAAAATTAACATATTCCAATACAGGAAGCACAATTCATTTACTAACATTTTTCATAATAAAAAATTAAAACCCTAATTTCAAGTTCTATGAAAAAAAAAAAAAAAAAAAAAAAAAAAAAAAAAAAAAAAACTGACCTTTAATTTGCTTGGGAGAATAATGAGACCCAGTTCAAATTGAGGTTGTGAAGATTAGAAACACTTGAATTGTAGTATATCACTGAAATGAAATGAAATGAAAATGGTTTAAAAGAGATTAATTTAATTTGATGGTAAAAAAGTGGAGAAGACCCAACTACTGTAATAAAGTGTCTGTGTCCTTTGGATCGTTTGATTTCTCACGCGGGAGCTGTTTCTCTTCCCTATTTCATTAAATGCTTGGCGGGTTTGGGTTAGCTGATCGCGGGTCAGAAACCTTCAACCAAAACCCGACCTGTTTATATAAACGGGTCACTAATCTCAATCCTAACCTGATTACTTTTAACCTGAACCGACCCATATAACCCGTTTAATTAAACATGTCAAACAGGTTAACGGGTTGGTCGGGTCAAACGGGTTAACCAGGTCAATATCCATACCTAAATTGGTGAAGCAACTATTTGGAATTCGAAGATGGTGATCAGTGAAACGAGTCGAAAAATAAAGAAGTTTATACTTATTATATTAGGATTAGAAGATAAAAATTAAAAGTAAAAGATAAGTAGTGACTTGATAATATGAATAGCAATGATGAATTGCCTTTTCATTTTTCAAAGCACATATTTCAACTTTCCAAGCAACTCATTTTTTTTTTTTTTTTAACTAAACGTCAATTTTGAAGAGCTAATTTTTCAATCACCCCAAAAGTACAACCATGTGTACCCCATTCACCCCACCAATTTTTTTTTCTTCAAATACCTCAGGGGCGACTATATCCCAAAAATCTTTGGGCAACTCTCACATATGGTTGACATGTGTCCCATAGGGTTGTCCCCACAATGTACCCTTATGTACTTGCATCCTACCCACCTAGCCTATTATTTTTTTGGGCGACTTGGGCCCACATTCTTGGGCGACTATCCTTATTTTGTCTTTTTCCTCAAAAGTATAGTCTTTTTTTATTATTTTCTAGTACAAACTTTTTGGGCGACTTGGTCCCACCCATGTGCATTCTTGGGCGACTGATTAGGTAGGATAAATATTTTATTATATAAGTACATTGTACTATCATGTTATACACTTTTTATACACTTTGTTATACTTTTTTACATTTATAAAAATTACTTTTAAAAACAAATACTAATTATTAATTTTATACAAATACTAAAATTTCCATAATTACTCTTATACTTATACTCTTATACATTTATACTCTTTTAAAAAACACACCTAACACCAAACAATTATCTCTTCTCTAACACACACCAAACCACACCTGCTACTCCACCATCGACACCGGCACCACCTCTCTAACAAACACCAAACCACCCTATGTTAGACACACACAGATCTTAGGAAACATATACCTTTGTTTGTTTTAAGTCTTTCTGGATCTAGGGTTTTATATAATGACCAATTGGTGGTTTCTTAGAGTACGGTATTTAATTGTTTATGCTTTATTTGATTAGGCTCTTGTCTGATTAGTTGATTGTTAGTGTTAGGGTTAGGATTGTTGTTTATTGTTGTTGGTTTCTTAGGATACGTTAGGGTTAGGATTGTTTGTGTAATTGATAGGGTTAACTAAAATCTCTACTTTTAGGGTTAGTGTTATTTAATGGTTTTCATACCTATTAATGGTGTAAATTACTTGGCTAAGGTTTTTGATGTTGTAGAAGTCACCCATTTAGACATAAAAATATTGCCATTGTTTGTGTATTTGTTGTTTTGGTAAAACCTTTTTAATCGATACTGGAAAATCAAAGTTTACAAAATTTTACAAAACAATTTACAAGTTTGTTGCTTTGAAACCTTTGTTTTAGTCTTTGCGATAATGATCTACATAAGTGTTGTATCGGATCGGTGGTAATCGGCTATTCTATGGGAACCAACTAGGCCAAACGGATCAAGGGGTGATTCCGGGCGAGCTTGAACCATAGATGGTCGGTTACTTAACCCTGTAGAGTTGTGCTCAGATATCGGGCCTCAGACTATATACATCCTGCTTATACACGGCGGGAAATAGTCTGTACTCCCGATCAGGTTCAAACTACACGGGCAACTGTTTTGACAGCTTCAGATTGTTGTCGCGAAGACTTAGTACGTCGGCGGTAAACACAAGCTTGTAAATTCTTTTGAAAATTTTGTGACATTTCATTTTCCAATTGTTGTAATTGCTTTACAAACATAGTAAAAATGGTGATACTTACATATAAACTTGTAACCTTTATTTATTATTTTTTTTAATTTACCTAAGCTCATGTTTTTATTTGTTTTTCCTTTTAAGGAATACGAAGCAAAAGTCATTGTTACAAGCAAATTGAAATACTTTTCATTAATCAAAGAAAAGCTCAATGATAATAGAAGAAAATTGTTTAGGAGTACCTGTTTCGGAGGATGGTTGGATATCTTCTTTTTTGAACCTGAACCTCATATGTTAGATTATATACTTAAAACACAGGGTTATGTGGATAAAGCTCAGTATGACATGCCCCTTATATATAACGTTGATGGTAGTAGTTTACATTTTGGTCGTCCCGAGTTTGCTCTTATCACAGGGTTTCGGTTTGGGAACGTTAACTTTGACTTATATAGATCAGGGGAAGTAAAACTTAAGTCTAGGTTATTTCCTAAAAAGATAGAGGTAAAACTTACCAATTTAGATCTTCTTGGTGTCATTGAAGATGAGGAGTTGTTTGGTAAAATTTCTGATGAAGACGCAATCCGTGTGTGTCTATTGTTTGTGTACGAGGTAATTTTTTTGGGTAGGTTGTTGGTTGAAGATATATCTGATGCACTTGTGCGTTTGGTTGATGACCTTGATGGATGGAATTCCTTTCCATGGGGGGAACATACTTGGCAGCACTTATATAGACAGTTATTGAATGTCGTATCAAACCACCGATGGGAACACCTGAAGGGACTGAAAAATGATCGGAAGTACGTTCCAACATACACCATAAAAGGTTTTGTTTGGGCTTTCAAGGTTAGTCCTACGTCTATCAGAAGTTTCCTTAATTTTTGATAATTTAAAGTTTGTTTTAGAGATTAAACCAATTTTTATATTTGTAGATATGGATTCTTAAGTCGTTTGAAAAAAGCAGTCATTGGTGGAATAAAGTCCCGGACGTTATACCGAGGGCAGTATCGTGGTCAAGGAAACAAAAGTTCACAAAAAATGATTATGGATTGCTATTTGGCAAGGTTAAACCTTGAAAATTGTTATTAATTATTTATTTTTTTATTCTATTAACTTCCTTTATTAAGTGTTTCTACCTTGTTTCTTTTTTATTTAGGATTCGAAGATAATATTTGATCTGAAACCAACGTTAGCAGAGCAGCAGTCAGATTGGTATATGCAGTTTACAGAATATTACGTAGAGTACGTACCACAGAGTCTTCGAACAAGAGTACCACATGCTTACGATGAATATCTACAGAAGCTTGCTACTTCACGTAAACGTGGGAGGACAGAAAAGAGATATTTACCTCTGTATCAAAGTTATCAGACCACTAGTCTTCTAAAAGAGATCGACCTCAAGGATCATGTGATTCAAGAGCTCAATTCTCGTGTTTTCAAACTTGAGTCTGTTATTCAGGTTATTTACTAGTCAGATTAATATAATTAAGTTAACTTTTTTTTCCATTTAAAATATTCTAAATGACAATTATTCTTTTAATACTTTATAGGTTATTGCTTCAGAGAGAACTTGCGGATTTCGGGTAATACATTCATCCCTATAGTTGTTAGTCAACATTTGGTATCTAGGCCTTATTAGGTTAATATTATGTAGTGGTGTAAGTCACCATGCATGTTCAGCTAAGACACCAAGTAGATTTGATAAGTTTTACTTACAATTTGTAGTGGACTATGGGTGCTTAGTTAAATCTGCACATTTGAGCAGTAGTTGTTATTTGATGAAATTTATTGTTCATTTTGATTTTAATATAGTTAAGATTAATAGTTAAGTAATTGGTTTGGTGATTTACCTCTTAAATCTGTCTGTCATTGTGGAAATCTCTCATAACTGTTTTTAAAGGGGTGTTTGGATCAGCCTCATTCACTGTGACTGAGGTGGAATTGGTCAAGTTTTTTTTGTTCATTCATAATGTCCTAGGATCACTTAGGGTAATAGAACACAAAAATTAAGTGGTCATTATAAGTAAAAAAATCAATTTTGTGAATTAACTGTCTAAAGCTTTTGGACCCAAATCTTCCATTTCAATACAAAAGGTGTTCACTTAGCTTAAATAAGTCTCATATTAGCTTAACATAACTTAACCAGTCCATAAAACAGAATACAAGTTCATTTTAGTCAAAAGTTATTCAATAATTAAAAAAGTCAAAATTCCTTGTTAGTGCAGAATTTCAATTTTTGAGGGATTTTTCATGATTTTTGTGGGTGGATTTAGGCCTTGAAATTTTCAGACATCAAAATCTACTACCTAGTCTATCAAAACCTGTAGTTATTTCATTTTTAGGAGATTTTGTCAAGCTTGTGCAAGCAGTTGTTTCGACCTGCAGGGCAATGACATGCCCTGCTCCATGACCATCAGTTTTAGGAGATTAGTCCAAATGTTATTCAAAAATTGATCTTGTTTCTGGATTGTTGATGTTTTAGAAAGTCATTGAGGATATTGCTTGCATGTTACACCTCCACACTGATTCATCAGTGTGCAATGGCCTAAGTTAAGCTTTTGATATTTGAGCTTATTTCATACCTTAGCTCATTTGCCCCTTGCTTGTTTGTCCACTTTTGTGACCTGACCCCAGGGCCAATACTGAGCAATCAGTATTTGACCCAATCTTCCCAAGGCACCCACAAGCTCATACCTTGAGCTTATTCCTTGGCCTTGGACTTTCTGAAAAGTTCACCAGCTTAGCTTGTACGGTCCGACCCTTTTCTAGGCTTTTCAGCTTATTGGTGGGCTTAATTTGAGTTATATAGTTGTCTTACTAACACCTCCACACTGATTCATCAGTGTGCAATGGCCTAAGTTCATAAGCTCCTTGTGACTTAACTAGGAAAAAGACCCCACCCTTGGTGTTTTGTGTATTTGGCTAGCTTATCAGTTAAGCTTTTGATATTGCTTGCATGTTACAGCTTATTGGTGGGCTTAATTTGAGTTATATAGTTGTCTTACTAACACCTCCACACTGATTCATCAGTGTGCAATGGCCTAAGTTCATAAGCTCCTTGTGACTTAACTAGGAAAAAGACCCCACCCTTGGTGTTTTGTGTATTTGGCTAGCTTATCAGTTAAGCTTTTGATATTTGAGCTTATTTCATACCTTACCTCATTTGCCCCTTGCTTGTTTGTCCACTTTTGTGACCTGACCCCAGGGCCAATACTGAGCAATCACTATTTGACCCAATCTTCCCAAGGCCCCCACAAGCTCATACCTTGAGCTTATTCCTTGGCCTTGAACTTTCTGAAAAGTTCACCAGCTTAGCTTGTACGGTCCAACCCTTTTCTAGGCTTTTCAGCTTATTTGATAAGCCCAATTAGGCCTGCAAGTTACCCCAAAGGACCTGTTTGGTCTGTGGTAATTCCAAAGTGCTTATTGTGATTTCTTAGCTTACCTAGTGTGCATTTCTTCTCTCTTTGGCTTATTTTGTACTTAGATAAGTTGTTTTGAACTTATTCTGAATGGGTTTAGATGGGATAGCTCAGTTTAAGATATGTTTAGTTGATTGGTTAGTAGTCCTCATAAGGAAAGTCTCCTGATGTGGGGGTGTTGTTTGTCATAAACTCTAACACAGTTTTATGTATCATGAAACTCTAACTTGTTCCATTCTGAATGGGTCTAGATGGGATAGCTCAGTTTAAGATATGTTTAGTTGATTGGTTAGTAGTCCTCATAAGGAAAGTTTCCTGATGTGGGGGTGTTGTTTGTTATAAACCTTGGTAAAGGCTCTATCCCCTAGTAATTAGACTGTTTGGTGCTGCTGCTTTCTTTTGGTTTAAGAAGTTTTTGACTAATGGGATTTGATTGTTCAGATGGCTTATAGTTTTATACGGTTTCAGTTAATTGCCAAATTCCATTTCTACAAGCCTACTTATTTATTTAATTTACATATTTTTTCACATTGTCAGGAAAAATTGGACTTTACTTCCTCGTTTTCCCATATGAGCTGCGAATTTCGTGAACAACTAAACCGTGAATTCTTTGATTTGGTTGACTCGCTTATTTGTAGCATTCGTTCACCGCCTAAAGATGTCGACGATGATGATGTTGTTATGGTAACGTTCTTACCAAACTATCAAGATATTTATTAGTATATTATACCATGTATATAAAAACAGTACATTTTTACAGGAATATCTATTGGAAGAGGAACTAAGGTTGCGTAATGAACAGGAAGAAAGGTGGCGGATGGAAGAACAAAAGATGCTGGAAAAAGAGTTTGTAAATGCTTTGATAGAGGAGACAAATCGGAGGGTGGAAAATGAAAATATGAAGAAGATTGAAATGGAGAAGAAAAAAGCGTATGTTGATTTATATAATTCAGAACATTGGAAGAGAGCCCAGGAAGACATAAAACCTGAGAAGCGTAGTCACCAAGATGGATCTGAGTCTTCGTATTATTGGTCCAAAACATTTGTTGAACGTGAAAAAAATCGAACACCTCCTTTTGGCTGTAGAGATCCAAATATGACGGAGCAGCTAAAACATGTTAAACCTTGGGTTGAGGTACGAAAAAACAGCTTTTTAGATTGTTTCTTCTAATACTAATGTTAGTTTACTTATATAGTATCAATCTTTGTGTAGAGTTTTTCTCGCTGGAGTACATGCATCAGCAAGGTTAACATTACTAATGAGTATGACGAATTCCTTGGAAGGCCTGGGCCCCTTCGCTGTATGTTTCCTTGGTCCAATGAAGTTCATGTTGATCGGAGGTTTTGGGAATCCTTAGTGTGTTTAGACCCTACTAAACAAGGTTGGCTTATGGATGAGGTAAGACTCATACATATAGTTTCAGTTTATTTAATTATTATTATTTTTTAATTATAATTATTTTTTTTAACAGCACATGGAGTTGTGGGTGGAATACATGTTGCATTTCAGACCTCAAGACGCTGACTGGACAATGGTTACTCCATACTTTGTTCAGCTCCTCTTACAGGACTCCATACCCGTATGGTATGCGAATGGGGAAAAGTACAAAATTCCATGGGGTGATGTTGAGCATGTAAATCTCGTATTATTTTATTTATAGGTATATTTTTTAGGTGTTTTGATAACAAGCCTTATTTTTTTCCTTTCAGGTTTATATACCTATCAATGTAACGCAAAAACATTGGTTTGTCGCACACTTTCATATCAGGACCGGTGTCATAATGTTTTATGACAGTGCTCCTAAGCATGAGACACCATCACCTGAGTGGCGTCCCTGGTATTTGCAACTTCGGGCATGTTTACAGGTATACACATTCATCAACAACAAATAATATACAAGACTTAAAAACATTTGCTTTATATATTTAGTCATACATGTTTTGAATATAGTCCATTTAGCAAACTGCATTCAAAAAACTTAAGTCTAAGTTACAATTGAGTTACATGTCTTTGGAGTAATATTTAGAAACAAACTGAATAGTCTAGTCATTCTTAAAAATGGTCCAACTAACTTATTAAATAAAGTATAAGTCAACTCCTAAAAACTTAAGTTAAGTCTAAAAGTAAAGATTTTAAGTACTAGAAAAGTACAAGAAAATCTAATGGGTTGTTATTAGCCATAAATTTTCAAGTTCTTTATAAGTTTCCATCCCTATGTAGTTTTCAGCCAAAAAATTCATCACCCACACTAACCTTCCTTCAAAACCTTATATCTTTAACAGCCCAATACTAGAAAATGTCTGATAACATTCCCCTAGAAGTTCAAATGGACATACTTCAACGGCTTCCTGTCAAGCAGGTTCTTCGATGCCGAAGTGTCTGCAAGACCTGGAAGTCTTGCATTGACACCAATCATTTCATTGTTTTTTACGGTGTTAAGCCTGCTGCTACTTTTCCATTCGTTTTATGCTACAAGCAGAGGTTTAAAGGTTACCATACTTTAGCTGATGAAAATTTCGCTTTGACAACTATTACTTCAAACCTAAATTATTCTGATCTCACACCAATTGGTTGGTCCAACGGTGTGTGTGGTTTTACGTATGGTCCTATTGTCGCTGATTTTATGGCAATAGTGTTTAACCCTTCCATCAAACGGTCAGCGGGAACCTTTGTCCCGTACTTGACTGTGGCAATGGAATTTGAAAAACGCCTATTGGGTTTTGGGGTTCGTCAGGACACTTTTGATCCAACCATTATAAAGATTGCTTACCCTAACAATCCACAAAAACCAGTTACTGTTTTAATTCACACATTCTCTTCAAGAGAATGGAGGATTTTGGAACCTCATTTGTTGCCACCTCCAACAATCAAAATAAAGAAAACAAGTCAAGCTAATATTGGTGATCTGATTTTCTGGTGTGGGTATGAAAGGGTGTATGCTAATAACGGTGTCTCATGCAAGGTTTATTACATTGTCTCTTTCGACTTGGTGACCCACCGTTTCCAACTCTTGGACATACCTGATGAGTTGCTTCGCCATATTCCTTTACCATTCTCAGTGTCTTCTCTAGGAAACAACCTCGTGATTTCTGGAAACATTGATAAGGATAGCCATTATGATTTTTGTATCTGGGTGTTGACACTTGTTGGTGGAACCGTTGATTCGTTTACCCGTCTTCTCAAAGTTCCCGCACCATGTAAACTCAAATTACTTGGTTTTGAGGTTAACAACAACCCGATTATTGAAGTTCAACACCAGGAAGGATTTCCTGCAGTTGTTGTACGATACAGACTTGCTACCGGGAACTTCCAGAATCTTGGAATCAATGGAGATGTTGGATCTTTTTTCCTCATGCCCTACTGTCAATCACTTCTTATGGTGGACCATGAGGATGTCATGATCTATTAAGTTGTTGTCTTTTATGGTTTTTAAGTAATATGTCTTATGTATTCAGTATGTGTTATCAGTCTTTAGGTTAACTAGGAATGTCCTTTGTATGTTATCAGTGTTTGTTGCTTGTAATCCGTTTAGGATATCTGTGAACGTCGAATGTAATCAGTTAATTTCCATCTATGCAATTATTTTTAGTTTCTGTGAATGAATTTATGTTTTCTTTTTTATTTTTTTTAGTCTTGGTGTGGTTAAAAAAAGTATATTTACAGATATATTAATTGTTTAATTCATAATGTAATCAAGTTTGAACCATAAATATTTATTGATATATTGATTGTGTATTTTTTTTCTTAATGTAATACTTTTATTTCTGTTAACAGGCTGGACTTCCTATCGTTCTTGAGCAAGCCAATGTATTCGATAAGAAAGGTATAGATCCTACAACGTACGCCATCACCTTCGAGAATGCGGTTAACATTCCAACGCAGGGGGGCTTTTTGGAGATTGCGGTATTTGGGTATGCATATTCTTATACAGGTTGGCACACGGGAAGTCTTTGGATGTGGATAATCCGGTACAGGCTGCACTTGCCTATGGTGAGCATTTGGCAGAGTTTTTCTTGAAACACAGAGTTTCTAGTTAGTAGAGATGTTTAATATGGATGCTGTAATTCAAATAGGTTGTATCACGGGAGCAATTTTGTATTATGGGGTCAAGTTTGTATTAGATAACTAGATAAAATGATGTATGAACTTCTTTATGTAATATGCTCTCTGTTTGTTATGGATTTTGTTTTGTAAATTGTTGACATGTACAAGGTCGCATTGAAAAATGGTTATGCACCTGATTCGACAATATATGGAGTAAGAGTGATTGTTTTTTTTCCGTATACAGTAAACCTTTTCCCATATTTATTTCGATTAAGGTTACTACTGACAAATAAAATATTTACTTGCAGACCAATGAGATGTTTAGAATGTGTGCAAGGTGAACTGTACATGCTAAATTTAGCAGATTTTCTTGACTGCTTCCCATTTGCAAGGTAATTTCTTTATCTTTTATTTATTATCTTGTTTTTTTTTTTTTTCTTGTTTTGTTACCTTTAAACAATGAAATATTAATAAGCATAACGTAGTACAACATTGATTTGTCCCTAACTAAACTATTAATAAACATAACGTACTACAATGTTAATAAGCATAACGGTACATTTTGTGACAAACAATAACTAACATCAAAGGTTCAAACACTACAGATAGATGACGATTAAGCGTCTTAGAAGTTTACAACTTGATAATTTAACAACGACCCGGTTCTTGACCATCACCAAAACATTGACTTAGAAATCATCCAAATGATAAGGATTAACTTCCGGGACTGAATTTAGGTTAATGGCAGAGTAACCTACCCCATACCAGATTCCCCTCCCATAGGCTATTAGATGATTCACCCGTCCAGTGCATGTTTTACCAATCTTGGTAAATTCTCCCGTTTTCAAAAAGCTCTTCGTCCACTTCGACTTTACGTTTACGACTTCCCCTTTCAGATACCATCTCTTGCATCACTTCTTTACCCTTGTCTGATCTACTATTGCTTGTCTTGCATTTTAGCAGGAAAATATGTAATATATCTTGTTAGAATTCCAAAATAAAAAAAAAAACAAAATAAATAAATAAATAAAAAATATATAAAAAAACAAAGGTACGAACTTTCAAATTACCTCTGTTCTGGGCAGCGGTGCCATACATGCTTCACGGGTGTGTTCTTCGGTGCCACACCGTCCACATTTTTTAACTTTTGGCTCCTCATTTTTTGATAGAAAACGATCTTTGTTTTTTGGTCTTCCTGCTTGGCACTTAACCATCAATGGTGGTTTAACTTTTTGCAAGTTTCCTGGATTAACCCATTTTGATTCTTCTTCCAAAGGAAAGACCAATTCTTGATATGTTCCTTTTAGTGCTGTTTTCATAAACCAATCTTCCGCCCATTTGTTACAGTGGGTCAAATCTTCGGATCTACACACGGCACACACATGACCACACGGTATACCCGAATCTTGCCATTTCCTACACGTTGAAGCTAATCAAATGGCATACATGATTAAACAACAAGTACCTTAATAAACAACCTGTTTATAGTAAATACCTGTGATTTTTAGTCTTTTGATAGTATAGTAGATTTTAACCGAAGAAATGCTCGCGAAAGTATGTTCCCCGGGTCGTTATGTCCCAACGAAGGTAAGACGGCGATTGAGTCGGCTTGAGTCGCGTGATTGTGAAGTGAATGGGAAAATATAATTGAGAATTTTTAGAGTTTTTTATTCTAAAGGAAATGAAATAACAATTAAAAACAATAAAACAATAAGAAATTGAAAACAAGAAAGAAAAATAAGACGGGAAAAGACTTTTAAAACAATATGTTCACTAAGCGACGTGAATAAGTTCATCAAGTGTGGGTCAAGGATTGACGACGAATTATTTTCCTTAAACAAGACTATTTTCTCACAACGTTGGTTTATTTTGAAGATAATCCTTTAAAAAGAAAATAATTACTAGATGTGTAATTTGATTATTCTCCGGCTTTTGCCCTTCAAATAATAAAACTACAAATCTAAATAATCTCACTAATTATTAATCACAACCCCTTTTTTAGTAATCCACACTTAACTCACAAACTCGTGCCACTAAGCAAACACTAAAAAAAACTACTCGAGACTTATATTAATAAGATAAAGTTACATGATAAAAGAAAAAGACTCGATAAAAGAAACAAACTAGATAAGCCAAAATAAAATTCGGCAGAGTTTCGCCAAAGCATAAAGTATAAGAGAACCTCACTCGATAAACGATGAGGTATAGATTATCTAACTCGATAATCTTGGTTAACTCGCCAAAAGAAATGAAACTTGGTAAAATCAAACTCGATAAAAAAAAATAAAAAATAAGAAAAAAAAGTCAAACTCGGTAGAAAATAAGAAAAGAAAATCAAACTCGAAACTTCTATTAAAACTCAAACTCGAAACTTTTATTTGCAAACTAGTCCCTAACCGAAAACGAAACTTGATAAATTGCAAATAAGTCCCTAACTAAAACTAGCCAAACTCGAAAGTTTTAAAAACCAAATTCGGATAGTTTTCGAAATCCAAACTTGTTATACATTAAGAAATTCAAACTCGAAAAAATTGCAATTTAGTCCCTGAATACAAAATACCAAACTCGAAAGAAATTAAAAAAAAAAAAAAAATCAAACTCAGAAACTTTTCTTTAAAATGAAACTCGATAGTTTTAAAAAAAAAATATATATATATATATATATATATATATATATATATATATATATATATATATATATATATATATATATATATATATAACTCGATAAAAACTATAACAAATCACCATTTTGATACAAAATAAAGCCTAAAACTAATGTTTTCTACCAAATTTATTACTAAACAACCTAGTTTAACCATAAACTTTAATTCTCACCAATAAAAACACGAATTTAACAACTAAAAATTAAAGATTTTTAGAAAGATAAAGCTTTAGAGAGAGAAAGTAAAATAAAACACATACTTCAATAAAATAAAACTACACTACTCCTACTACTATGAGGACCAACCCTCAACAACCAACCTTTCAAAGTTGGTGTTTAAGGGGTATTTATAGGCTAGGGGCTAGGGCTTCTCTAATCTTTTAGTTTGTTGCATAATTAGCCCCTGAACTTTTACAAAACATGAGAAAACTACTTAAAACATATTAAAAAGCTACAAATGCAACTAAATACTACACATAACGATCTTGTAACTTGGAGGAATTGAGTTGAATTTTCTTCCAAAGTTCTTCAAAGGACCAAAGTTGACAACTTGCTAAAACTTGGAGGGCCATTATTGTAAAGGTCTTCATATTTCAACTAAGAGTCTCTTTTGTTATTCTCTGAATCTCTAAGGATTACTTTTGTCATTTTGGGCTTTTCTTGGATAAATTTCTTCCTCGGCTTCGGCTTGTTACCTTTTTCCAATCTCGTGCTCATTTTTGTCGATTTTTGCTTTGTTTTTGTTCATTTTTCACATATCCATACCTGCACATACACAAATACCAAAAACACACATTCTCTTGGCATATTTGGTTAGTATTTGGTGTATTTGGTCTGATTTTAGGTCTAAAAAGGATGTATGAATAAGCACTCATCAAAATCCCCCAGACTAAGGTATTGCCGTGTCCTCACGCAATGTCATCACCTCACGCTTAAGAGACAAATAATTTCAAAACCTATCTTTACTGACGTTGTAAAGTAGCAATGATGTTCAAAAGAGATATTAAAATCATTTATTCCCAAAAACGCTCCGTTTTCCGATTTTCAAGAATAACAACTACTACTACTCTTTTTTGTACTTTTCATTTTTATATATGTGACGGTTTGCCTTGACTTTCATTATCAATTCTTATCTGTTGATAACTTTCAGGGTCAACGAGTAGAAACACTTCTCACAGAGAAGAGACCATACGGATAAAAATCGTCATCCTTGATTTTTCACAAGCTCCCAAACTAAGCGTAAAATCGAGATCATTGTTTATTCACAAGTTAGATGCTAACACTACCCACAAAAGTTAATACCTCTTGTTCCCAGGTCCTAAGTTTTGTATCTCAAGATTTTAATTTGTGAGAAATGAATTGCTTCATATTTTCTCGTTTTGATAGTTATTAGTCCGATATGAGCACAAAATTTGAACGCTAAGTAGTTTCCAAACTTTCCCTCGAAAACCCCTGCATATAGAAATCGGGTCCACATGAAGGCCTCTGATTTAACACGATTTGTAGGGGCTCCCTTTTTATTTACGACCGAGACATACCATGTTTGATTCCCGAAACGGAAGCTTTTTATTAGGGAAACCCCCAGAGTTGAAGCTTGGCATTTTTGCATAATCATAGGCACTTTAATAATACTTTAGTCCTTAGTCCTTTATTCTTTTACAGTCAACGGTTTATGAGCCGCCAAAATGTAAGAACTTTATTATGACTTTGGATTTCTATCCGCTGCTTTTTGTAGCTTTGGATTCCTCTGCCTTTTTATTTGGCTTTGGACTATTATTATTGATATTCATAATCATATGCCAAACCCCGAGTCCTACGGCCTTTACTAAGATCACAACATCGGCTGCGAACCGGCAAGATGCAATAGTCTATTTTACCATAACACTGGCAGTACCCCTATGTGTACCAAACCCCCGTATGCAGAGATTTTGTTGGGAACGAGAAAAAACTAAGTATTGCCCAAACCCCATACACTTAATTAATCATAGAGATCTATTATTATTTGTGTGCAATCTTGTGGGAACAAGGAGGCCACAAGTACCTTTCGTGGGCTCTAAAGAGATCCAGCTACTAAATGTTTAGCACGAAACTTCTAAATAAACTCTATCATTCCTCGATCTTCCTCGATCTCCGCAAATTTAAAATCCCAAGTAATGAGATCCGCGGATGCTTAGCCATAATCTTTTGATTATATTGGTTAAGGGAGACGAGCTAGGGCTCAACACGCCCGGTCAAGTCGAAACATTTATTTCTACTCTCACCGGTAGGAAAGTCAAAACAAGGTGTCAAATCTTATTATTCATATATATAT